>CM077672.1:178317536-179517536 GCA_039707655.1 Elymus sibiricus
GGAGCCTGCTCTGGGTAGGCCCACAATCGTCAACGCCGAGGGGCTCGACAAGGTGCTCCCAATGACCGCGGCCGCTTCCAACGAGTGGGGGGCCACTCGCATCTGGCCGGCTTCGCGCCCAATCGCTGACCTCGACGCTACCTCCGCCGTCCTCTTCCTTCCTGCGCTCTTCGCGGGCCTGCTGCCTCCATTCTCCGATTTCTTCAACGCCATTCTTTCCCACTACCAGGTCCATGCGCTGCATCTCGAGCCGAATTCCGTCCTCCTTCTTTCCGCCTTTGCCTTCTTATGCGAGGCCTTCCTGGGCGTGACGCCTTCAGTGGCGCTCTTCCATCACTTCTTCAGTCTGCGGCTGACCGCAGCGAACCAGTGCTCCGGGTGCGTCTCGTTTCGCATTGCAAGCGACGCGGCAGGCGACGGTATTGACATGAGGCTTACCAAAGAGGTCGAGGGCTTCAGGCGGCAATGGGTGTACGTGGACGCGGCCCAATTCAGCCCCCTGTTGTAGCTGCCGACATCCTCGGCCGTGAGAAGCTCCGGGTGGGGGCACGAAAGGCTCGCCGACCCGCGGCTGGCGCGGGTATGGAAGAAGTTGGCCGAGCTGAGGGCCGCGAAAGTAACGGTGGTCATGATAGTGCGGGAGTTCCTCTGGCGCCGCATAGCCCCCTTGCAGCGACACTCCCGCCCGATGTGGGCCTTCACCGGCACACAGGATCCGATGCGATTGAGCGTGGACAGCTTGCTGCCGGAGGTGCTGAACGGGATGCTCCATACCCTGACCGGCGAAGAAGCGAGTGAGCCACCCAGGGACGGGCTTCCCTTGTATCGCTACAGGAACAAGGAGGCGCTGGCGGGCTCAATGCCGCGTTTCGACCAGTGGGGACCGCTCCCAGAGGGCCTCGAAGGGCCCCGTGACAACCCTTTTCTGGCGGTCCCTGGCTCAGGCGAGCACGGTAGCGCCGTGGCTTCGACGGGCGGAGCGGGGGGCGGAGGCCACCTGGTTCGTCCGGCCCGCCGCCAACTCGTTCGCGAGCCCGAAAACGATGACGGTACCACCCAGCCTACGGCCTTGCCTGCCGCGTCCGTCCGGGCGGAGGGCGCGGGAAGCCCCCGCACGGCAGCCGCGGGGCTCCGGAGGCGGTGGCGGAGGCGGTGGCGGAGGCGGGTCCCGCGGCCCTCCCGAAAGGGGGATCGATCGCGAAGTAGGGCCCGGCGAAGGCGGCGGCGGCAACGCGCCTCTGTGGCCGCTGAAGAAGAGGAGGTGGTTTGCCAGGGACCAGTAAGTGCTTGCTTTCCTTTCTCTTGCGCCCTGTGTGTTGTGCGCATCTGAGTCCTTGTTTTTCTTTCCGTCTCCAGGACTTCCTCGAGCAAGAAGAAGAAGAAGGAGGAGAGGCCCCCCGTCCCGGCGGGAGCTTCACCGCCGATTGCTAGGACCGGGGGGCGCGCAGAGGGCACCAGCAGCTTCGCCGCCGGGGCTGACCTCACGGAGGCCGAAGAGGAGGCGGCGCCTCCTGACCCGCAGGAGGACGCGGCTCGGGGGACCCGAGCCAGCGAGCCACGGGAGGCGTCGTCGAGGGACGGCTCCGCCATTCCTGGGGCGCCCACCGCTGGGGCGGAAAACGCGGCGACGGAGGCGGAGGCGCCGGCTTCCACCCCCCGGAACGCTGTCGACGGCGGTGTTGCGGGAGGTCAACCGGGCTCGACAGCGTGCGGGACCCCACAGGCCGGAGGGTCGCTAAGGCCCCGGGGCGCGTCGCCTCATCGGAACGAAAAGAGGGGACCCCTGCGAGCCCTTCGCTCTCGACCAGCTGCGGCGGGCCCTCGCGGGAGGGCAGCGCTCGGGCGCACACCGGTTGGACCCTGCAGCTCGTGAGCGGCAGCGCCGTGCTCAAGCGCGGGGCCCTGCAAGGCGCCAGGGCTGCCCTTGACCAGCTGGAAGCAGACCTTCGGGCGGAAGAAGCGCGCATCATCGAGGAGCATCAGCGCCTCGCGGAGAGATGGCACCAGCTTGATGTGGCCATCAAACTGAGCCGCCGCCAAGACGACACCGCACGGGAGAAGCGCGAGAAGGCCGCCCAGGACGTGAAGGAGATCTTCGAGAACGCTGTCCGGGAGGCCAGCGAGGCCGACAGGCGGCGCGAGGCGGCGGAGGCCCGCGAAAAGGAGCTCCAGGACCAGAACGCCTCGCTGGAGCGACAACTCCAGGCACGAAGGGACGCCATCTCCGCCCTCGAAGAGGGGCTGGCGGCCCGCGAGGCGGACCTTGACATCCGTGAGCGGGAGCTCGCACGGTCGGCATCCACGCAGGACTTGGAGCGCGAGCGGCTGGAGACGCTGGAGCGAGAGGTGTCCGCTGCCCAAAACTCCTATGCCGAGCGCCTAGACAAGGCTAACGCCAAATTGGCGGCCACGGCGGGGAAGATCCAGGAGGACGCCGACAGGAGGGTCGCGGAGAGCCGCGAAGCGTTTGCGAACGAGAACAGCAAGAAGCTGAAACGGCAGGAGGACCGCTTCAAGGCCAAGCGCGAGGAGCTCCAGCATGAGATCGCGGGCCTTAAGGAAATGCTAGCCGAAGCTGAAAGGTGGCGGAAGACCGCTCTGAAGGCCCAGGCCGACGCCGAGGCCGAGCTGTCCTCCCTCCGGCAGCAGGTGGGGGGTGTCACTACGGTCGTGGAGCAGGCGCGGGACGAGGCGGCCCGCACGCGGGGGCGGCAACTCCAGCGCTCTAAGATGTTCCGCGCCCTCGAGCTCCGGGCCCGCCACGCCTTGGGCTCCATTTGCAAGGAGGACGTCAGCAGCCCCCTCGAGACCCACGACGGCAGCTACCTCGATTTTTCACCAAGCTCGTGGAGCGGCTCGAGGTGGGTGCCAAGAAGGTAGGAGGAATCGTCGAGGAGGAGAGCCGCGACCTCCTCATCCAGGCCGCGACGCGCATCTTCAGCCATCTTCTGAACGCCGACCCCAACTTTGACTTCGGCAAGGTGATAGCCCCCGTCCCTGAGGAGGTCCGTTACACCCTTGGGAAGGCGGTGGAGGACCATGTGGACGCCCTGCACGAGCACTTCGCTCCTGGCGAGAGCTTGAGCGGAGCCGAGGAGGGTGACGATGACGATGGCAGCGGCGGCGATGGCGACATGTCTTTTTAGGTCCCTCCCCATATCATGCATATAGCTGATTGTGACCCCATGGGGGCGCGAGGACAGTGCTTTTGCATTTTAAGTACTTTGTTCTTGACTGTATCGAACGCCCGCGCCCTCGTAGCTCATTTTGTTCTTTCTGCTCGTCACGGCGCTCTGCGCTGTTAGGACCTAGCCCCCGAGCGGGCCATAATCGCTGCCGGTATGACGAGTCGTGAGGGCTCCGTTCGCGCGATCTCCCAAGGCGGGGCCTGCAGGCATCCTGGGGGCCCGGCGGGGCCACCTCGCGAGGCCCCTCCATGAACCTGTTCCTGCGATAGCTGCATGTAGCGTACTCAACGACAAGGGAGTGGTGCACACTTGTCGATTCGCTCATGGGCATCACGCGAGGAGATAAGACGCCAAGAACCTTGGCGAGGTGGCGTGCGTGGGGAGCAGACCCGCGAGCCAGAGCCTAGCCGGAGCCTGCTGCTTGGGCTTTTCAGCGCTGCCGGGACTGATCCGGGCACAGACACCGTGTCCAGCCCCTGCTCGCGTGAGGCTCATGAGGGACGTCGTGAGCGCGCGGGGCTCATGAGGCAAGAAGAAGGCGGAATGCCATGCAAGAAACTGAGCTTGCTGAAGCAAGATAGCGACCCGTTACATAACTACAACGAGATGCGGCTGCCGTGTCCGTCACGGGTCAGCTTGAGGTTGGTGCGGCCCGTGGGGCGCCGTCAGCTGGTTGTTCCGCCAGCGCAGAGCATGGGGCTTCCACAGGGGTGTGGGAATGATCGCGGGTCGATCGGTCCGCCAGCGCGGAGCATGGGGCTTCCACAGGGGTGTGGGAATGATCGCGGGTCGATCGGTCCGCCAGCGCGGAGCATGGGGCTTCCACGAGGGTGTGGGTATGATCGCGGGTCGATCGGTCCGCCAGCGCGGAGCATGGGGCTTCCACTGGGGCGTGGGCGGGAGCTCTTGCGGGCCCATCAGGCGAACGCAATGAGAGGCTCCGGGGCGTGTACAGCCCCGTTTCGTTCGTACGCGTGGGGGTCACGGGTAGAACTTGCGGAGGTGTTGGATGTTCCAGGCGTTAGGCACAGGAACTCCGTCCTCCGTCTCCAGCCGAGCTGAGCCGGGCCTGGAGACATGAGTAACCCGGGGAGGTCCTTCCCATATGGGTGGCAGTTTATGGGGTCCCTCTCTGGATAGGATTCTGCGCAGGGCGGGGTCACGGACCTCGAGAGTGCGAGGGCGGACGCCGCGGCTGTAATGGGGGCGCGATGCCGGTTTGGCGGCGGCCCTCCTCAAGGGGTGGCAGGTCGGCCTCCCGCGAGCCGTCCTGACGCGCCTTGTCGAAGGCAAGGGCTCACGGGGGACCGTGCTTAACTTCAGAGGGGAACCGTGCCAACGCCATAGACGAGGAAGACGGGGGTCTCGTCGGTGAGCTCTCTTGTCGCTGCGCGGATGGACATGGCACGAACCGCCACTCGCCGAGCCAACCCTTTCCGCTCCCGAGCTGCACCCACGAGGCGTGCTCGCGAGACGCACGCACAAGGCTCGGCGTTCGAAGTGCTTTCGCCTCGCGAAGCCGGCTCGTGAGAGGCTGCCCGTGAGGTCCACGCGCAGCTCGCCTCCTGAGGGACTGCATGTTAACAGATTCATGATGGGGGAGCGGCACGCGCTTGCTATCTCGCCCGTGGCCGTTGCATGAGGGGATAAGGCACCAAGGACCTTGGTGAGGTGACGTGCGCGGGAGCAGGCCCGCGAGCCAGAGCTCAGTCGCATGGATTTGGCGGCGCTGCAGGGACGGACCTGAGCACAGGCACCGTGCCTAGCCCCCGCTCACGGAATTGGTCAGGGGAGGGGTCGCGAGCATGAGGCGCCCTCGGGCGGCATCAAATTTATCATGGAAATTAGCAGGCAATTGAGTAGGTAATATAATTCATCAAAGTAAAAATCAGTAAAATCCATTACACGGCCAAAAGGATAAGGTTCCGGGAGCGAAGCTTGAGAGGCGCGGTGGGAAGGAGTGAGGGTCGCGTGGGGCGACGCGCCGGGAGCACCCGGCAGGACCGCACTGTAGCGACGTCAGACCACTCGGCGAGGCACGCCAAGGGAGTCTGCTCCTTCGGAGCCAGGGGGCTCGCGAGGCGCTGGGAGCTCGCGAGGAGCGGGAGGCTCACGAGGCCCTGGCGCGAAGGGCGCCAGCCTCTAGAAAGAGGCGCCGGCGTTTCTCAGCCCGAAGGGCATGCACGTGCCGCCGACGGTGGGGCCAACGCCCTGGCCGCCTCGTGGCAGCTGGAAGGGGTCACGAGGGCAGGACTTGTTGAGGCTGGTGAAGTCGACGCACATGCGCTTCTTGCCGCCCTTCTTGGGGACGACGACTGGGTTGGCGAGCCATTCGGGATGGCGCACCTCACGAACGACTCCGGCTTCTTGGAGCTTCTGAACTTCACTGACGATGAACTCTTGCTTCTTTGGCGCCTGGCGCCGCGCTTTCTGCTTGACCGGGCGTGCATTGGGGCACACCGCTAAGTGGTGCTCGATCACCTCCCTCGGCACACCGGACAACTCAGATGCTTCCCAGGCGAAAACATCCGAGTTTGCCCGAAGGAAGGTGACGAGCGCGCTTTCCTATGCAGGAGGGAGGCCTGTGCCGATGGTGAAGGCGGGGCCGGAGCCGCTGCCGTCCACCGACACCTTCTTCGTCTCGGCGCGGTCCTGAGAAAACAGCTGCTTCTTCCTCGCCGGCGCGGCCTCGGAAGGCTCGGCCACGTCCTCGTCGGCTGGGTGCGCGACAGCGGCAGCCTTGTAGGCGCGCTCGAGGGTGCTGGCCGCGTCTTTTTCGTCGCAGGCGACGGTGATGATGCCGCTGCAGCCGGGCATCTTGAGGACGTTGTAGGCATGATGAGTGGCCGCCATGAACTTGGTGAGAGCCGGGTAGCCCAAGATGGCATTGTAGGGCAAGCCGATGTGCGCCACGTCGAAGTCGATGAGCTCGGTGTGGTAGTTCTTGCGGGTGCCGAAGGTGACGGGGAGGCGCACCTGCCCCAGCGGAATGGTGGAGCCATCGGTCACTCCGGAGAAGGGCCTGGTCGGCATCAGCTAGTCGTAGGGCACCTGGAGCGTCTCGAAGGTCTCGATGGAGAGCACATTGAGGCCGGCACCTCCGTCGATGAGGGTCCTGGTGACCGCGACGTTGCTGATGGTAGGAGTGCACAGCATGGGGAGCGCGCCTGTGCAGGCCGTGGACTTTGGGTGGTCCTTGGAGTCAAAGGTGATGGCGTACTGCGACCACTTGAGGGGCCGCGTGACCTCAGGCCTCGGGAGGGCGGCGTACACCTCGCGAGAGAGTTGCTTGAAGTGGCGGACAGACGCGGGGGCTTGGGACCCGCCAAGGATGCAGGCGACCGCGCGAGGCTCCTGGTAGCCCCCAGCGCCCTCGTCAGGCTGGTTGACCTCGTTCCTCCGAGGTGGCGGAGGCAGCGGTGGGAGAGCGGCACTAGCCTAAGGATTCGCCTCACAAGGCTGGTCGCGCCAGGTGGCCTCACGAGGCTGATCGCGCCAGCCCTGGCGGTAGTTGCTGCTATTGTTGTGGCTGTCCCAGCGGTTGCCGCTGCGGCCACCTCCGCGGCCGGCGCCACGGCCGTTGCGGTCGTCTCGGCGGCTCTGGCGCTCGTCGCGGAGCAGCTTGAGCTCATGACAGTCTTCGGTGCTGTGGGAGCGGACGTTGTGAAAGGCGCAGAGTGGCCGGTTGTCCTTCCTGGGCTCGTCGAGGTCGCGGCCGCGCTTCTGCTCGGGCTCCGCCGCAAGCACGGCAGGGCCCTTGCGCTTGACGTCCTTGCTCTTGGCCTTGGTGCTGTCGAGCGCCGTGTCGGGGTCGTTGTGGACGAAGAGGCGGCCTTCTTCAGCCTTGGCGCACTTGTCGGCGAGGTCGAGCAGCTCGAGCACGGAGTCGAGCTCACCATTGATGGCGAGCTTCTCGCGCATCTTGATGTCCGTGACGCCGGTGGAGAACGCGGAGATGACGGCCGCGTCGGAAGCGTGCGGGATCTTGTTGCGCACCTGACTGAAGCGCTGGATGTACTTGCGGAGGGTCTCGTCTGGGCGCTGTCGAACACGCCGCAGGTCATTGATGGTGAGGGAGCGGTCCTGTGTGCCCTTGAAGTTGGCGACGAACTGGCTGCAGAGCTCGGCCCACGACGAGATGGAAGCCTCGGGGAGGTTCATGAGCCAGGAGCGCGGGCCGTCCTTGAGGGCCATGGGGAACCAGTTCGCCATGACCTTGTCGTCGCCGTTCGCCGCCTCGACGCTCAGCGCGTAGAGCTGGAGGAACTCTGTGGGGTTGGGGGTGCCGTCGTAGCGCGGAGGCAGCTCAGGCTTGAACTTCGCGGGCCAGACCACGCGACGCAGCCCGCGGGTGAAGGCACGGCAGCCCACGCCGCTCGAGGGGACGCCGCCAGCGAGGGCGGCACGGTTTTGACGCCCGGCCGCTGCAACGTCTTGAACGGCCTGGTCCTGGCGCTGGCGTTGGCGCTCGAGGAGCACTCGCGCGTCGGGGGGCACGCGGCAGATGATCTGGCAGCCGGGCTCGCAGTGGTCCGGAGAAGACGCGCCGCAGGACGGCTCACGAACCCGCGCGCTGCGCTGGGGCCCGGCGCGCTCGTCACGCAGAGGAGGCGGTGGAGGAGCGCCATGCGCCAGGTCCCCAACACGAGAAGGTGGAGGGCGGAGCGAGTGAGAAGGCGCCGGAGCGTCCCCGGCGACGTTGACGAGCTCAGTGATGCGACCAAGCCAGGCGTCGTAGCCGGCGTCATCAGGACGGTAGCGGAGTAGCTCGCGCGCCATGAGCAGCGCGGCCTGCGGGTTCGGCGGCCCACGGTTGGCGAGGGAGGAGGCCGTGGCGGTGTGGCCGTCCGCCCGCACGGAGGGATGCAGGGAGGAGGCCTGCTGCTCGCGGGCAGCGGGGTCGGTGGCGGCGGCAGCCTCGGCGTCGGGGCGGCGGCGATTGCCGCGGGCCACCGGCACCGTCTGGGCCACACGGCCAGCCCTGTGCTCAGCGCGCTCGCGACGTGCGTCCGCCATGGGACTGGTGGAGCTGAGGGTCAAGCAGAAGAACAGTAGCGCACCCCTACCTGGCGCGCCAAATGTCGGAAGTGGGGCTCCGGGAACCCAAAGGTTCGAACACTGGGGTGAGCTCGTTCTACTACTTCGTCTCCTACCACGGCAACGATGCGACGAGACTACGGCGAGAGCGCGCTAGCGTAGGACGGGCGAGGACACAGCGGCTTACCCAGGTTCGGGCCACCTTGCGGTGTAAGACCCTACTCCTGCTTGTAGTTGGGATTATTGTGGGTGAGAGAGTTCTCGCGTACAAGGTTGAAGACGATGGGATCTCTCGTGTCCCCTGCTATGATGGCTGCACTGCCCCTTTTATGCCAGCCTTGGTCCTCTTCCCCCTGGAAACTTAGGCGGGAAGGGTTGCCACACTTGGTGGTTTGAAAGGGGACAGGCGCTCAGGCTATCCTGACTAAAGGTGGTCTTCGCCTGCCAAAGCATGATCCATGACGCGCCGGTGGGCTCGGTGATGACCTCTGCCCTGCGCGCCCGCCGTCTTGGTCTTCCTTCGCTGATCGGGCCACCTTTGGGGTTGCTTTGGGGAGTAGATAGCTGGTCCTGCTTCCCTAACACAAAAGAGGAAACCATCTGCATCCGCGCCTGCTGGCGCGGTCTCTGCTGCTGCTCGTCGCCGCGCGCGTCACCCACGTGATGGGCTCCAGACCGCGCGACACGCCGAACGGCCTTCTTCTTGAACGCCTGCGGGAGGGGGCCTCGGAAGGCCACCTCGGGAAGCCGCCTCGGAAGGCCACCTCGGGAAGCCGCCTCGTGAGGCCACTCGGGAAGCCGCCTCGTGAGGCCACTCGGGAAGCCGCCTCGTGAGGGGACCTCGCGAGGCCGTTGATGGTGGTGCTGAGCGTTGCCTGCTACTCCCTGAGGAGGGGACCTCAGGAGGCCAGGGCCCCATGAGGGGTCTTGGTGAGACACTTGGTGGCGACGGCCCACCGGGCCCACTCCAGGCGTTGCGCCTTGGGCCAAAGGCAGACGGGCCTGGATACCCCGGGTTCCATGGGCCCGACACATATGAACAGCAATATCCTATCATACAGTATGTTGATGACACACTTATGATTATGCCTGCTGATATTGATCAAGTGATGCATCTCAAAACTCTGCTTCAACTATTCAGTCAATCCACTGGACTTTTTGTTAATTACAGCAAATCCTCCATGGTTCCAATCAACACTGATAATGCTACTATCACTCAGCTGGCTGATGCATTTGGATGTAAAATTGAGAGCCTGCCATTCACTTATTTAGGTCTTCCACTTGGCACCACCAAGCCCTCTGTGCATGATCTAATGCCTATTATCTCCAGAATTGATAGGAAACTATCTGGAGTGGCCAATTTCATGAATTATGCTGGCAGACTCACTTATGTTAACTCAGTGATTGCTTCCATGCCCATATTTGCAATGTGCACATTCAGAATCCATATCACTGTACTGGAGCATGTTAATAAAACAGGCAGAAACTTTCTATGGCATGGAAATGATATCAACAAAAAAGGTTATTGCCTAGCTAATTGGCAGATGGTATGCAAACCAAAAGAACTTGGTGGCCTTGGAGTACTTAATCTCAAGATTCAAAATATTTCTCTCATCATGAAACATCTCCATAAGTTTTTTACTCATGTTGATGTCCCCTGGGTCAAGCTCATATGGCAAGCTCACTACCATAATAGCTCTGCACCCCAGGCATGCTCATATAAAGGATCTTTCTGGTGGAGGGACTGCATGAAACTCTATGATCTATACTACTGGCTTACTTTTTGCACTGCCAACAATGGTGATACTATCATGTTATGGAAGGATAAATGGTGTGGCCAAACCCTTATGGATAAATTCCCTCATCTACACTCATTTGCAAATGATGATAATATCACCATCCATAAAGCCAAGCACACTGACAACTACTACTCCATGTTTCAACTACCACTGTCCAATATTTCTTTCCAGCAATTTACACAATTGTGCAACACCTTGGAGCATCTCAAAAACAATCAAGAAAGAGACCAGTGGAATTTCAAATGGGGAGGATCTTTATATAGCACTAAAAAGGTTTCCAATGCACTTATGTGATCTACTGAACCTCCTCCCCCACCTATCAAATGGATATGGAAAACATGTTGCCTTCCGAGACACAAATTCTTCTACTGGCTTCTGCTACATGATAGAATTAATACATGTGACCTCCTGACCAGGAAACAATTTCATCTGGACAACACACAATGCTCACTTTGTGAAGATCATGCTATGGAAGATCGCGTGCACTTATTTTTTGGCTGCCCTTTCAGTCAAGGTTTCTGCTGGAGTATTGGTATGGAATGGAACACAGATGATAACATTCACGATATGATCATTGATGCTAAGCACAGATACAACATGGAATTCCTCATGGAAATTCTAATTATTGGGTGCTGGAGCATATGGAATCAAAGAAATGATAAAGTTTTTGAAGGAATACAATGCTCAATTAATCAATGCAAGAATGATTTCATCAGCACCTTCCACAACACAATGATGCGCGCTAAGCCTAACATCAAAGATGGGATGAGATCCTGGATAGATAGTGTATAAGTTAGTATTTTTTTAATCTAGCACTAACTTCCAGTAACTTCATGCAACTACTTTGTTACCCTTTGTAACAGTACTCTCTGATTTATTTTAATGAAAATGACACACAGTAGGGATTTTCCCTACTGTTTCATGGTAAAAAAAACCCAAAACTTTGTTTTCAAGCCAACCGCACCATTTTTTTTCTTTCCCAACCCGCCGAACATATTAACTAATACCCTGAAAATTTGATTATAATATGTTAGAAACTCTACCATAGCAGAAATTATAAGGTACTACGTTCTGAACACCAACACGTCATTTTTTAATCATTTTTAACCCGCCGAACATTTTTTGTGACAACAAACATTTTCTGTGACACCACGAACCGTCCCTGAAATTGGACATGCCTAGTGACGCCCAAAAGCGTCACCGACTTTCAGGCCAGAACGTCGCCAAAGTTGCCGAGGGCGCTGCCCCGGGAGGAAAACACCTCGTGACGGTGGACCGTCACAGAAAATGATTTTTGGCGACGTTTCATGTTTCGTCACCAGGTTTTTTTTCACTGAATATACAAAATTTGTGTAATAACGAGTGGAAAACTTAGGGTCTATGTCAGAGAATATGACTTGCCTCGATACCTGGGGTCTACCAGGAGGAGCCCGATAAAGCCCGGTAGCCCGGTGAAGGATTCTGGTGCTCCGAAATGGCCAAAATGAGCCAATGGTAAAATGGTCTTTTTAGTTTTCGAAAACATGGCAAAAGTGGAATTATCAAAAAGGGTGTGATATGAGAAGAACGTGAGTGTTGGTTTCGTCGAAAACGGAGTTACGGTTGAAAAGTTGTGGGTGTGTGAAATGTAGGGGCCTATTTGTGAAGAAAATAATTGCTTAGAGGCCCCTGAGTGTTTTTTCTGTGAAAAGGAATAAAAACCTGCGCGTGGGCTGAACTAGGCCGAAACTGGCCGGCCAACCACTATGCTACTGGGCCAGCCCAATTGCACGTCCGTTGCACCTTCTGTAGGAATACGTTTTCTCCAAGGGAAAGCGTATTTCCACTTAAACGCACCGGCCCGGGGTCAACTTCCTCCTCTCACTGATGGGTGGGGCCGAGATGGTAGGGATCCCACTGGCCAGTCTCTCTTTCTTCTTCTTCTCTCTCTGGACGGCAGGCCCCAGGCATCGGGTTCATCTTCTTCCGTCCGCGCCCGTAGGTGGTCGTCGCTCCGGCGATGATTGCCAGCGTGCTGAGTCGCATCTATTGGTGGTCGCTTGCTTCTTGGGGATGCCAGAATCAAACGCGGCCTTGCTCTCAGAGGTCAGTGGCCGAGGTTGATGATGATGTCGAACCTCCACTCTCCCTTTGTCGAATCTGAGGTGGTGGGCGGCGTTGTGGTGGCTGGGGGTCCGTGGGTGGTGCTAGGTGGGGAGGGGGAAGGTGGTGGAGTGCGAATTTGACGGGGACATGCCGGTGGCCGTGCTGGCCGTGTGCACGAATTGGAGATCTAGAGCTCGTGTGCTCTAGCGTGGGTACTTTTGAGGAAGAGAGGAGGGGTGGTGCTGGGTTGGAGGACCTCGGGTGGCTCTATTTATAGCCGGGCACGGTCATGGATAGGCTCGGCCGCGGCGAACCTCTGGCCGGGGCCCGGGGGGATCGACTGGGTCTGGCTAGCTGCGAGCTCGCTCTGTCGCGTGCGATGATGGGTCACCCACTAAGGGTAGGGTCATAGACCTGACACGTAGGGCCCATCTAGGGCCACACCATCATTGGAGGGTTTTCGGACCACAGGCGTATTCGGATGCGCACCCCTGGTTATCCACTCGGATATGCCAACAGCACTCGGACGGCTTCCCACCAGTCGGCTGGACTGGTACCACTCGGATAGAGGAGGCAAAAGGCGACGTGGGAAGAGCAACGGTCCGGAGGCTTAACGTTGGACTTTAAGTGTAGTTATAACTACCGTTACCTGTAACTGCCGTAGTTATACTCCTTTATTCATCCTTGTAACGTGGCATTAATTAACTAGGGCGGGCGCACTCTATATAAGCCCCCATTCTTCTCCGTGGCAAGGGTTCAGCACCTGTTGTAATTAGACACCCCCATAAGAAAACACAGCTCCAGAGTTCGAGACATAGGGCTTTTACCTCTTCGAGAGGGGCCTGAACTCGTAAATCCGAGTGTTACACCTGCGCCGTAGCTAGGATCAGCCCTTGTTCGTACCCCTAGTACTCATTGTCAGGTTCGTTGCCTCGATAGTTGGCGCCCACCATGGGGCTCTGATACGTCTCCAACGTATCTATAATTTTTTATTGTTCCATGCTATTATAGTATCAATCTTGGATGTTTTATATGCAATTATATATTATTTTTTGGGACTAACCTATTAACCTAGTGCCTAGTGCCAGGTGTTGTTTTTTGCCTGATTTTTGCCTTTTCAGAAAATCATTATCAAACGAAGAAAAAACTTTGGATTAATTTTTTCTGGACCAGAAGGGACCCTAGAAGTTTCGGGAGAAGACCAGAAGAGTCACGAGGGAGCGACAAGCCCGGAGGTCATGCCCAGGGCGGTAGGCGCGCCCCCCAGGCTTGTGGGTCCCTCGTGGCACCTCTTGACCTAATTCCAGCGCTATAAATTCCAAAATATTCCTCATATACCAGAAAGACAGAAGAGAAAACCTTTCTGCCGCCGCAAGCCTCTGTTCTTCCGCGATCCCATCTGGAGGCATTTTCCGGTACTCTGCCGGAGGGGGAATCGATCACAGTGGGCTTCTTCATCAACCTTGCTGCCCCTTCCGATGATGCGTGAGTAGTTTACCACAGACCTACGGGTCTATAACTAGTAGCTAGATGGCTTCTTCTCTCTCTTTGATCTTCAATACCATGTTCTCCTCGATGTTCTTGGAGTTCTATTCGATGTAATCTTGTTTTGCGGTGTGTTTGTTGGGATCCAATGAATTGTGGGTTTATGATCAGATTATTCATGAGAAATATTTGAGTCTTCTCTGAACTCTTTAATGCATGATTGTTATAACTTTCTATTTCTCTCCGATCTATCTGTTTGGTTTGGCCAACTAGATTGATTTATCTTGCAATGGGAGAGGTGCTTTGTGATGGGTTCAATTTTGCGGTGTTCTATATCCTAGTGATAGAAAGGGACAAGACACGTATTTGTATTGTTGCCATTAAGGATAAAAAGATGGGGTTTAATCATATTGCTTGAGTTTACTTTGTCTACATCATGTCATCTTGCTTAAGGCGTTACTCTGTTTTATACTTAATACCCTAGATGCATGCTGGATAGCGGTCGATGGGTGGAGTAATAGTAGTAGATGCAGGCCGGAGTTGGTCCACTTGTTTAGGACGTGATGCCTATATACATGATCATTGCCATGAATCCGTCATAACTATGTGCTTTTCTATCAAATGCCCAACAGTAATTTGTTTACCCACCGTATGCTATGTGTTCGAGAGAGAGGCCTCTAGTGAAAACTATGGCCCCCGGGTCTACTTTTATCATATATTAAAATCCAAAAATACCTTGCTGCAATTTATTTACTTTTATTTTCTTTTGCAATTTACTTTTCTATCTATAACTATTAGAATTAATCCTTGCAAGTAACCGCTAAGGGGATTGACAACCCTCTTATTTGCGTTGGGTGCAAGTGTTTGCTTTTGTGTGTGTAGGTGCTGCTAACGAGATTCTGTGTGGTTCTCCTACTGGATTGATAACCTTGGTTCTTAACTGAGGGAAATACTTATCTCTACTGTACTGCATCATCCTCTCCTCTTCGGGGAAATCCCAACACAGTTCACAAGTAGTAGGAAGAATTTCCGGCGCCGTTGCCGGGGAGACATCACCAAAACCTACCAAGTACCTTCGCACAAACTATCATCCACTTGTTCTTATTTTCATTTGCCTTTTATTTGCATTTGCTTCTCGTTTGCATCTCCCCCACTTCTAAAATAATTTTACAAAAACACAAAAATATTTTCGTTTGCTTGTTTGTTAGTTTGTTTGCTCAAAGCTGCTATCATGACTAAGATTGGAAAAATTGGTAATTCTCCCTCCACTAGAGCGGATTCTTTAGACAACCCTTCCGTACTTTTGAAGCTTATAAATAATGAAAAGAGAAGCTTTCCTAAAGTTTCTAAAGAAAAATTAGATAATCTTGCTAATGATGATCCTGACAAAGAAGAACCTACTATTATGCATACTAAAAAACTCCGTGTCGGTAGTGGTAATATCATTGGAAAAGGAGTTATTCAGGATTTCTTTACTTGTGTTGGCATGTTACCTATGTTAGGAGGGTCAATTCTTAATAAAACTTCTAGCCTTGCTGATGCTATCGCTTTGCTTATAGTTGAATTTGAAAGACAATTTGTGCACATGCATCCCGCTATACAAAGGATACTTCTAGAGTTTTCAAATATTCATGATCCTTCTGTTAAACGTGTAGTTACTATATTCTTAGCCTATGAATTTGGCCACATCATGAAAGAGGCTCGTGAAATATTTGCTTATTATAATATAAATAGTGGATGCCCTCCTATAGAAGAAATTCTTTACAATCAAGAGGAAATGAGGAGATTACAATCTCCGGATTATGCTGCTTACAATAAGAATCTTAGGAAAAAGGTTCCCCCATCTATTTTACTTGATAAAATTTCTGAACACAATGATAATTTTGCTATACAAAATAATGGATTGGGGCTTGTGCTTGAGAAAAAAATTAAAGGAACATATTCGAAGGAATATGTACAATGAAGAATTAGTTATTACTTACAAAGGGCGAAAGGACGAATCTCCTCCTCCTAAATTTGATCTTACGGATCCTTACCATATTAAATTTAGCCCTTTTGATTACTTTTTCTTTCCACTTAGGAAGCTTGCTGCTGAACGAAGAGAATATGAGAAGAGCATGGATGATGTCCCTTACCTTTATGATAACACTTCAAACTATGCATTATGCCTAGCTAGGGGCATAAAACAATAGCGCTTGTTGGGAGGCAACCCAATATTTATTTTTATTGCAAAATTTTATTTTCTTGTGTCACACAATTTTAGCTTCTGTTATGATTGTGTTTTTATCTTTTAATTAGTGTTTGTGCCAAGTAATGCCTTTAGGATGATTTGGATGATAGTATAATTGATGCTGTCTGAAAACAGAAACTTTTGCGCCTAGTTCTGGAATTTTAATTCTGTACTGGAACGTGGTAAAATTCTGAAATTTTTACACAGTATTGGTATATGAATTTTTTACATTGTAATAATTTTTCAGAATTTTTGGAGTTACATAAGTATGGCTTTTAAATAGATCTTTACAGACTGTTCTGTTTTAGACAGATTTTGTTTTTGTTGCATAGTTTGCTTATTTTGATGAATCTATGGATCGTATCGGGGGGTATGAGCCATGGGGAAGTTGTAGTACAGTAGAATTATGCCAATATTAAATATGAATCAATTTACAACAGTACCTAAAGTTTAAGATTTGTTTGTTATACTAACGGATCTCACGAGGTTTCTGTTGAGTTTTGTGTGCTGAAGTTTTCAAGTTTTGGGTGAGACTACGATGGATAAAGGAATAAGGAGCGGCAAGAGCCTAAGCTTGGGGATGCCCAAGTCACCCCAAGGTAATATTAAAGGAAGACTCAAGCGTCTAAGCTTGGGGATGCCCCGGATGGCATCCCCTCTTTCGTCTACAATCTATCGGTAACTCACTTGGAGCTATATTTTTATTCATCGCATGATATGTGTTTTACTTGGAGCATCTTGTGCTATAGTTTGCTTGATTTTGTTTGCTTTTTAGTTTGCCACAATGATCTTTGCTGAACACACCTTTTTGAGAGGGACACACACTTCACTTATATCTTTTGAGCTAGGCAGTTGCTCTAGTGCTTCACTTATATCTTTTAGAGCACGGCGGTGGTTATATTTTAAAGAAATAGTTGCACTCTCATGATTCACTTATATCTTTTTGAGAGTCTAATATATAGTAATGGAAATTTTCACATGTTAAAAGAATGGTCCTGATACGATAAGGTATCCAAGGGGGATATAATAAAAACCTTCATGTAGATCACTAAGTATGAAGTGCATGGTTAATTTTATTAATGTCATAATATGAAAGGATATAGGTTCATGATCATTGGTTAGTAGAAATATCGGTATTAAAGTTTGTTATGACATATTCACCTAAATATTAGTTGTGGCATGGCGAGGAAGTTAGAGCATTTATAGGTCTGAAATGAAATCCTTGAGTGCTGTTATAATCGGGGTCGCGCGATGGTTAACTCCTACCAACCCTCCTCCTAGGGGCATGCGGTGAGTGCTTTGCTTCGAGGGCTAAGTAGAATTTTGCAATAAGTATGTGAGTTCTTTATGACTAATGTGAGTCCATGGATTATACGCACTCCTATCTTTCCGTAATTTGCTAGCCTCTTCGGTACCGTGCCTTGCCCTTTCTCACCTCGAGAGTTGGCGCAAACTTTGCCGGTGCATCCAGACCCCGTGATATGATACACTCTTTCACACATAAACCCCTTTTACCTTCCTCAAAACAGCCACCATACCTATCTATTATGGCATTTCCATAGCCATTCCGAGATATATTTCCATGCAACTTCCACCGTTCCGTTTATATGACACACATCATCATTGTCATATTGCTTTGCATGATCATATAGCTGACATAGTATTTGTGGCAAAGCCACCGTTCATCATTTTTTATACATGTTATGCTAGATCATTGCACATCCTGGTACACTGCCAGAGGCATTCATATAGAGTCATATTTGTTCTAGTATCGAATTGTAATTTTGAGTTGTAAGTAAATAAAAGTGTGATGATCATCATTATTAGAACATTGTCCCAGTGAGGAAAGGATGATGGAGGCTATGATTCCCCCACAAGTCGGGATGAGGCTCCGGATAAAAATAAAATAAAATAAAAAGAAAAAAAATAGGCCAAAAAGAGCCCACCAAAAAAAATGAGCGAAAAAGAGAGAAGGGGCAATGTTACTATCCTTTTCCACACTTGTGCTTCAAAGTAGCACCATGTTTTTCATATAGAGAGTCTCCTATGTTGTCACTTTCATATACTAGTGGGAATTTTTCATTATAGAACTTGGCTTGTATATTCCGATGATGGGCTTCCTCAAATGCCCGAGGTCTTCATGAGCAAGCAAGTTGGATGCACACCCACTTAGTTTTCAGTTTGAGCTTTCATACACTTATAGCTCTTAGTGCATCCGTTGCATGGCAATCCCTACTCCTCGCATTGATATCGATTGATGGGCATCTCCATAGCCCATTGATCCACCGAGTTGATGCGAGACTTTCTTCTTCTCCTTCCCATTATTTGATACCTACCACCACATTCTATTCCACCTAGTGCTATATCCATGGCTTGCGCTCATGTATTGCATGAGAGTTGAAAATGCTGAAGCGCGTTAGAAGTACGATCCAATTGCCTGGTTTAACACCGGGGTGCTCACTATTTATATATTTGCGGTGAAGATAGAGTCATGCTATGATTAATATGAGAAAGTGAGTAGGGATAACACTCGTTAAGGATCGTATATTTTGAAAGTTAATGATTATGCTTCTTATGTTCACTGATATTATTATGTTGATATTGTTAATTCATCGCTTCACAACTTATATGCCATAAAGAGATTACATAATAAACATGTTGGGTAGCATTCCACATAAAAAATTCTGTTTTTATCATTCACCTACTCAAGGACGAGCAGGAATTAAGCTTGGGGATGCTTGATACGTCTCCAACATATCTATAATTATTGATTGTTCCATGCTATTATAGTATCAATCTTGGATGTTTTAGATGCAATTATATATCATTTTTTGGGAGTAACCTATTAACCTAGTGCCCAGTGCCAGTTGGTGTTTTTGCCTGTTTTTGCCTTTTCAGAAAATCATTACCAAAGGATGTCCAAACGAAGAAAAAACTTTGGATTAATTTTTCTGGACCAGAAGGGACCCTAGAAGCTTCGGGAGAAGACCAGCAGAGTCACGAGGGAGCGACAAGCCCGGAGGGCGCGCCCAGGGGGGTAGGCGCGCCCCCAGGCTTGTGGGCCCCTCGTGGCACCTCTTGACCTAATTCCAGCGCTATAAATTCCAAAATATTCCCCATATACCAGAAAGACAGAAGAGAAAACCTTTCCGCCGCCGCAAGCCTCTGTTCTTCTATGATCCCATCTGGAGGCCTATTCCGGTACTCTGCCGGAGGGGGAATCGATCACGGAGGGCTTCTTCATCAACCTTGCTGCCCTTCCGATGATGTGTGAGTAGTTTACCACAGACCTACGGGTCCATAGCTAGTATCTAGATGGCCTCTTCTCTCTCTTTGATCTTCAATACCATGTTCTCCTCGATGTTCTTGGAGTTCTATTCGATGTAATCTTCTTTTGTGTGTGTTAGTTGGATCCGATGAATTGTGGGTTTATGATCAGATTATTCATGAGAAATATTTGAGTCTTCTCTGAACTCTTTTATGCATGATTGTTATAGCTTTGTATTTCTCTCCGATCTATCCGTTTGGTTTGGCCAACTAGATTGATTTATCTTGCAATGGGAGAGGTGCTTTGTGATGGGCTCAATCTTGCGGTGTTCTATATCCCAGTGACAGAAAGGGACAAGACACGTATTTGTATTGTTGCCATTAAGGATAAAAAGATGGGGTTTAATCATATTGCTTGTGTTTACTTTGTCTACAACATGTCATCTTGCTTAAGGCGTTACTCTGTTTTATACTTAATACCCTAGATGCATGCTGGATAGCGGTCGATGGGTGGAGTAATAGTAGTAGATGCAGGCAGGAGTCGGTCTACTTGTTTCGGACGTGATGCCTATATACATGATCATTGCCATGAATCCGTCATAACTATGCGCATTTCTATCAAATGCCGAACAGTAATTTGTTTACCCACTGTATGCTATGTGTTCGAGAGAGAAGCCTCTAGTGAAAACTATGGCCCCCGGGTCTACTTTTATCATATATTAAAATGCAAAAATACCATGCGCGCTAAGCCTAGCATCAAAGATGGGATGAGATCCTGGATAGATAGTGTATAAGTTAGTATTTTTTTATCTAGCACTAACTTCAAGTAACTTCATGCAACTACTTTGTTGCCCTTTGTAACAGTACTCTCTGATTTATTTTAATGAAAATGACACACAGTAGGGATTTTCCCTACTGTTTCATGGTAAAAAAAAAACCCCAAAACTTTGTTTTCAAGCCCACCGCACCATTTTTTTTCTTTCCCAACCCGCCGAACATATTAACTAATACCCTGAAAATTTGATTATAATATGTTAGAAACTCTACCATAGCAGAAATTATAAGGTACTACGTTCTGAACACCAACACGTCATTTTTTAATCATTTTTAACCCGCCGAACATTTTTTGTGAAAACAAACATTTTCTGTGACACCACGAACCGTCCCTGAAATTGGACATGCTTAGTGACGCCCAAAAGCGTCACCGACTTTCAGGCCAGAACGTCGCCAAAGTTGCCGAGGGCGCTGCCCCAGGAGGAAAACACCTCATGACGGTGGACCGTCACAGAAAATGATTTTTGTCGACGTTTCATGTTTCGTCACCAGGTTTTTTTCACTGAATAGACAAAATTTTAGTGTAATAACGAGTGGAAAACTCAGGGTCTATGTCAGAGAATATGACTTGCCTCGATACCTGGGGTCTACCAGGAGGAGCCCGATAAAGCCCGATAGCCCGGTGAAGGATGCCGGTGCTTCGAAATGGCCAAAAAGAGCCAATGGTAAAATGGTCTTTTTAGTTTTTGAAAACATGGTGAAAGTGGAATTATCAAAAAGGGTGTGATATGAGAAGAACGTGAGCATTGGTTTCGTCGAAAACGGAGTTACGGTTGAAAAGTTGTGAGTGTGTGAAGTGTAGGGGCCTATTTGTGAAGAAAATAATTGCTTAGAGGCCCCTGAGTGTTTTTTCTGTGAAAAGGAATAAAAACCTGCGCGTGGGCTGAACTAGGCCGAAACTGGCCGGCCAACCACTATGCTACTGGGCCAGCCCAATTGCACGTCCGTTGCACCTTCTGTAGGAATACGCTTTCTCCAAGGGAAAGCGTATTTCCACTTAAACGCACCGGCCCGGGGTCAACTTCCTCCTCTCACTGACGGGTGGGGCCGAGATGGTAGGGACCCCACTGGCCAATCTCTCTTTCTTCTTCTTCTCTCTCTGGACGGCGGGCCCCAGGCATCGGGTTCATCTTCTTCCGTCCGCGCCCGTAGGTGGTCGTCGCTCCGGCGATGATTGCCAGCGTGCTGAGTCGCATCTATTGGTGGTCGCTTGCTTCTTGGGGATGCCAGAATCGAACGCGGCCTTGCTCCCAGCAGTCAGTGGCCGTGGTTGATGACAATGTCGAACCTCCACTCTCCCTTTGTCGAATCTGAGGTGGTGGGCGGCGTTGTGGTGGCTGGGGGTCCGTGGGTGGTGCTAGGTGGTGAGGGGGAAGGTGGTGGAGTGCGAATTCGATGGGGACATGCCGGTGGCCGTGGTGGCCGTGTGCACGAATTGGAGATCTAGAGCTCGTGTGCTCTGGCATGGGTACTTTTGAGGAAGAGAGGAGGGGTGGTGCTGGGTTGGAGGACCTCGGGTGGCTCTATTTATTGCCAGGCACGGTCATGGATAGGCTCGGCCGCGGCGAACCTCTGGCCGGGGCCCGGGGGGATCTACTGGGTCTGGCTAGCTGCGAGCTCGCTCTGTCGCGTGCGATGATGGGTCACCCACTAAGGGTAGGGTCATAGACCTGACACGTAGGGCCCATCTAGGGCCCCACACCATCATTGGAGGGTTTTCGGACCACAGGCGTATTCGGATGCACACCCCTGGTTATCCACTCGGATATGCCAACAGCACTCGGACGGCTTCCCACCAGTCGGCTGGACTGGTACCACTCGGATAGAGGAGGCAAAAGGCGACGTGGGAAGAGCAATGGTCCGGAGGCTTAACGTTGGACTTTAAGTGTAGTTATAACTACCGTTACCTATAACTGCCGTAGTTATACTCCTTTATCCACCCTTGTAACGTGGCATTAATTAACTAGGGCTGGCGCACTCTATATAAGCCCCCATTCTTCTCCGTGGCAAGGGTTCAGCACCCGTTGTAATTAGACACCCCCATAAGAAAACACAGCTCCAGAGTTCGAGACATAGGGCTTTTACCTCTCCGAGAGGGGCCTGAACTCGTAAATCCGAGTGTTACACCTGCGCCGTAGCTAGGATCAGCCTGTAACACCCCCATGTATTAGCAACAGTAATCACCTTTTGCTAATGCCAAGTCACCCTGCTTAACAGTGCTTAATCATCATTTGGATCATATCTCATTTCAAATTCTAATTCAAAATGAAATTCAAATTTAAAGTGAAAATAAAAGTTGTTCAAGTTCGAAAACTAAAATGTTCATTAAATAGCAAATAATCCATAACTATTTATGTTAAGAAAAACAACATCACCTTAATTCACTAAATAACTCTAACAACCTCAAAACAGTACCAAAGAGCAGTATTTAATCCCATTTTAATTAATTAACATTAAAATGAAATCATTAGTCCTCAAAACCTTTTTCTGGCAGTGAGATAAATTACACTGTATTTATTTGGGCAAGTCTCATATTTTGCAAAAGTCATTTGGAGTAAAAAGTAAAGACAAAACAGAAATAAAAGAGAAAAAAAAGGTTCCCCCCCTACTGGGCCTCGTCCCAGCTGGCCACCAGGCTGGCCCAGCCTCGCCCCCTGGCCTATATGGCCTCGCCTCCCCAACCCCCCCCCCCCCGAAACCCTAACCCGATTCCCCCCCATTCTCCCTCCGCCCGCGCCATCCGCACCAGACGCCGTCGCCGTCGCTCCCCCCGACGCTGCCTCGCCGCCGCCGTCGCCTCCCCGCCTCTCCCACGCCGGCCTCCATCGCGCCTCGCCGGCGAACACCTGCAACGGGGGTGAGGAACCCCGTCTCCCCCCTCACTCTCTCTGTCGCCGCCGCGCGCCCGCGCCCCGCCCTCACCGCGCCGTCCGCCGCGGCTCCCGATTGCGCTCGCCCTCGCCTCGCTCCCGCTCGCGCCCTGCCGGCCACGCCCGTGCTCGCCGCGCCGCCGTCCGCTCGTTTGCCCCTGGCGGCGCTCGCCCGCGCCTGCGGCTGCCGCTCGCGCCGGCCTCCGCTGCCCTGGCCTCGCCTCGCCGCCGCGTCGCCGTCCGCTCGCCACCCGCCCCGCCTGCGCTCGCCCGTGCCTCGCCGCGCCCGTGCGCCTCTGCCTGTGCACGCGCGGACACAGCCGCGGACACGTCCGGCTGGGCCACTGCCAGGTGGGGCCCAACCCCTGTTTAAAAAAAAGGGAATTAAAATCAATAAATAAATAATAGTTATTTATTTAATTAAACTAATTACTTAATTAGCCTAATTAATCTGTAATTAGTTTAATTAACCCCTAGTTAGCTAATGTGACACTGACCAGTGGGACCCACTGGTCAGGTTTGACTCTGGTTAGCCAGAGTTGACCGATGACGTCACTATGATGTCATGCTGACGTCAGCAATTACTGTTTTGGATAATTCTAATTTAATAATTAAAATAATTCCATAAAATGTTTAAAACTTTGAAAAATCATAGAAATTAAATCGTAGCTCGGATGAAAAAGTTTTCTACATGAAAGTTGATTAGAAAAATGAGACGAACCCGAATACGCTATCCACATACCTGTCAGATGCCTCCAGCACTGCAAACATGGAACCTTCCCCTCCGGTTCATCTGTCTGACAGATGTCCGAAACCGGGAAACTGTTCCAGTTAATTTCCCGCTTCATCTGCCGCGTGTAGCACTGCGTTAGGTCACCCCCGGCACAGCATATTGCCATGCCATGCATTGTGTTGCATATTGTTTGCATTGAATTTATTGTTTCTTCCCCCTCCTGCTCTCCCGATAGACCCCGAGACTGACGCCGCTGCCGAGTACGACTATGCCCCTGAAGACCAGCCCCTTTCAGCAGAGCTTCCAGGCAAGCAAACCCCCTTGATCATCCAGATATCGCCCACTCCTTCTCCCTTATGCTTGCATTAGAATTGCTTCTGTTGTTATTCCGATAGCTCCTATTCTGATGCATAGCCTATTTTTGTCGCCTGCCGTTATACCTACCTGTTGTCCCATACTGCTTAGTTAGCTTTGTTATTAATTCATCTGTGGCCCTTCACCCTTGTCCGTATGCCATGCTTGTTACCAGGCCGTGATCACTCTGGGTGAGGATCGCGGAAATGCTTACATTACTACATTCATTTACTGTTACGGGGTTGAAGGGCTGGTGGTACCATCCAGTCAGAGATGGACCTGAGTCCCGACAGCTCTCGATGTCAAAGACGGGCCGGCTCCAAGAGCACCCGCGAGAGAATTATAATAAAGACGGGTTGGCTCCAAGAGCACCCGCGAGCCGTGTATTACCAACTCGGAGCGACAGGAACCCTGTTCGTCTCTGCGAGTTACTAAATACGCCTAACGGATTTGGGTATTTGATCTGAGTTGGCCATTGGCCTATACGCACTACCACCACGTGGGATAATGGTTTAATGGGGCCCTCTACATCGTATGTATCAGCCAAAAGCTCTGTCAAATGTCTAGTTCAGCATTGCGGCACGGCAGGATCGGTGCCATCCAGGACAGAGGTGGTGTCTGGATCTAACCATGTGCGCAACGACTTGGAGTGCAAAGGGCGATGGGCCCAAGACCCCTAAGCGCTTAGGATGTAGACCGGCGGGGACCTCTCTGCTGAGCTCTAGGTAGGACTGCGTCGTGTTCATCGGCCGAGGCCGGGCATGACCCGGAAAGGTGTGTCCGGCCAGAGTTAATCGAGCGTGTTAGGTAACAGTAGTGCACCCCTGCAGGGAAGTAATCTATTCGAATAGCTGTGTCCACGGTAACAGGACGCTCGGAGTTGTATCCTGATCTGCTACAACTACAAATGGATACTGATACAATGATAAACTGATACTACCGCTCTCGGGATCACTTTCTCGCAGGATAGTCGAGGAAGGATCTCAGGACATTACTAAAATATAATTGCTATTATATGTTACTATACTCTACTCTCTTCTGATGCTGCAAGATTGCTTCAAGATGCTAGTCTTCGATAGGCTAGGCTTTTCCCCCTCTGTTCTGGCATTTCTGCAGTTTAGTCCAAAGATATAGCCCCATTCCTTTGATACCAATGCATATTTAGCATAGTTTTGATGTCAGTCTTGCGAGTACTTTGGATGAGTACTCACGGTTGCTTTGCTATTCTTTTCCCCATACCCGATCGCTGCTACCAGATGACGGAGCCCCGGGGCCTGATGCTACCGCCGACGACTGCTACTACACTTCCGGTGGAGCTTACTTCTACGTGAAGACCGCAGACCAGGAGTAGTTCGGAGGCCCTAGGCAGGAGGCCTTCGCCTTTTTGATCAGTGTCCCTGTTTGTGCTAGCCTTCTTAAGGCAAACTTGTTTAACTTTGTGTCTGTACTCAGATACTGTTGTTGTTTCCGCTAACGCTTGTTCTCAAGCTTATGTATTCGAGCCCTCGAGGCCCCTGGCTTGTAATATAAAGCTTGTATTATTTTATTTTTGTGTCTAGAGTTGTGTTGTGATATCTTCCTGTGAGTCCCTGGGCTTGATCGTGCGCATTGCGTGTATGATTAGTGCACGATTAAGTCGGGGGCGTCACAAGTTGGTATCAGAGCCGACTGCCTATAGGAAACCCCCTTTCCAACTCCTTGGCCGAAGTTGAGTCTAGTCTCCAAAAACTGTTTTACTAACATGGCTGTGTGGCTTACGGGCCCACGTCGCCAATGGGTGGTATTAGGATCTTTTATTCCTCTTCCCTACTCTGGGACTCTGATCTCTCTTCTTTTCGGGTTAAAGATTTTACTAAATACTAACATTAGGTTTTCGTGATTACATCCACCCGGAGTTCTGAATTTACCCCCCTGTCTTCAAGTTGAGGGCCAGGTTCTGCTGCACAATGCTCACGGACCGCAGGATCCTTTTATCGAGGGTACCCTGCGTCGTCCCCTGCAGATTCCTTGCTCCAATAGATTTCTCCGACGTTGGTGTAGCCTTTGCTATGTCTCGTTGTTGTATCTCTCCACAGCGTGCCTGCGCGTCACCTAGTTTGTCTAGCTGCGTGTGCTTCCGAAATCACGTTGTCCGTTGGTATCCGACTCCGTGCATGTATCTGTATGTCTTTAGTGACTACTAATATATATCTACTGCACTTCATGTTCATTGCTCATGTTACATCATGAATGACCTCTTACCCATGCAGTTGTTCTTGCTAAACTGCCCCTGTTGATTTGGCAGGATGGCTGACGGTCCTCCACCTCCACCTTATATTGCCGCAATGATGCAGCAGTTTGAGCTGAATCGTCAGTTTATGACTGGGGTAATGGCCCAATTTCCAACTCAGAATGCTCAGCAACAGTCTGCCCCAATAACACTGCTAGAATTCGTGTGCCTCAACCCGTCCATTTTCCACAACTCCACCAATCCTATGGATGCTGATGATTGGCTCCGTGACATTCTGTTTGAGATGGAGTCAGCTAAAGTTACCCCTGACAGTTACGTCACCTTCGCGGCATTTCACTTGAAGGGTCCTGCTGCTCAATGGTGGGAAAGCCACAGTCGTATGCTACCCGCTGGAACTGTAACCACTTGGCAGGAATTTCAGTCAGCCTTCCGTGTGCGACACATTCCTCAAGGTCTAATCGACCAGAAGAAGAAGGAGTTCCGCAAACTCACACAGGGTAAAATGACTATGGATGAATATCAGAGGAAATTCCTTGATTTATCCCGCTATGCTGAGCAATGGATGACATCTGCACTGATGCTCGTAAGCAGGAGAAATTTCGTGAAGGACTGTGTCCCGATATAAAGCTCGCACTTGTTGTCCATGATTGCGCGGACTTTGCGACGCTTGTCAGCCAAGCTTTTCGAGCTGAGACTGGTCTGACTGAGTACCAGGAGTCGCTCAAGCGCACTCATGACGTTGGCTCGTCTTTGGTTCAGCCTGCTCAGAAACGTCAAGTCTGGATTCCGCACAATGTACATCACCAACCAGCTCCAACACCAAGGCCGTCTTATGTTGCACCTCGTCTGCCGCTGCCGCCGAGACAGCTAGCGATTCAGGGTGGACAGCCCAATACTATGGCTATTCCCCATAATGATGGTTTATGCCACAAGTGTGGACAGCCAGGGCACCGTGCTCTCAACTGTTGCCAGGGTCAGCCGCAGAATGCATCACGTCCTCCTGTTGGCCGTAAGAAGGGCCGTCGAAAACATCCTTCTAGGAAAGCTGATGCCAGACCACCTACTAGTCAACTTGTTCGTGTCAACCATGTCAAGATTGAAGAAGCTCGACAGGACACCAAAATTGTGATGGGTATCCTTCTAGTGAATTCAACTCCAGCTTCTGTCCTCTTTGATTCTGGAGCATCGCACTCCTTCATGTCCGAAAGTTTTGCGCGAAGACATGATATACCTTTCGAGGAGATGTCCACCCCATTAGTAATCCAGTCACCCGGAGCTAACTGGCAAACTACCATGGTAAGCCACGGTAATCACATTGTGATTGGAGAATTGGTGTTCCCCGTTTCTCTCATGGCCCTCAAGACTGTCGACATAGACATCATTCTGGGTATGGACTGGCAGAAGCCTCATAAAGCTTTGATTGACTGTGCCACTGAAACAGTCCGACTCACACACCCTTCCGGTCAGACAGTCAGTTACTCTGCTCAGACAGTTCAAAATGCCGAAAGCCAGATATATGCTCTGAATGCATTGAATGCCTCACCTCTTGAGGGAATTGAGAACGTTCTAGTCATTCGCGACTTTCCAGACGTCTTTCCAGAAGAACTTCCAGGGATACCCCTGTTAGAGCAGTCAAATTCGTCATCGACTTGAAACCAGGCACCACTCCTATTGCCAAGTGCCCATACAAGATGCCGCCGCATGAACTCCTGGAGCTTAAGGAGGAAATCCACAAGTCACTTAAAAAGGGTTTCATCTGCCCCAGTTCTTCTGCTTGGGGAGCACCTTCGCTCTTTGTTAAGAAGAAGGACGGTACGAATCGTCTGGTCCAAGATTACCGACCTATCAACCAAGCAACAATTCAGAACAAGTATCCGCTTCCCAGAATCAACGATCTGTATGATCAGCTAGCTGGCTCCTCAGTATTCTCTAAACTTGATTTGAGATTGGGATGCCACCAGATCCGGGTTCGTAAAGAGGATATTCCGAAGACAGCCTTCGTTACTCGCTATGGTTCTTACGAGTACACTGTCATGTCCTTCGGCTTAACCAATGCTCTAGCCACTTTCTCTCGACTGATGAACTATATCTTCATGGATTACCTCGACAAATTTGTTGTGGTTTATCTGGATGATATCCTTATATATTCGAAGAATGAAGAAGAACATGCCGAACATCTTCAGCTTGTACTGGAGAAGCTGCGTGAACATTAACTGTATGCCAAGTATTCCAAGTGTGAATTCTGGTTATCTGAAGTGACATATCTCGGCCACGTAATTTCCAAAGATGGCATTGATGTTAACCCAGAACGAGTTCAGGCTATTCTTGACTGGACTCCTCTGCAGACTGTTAAGCAAGTCAGAAGTTTTCTCGGTCTTGCTAGCTATTGTCGCCGTTTCGTCGAGAACTTCTCCAAGATTGCAAAGCCACTGACTGATTTGCTACACAAAGGCAAGAAGTTTGAGTGGACGGAAAAGTGCCAAGAAAGTTTTCAGACACTCAAAGACAAGCTGACGTCTGCCCCAGTGCTTGCTCCTCCAGATTCCCGCAAAGACTTCGTGATCTACTGTGATGTGTCTCATCAAGGATTAGGCTATGTCCTGATGCAAGAGCGCAAGGTGATTGCTTATGGCTCACATCAATTGCGCCCTCACGAAGATAAGTATCCAACTCATGATCTCGAGTTAGCAGCAGTTATCTATGCTCTGAAGCTGTGGTGACATTACCTTCTCGGTAATCGTTGCGAGATATACACGGACCACCAAAGTCTGAAGTATCTGTATACTCAACCAGATTTGAACCTCCGTCAACAGAGATGGCTCGAGACAATAGCTGATTATGACATGGATATTTCTTATACCCCTGGCAAGGCTAATGTAATGGCCGATGCCTTGAGTCGCAAGTCTTATTGCAACAACCTCACGGTTCAGCAAGCACAACCCCTTCTCTATGAAGAACTTCGCAAGTTGAACCTTCATATTGTTCCTCAGGGTTATCTCAATACCCTGGTTGTTGAACCGGACCTTGAGCGCAACATCAAGACAAGGCAGAAATATGACTCTGAAGTCGAGAAGATTAAGAAATACCTCACCAAGGGAAATTCTTCATTCTACCATGTTGATAATGATGGTACCTTGTTCTTCAAAGGCCGCCTAGTGGTCCCTAGAAAGCATAATCTGGACTCTCGTTCGGATGTTATGAAAGAAGCACATGATACACCTTTGTCAATTCATCCCGGTAGCACCAAGATGTACCAAGACATTCGACAGTGGTACTGGTGGCCTGATATGAAGCATGCCATTGCTCGCTATGTGGCTGAGTGTGACGTTTGCCGTCACATCAAGGCAGAACATCAAAGGCCTGCTGGACTTCTGCAACCACTTACTATTCCTGAATGGAAATGGGACAAAGTTGAAATGGACTTCATCACTGGTTTTCCCAGATCGCAGAAGGGTCATGATGCTATTTTTGTCGTCATTGATCGATTCTCAAAGGTTGCTCACTTTCTGCTAGTCAAGGAGACAATCACTGCTAGCCAGTTAGCAGACTTGTATGTTTCCAGAATCGTGTCACTCCACGGTGTTCCGTTGGAGATCAGCTCAGACCGGGGCAGCCTCTTAACCTCAAGGTTTTGGAACAGTTTCCAAGAAGCTATGGGAACTCATTTGTCTTTCAGCACCGCTTTTCACCCCCAGTCCCAGGGACAAGTTGAACGAGTTAACCAAGTGCTTGAAGATATGCTTCGCGCATGTGTCATCTCCTTTGGCAAGAAATGGGAGGAATCTCTCCCGTATGCTGAATTCTCATACAACAATAGCTATCAAGCTAGTTTGAAGATGGCACCCTTTGAAGTTCTATATGGACGTAAGTGCCGAACCCCTCTGAATTGGTCAGAAACTGGGGAACGGTCACTCGTTGGACCGGACATTATTCAACAAGCTGAAGAACAAGTCCGTATCGTACGGGAACATCTAAAAACTGCTCAGTCTCGTCAGAAGAGCAATTATGACCGAAAACACCAGGTAATGGCCTATCAACCTGGCGAACAAGCTTACCTTCGTGTCACTCCGATGAAGGGCACTCATCGATTTGGAATCAAGGGCAAGTTAGCTCCTCGCTACATCGGCCCCTTTCGCATTCTCGCAAGACGTGGAGAAGTGGCATATCAATTGGAGTTGCCGCCGAATCTCTCTCAAGTGCATGATGTCTTTCATGTGTCGCAGCTCCGTCGCTGCTTCAAGGATCCTATCCGAGCAGTGGATCATGAAATGCTTGAATTGCGAGATGATCTTTCTTATCAAGAGTATCCGATCCGCATTCTTGATCAAGCTGAACGTTGAACCCGTCAGAAGGCAATCAAGTTCCTTAAAGTGGAGTGGTCGAATCATTCTGAAGATGAAGCCACTTGGGAACGCGAAGATCGTCTTCGTGAGGAATACCCCGCTCTCTTCCAGCCTACCTCTTAATTCTTGGGACGAGAATTTCTTTTAGAGGAGGAGAATTGTAACACCCCCATGTATTAGCAACAGTAATCACCTTTTGATAATGCCAAGTCACCCTGCTTAACGGTGCTTAATCATCATTTGGATCATATCTCATTTCAAATTCCAATTCAAAATGAAATTCAAATTTAAAGTGAAAATAAAAGTTGTTCAAGTTCAAAACTAAAATGTTCATTAAATAGCAAATAATCCATAACTATTTATGTTAAGAAAAACAACATCACCTTAATTCATTAAATAACTCTAACAACCTCAAAACAGTACCAAACAACAGTATTTAATCCCATTTTAATTAATTAACATTAAAATGAAATCATTAGTCCTCAAAACCTTTTTCTGGCAGTGAGATAAATTACACTGTATTTATTTGGGCAAGTCTCATATTTTGCAAAAGTCATTTGGAGTAAAAAGTAAAGACAAAACAGAAAAAAGAGAAAAAAAAAGGTTCCCCCCCTACTGGGCCTCGGCCCAGCTGGCCACCAGGCCGGCCCAGCCTCGCCCCCTGGCCTATATGGCCTCGCCTCCCCAACCCCCCCCCCCCCGAAACCCTAACCCGATTCCCCCCCATTCTCCCTCCGCCCGCGCCATCCGCACCCGACGCCGTCGCCGTCGCTCCCCTGACGCCGCCTCGCCGCCGCCATCGCCTCCCCGCCTCTCCCACGCCGGCCTCCATCGCGCCTCGCCAACGAACCACTACAACGGGGGTGAGGAACCCCGTCTCCCCCCTTCCTCTCTCTGTCGCCGCCGCGCGCCCGCGCCCCGCCCTCACCGCGCCGTCCGCCACGGCTCCCGCTTGCGCTCGCCCTCGCCTCGCTCCCGCTCACGCCCTGCCGGCCTCGCCCGTGCTCGTCGCGCTGCCGCCGTTGCCTCCCCATCCGCGCCGCGCCGCCGTCCGCTCGTTTGCCCCTGGCCGCGCTCGCCCGCGCCTGCGGCTGCCGCTCGCGCCGGCGTCCGCTGCCCTGGCCTCGCCTCGCCGCCGTCCGCTCGCCGGCCGCCTCGCCTGCGCTCGCCCGCGCCTCGCCGCGCCCGTGCGCCTCTGCCTGTGCACGCGCGGACACAGCCGCGGACACGTCCGGCTGGGCCACTGCCAGGTGGGGCCCAGCCCCTGTTTAAAAAAAAGGGAGTTAAAATAAATAATAGTTATTTAATTAATTAATTAAATAGTTAATTAACTTAATTAATTTTGTTTAATTAAACTAATTACTTAATTAGCCTAATTAATGTGTAATTAGTTTAATTAACCCCTAGTTAGCTAATGTGACACTGACCAGTGGGACCCACTGGTCAGGTTTGACTCTGGTTAGCCAGAGTTGACCGATGACGTCACTGTGATGTCATGCTGACGTCAGTAATTACTGTTTCGGATAATTCTAATTTAATAATTAAAATAATTCCAGAAAATGTTTAAAACTTTGAAAAATCATAGAAATTAAACCGTAGCTCGGATGAAAAAGTTTTCTACATGAAAGTTGATCAGAAAAATGAGACGAACCCGAATACGCTATCCACATACCTGTCAGATGCCTCCAGCACTGCAAACATGGAACCTTCCCCTCCGGTTCATCTGTCTGACAGATGTTCGAAACCGGGAAAACGTTCCAGTTAATTTCCCGCTTCATCTGCCACGTGTAGCACTGCGTTAGGTCACCCCGGCACAGCATATTGCCATGCCATGCATTGTGTTGCATATTGTTTGCATTGTATTTATTGTTTCTTCCCCCTCCTGCTCTCCCGATAGACCCCGAGACTGACGCCGCTGCCGAGTACGACTACGCCCCTGAAGACCAGCCCCTTTCAGCAGAGCTTCCAGGCAAGCAAACCCCCTTGATCATCCAGATATCGCCCACTCCTTCTCCCTTATGCTTGCATTAGAATTGCTTCTGTTGTTATTCCGATAGCTCCTATTCTGATGCATAGCCTATTTTTGTCGCCTGCCGTTATACCTACCTGTTGTCCCATACTGCTTAGTTAGCTTTGCTATTAATTCATCTGTGGCCCTTCACCCTTGTCCGTATGCCATGCTTGTTACCAGGCCGTGATCACTCTGGGTGAGGATCGCGGAAATGCTTACATTACTACATTCATTTACTGTTATGGGGCTGAAGGGCTGGTGGTACCATCCAGTCAGAGATGGACCTAAGTCCCGACAGCTCTCGATGTCAAAGACGGGCCGGCTCCAAGAGTGCCCGCGAGAGAATTATATTAAAGACGGGTTGGCTCCAAGAGCACCCGCGAGCCGGGTATTACCAAGTCGGAGCGACAGGAACCCTGTTCGTCTCTGCGAGTTACTAAATACGCCTAACGGATTTGGGTATTTGATCTGAGTTGGCCACTGGCCTATACGCACTACCACCACGTGGGATAATGGTTTAATGGGGCCCTCTACGTCGTATGTATCAGCCGAAAGCTCTGTCAGATGTCCAGTTCAGCATTGCGGCACGGCAGGATCTGCGCCATCCAGGACAAAGGTGGTGTCTGGATCTAACCATGTGCGCAACGACTCGGAGTGCAAAGGGCGATGGGCCCAAGAACCCTGAGCGCTTAGGATGTAGACCGGCGGGGACCTCTCTGTTGAGCTCTAGGTAGGACTGCGTCGTGTTCATCGGCCGAGGCCGGGCATGACCCGGAAAGGTGTGTCCGGCCAGAGTTAATCGAGCGTGTTGGGTAACAGTAGTGCACCCCTGCAGGGAAGTGATCTATTCGAATAGCCGTGTCCACGGTAACAGGATAGTCGAGGAAGGATCTCAGGGCATTACTAAAATATAATTGCTATTATATGTTACTATACTCTACTCTCTTCTGATGCTGCAAGATTGCTTCAAGATGCTAGTCTTCGATAGGCTAGGCTTTTCCCCCTCTGTTCTGGCATTTCTGCAGTTTAGTCCAAAGATATAGCCCCATTCCTTTGATACCAATGCATATTTAGCATAGTTCTGATGTCAGTCTTGCGAGTACTTTGGATGAGTACTCACGGTTGCTTTGCTATTCTTTTCCCCATACCCGATCGCTGCTACCAGATGACGGAGCCCCGGGGCCTGATGCTACCGCCGATGACTGCTACTACACTTCCGGTGGAGCTTACTTCTACGTGAAGACCGCAGACCAGGAGTAGTTCGGAGGCCCTAGGCAGGTGGCCTTCGCATTTTCGATCAGTGTCCCTATTTCTGCTAGCCTTCTTAAGGCAAACTTGTTTAACTTTGTGTCTGTACTTAGATACTGTTGTTGTTTCCGCTAACGCTTGTTCTTGAGCTTATGTATTCGAGCCCTCGAGGCCCCTGGCTTGTAATATAAAGCTTGTATTATTATATTTTTGTGTCTAGAGTTGTGTTGTGATATCTACCTGTGAGTCCCTGGGCTTGATCGTTCGCATTGAGTGTATGATTAGTGCACGATTAAGTCGGGGGCGTCACACAGCCCTTGTTCGTACCCCTAGTACTCATTGTCAGGTTCGTTGCCTCGATAGTTGGCGCCCACCGTGGTGCTCTGATACGTCTCCAACGTATCTATTATTTTTGATTGTTCCATGCTATTATAGTATCAATCTTGGATGTTTTATATGCAATTATATATTATTTTTTGGGACTAACCTATTAACCTAGTGCCCAGTGCCAGGTGTTGTTTTTTGCCTGATTTTTGCCTTTTCAGAAAATCATTATCAAACGAAGTCCAAACGAAGAAAAAACTTTGGATTAATTTTTTCTGGACCAGAAGGGACCCTAGAAGTTTCGGGAGAAGACCAGAAGAGTCATGAGGGAGCGACAAGCCCAGAGGGCGCGCCCAGGGGGTAGGCGCGCCCCCAGGCTTGTGGGCCCCTCGTGGCACCTCTTGACCTAATTCCAGTGCTATAAATTCCAAAATATTCCCCATATACCAGAAAGACAGAAGAGAAAACCTTGCGGGTTTATGATCAGATTATTCATGAGAAATATTTAAGTCTTCTCTGAACTCTTTAATGCATGATTGTTATAAATTTCTATTTCTCTCCGATCTATCTGTTTGGTTTGGCCAACTAGATTGATTTATCTTGCAATGGGAGAGGTGCTTTGTGATGGGTTCAATCTTGCGGTGTTCTATATCCTAGTGACAGAAAGGGACAAGACACGTATTTGTATTGTTGCCATTAAGGATAAAAAGATGGGGTTTAATCATATTGCTTGAGTTTACTTTGTCTACATCATGTCATCTTGCTTAAGGCGTTACTCTATTTTATACTTAATACCCTAGATGCATGCTGGATAGCGGTCGATGGGTGGAGTAATAGTAGTAGATGTAGGCCGGAGTTGGTCCACTTGTTTCAGACGTGATGCCTATATACATGATCATTGCCATGAATCCGTCATAACTATGTGCTTTTCTATCAAATGCCCAACAGTAATTTGTTTACCCACCGTATGCTATGTGTTTGAGAGAGAGGCCTCTAGTGAAAACTATGGCCCCCGGGTCTACTTTTATCATATATTAAAATCCAAAAATACCTTGCTGCAATTTATTTACTTTTATTTTCTTTTGCAATTTACTTTTCTATCTATCACTATCAGAATTAATCCTTGCAAGTAACCGCTAAGGGGATTGACAACCCTCTTATTTGCGTTGGGTGCAAGTGTTTGCTTTTGTGTGTGTAGGTGCTGTTAACGAGATTCTGTGTGGTTCTCCAACTAGATTGATAACCTTGGTTCTTAACTGAGGGAAATACTTATCTCTACTGTACTGCATCATCCTCTCCTCTTCGGGGAAATCCCAACGCAGTTCACAAGTAGCAGGCTGCGTGTCTAGCGATTTCCGACACAGGTGGAATTTTCATGATCATCATGATCATGATTTTCGGCGGCGAGATCCGATTCAGTGCTCTCAGCTTCATCACCGACGATTTGGCATGGCTCCAGGACTCCGCGCTGGACGTGGAGTCGCTGCCCATCCCGAGCGGCACCCCTTCTTCCAGCCGTTGGTCCCATACCGAGCGGCACCCCTTCTTCCAGCCGGACGCTATCGCAAGCGCTCCGGGCGCTCACGGCTCCAGCGCTGGGTCAGACACACTGTGGCCCTTCAGGCCGTAGCCATGCAGGTGTCAGTGCTCGAGCCCGACGAGCCCGTCCTCGATCTGTTCGCCACCCTGCACGCGGAGGCCTCGGACGAATCTGAGTGCAAAAGCAATGAGTCCGCGATGGAGGTGCTCATGGCCGGGGGAGAGCCACGCAGTCCTCCAGGCTTCGGTGGCGCCCGCGATGGCCTCGAAGGCGCTTCTCATGGTCGTGCCAACGACGACCTGGGAGCTGACCACTCTCCTGGCCACGAGCAATATGTTCCGCAGCCTCTCACTCGGGAGCAGAGGGAGGAGCTCCGGCAGAGGAATGACCAAGTTCTGCGCACCCCCATCGCGGGGACAACTCCCGAGGCCCTGGCCATGGAGTCGACGCGTTTGGCCACTCTGCCTGAGCGCGACCGCCTCGAGCGGCTACAGAGAGAATTGGATGACCGCGCCCGTCGGCAGCAACCCGATGAGTGATATTTTTACACTCATTTCAACCTCATTTAAACCAAAATATTTCATTAAAAGAGAGATATTCGCTCCGATATTGTCACTAATGACTAATAAGTGCGAGGGATTCCACAAATCCTCTCTTTGATATTTTTCCACAGGAAATGGGCTGAAAAGGGAACAAATCACATGGGAGAATGGAAAGGAAGGAAATTGGAGAAGAGATAAGTTACCAGGAGGCGCCAGAAAGCCGCCAGTGTAAAAGACGGCGTTCCATGCGACCGTGAGCGCTCACATGAGCGGTCGTTTGGTGTCGAAACCAAGGCAGGTCATCCACCTGAACAACTTTTATAAAGGGGACCCTGTCAAAATGTGAACAGGGAGCGCGTCAGGAGAACGTCTAGCACAGCCACAACCCCTTCATCATCATCTTCATCCACAAACCCTAGTCGTAGCCATTTGCATCTCCATAGCCATCTCCACCACCATAGTTCTCTCTCATCTAGTTCATACTTGTAATCGTGCATCGCACAAGGCATCCATTGTAAGACATATTGCAATCAATCAATCTCAAGATGTGTTCTTCAATGTTTTCTTCTCGCGATCTGATCTCGATGTGTGAGTAGATCGGTAAGGTATGGGGTGAGGCATGAGCCTTGCAACTCCAGGTATTCGGTGAAGGGATCATTGGGAGTATTTCACATAACGTCTCGTATGTGTGAAATAAAATTGTTTCATGAAGTGTCTCTTGTCTTGTCCGTGATCTTCATCCCTGCAGGTACCCAGGATCATGGAGATCGAGCACCGGTGAGGCTAGGAGCAAGGGGACCATGAAGTGTTATACCGAACACCGGTGACAGTAAGGATTGGTAGGGTAACATGGATCATAACCTTGGGGATTCATGAGGTGTAGTCATTAAACGCCCAAAGCTTTTGTCTGATATTATTATCTTAATTATCAGGGCAACCCCGCGAGACAGATATGGCTTGCGGTAGGACAACTGATTCTTGATGCAGGACTCGTGCCGGTCAAGATGTTATTTGGACACATCCCCAACTCCGATACGAAGCAAGAACCTCTTGACGGGTGACTTCCCTCGCACAAACTACTATCATTTTTTATCCCAACACCAATACATGGTTGTAAGCATTAAGACCTCATCCCCGTACCTTCTTTTTATTATAAGTGTTTGAATCACAATTTGCTTGCTGATCCGGTCAAAAGCTGGATTTGACACTTTAGCAAAAGCTTGCTAGAGACCATTGCTTCAAGGGGATCTTCCTCTCGTGGGTTCGATACCCAGGGTCACCTTTGGGGAAATAGGTGCGGGATACCTTTTCTTGTTCCAATACCAGAATAATAAAAAGGAGATATCAAGCCCTTTTTCTGGTGCCATTGCCGGGGAGGAGTTTAGTATTCCTAGTCTTTGTGTTTAGAGTTTTGTTAAAGTTAATTTTTAGTTTTTGTTTTTACTTTCAGTTTTTAGTTTAAGTTTTATTTTGTTGCAAGTCTTTTAGTGGAAAATACCCAAAAGTTACTATGGCTCGTAATCTTGGGAGTTTCGCTACTCCTAGTAACAATTTCATGCATGAACCAATTGCACAACCTGATGTTGCAGCTGCAGAATATGATATTAAACCAAACTTAGTTTCCATGGTTCAACATGACCAATTTGGAGGCTCTGCTTCAGAAGATGCATGTATGCATTTACATAATTTTACTGAATTATGCAGCATGACACGCATAAAGGATTATGACCCAGATGCTCTTAAACTTCGCTTGTTTCCTTTCTCTTTGAGAGGAAAAGCTAAGGAATGGCTTTTAGCTTTACCTAAAGGAAGTATAACTTCTTGGGATGCTTGTTGCAGCAATTTTTTATCTAAGTTTTGTCCACCTGCAAAAATTATGCAATTACATTCTCAGATTACAGGTTTCAGGCAAGAAGAACGTGAGCCACTAGCGCTTGCGTGGGATAGAATGAAAGAAGCTATAAGAAACTGCCCCAATCATGGAATGGAGGAGTGGTTAATCCTTCATATGTTTTATAATGGCTTAAATCACATGTCAAAAACTATGCTTAATACAGCTACCGGAGGGACAATCATGGGAAAGCCCATAGAAGATGTCAAGAAGATACTAGATGATATGCAAGAGAACCATGCCCAATGGCATGTTGAGAGGACCACCACCAAAAGGGTGAATGTCATAGAAGAAAATAGCTCAGAGTTGACAACCAAGCTAGAAGAACTTACCTCTTTGATGAAAGGTAAAGAAGAGGTAAATGTCAATGCCATCACTAATGAAGATACTAGTGATGTTAATTTTATTGCTCGTAATAGCTATAATCCCAATTGGAAAAATAATGGATATGCTCCTAAACTTCCTTATCCAAATAATGGGGGAGCATCCAATAATTTTAATGGAGCTAATGGTAGCAATAGAAATATCCTTGAAGAAACTCCTAAAAGTTTTATTGCTAGCCAGACTGAGCAGAATGAAAATTTCAAGAATATCCTAAAGAATCATGATAACTTACTCGGTCAATTGACTGGTAAGGTTGTTGGACTAACAAATGATGTGCAGATACTTGAAGCCAGATCCAAGAATATGGAGGCACAAGTGGCAAAAATAGCAGAGAGCCAAACCTTGATTTTGGCCCGGTTGAAGAAGTTAAAATGGTGAGAAGCAACAAAGAGAAAGATGAGGTACTTGACACAAGCCATGTGCCAGAGTACAATTATACCATTGCAGATTTTGTCAAGATGATATCCATAAAGTATCCACTACCGGAGGTAACTAACGATGAGGCATATAATGTCTTTGTTGAACAAGTTGCAGCCAAGTTACGTGAACTTGATGATGAAAGAAAAAAATTATTCAGTAAGTTACCTGCTAAGCAAGAAGATACTTTCGAACCTACTATAGAGATTGAGATAGGACTTAATAAGTTTAGTGCTTTATGTGATCTAGGTGCAAGTGTTTCCACTATCCACAAATCTATTTATGATAGTCTCAATCTTGGTCCTTATGCTAATACTGAGATTATATTGAATATGGCTAATTCTACTTTTACTCAGGCATTAGGCATTAAGCATGGAGTTATAGTTCAAATAAATGATTGCCCTGTCATGATTGATCTTGTTATAGTAGATATGCCTGAAGATCCTATTGCTCCTATAATTCTCGGTAGACCTTTTCTAAGGACTATCAAAGCTATGATAAATGTGTTTGAAGGAAATGTTCATTTTGAATTACCATCTAAAGATCCCTTTATAAGGCATTTCCCAGGAAAAAGAAATTAAAGACCTATGCAGGAGGTGGCATCATTTTGAATGCCAGAAGCTATGGTCTCAGTGTTCTAGCACCACCCTGATCACCACTACGGTCGAGCTATCCGACCAAAAACAAGCGCTTCATGGGAGGCAACCCACGCAAATAAAGTAGACAAGTAAGTTATTAGTTTGTTTTAATAAAAGAGTGATTGAAGTTTCGTATGAAGAAGTGAGTTTGGGAGAGTTGTTCTAATGAAGGCCTAGTCTTGTGCAATATGATTAATGTTTGAATACCTGGAAATATGTCTATGTATTGTCTTGGAACTAACCCCGCAGGAAAGCAAAGGAAAAGAAAAGTCTCGCAAGAGATAGATCAAAAGACGGTGTTCAAAATGACCACGTGCGGTCATATGAACGGCGCATGACCTGCCGGAGGTTCCAGCGCAAGACAACAGAGACTGCAGGAGCAAAGACAGTGCTTCAAACGGACGCGTGCGTCCGTTCGAGCGGTCGTTTAACTCTTTTGCAGAAAACAGAGAAAATTCTAGATCCAAAGACGGCGTCCAAACGGGCACATGCGCCTGTCTAAGCGGTCGTTTCAAACCATCGACCAGAAGAAGAAAAGGATAGAATGAACGATAGCGTTTTAAACCGGCGCTGTCGGTCGTATAAGCGGTCATATGAGGAGGGCACAGACGCAGGTAAGTCATCAGGAAGAACGACGACGTTCCATGAGGGCACTTGCGCCCATATGAGCGGTCGTTTGGTATCCTGGCGGCCCCAATAAGCCCGAGGAAGGAGGTATTTTCCCCCCATCTCTCTCTTTTCTTCTTCTTCTTCCTCCAAATCTCTCCAAACCCTAGCAAAACTTCGCCCGATCTCTCTACTCGTTCGTTTCCAGTTCGAATCCTTCCGTGTGATTGATCTATGGTATGTTTCTCCTCCGATCCTCATTCATTTTTCGCGAATCCATGTTCTACATGCCTAGCATTGCCATGTTTAGGATATGCACATTTTTGATTCAAACTTGAGTTTGGCATGGATTTTTTGATGTTTTTAGAGGAGTAAGATGTTGTGAGTACCGTAGGATCATTATTGTTACATTGTATTGGACTGAAAAATTGTTTTATAGATGTTTACACATAGGTCTTCTCGCGTACGTGGTGGTTCGAGTTCATCCACCGCAAAACTGCAACAAGTCTTCACTCAGGGGATCGTCTTCACCGATCGTGGAGCAAGGAAGAAGTTCCAGAAGGTCACAACTAGGAAGATCAAAGCAACCAAATGGGCTTGTGCGAATACTCTCGCCAAGCTAGGTATCACTCATGATTTTAATTTGCTTTGTAATAATGCCGGGTTGCAGCATTTTGTCTATCAGGGATGTGAGACTTATGAACGATTGACGCTTGAGTTCCTTAGTACTCTCTCGCACAATGTTGGTTTAATGCCAAATGCATATGAAGAGGAGAGGATCACTTTCCGTCTCCTTGACCAAGACTTTAACATCACTTTTGCTGAGTGGTGTAACTACTTTGGCTTCCTCAACAATGGTGATGATATTAGATATGTTTATGATTTCACTGACCCGCACCCAAGGCAATCCTTTCTTCAGATGAGTCATCATGGCTGTAGGCATAGAGCTAGTTGCACTGAAAGTCCTGCTATACGTTATTTCTACTATGTTATCACTAACTCGTTGCAGGCGCGAGGAGAAGTTTCTAAAGTGAATGAGGAGAACATGCTAGTTCTCGGGAAAGCAGCAAACCTGGACGTTGGTTATTCGCCCAACCTGGGGGCAATACTTTTGCTACACCTCGCGCATCAAGCAAACCATGCACAAGGAGATATCGTGTGTGGAGGAGTGATCACCATGTTGGCCAACTCCCTTGGCCTCAACTACAATCATCTTCGTCCCATTATCGGTTACACCCTTGTTAACATTCGTGTCCTTACTAGCACTGGTATGGTAGTAGTTGGTATTGGCCATCATTGTATCAAAATTCCTGGAGTGGCGTACTTGCTACCCACACCTATGCCTAACCGTTTCTCCATCGAGAATGGACAATTGCATTATGTTGCACAGGAAGGAGATGCAGCTTTTGACCAAGAAGGGCCAGAACCTGAACAAATAGATGAAGAAGAACTCACCACCAACGAAGAGGAAGAGCAGGCCCAACAAGACTACACCACCTACGCGGACCTCAACAACCTTCAGGGCTCTATCCAAGATATGAGTAACCTCGCATCATCCCTGAGAGGCACGGCCGCCTAAATGAACATGAACTTCTGCAACTGGAGGCACGAGTGGGCTCCTGACCAACTGCCACAATGATCTCGCCGGTTTGGGCTTGTAAGAGCCTAAGCTTGGGGGAGGTTATCACCACTTCTACATCAAGATGTGGCGGTACTTGAATAAATTGTAATAAGGTTGTACTTAAGCTCAAGGAGCTTCGAAACACTCGTGTTGGTTTGTCCCAACACTTTGCTTTTTATTTTGCTTTTGCTTTTTATTTTTGCCTTTTGCGATTTTTCGGTTGCAAGTTAGTTTTCAAAACCCCCAAAAAAATAGAATAAGCTTTGCTTTGCTCTTGTTCTTTATTTAGCCCCTCGGAGTTCATTTGCATTTTGTTTTCAGAGGAGTTGATCTATGCCAAGACAATGAGGAATGCAAGAGTAAGGAAGAGAAGTGTGTAAATTCGCAACCGTGAAGGTATGTCCTACGACCCACGTCTTTTGCACTTGAATACTTAGCATAGATGTAGTAGTTGTATGTGTGATATGTGCAGATGGGAGTAAGTCTTGATAGTTGATACAAAGGTTATGCTCTAGTAGCTAAAATAATTTTTTAGCCTTTGTTTTCTTTAGTTTAGACAACTATGACTTGTCGTGGTACAGTTTTTAAGTGAAATGTTATCAACCAAATATGAATATGCACAAGAGAAAGCCTCTCAAGACTTGGGAGTTGAGAAATTGTAGTGGAAGTAATGTTTAATCATGCTCAACCCCATGTTGTTAATTTTAATAGACTTGATAGCACTTGTGGATTAAATTGTCTAGAGGAACTTAGTTGAAAGGTGTCGTGGGAAACGACGATCTATGGGACCGAATGGGCCCCTTTGCGATTCGGCTCAGGGGACATGCATGGGACAAAGAGCAGGTTTTCAGTAGGTGCAAGAACACGCGGGGGGTTTATCTAGGTTCGGGCCGCTATGAGCATAAAACCCTACTCCTGTTCTGTGTTTGATCATGTATGAACTCTAGTTACAGGGAGCGCAGTTTTCTGGCAAGGTGCGCGGGAAATGCAGCTACTGCGTGTAATTGAGTTGGGTGTCGACAGTTCTACCTGTAGCCGTGGGCCTCCTTTTATAGGCCAAGGGGTCACCACAATGGCTAATACGGTCATTACAGAGTATGAATAGTGACTTGCACTGTCACCACGTTTATCTTCCAACGGGGTAAGATAAACGCATTTAATGCACCGTTAGGTGCTACATTGGGGAGGCGAGGCCTTGGGCAAAAGATCTGTACCACCGGTCCTGGCGCCCTCCTGTAATCTTGACACGTCCCAGGGACGGGTGTCATCAAAGTTAATCTTGGCGTGGCGTGCTGACACGTGCCTTGGCCGGCTATGTTGACTGCCTGCCCGCTTGACACCTAGCATACGAGCCTATCTGGTCGATGGTGAGGTGGAGCGGTAACGGGACAGAACAAGCCTGCTGGCACGGAGCTTGCCGGGATTTGCTTGCCGGCAAGGGGGTTTGCCGGCAACCATAGTCTTGGTCTTCACCTTGCCGGGGCGGAGCTTGCCGGCAAGGGCAGCGTCGATCTTCAGTACGAGAATAGTACTTCTCGATGACCTGCCTTGAGGTCTTCTTCACGGTCTTGGTGTTGAGTCTTGAGTCATAGTTATCCTCTGTCAAGCCATTGCCAGAAGGGAGGCTACAACTGCCTGTGCACAAGTCTGGGTACGAGGGCACCCATGTCTTAGTACACCGACAAAAGGTGGGTGAGATTATGCCAAAAATCTATGTTGTATATCCCAACATGGTGTTACAGCCTCCGGCTGGTGCCATGGCCTTTGCTGCTATATACGCGTTTACGTGTGTAAATGTGGCTTCGTCACCCTTCTTGATGTTATGCTGAGGACTCCGCTGGCCGATGAACGATACACCAAGAGCGACAGCTCAGATTTCGGCTATGAGTTTGTTACCGTACGTAGTGGCAACACTACAAACGAATATTATTCGGCTTTCTCTTGAGTGGGTGTGTATGTGGTAAATAAAGGGGCCTGATCAAAAGAGCTCGAAAGAGACATTATTGCTAAAGGTCCATAGTTCCCAAACATTAAGCCACAACGAAAACCTATGCATGATCACTTATTTGGCATAATCTCCTTCACGTGACAATCAAAGTTCCAACAAACAATGATTGAAACAAAGTGTTTGAGAGCCTAGAGGAGGAGACAATTGTGGGTGTACTCATGAGCACTTGAACATTATATTTTACTACATGCTTTCTACTCCCTAACTTATGTTTTTATGGCTCCATGTAAAGAAACTCTTTCGTGCATTCCCGGCAAGCAAGTGTTGTCTAGATTAAATGAAATGAAGTGTTGCAAAGTTGGTTTATCTAGTAGATCAGAAACTTTGTGTTAATTATCTTTGCTTCACTAACACTTGCTCTATAACCATGCCACCACTATATGTATGATAAGTTTTCAGGTCAAGAAGCGGAAGGCTATCTAGGCATACCGATCATAAGAGAACCAAAACCTTCTCGTTATTTCAGTTTAAACAACTGAGTTCCTTATGCTTCGGATTTCTCTCTATGTTGCTCGAGGACGATCAAGTTTAAGCTTGGGGGAGTTTATGAGTGATATTTTTACACTCATTTCAACCTCGTTTAAACCGAAATATTTCATTAAAAGAGAGATATTCGCTCTGATATTGTCACTAATGACTAATAAGTGCGAGGGATTCCACAAATCCTCTCTTTGATATTTTTCCAAAGGAAATGGGCTAAAAAGGGAAGAAATCACGTGGGAAATTGGAGAAGAGATAAGTCACCAGGAGGTGCCAGAAGGCCGCCAGTGTAAAAGATGGTGTTCCATGCAACCGCGAGCGCTCACATGAGCGGTCGTTTGGCGTGGAAACCAAGGCAGGTCGTCCACCTAAACAACTATTATAAAGGGGACCCAGTTGAAATGTGAACAGGGAGCGCGTCAGGAGAACGTCCAGCACAGCCAAAACCCCTTCATCATCATCTTCATCCACAAACCCTAGCCGCCGCCATTTGCATCTCCATAGCCATCTCCACAACCATAGTTCTCTCTCATCTAGTTCATACTTGTAATCATGCATCGCACAAGGCATCCATTGTATGACATATTGCAATCAATCAATCTCAAGATGTGTTCTTCAATGTTTTCTTCTCGCGATCTGATCTCGATGTGTGAGTAGATCGGTAAGGTATGGGGTGAGGCATGAGCCTTGCAACTCCAGGTATTCGGTGAAGGGATCATTGGGAGTCTTTGATATAACGTCTTGTATGTGTGAAATATTTTTTTTTATGAAGTGTCTCTTGTCTTGTCCACGATCTTCATCCCTGCAGGTACCCAGGATCATGGAGATTGAGCACCGGTGAGGCTAGGAGCAAGGGGACTGTGAAGTGTTATACCGAACACCGGTGACAGTAAGGATTAGTAGGGTAGCATGGATCATAACCTTGGGGATTCATGAGGTGTAGTCATTAAACGCCCAAAGCTTTTGTCTAATATTATTATCTTAATTATCGAGGCAACCCCGCGAGATAGATAGGGCCTGCAGTAGGACAATTGATTCTTGATGCAGGACTCGTGCTGGTCAAGATGTTATTTGGACACATCCCCCACTTCGATACGAAGCAAGCACCTCTTGACGGGTAACTTCCCGCGCACAAACTACTATCATTTTTTTATCCCAACACCAATACATGGTTGTAAGCATTAAGACCTCATCCCTGTACCTTCTTTTTATTATAAGTGTTCGAATCACAATTTGCTTGCTGATCCGGTCAAAAGCTGGATTTGACACTTTAGCAAAAGCTTGCTAGAGACCATTGCTTCAAGGGGATCTTCCTCTCATGGGTTCGATACCCAGGGTCACCTCTAGGGAAATAGGTGCGAGATACCTTTTCTTGTTCCAATATTGGATCAATAAAATGAAGATATCACAGCCGAGCTCCAGTCGGCACCGGCCGCAGCTGTTCCCGTGTGATCAGTCCCAGAATTACCAAGTCCTCAACACCCCGCTGCAAAACTTGGCAGCAACAACGCGTATTGCCGACCCCATCCAGCAGGGGAAGGGATCCGGCAGATCCGCGCCCTGCTGAAAATGGCCATGTCGCAGAACGCGGCTGTGTCGCAGTCCCGGGATCGTATCCATAGCACGTCGGTCCGCGTTGAGACAGTCCAGTTGGCTCATAGCCCGATCACATTCGGGAAGTGCAGGGATCTGTACGGGGACCACAGACATGACCAGGTCACTGCCCCCCGGCGGCACGACGGTTATCACCGCACTCGGACGCCCCCTCCGCGGGACATCACATACGGGCGCCATCCCTATGATGACAGGCGACCGTATGAAGATGATCGGAGGCCAAGCCCTCAGCACCGTCCGGGTGACATCAGAGACCCGCAGTTCAACACGAGATCCGTTCTCGTTTAGAACCTGGTCGACAGGAGCAGAGCCAACCGTGAGGTCCAAGACAGAGATCGCCTGAGTGGATCCTCCTCTTCAGGTCCCGAGTGTTTCAGCCGGTACATTTGGGCTGCTGACATTTCGGCCAACTTCAGGTTGGCGATAGGGATTAGCAAATTCACTGGCGAGTCGAAGCCAGAAACTTGGTTAAAAGATTACCGAGTGGCTGTGCAGATTGGCGGTGGCAACAACAGTGTGGCCATGAAGCACTTACCCCTAATGCTTGAAGGGTCAGCGAGAGCATGGCTCAACCAGCTTCCTGCTGGCAGCATCTACTACTGGGATGACCTGACCTGAGTCTTTGTGAAAAAATTTGAGGGCACGTACAAGCGGCCCGGTGGTTTGTCAGAACTACAACACTATGTGCAGAAGAACAATGAAACTCTCCGAGAGTACATTCAGCGTTGGACCACTCTGATAGAGGCGAGGGTGTCCCGATCTTTCGATGAGATGATAACTATCGATTTGGTGGAGATGACTTTGACGATCCGACTACAAACGTGCAAGACGTTGCGCCTTAGCAATCGCTAAACCAACTCCAAGAAGTTATTGACCATGCTGGAGCACGATCAACCTGACCACGAATGTCTATTCCTGCAAGCAATCGAAAACGAGCAAGAATATGATAAAAGCAATCTGAATATTACAAACATAGATGAAGTATTGATAAATGTGGGGATCCGAAAGCGGTCTTGGCATGGTCGTTGGACACAAAAGAAGTACACGAAGTTGCAATGGCTAAGTTTTAACTAAAGAAATCCCAAGCAAAAAGCTACTAGATTGATCTACTTACATAGGAGCAAGGGGTGGCGGCCAAGGATGTGGGAGGACGTACCAAGGCAGCCTAAAACCAACCCTAGGTCGTACAAGGCCCATGGGCCAAAGAGGAGGTGATGCAAAACCTTTGGACTTGTAGTTTGACTCGGATTCTGCTGCAGTATCGTATTATTTCGTCAATATCTCCATGCTCCGGATGAATTTGAATGTTAATTCAATTGGGTTGGAAAGTTCATGAAATAAAATTTCCAACAAAAAAAGAATCACCCAATTCGGAGTCCGGATACAAAAGTTCTTGGCGTTTTGATTCAGGTATGTCTGTGCAGTCCGAATCTGAGATCAGAGTGTGGGGAACTTGGTCTCTATTTTCTCTTGGGCCAAAAATGATGTGAGAGGACTTCTTAAATAGCACCTAATCATTTCCTTTCACGGGAGAGGACTTCTTGAACAACACCTAATCATTTCCTTTTCCTTTGTCTTCACACGTGATTCGTACAAGTGTTCAACAATTCTGCATTTAGGCATGAAATAAAAATAGGTGAAGTATTTTTGTTCCGGATAACATAAATAAATTATTACATAATTCTTATAAGAAATCACCTCATAAATAGGCATATATGCAATATTTTTGGTAGTATCCAAAGTAGCCATGTCCTCATCATCCTCCCCTTCTTGAAAACAAAGCCGTCCCCGGCATTGCTTAATCTGAAACATGGCTAACAAAAGAGGCAAGGTGTACATGTTGTGTGTGTATATATATATATATATATATATATATATATATATATATATGTCATTTGTTTTTAGTTCCCTCAGTTTTCGCACATGTGACACATCTATACATAAGTAACTTTCATATGTCGTGAAATATATAGCCACAATATTATCACAAGAAGAAAAAGGCATGGAAATATTGCAACTCAGTTCGCACATATAAGTGAAGCTCTTATTCATTTCTAAAGATTGACAAAGTTCATCATTAAACCATCCCAACATCGGTGAATAAACTTTAATTGTTTCAAATTTACATGCTACAACTTGCTTGAATAAGCAAACATGGAACAAGTCATTTGACACAGAATCATCACCAAGATTAGAGGTCATATCAAAATGATTAAACATTGGCACAATTACTTTCAAACGTAGTTGATCCAAATCTGATTTATTCCCTGATTCACATGGTTCTTTCGGATCAATGATTAATTCAATGGGTGCACTCAAAATTGTTGATATTGCAGTTATTTGATCACATGGCAAAGTCAAATCATCAACATAGTCCTCTAAAAATAGGTGGTGTGATCAAAGTGGTGGGTAGCGCATCACATGGTGCATTTAAATCGACAAGGCATTCATCATTCGCATGTGGAGGTGGAAGATCAGTACCTTTGTCATTACCTCTTATGGTCAACTCAGATGATGTAGGCACTCTCGGTGGTGACAGGTCACAACGTAGAGCTGATGTAGTGCTCACAACAACGGATGTTGTTATCATAGTAGGCGCAGTGGTGGAAGGAAGAACCGTCTCAACTGCTTGGATGTACACCTTGTGCTTGTTTGTCTTGTGGGCATCACGCCTCTTTATTTCCTTTTCAGCTTTGCAAGCAAGACGAAACAAACGATCCATAGGATAACACTATTCATGGATTAGTGTCTCCTGAATATCATGGTTTAATCCTCCCCAAAATCTATCCATAAAATCTTCTTCACTTTCGTCTAAAAAAGAGTGCAACAAGGTAGTTTGTAAATCATCATAATATTTTGCTACGGTGTCACTACCTTGTTTCAAATGTTGTAGTTTTTTAATCATGCCACGAGTATAATAAACGTCAACGAATCTATTCCTCATGGCAAGTTTTAAATCATCCCAAGTAGTAGGTATATAATCAGGGTATAACCGACAATATTCGCTCCACCAAACTAAAGCAAAGCTACTAAAAGTACTAACCGCAGCTTACTTTTTTACACTCATCAAAATTATGGGAAGCAAATATAACATTTATTTCATACTCCCATTCAATATATAAATCAGGCTGAAAACAACCATTAAATGGTGGCATGGAAACATTAACCTGATTATGTGCATTCTGATGTCGTTGCTCCTCTCGTGACGGTTGTTGTATTTTCTTAGGTGGTGGCAAGTCTCTCACGATCGATGAAGCCCAAGAACAAACAACGCCAGATCCTATCATAATTAGTAGAAAACAAGAAACAAAATCCAAGAATAATGTTCCTATGAACTACTAGGATGTGGTGGTAAAATGCTCGCAGTATAGCAAATATCAATGTCTTACAAGTTCTTACCATGCAGCAGGTGGTGACCGGCAACCGGCGGTGTCAAATAACTCCAAAGATTGAGAAAGCGATTGCCAGGTGAACGTAAATATGCACGGCATAGAAATATGTGGAGCTGGGTTGGCCTTATATATATGGTAGCAAAAGATTAGCAATAATCAATTTAGAGATGCAATGTTGAATAAACGCTCAATGACGGTACTGTGCTGGTCCTAGGCTAGACCGTACTAGAGACGCGAGCCTAGAACACTAATGGGGTCACGATGTAGCACAACTAGCAGCAACGGATGATATGAAGTAGCTCAGCACAGCAAGATATAAGTGAAGATCACAATGGCAGTAAAGATAATGATGATAAATAACCACCAAACAGGATATATCAAAAGTCTCCCTGCAACTTTCCTCTCAAAAATGTTATGCCAAATTTTTGATATTTTTTCTCAAGAAGGCTATTGACTCAAGCTTTCCAATGCAAAAATACTCACTCAATTCCAAGTTCATATGAGGAGTCAAAAAATTCAGGAACTGGCCTGAAAAACAGTGAAAAACTGTGTGCGCAAACTTCGGAGGGTAAAAAGTCCTATTTAGAAGCCGATTTCGAAGTAACAATAATGAACAAGCTTCATGAACTATTCAGATGCAGCTCATCGATAGCTTGAATTTGAGTACTCGTGGAGCCAAAACGGACTTCGTATGAGGAAGATATACCTGTTTTACTAAACACCGCGCAAAACATATTTCAATCCAAATTCAGATACGAGATTGAGTCTAGATAGATCCGAAATTTGTCTTTTTTTTTCTCTTCTCTCTTTTTTTTCTCTCACTTTTTTTCACTTTTTTCATCTCTCTTTTTTTCTCACTTTTTTCTTTTTTCTTTTTTTCTCTCTTTCCAAAACAAACTAGATAAGATGCAGGTTGGATCAAGCGAAGATGCGAATGACCTCAAGTATGATTATGACAATGAACGATGGGAGCACGTGGTGGAAACTGATGGATGGCGGTGGTGGACAGCGGAAGGGATGATGATGCAGCGGCGGCGTGACTAATGTGAACAGAACTCGAAACTCTAAAGGAAACTAGACACTAAGGCCAGCAACTCGACATGACGATGCAACCGATAATTCAACTATGCAAGCACTGAAAAGAAAATTGCAAAGGCTCAGACTAGTTCGGATATGATGAACTAACCCTAAATTTTTTGTGGCTTTTTCGTGGACTATAGGTATGAAGAACAGATGCGATCTAAACTACGAAAAACTGGAAAATCTCACCCAGCAACCTGGAGCTCTGATACCACTTGATAGAGGCGAGGGTGTCCCGATCTTTCGATGAGATGATAACTATCGATTTGGTGGAGATGACTTTGACGATCCGACTACAAACGTGCACGACGTTGCGCCTTAGCAATCGCTAAACCAACTCCAAGAGGTTATTGACCATGCTGGAGCACGATCAACCTGACCACGAAGGTCTATTCCTGCAAGCAATCGAAAAACGAGCAAGAATATGATAAAAGCAATCTGAATATTGCGAATATAGATGAAGTATTGATAAATGTGGGGATCCGAAAGCGGTCTTGGCTTGGTCGCTGGACACAAACAAAGTACACGAAGTTGCAATAGCTAACTTTTAACTAAACAAATCCCAAGCAAAAAGCTACTAGATTGATCTACTTATATAGGAGCAAGGGGTGGCGGCCAAGGAGGTGGGAGGATGTTCCAAGGCAGCCTAAAACCAACCCTAGGTCGTACAAGGCCCATGGGCCCAAGTGGAGTGATGCAACATCTTTGGACTTGTAGTTTGACTCGGATTCTGCTGCAGCATCGTATTATTTCATCAATATCTCCATGCTCCCGACGAATTTGAAGATGAATCCAATTGGGTTGGAAAGTGCATGAAATAAAATTTCCAAAAAAAAAGAATCACCCTATTCGGAGTTTAGATGCAAAAGTTCTTGGCATTTTGATTCAGGTATGTCTGTGCAGTCCGAATCTGAGTCGAGAACGTGGGGAACTTGGTCTCTATCTTCTCTTGGGCCAAAAGTGATGTGAGAGGACTTCTTGAATAGCACATAATCATTTCCTTTCATGGGAGAGGACTTCTTGAACAACACCTAATCATTTCCTTTGTCTTCACACGTGGTTCGTACAAGTGTTCAACAATTCTGAATTTAGGCATGAAATAAAAATAGGTGAAGTATTTTTGTTCCGGATAACATAAATAAATTGTTACATAATTTTTATAAGAAATCACCTCATAAATATGCATATATGCAATATTTTTGGTTGTATCTAAGGTAGCCATGTCCTCATCACACTCTACACAACACGGTGGAGAATGTCACTGAACACAAAGCCATTTGCGCCTTCAAGGCGGGTATCAAGTACCGAGAACTCATCTTGAAGTTCGGCCGGACAGAGACTCCCACCCTCAGTTGAGAGATGGAGATAGCCAGTTGGTATGCCAACGGCGAAGAAGAAGACCGGCTGAGGAGTGGCAAAGGATGAGCTAGAGACGCCCATCAGTCGGGCAACAACTCCAATAAAAAGCAGAAGCGGAAGGCCGAAGTGGCCGACAACACTGAAGCAGCGGCTCTGGCCGTACAGGGAAAAGGCATTGGCCAGCCGAAGCAGAAAAAGGCTTGGACTGCCAAGAAAAAGGATCACTCGGACAATGACATTCTTGATCAGCCGTGTCAGATCCACACGAAGAAAGACGAGGATGGCAATCTGATATTGCCGAAGCACACCACTCGAGAGTGTTGACTGTTGAAGCAAGCTATGAAAGAAGATGGTTCAGACGAAAAGGACCAGGATGATAGTGATGGGGGGAAGAAGCATGCTTCTGGTTACCCCCACGTGGAGAAAGTCCTGATGATTTTCGCGGAAGTCGAGAGTAAGAGCCGACTGAAGGTCATAAACCGAGAGGTGAATCTGGCCATGCCGACTGTCACGAAGTACCTCGACTGGGCTCAGACGCTAGTCATATTCGATCAGTCGGATCACCCAGCTCACATATCGACCCTAGGGTGGCAAGCGCTGGTAGTTGATCCGGCTGTTAGTGAGGTCCGGCTGCGCAAGGTCCTCATGGACGGCGACAGCGGACTGAACATCCTCTACGCCGACACTCTGAAAGCAATGAACATTCTGATGTCCCGATTGAGTAAGAGCAACATGCAGTTCCACGGGGTAATCCCTGGGAAGAAGGCGAAGTCACCCGGACAGATCGCTTTGGACATCGTGTTCGGCAGCGAGAAAAATTTCAGAAAAGAAAAGTTGACCTTTGAGTTGGTGAACTTCCGCAGTGCCTATCATGCCATCCTGGGTAGGCCAGCCTACACACGTTTCATGGACAGACCATGTTATGTGTATCTTAAACTTAAGATGCCAGGGCCGAATGGTGTGATCACTATCTCAGGCGACAGAAAGTTAGCTGAAGAGTGTCTGCAGCAAGGCTCCTAGATAGCCGATGAGCAGATGGCAATGGCGGAGCTGGACGAGTACAAGAAAACGGTTGACTCGAGCGAGCTGTTGAAGTCCAAGAAGCCGGCGACTGAATCTGCATTCCTGTCGGCTAGTGAGACCAAGCAAGTTCATGTTCACCCGGAGGACCCAAACGCCCAGCCCACCAACATCTCCACGATGCTGGACAGCAAATAGGAAGCCGAGCTCATCCAGTTCCTCCGTGAGAACTGGGACATCTTTGCATGGAAGCCGTCTGACATGCCGGGTGTTCCCAGAGAGCTGGTTGAGCACTGACTCCGTGTTGACCCAAAGGTCAAACCCATGAAGCAGCACCTCTGACGCTCTTCTACAGAGAAGCGCAAGGCGATTGGTGAGGAAATTGCACGACTCCTGGCGGCCGAATTCATCCGTGAAGTGTACCACTCCGAGTGGCTCGCCAACGTCGTCATGGTGCCCAAGAAAAATAACTCTCTCAGGATGTGCATTGACTTCAAGCACATCAATCGGGCCTGCCCCAAGGATCACTTTCCTCTCCCCCTCATAGATCAGATAGTCGATTCTACTGCCGGGTGTGAGCGTTTGTGTTTTCTGGATGCGTACTCCGGGTCCCACCAGATCCGAATGTATGGCCCAGATGAAATAAAAACAGCCTTCATGACCACCTTCGGGTGCTTTTGTTATATCATGATGCCATTTGGACTGAAAAATGCCGGGGTGACTTTCCAGCGCATGATTCGGAAATGATTGCAAAAGCAGATCAATTGGAATGTGGAGGCCTATATGGATGACATCATGGTCAAGTCTAGGAAAGGTTCTGATCTCCTGACTAACCTCGCCGAGACCTTCACAAATCTGCGCAGATTCGGAATTAAGCTCAACCCGGCCAAGTGCACTTTTGGAGTTCCAGCCGGTAAATTAGTCGGTTTCCTCATTTCCGAACGTGGGATCGGTGCTAACACCGAGAAGATTGGTGCTATAGTCTGAATGAAGTAACCAGAACGTCTCCACGACATGCTGAGACTCACGAGCTGTCTGGCAGCCCTGAGTAGATTCATTTCATGACTCAGTGAAAAAACCCTGCCGCTTTACCGACTCATGAAGAAGTCAGACAAATTCGAGTGGACGAATGAAGCGCAAGCTGCGTTCCAAGAACTCAAAGCTCTGCTCTCCACCAAGCCGGTGCTTGCTGCTCCAAATAGCCAAGAGCCCTTGCTCTTGTACATCACAGCCACGAATCAAGTGGTTAGCACTGTGCTCACTATGGAGCGTGAGGAGCAAGGCAAAGCCTTCAAGATCCAACGACCGGTCTATTACATTTCAGAAGTCTTGACCCCTTCCAAGCAGAGATACCCACACTATCAGAAGCTGGTTTATGGTATTTATCTGACTGCAAAGAAGGTGCCTCATTATTTTCAAGAGCACTCGGTCACAATGGTCAGCGATGCTCCGCTGTCTGAGATCATGAACAACAGAAATGCAACTGGCCAAGTGGCCAAATGGGCTGTTGAACTCCTCCCTCTGGACATCAAGTTCGAAGCCAAGAAAGTTATCAAGTCTCAAGCATTGGTGGATTTTTTGGCCAAGTGGACGGAACAACAGCAGCCGGCCCTGAGCCTCCCCGAGCACTGGACCATGTTCTTCGATGGCTCTAAGATGCTTCATGGCTCAGGGGCTGGAGTAGCCCTAATCTCTCCTAAGGGATACCGACTCAGCTATGTGCTGCAGATTCACTTCGACTCCTCCAACAACGAAGCCGAGTACGAGGCCCTCCTATACAGATTGCGAATGGCTATCTCACTCGGCATCCGCCGACTGATGGTTTATGGTGACTCGGATCTTGTGGTGAACCAAGTGATGAAGGAATGGGACATCCGTAGCCCAGCCATGACAGGATACTACAACGCAGTCAGAAAACTGGAGAAGAACTTTGAACGGTTGGAGTTACATCACGTGCCTCATCTCAAGAATCAAGCTGCCGACGATTTGGCCAAGATCGGCTCCACCCGGAAAGAAGTACCCAAAGACGTGTTCCTTGAGCACTTACACTCCCCGACGATCAAAGAGGATCCATTTATGGAGGATCCCCCACAACCAATCGAACCAGCCAATCCAACTGAAGTTGACATTCCGGCGGTGATCGATTGGTTCATGAAGTACTGGTGATCATACCCGAGTGGACCGAGCCGTACATAGCATACCTGCTTAGGCAGGAGCTCCCTGAAGATGAAGTGGAAGCCCGTCAGATCATCCATCGATCGAAGGCTTTCACCATCATGGGAGACCAGCTATACAAGAAGAGTACCTCTGGCGTCACTCAACGCTGCATTTCACCCGAGGAGGAACAACAGATCTTGCAGGAGATTCACTCGGGAACCTGTGGACACCACATGTCCTCTCGGATGCTGGTCGCTAAGGTGTTTCGGGCAGGCTTCTATTGGCCCTGAGCCAATGAAGCAGCCAGAAACATTGTGGAGCAGTGTGTTCGATGCCAGTTCTATGCAAATCAGTCACACAAGCCAGCATCCACGCTAAAGATAATTCCACTCACATGGCAGTTCGCCGTCTCGGGGCTGGACATGGTCGGTCCCCTGCGGACTGGCGCCAGCGGATTCACTCATCTATTAGTGGCAGTGGACAAGTTAACCAAGTGGATCGGGGTGAAGCCCATCAAGAAGCTGGACTCGACCACGACGATCAAGTTCATCAAGGAGATAATCTTCAGGTTTGGAGTCCCCCATAGTATCATCACTGACAACGGGTCGAACTTTGACTCGGACGAGTTCCGTGAATTCTGCTTCTCTCAAGGCACTCAGGTGGATTACGCCTCCGTGTCTCATCCGTAGTCGAATGGCCAGGTGGAATGGGCGAATGGGATGATACTTCAAGGCCTGAAGCCGCGCCTCATGCGCGATCTGAAACATGTTGCAGGAGCTTGGGTCACCGAGTTGCCGTCAGTCCTCTGGGGCCTGCGTACGACCCCGAACCGATCCATGAATCGCACTCCCTTCTTCATGGTATACGGCTCAGAAGCTGTCCTTCTGAGTGATTTACTTCAGAGCTCCCCCTGTGTGGAAATGTATTCGGAGGCAGAAGCAGAAGAAGCATGTCAAGATGGTCTCGACCTTCTTGAGGAAGAGCGCGAGCTGGCACTCATTAGGTCGACTGCTTACCAGCAGGATTTGCGCCGCTACCATGACAGGCAAGTTAGAGGGCGTTCCTTTCAAGAAGGTGATTTGGTCCTCCGACTGGATCAACAGAAGCCTCATAAGCTGGCCCCTTCGTGCCAAGGACCCTTTGCAGTTTCAAAGGTTTTGAACAATGGAGTGTATCGACTCTACAACTTCAGTAAAGGCATAGAAGAGCCAGAGCTTGGAATGCGGACCTGCTTCGCAAATTTTCACTTATAATAAAATCAGCATTGTAATATCTTTCCAAGTGACATTCTATGAATAAAAGTCTTACTTTTCCTGTATAACATCGAATTTGGCTACATGCTACAATTCATTCCGGTGATATTAGCATTCGGAATCTAGAACACCCCCAGCGGGTACACTTAGCTGTGAACCAGAATTCACATAAGTTAAAAAAAAACATCTCCGAGTGAGAGCATCCTCGTCACTCGGGGGCTTAGCCGCGAACCAGAATTCGCTTAAGTTAAAAAACATCTCCGAGTGAGAGCATCCTCTTCACTCGGGGGCTTAGCCGCAAACCAAAATTCGCCTAAGTTAAAAAAAACATCTCCGAGTGGGAGCATCCTCTTCACTCGGGGGCTTAGCCGCGAATCAAGAATTCACCTAAATTAAAAACTCTCCGAGTGAGAGCATCCTCTTCACTCGGAGGCCTAGCTGTGAATCAAGAATTCGCCTAAGTTAAAAAACATCTCCGAGTGAGAGCATCCTCTTCACTCGGAGGCTTAGCCGCGAACCAGAATTCCTCTAAGTTAAAAAACATTTCCGAGTGAGGGCATCCTCTTCACTCGGAGGATTAGCAGCGAACTAGAATTCGCCTAAGTCAAAAAATTGCATCAGCAAACAAAACAAGGATTCAAACATCTGATTAAAACTTCAGCCTGTTCAAGCTAACGAAGCAAAAGATCAAGTGTACGAGCCCCAAGCTCAATAAAGTTTAACGGTTACACCAACACTCGGCATACCGAGGCAAATTCAATCGGATTTAAAAAATTTCCCGCTCACGCGTCAGACAGAGGACTGGCCGAGTCAATGAAGGTGTCCAGATCAATACCATCTGCGATCCGAGTGGCGGCTTCAATGAACGTCTCCATGAAGTGCTCAAACTTAAGCTTCTTCTTGTTGACGACCTTGAGGGACTTTAGCTTCTCTTCATCCACATCCTTGCAATGGATGCGGACGAGTGAAAGCACCACATCAGCTCCACACTCGGCTGAGGATTTCATTCAGTCAGCCCATCAGAGACTCCAAATCGCTCTGAAGGTTCTCGTCGGGTTGCAGCTACTTGTCGATCTTCACCATCGCAAACCTCAAGCGGGTAATATACCCCATGACATTGTCGAGACGATCATCCAACTGAAGGATGGCCATGGCAACACTAGCCTTGAGAAGCTACCTTGAGGGGTCCAGATCCTTCTCAACCCTGTCGGTCTCCCGACGTTGTTGCAGAATTCTGTAGACAAAAATGACTTCGGAGTCAATACTTGCAGAGACTGGGAAGTAAGTAAGATTCACTTGGCTAAGCGTCATACCTGTGAGCTTCTGATTCATCTCATCGCCAAACTCTTCGACGTACTTCTCGAGTTCTGCTTTCTTCTTGAGGAGCTCGGCAATCTGGTCATTCAGCATTTTCTCCTCCTCCTCGAAGGCACTCGCCTGAGTGTTACACTTCGTCTCCCACTCGGCGTAATGAGTCTTGAGCTCGGAGATCTCACTCTTCATCACCTCAGCAGCGACCTTCAGGGTCTTGTTCTCCTCCTTGAGCTTCTCGACTTGTCGGGCCATTGGGAACCAGGGTACCCCGACCCGTCTGCCTACGGCCCAGGAAGCGACGCCTGGCGAAGGCCCAAGACACGGCCCATCCGAGGGCGCCACGAAGTGAAGACATCTCCTGAGGCTCCCACCTCAAGACGTGATTTGCCGGCCACTTAGCCGCAGCAGCAGCAATGGCCTCGCGAGGCTGCCTCCCGAAGCGGCCACCCAAGGCCGCCCAAGCCTGACGTCAACTGCGCGGTCCCGTGCCGACCACGTGGGTGACGCGCGTAGCGACGAAGGGTGGCAGAGACCATGCCAGCGGGCACGGATGGTGAAGCTTTCCTCTTTGGTGCAAAGGGGGTAGCCCCAGCTTCCCATCTCCAAAGAAAGTCCCAAGGACTGCCCCTTTGGTGAAAGAAGACCAGGACAGCAAGGCGCGCAGGGCGGAGGTCGTCGCCGAGCCCACCGGCGCGTCATGGATCATGCTTTTGCAGGCGAAGACTGCCTTTAGTCAGGATAGACTGAGCACCTGTCCCCTTTCAAAATCCCGCCAAGTGTGGCAACCCTTCCCGCCTAGTTATTGGGGAAAGAGGACCAGGGCGGCCATAAAGGGGGCGGAGCTACCATTGTAGAGGGGAGCTTGGACTGATTCCTTCATCTCCTACCTTGTACTCAAGAGCATCCGCTGGCTCACAGCAATCCCAACCACAAGCAGGAGTAGGGTTTTACACCGCAAGGTGGCCCGAACCTACGTAACCGTCGCGTCCCCTGTCGTGCTCCCGCGTAGCGCTCTCGCCATAGCCTCGCCGTGGTCACTGTGGGTCGGAGAGGACCGGCTAGCCCCCCCAGTGTTTAAAGCTCTAGACCTCCGGAGTCCAGTCTCCGACATTTGGCGCGCCAGGTAGGGGGGCGACTCCGGTTCTTCCACCCCTTCGCCGCCAGGGCCGATGCTCACCGCGAGCGCTACGCGCGTCGAGCTGCCAGGGTGGCCCAGACGGAGCCCGTCGCCCGCGACGACCGTCGACGCCGCGCCGCCGGTACCCCTACTGACCTCGTTGCGAGGGAGCAGTAGGCATCCTCCCTCCACCCGTCCGTGCAGGCGGATGGCCACACCGCCACGGCCTCGTCGCTTGCTCGCCGCGACGCGCCGGCCCCACAGGCTGCGCTGCTCATGGCGCGCGAGCTTCTGCGCTACCGCCCCACCGACGCCGGCTACGACGCCTGGCTCGGCCGCATCACCAAGCTTGTCAATGCCATAGGCGACGCCCCAGTGCCCTCTCACTCGCTCCGTCCTCCACCGTCTCATGCCGGGGACATGGCGCACGACGCACCTCCTCCGCCTCCTCGGCATGGCGAGGGCGCCCGGCGCCCTCGCGACGCGCGGGCGCATGAGCACTCCCGCGGCGCGTCTTCGCTGGACCATGGCGAGCCCAGCAGCCAGATCATCCAGCGCGCGCCCCCCGACGCGCGCGTCCGCCTTGAGTGTTGGTGATGCGTGCTTTCTATTCCACTCATATCATTTTGCGCGCTCCACCAAGTTGTATCTGACATGGAAGAGTGACCCATGAGCCTAATTGATTGTGCATTTGCATTCAAACGCAAATTTTTAATAATGCACAAATTTAGGGGGGGCTCTTGCTTATCACATACTTCTCAAAGTGACGACGTATTCCATTCATTTAATCAATTGTCGAAGCTTTGATCTATATGTTGTCATCAATTACCAAAAAGGGGGAGATTGAAAGCACATTTGCTCCCTTGGTAGTTTTGGTAATTCATAACAACATATATCTCATTGAACTAATGTCCATTCAAGTTAAAGATTTCAGGATGTTCAATGATTGGCATGGCATGGACAAGAGGACGTGGAACCCCTTCAAAATGCTAAGGACAAGGATTGACAAAAGATCAAGACTCTACATTTTTGGTTTAGTGATCCCAGATCACATTGAGTCCATAGGAAAGCCAATACTATTAAAAGGGGATGAGGTGTTGCTTAATGGTCTTTTTGCTCAAGTGCTTAGTGACAGTACTCCTAAACCCTCAACCACTCTCTCTACCCAAATATATCCAAAACCCACATTCCAACTCGGCCCCACCAAAATTTCCTATCCAAAGCCACCGAGTTCACCTAGACAAATCGGATCCACCGATATGGATCTCGGTCCCATCAAGATGGCCTTTCCAACTCTCTATGATCATTTGCACCTACTTCGGGCTCACCGAGTTTTGCAAATCGGTCTCATCGAGATGGCTTGCCAACTCTCTGTTGCCTTATTGCTTCACTTCGGTCCTACCGAGTTGATGCAATCGGTGCCACCGAGATGAGGTTTGCCCTAGCCATTGCACTTCGGTCCATCCAAGTTGTTCGTATCGGTCCCACCGAGATTCCTAAAGTTCATATCTTTTACACAGTACGGTGCTACCGAGATGATGGTTTCGGTGCCACCGAGTTGGGTCAAAAGTGTGTAACGGTTGGATTTTGTGTGGAGGCTATATATACCCCTCCACCACCTCCTTCTCTGTAAGGAGAGCCATCAGAACGTGCCTACACTTCCACCATACATTTTCTGAGAGAGAACCACCTACTCATGTGTTGAGATCAGGCTATTCCATTCCTACCATTTGAATCTTGATTTCTAGCCTTTCCCAAGTTGCTTTCCACTCAAATCCTTCTTCCACCATAGCCAAATCTGTGAGGAGTTGTCTGAGTGCTGGGAAGACTATCATTTGAAGCACAAGAGCAAGGAGTTCATCAACAACACACCATCTATTACCTTTTGGAGAGTGGTGTCTCCTAGATTGGTTAGGTGTCACTTGGGAGCCTCCGACATGATGTGGAGTTGAACCAAGGAGTTTGTAAGGGCAAGGAGATCGCCTACTTTGTGAAGATCTACCCCGAGTGAGGCTAGTCCTTCGTGGATGTAAGCCATGGTGGAATAGACAAGGTTGCTTCTTCGTGGACCCTTCGTGGGTGGAGCCCTCCGTGGACTCACGCAGCCGTTACCCTTTGTGGGTTGAAGTCTCCATCAACGTGGACGTACGATGGCACCACCTATCGAAACCACGCCAAAAACCACCGTGTCTTCATTGCGTTTGAAATCTCTGATCCCCTCCTTTACTTACATATGCAATTGTTTACTTTCCGCTGCTATACTCTTAGAATTGCATGTGTAGGGTGACTTGTGTTCTTGCTAAAATCTGCCCACAATTAAAATTGGGAAAAGGATAGATTTTATTTGGTCAAGTAGTCTAATCACCCCCCCTCTAGACATACTTTCGATCCTACAAGTGGTATCAGAGCTTTGGTCTCCGTAATCCTTGATTTCCATTGCTTTGGTGATCATAGCCTTGGTTTCACAACCTAGGAGAGTATGGCGTCTAGTGAGGGTAACTATCACCGTAGAGGTCCATATTTTGATGGTACAAACTTTGCTAGTTGGAAACATAAGATGAAAATGCATATTCTTGGTCATAACCCCGCCGTTTGGGCTGTTGTTCGTGTTGGCTTGCAAGGTGACTTCTTTGAGGGTGGCAAGGAACTGGATCGTGAAGCAACCCCGGAAGAATTGAAGATGTTGCAATACAATGCTCAAGCTTGTGACATTCTATTCAACGGTTTGTGTCCCAAAGAATTCAACAAAATCAGCCGCCTCGAGAATGCAAAGGAAATTTGGGATACTTTGGTTGATATGCATGAGGGTACCGAGTCCGTCAAGGAATCTAAGTTGGATGTGCTTCAAAGTCAACTTGACAAGTTCAAGATGAAGGATGGTGAAGTTGTTGCTGAGATGTACTCTAGGCTTGCTCTTATCACAAATGAGATTGCCGGCTTAGGAACTGAAGAGATGACCGACAAATTCATCATCTAGAAGATACTTAGAGCTTTGGATGAAAAATATGATACCGTTTGCACATTGATTCAAATGATGCCAAATTACAAAGATCTCAAGCCCACATAAGTCATTGGAAGGATTGTTGCTCATGAAATGTCACTCAAGGACAAAGAGGAGCTGCACAACAAATCAAGTGGTGCTTACAAAGCCTCAACCGATGCTCCAACAACTCCAAGTGACAAGCTAGTATCCAATGAAGAGATAAGCCTAATGGTGAAAAGGTTCAACAAGTTCTACAAGAACAAAGGGAAAGAAAGAAGTTCTAGCTCAAGACACTATGAGAGAAGATCATCAAGTCGTGACCGTAATTGTTACAATTCTGGGAAGCCCGGACACTACTCCAATGAGTGTACGGCTCACTACAAGAAAAGAGACGAATCACCAAGAGTAAGACATAGAAGAGATGAATCACCTCATAAGGAGAGAAGGAGTAGAGATGATTGTTATGAACGAAGACACTCTTGAAGAAGCAAGGATTCGGAGAGGAAGGACAAGTTATCTAAGAGCTACACAAGAAGAAGACATCAAGCTCATGTTGGTGAATGGGTTTCCGGCTCCAATTCCGACAACCACTCCGAGAGAAGTTATCACTCCAACTCCGACTATAGTCAAGATGAAGGTGTTGCCGGACTTGCTCTTGTGTCATCCAACTCCTATGATCTATTTGACTCACCAAATGAAGGAATTGGAAGATGCTTCATCGCAAAAGGCCCCAAGGTATCACACCCCGAGTATCTTGATTTCAATAGTGATGAAGATGATTTACTTGTTGACAAGGATAGTGATGTGAGCTATAATGAAAATGCTAGTAATCATGATAGTCAAGAGGAAACGAGTGACAATGTTATGAAGGAGATTGATCGTCTAACTAAAGAACTAAATACTCTTAAGTTAGCTCATGAAACAACTCAAGAGGATCATAGAGAACTTCTAAGAACTCATGAGAAGCTAAATTTAGAGCAAGAGCATGAGTTTCTTAAAGCTATCAATGACGATCTTCGAAAGAAGAGTTCTTCATATCTTGCCAAACGTTTACTCTTGTCTACCTTTATGCCACAAGTTAAACCTAAGCAGACTAGCAACAAGGGTAAAAAGGGTTCTACCTCTAGTAGTAACAATAACCATGCTAAATCCAATGTTGTTGCTTCTAGTAGTTCTATTGATTCCACTAATGATTCTCTTAGCCAAGTTACACTTGAGCAAGAAAATATGCTATTGAAAGGAATTATAGAAAAAGGTGTCTACAAGAGTCTTGCCGGGAGTAAGCAATTTGAGGAAATTGTACGCAAGCAAGGAAGGCACCAGAAGAACCAAGGTGTTGGTTTTGAACGAAAGTTCAATGCCAATGGAGTTGAGTGGGAAGAAGATCAATACCCCAAGACGAAGTTTGTTCCTCAACAAGAGAAGTATGATCCTACTTCCTTCAAGGGAACACAAGCTCAAGAAGATCTTCCGCCACAAGACCACAAGCTAAAAGGCAAGGACAAGCTTCAAGAAGAGATTGATTCATTTGAAGAAGCTCCTTAAGCCATGGTCAAGTGGGTTCCCAAGACTTCATCAAGTTCTACTTCATCAAGTGCTACTACAACTCCAAGGATTCGCATCAAGTTGATGTGGGTCCAAAAGAAGAAGAACTAGAGAGTTCTTGAGGGTGACTCCGCCAACAAACTTCACTCGTATACTTTATGGCAAGAACTTGTGCAACCAACTTCCACATTTTGCACTAGTTCATGGAGTCACAAACCCTCTTGTTGGTAAGACAAGGAACAAGGTATTCAATGCATTTATTGATATCATCATATGTGTATTTCACTCTATGTCTATGGATAACCTTGTATGTTCCTTGTGTGGGACTAACCCATGTAGGTATTGAAAGCACAAAACTCCAAAGGATTGCTCCCAACTCTTGATGGTCCACATCAACATTGAGCATCCACATCTTCAACATCTACATGAAGCCATCATCGACAAAACCCAAGGTTAGTTCATCCCTCTTAGGGGGGATATCACATCTAGGGGGAGCTTTGCTCTAAACAACTGAGCTAAAGCAACTCTAATGGTGTGAACACATCAATGCTTTATGTAAAAGTGGCAACCCCACTTGTGCTTAAACGATGAGTATGACCTATGATCAAATGTTCTCATTTGGCTCCTAAGTCAATATACTCATATATAGATGACCTAGTCATCGCCATTGCTTGATAGATGCCAGAATTGGTTGTGCATGTTTGACACATATTTCATTTGCTATCTTATTGTGTGAGCATGTTGGTTTGCATGTTTTCATCATTCGAGGACATCCATTTGTTGCTTTGATTGTCTTGTTTTTCTGGCCAAGTGGATGTACAAGAATGCCTAAGTACCTTCTCTAGCTATCTATACTTTCTTGTCTCAAATTCTATTCTTGCTGCATCACAAAAATTGAACAAGTCATTTTCGGACCCTCCGGGTGAGGAGCACTCGGAGCCACCGATCTGAAAGGGCTGAACCTCCAAAACCTTCTATCTGATTTCGGCCGAACCAATTCACTCAAACTCGGTCTAACCGAAATCACTTAGATTGATCTAGATTTTCCATCTCGGTGCTACCGAGTTGAACCATTTCGGAGCCACCGATGTGCTGACCTGCGTGCAGTTACACATATCGGTGCCATCGAGTTGTCCAACTCGGCACTACCGACAGCGTACGGGTATATATATCGCGCGGACCGAACGGTTGAAATTTCTCGACCCCACTCGTTCCCGCACCCCGTTGCTGCCGTCGCCCTCGTCTTCGGACTTCGCCGTCGTCTCCAGCATGCCCTCGCCGCCGGATTCCGTCGCCGTCAACGGCAATCTGCCCCGCCGTTGCTGCCGTAGAGAATCTCCACCGAGTTAGGGTGAGATTCGATCCCTCTCGTGCTCCATTTTTTTGATTCAGTGCACGATAGGATTGCCATTATTCTTGCCACGGATTGCAATGCTTATTCCACCAGAAGAATTCCGTAGATTAGATTCGAGCAAAAAATTTAGGTTTAAGTTTCCGCCGAATGCATCTCGGACCGACCGATTCGAAATTTCCGGTCCCACCGATTTGGCCTCTGGCCATAGCACTAGTACGTCTCGGTGCCACCGAGTTGTACGTATCGGTGAGACCGAAAGTAAAATCTCAGTGAAACCCTAGCATCTCGGAGCCACCGAATCGCATCCCGGTCTGACCGAAATGGTGTGTAAGGTTTCTGTTGTATGCTTCAGTATCACCGAGATGATCAACTCGGTCCATCCGAAATGCCTTCTGTGAAAACTTGAAACTAAGAGTTGAACTCAATTTTTATGAAAAACCTCTGCTTTTTGTGATGACTCATCTACTCTGCCCATACCCATCCATTCACAGGGTCAGCTCAGCAAGATGTCAGATTCCAGTAACAGCCAGAATAGGTCAGAGCAGGATGCAGAACTAAGTGAAGGGTCAAGCCCTGCAGAGAGTTTCTATGAGGGAGAGAGGAGCTCTCCAGATCTTCCTAAGGCAGCCACTAGAACAAGGAAGAAGAGAACCTCAGACAGTGAGGACGAGGACTTTGTTGCTAGTGAAGCAGCAACAAAGAAAAAGAGAGTCGTGCTTGCTAAGGAGTATAGCACCAAACCATCATCTGCCAAAGAGAGGACTGCTGTGAGGAAAGTTCCAAAGCAGACTATGCAATTCACTCTTGAAGACCCAAGTGACTCTGAGCTAGCTGCAGGTGGAAAGAAGAAGAGAGCTAGGAAGACTACAACTCAAGTGCTTGGAAGGCCCTCCATGAGGACAGATGAGGAGGAGGAGGAGGAACCTACTGCTGATGCACCTCCAGCCAAGTCTCAAAAGCTTATGTCTGATGCAATCAGGACTGCTGCCCCCAAGTCCAAGCCAAAGGTGTCAGCACCAAAGAGATCCACCAGGAACATATCTGCTGCTGAGAAGAACAAGGCCCCAGTGCCTGAGGCAAATGTTGATGAAGAGCCGCTAGTGCTCAGGAAATTGAAGCCCAAGATTCCAGACCATGATGATGCACACCCGGTTGCACAAAACATGATGCTGAGGAAAGATAAAGGACTGCGTCAGTGGAGACAGTCAGATCCTTATGCTACAAGGAGGAAGACAGCGTGTGACTATCGCTTTCACACTCGTGAACAACAAGATTTCTATGAGACGGTATTGCTTGATAAGAAGCCCATTGTTAGCGACATGAGATGGGTGGATTGGGAATACATCGATGAGAATGAAGATTATTTTCCCCATGTCCATGAGAGCTTCAGGATTGCAGGTGTTGATGACTTTGTCGGACAGAAGTTGACCAAGTGGAATGATGAAATGGTCATGCAATTCTACTCCACAGCTCATTTCTATCCAGATGGCCGAATTGTGTGGATGACTGAGGGTATCAGGTACCAGTCAACCATCTCTGAGTGGGCAAGTCTTCTTGGTGCTCCCAAGGAAGAGGACGATGACATTGATATCTATGCTAAGCTCAAGATGGATCACAACTCCATGTCCAACATGTACACTACAATTCCTCAGAAAGACATTGAGACTCATAAACTTGGATCAGTGAAGCATCTGCTGCCAGGACTGGCCACCACTAACACTATCTTGCGGTATACTCTATTACCCAAGTCAGGCGATGATAAGATGATACGAGGCCACTCCATCAACTTGCTGCATTTGTTTGACACTCCTCAGAAATTTAAGGTGACGAGTTTGATTGTGGAAACTATCAAGAGGACTGCAGCTGATTAGAAGAGATCGTGCGGATATGCTCCACATATTCACATGTTGATAAACTCTAAGGTTGGAACCAACACATACCTTCTTGATCGAGAGCATTTGCCATTGCATCCAGAGTTTGAAGACAATGTAATCGTGATGGATCCTTCGCATCCCACTTCTGCACAAGCTCAGGAGAAGATCTGCAAAGCCAAAGAAGCAAAAGCAGCCAAGGAGGCAACAACTCCCAATGCTCCAATTGCAAATCTCAAGTCTAAGTCTGACCAAATGACATATCTGCTAGAAGCCACCCTGAGGATTGACTGAAGTCTGGCCAACCTCACCCAGCACCAGGCTAGCTTAGAGCAGATAATAGAGACAAAATTTCATGATCTAGATGTCAAGGTCATAGAGATCCAGACTACCGTGGAGCAGCTGCAGAGTGATGTTGATGCTGTCAAGACAGCCCTGTCAGATGGCAGTGGAGATGACAGACCTACCACAGAGCATTTTCAGACAGTGCCTAGGGCAGCCAGATCTGCTGCAGTGCCAGTTGTGGATCCGAGGACCACAGTCTCTGCACCTGCTGCTGCTGCCACAGTGCCACCGCCGGTATCCACTCCACCAGCCCAGCAGACGTCCGCTGAAGCCTTCGCGAATGCTCTTCTTTCGATGCCATCTACGCACACCGGAGCTGCCAACAGGAGGTTGCCTTCAGGAGCTTCGGAGGACCGTGCTTAGAGTGCCGATTAGTCCTATACCTATTCGATCTTTTTGGTACTTGTTGCCAAAGGGGGAGAATTTGTATAGATCATAGGCTTCAAGAGAGAGTGCTTTTGTTTTGCTCGTTGTTTTATTTCTCTCGAGTTCTTTTGCTACAATTTGCTTGTTGGTACTTTGTTTCTATGTGTGTGCTTGATACTATGCTTCGTTATGATTGTGAGCTACTTCATGTGATTGATCATACTATGCCTCTTGTGATGATCAATGCTTATCTTTATCATTATCTTATATGATCACTTACTTGTGTTGGTGATGCGTGCTTTCTATTCTACTCATATCATTTTGCGCGCTCCACCAAGTTGTATGTGACATGGAAGAGTAACCCATGAGCCTAATCGATTGTGCATTTGCATTCAAACGCAAATTTTTAATAATGCACAAATTTAGGGGGAGCTCTTGCTTATCACATACTTCTCAAAGCGACGACGTATTCCATTCATTTAATCAATTGTCGAAGCTTCGATATATATGTTGTCATCAATTACCAAAAAGGGGGAGATTGAAAGCACATTTGCTCCCTTGGTGGTTTTGGTAATTCATAACAACATATATCTCATTGAACTAATGTCCATTCAAGTTAAAGATTTCAGGATGTTCAATGATTGGCATGGCATGGACAAGAGGACATGGAACCCCTTCAAAATGCTAAGGACAAGGATTGGCAAAAGATCAAGACTCTACATTTTTGGTTTAGTGATCCAAGATCACATTGAGTCCATAGGAAAGCCAATACTATTAAAAGGGGATGAGGTGTTGCTTAATGGTCTTTTTGCTCAAGTGCTTAGAGACAGTACTCCTAAACCCTCAACCACTCACTCTACCCAAATATGTCCAAAACCCACATTCCAACTCGGCCCCACCGAAATTTCCTATCCGAAGCCACCGAGTTCACCTAGACTTAGCCACTGCAAAAACCCTAACAAATCGGATCCACCGATATGGATCTCGGTCCCATCGAGATGGCCTTGCCAACTCTCTGTGATCATTTGCACCTACTTCGGTCTCACCGAGTTTTGCAAATCGGTCTCATCGAGATGGCTTGCCAACTCTCTGTTGCCTTATTGCTTCACTTCGGTCCTACCGAGTTGATGCAATCGGTGCCATCGAGATGAGGTTTGCCCTAGCCATTGCACTTCGGTCCATCCGAGTTGTTCGTATCGGTCCCACCGAGATTCCTAAAGTTCATATCTTTTACAAAGTTCGGTGCTACCGAGATGATGGTTTCGGTGCCACCGAGTTGGGTCAAAAGTGTGTAATGGTTGGATTTTGTGTGGAGGCTATATATAACCCTCCACCACCTCCTTCTCAGTAAGGAGAGCCATCAGAACCTGCCTACACTTCCACCATACATTTTCTGAGAGAGAACCACCTACTCATGTGTTGTGATCAAGCTATTCCATTCCTACCATTTGAATCTTGATTGCTAGCCTTTCCCAAGTTGCTTTCCACTCAAATCCTTCTTCCACCATAGCCAAATCCGTGAGGAGTTGTTTGAGTGCTGGGAAGACTATCATTTGAAGCACAAGAGCAAGGAGTTCATCAACAACACACCATCTATTACCTTTTGGAGAGTGGTGTCTCCTAGATTGGTTAGGTGTCACTTGGGAGCCTCCGACATGATGTGGAGTTGAACCAAGGAGTTTGTAAGGGCAAGGAGATCGCCTACTTCGTGAAGATCTACCCTGAGTGAGGCTAGTCCTTCATGGACGTAAGCCATGGTGGAATAGACAAGGTTCCTTCTTCGTGGACCCTTCATGGGTGGAGCCCTCCGTGGACTCGCGCAGCCGTTACCCTTCGTGGGTTGAAGTCCCCATCAACGTGGACGTACGATAGCACCACCTATCGGAACCACGCCAAAAACCACTGTGTCTTCATTGCGTTTGAAATCTCCGATCCCCTCCTTTACTTACATATGCAATTGTTTACTTTCCGCTGCTATACTCTCAGAATTGCATGTGTAGGGTGATGCTTGACTTGTGTTCTTGCTAAAATCTGCCCACAATTAAAATTGGGAAAATGATAGATTTTATTTGGTCAAGTAGTCTAATCACCCCCCCTCTAGACATACTTTCGATCCTACACACGGACGTCTGGATGAGCGAGAAGCTCGCCATCAATGATGAGCTCGACTCCGTGCTCGAGCTGTTCGACCCCGCCGACAAGTGTGCCAAGGCCGAAGAGGGCCGCCTCTTCGTCCACAACGACCCCGACGCAACACAGGACGCCGCCAAGGCCAAGAGCAAGGACGTCAAGTGCAAGGGCTCTGCCGTGCTCGCGGCAGAGCCCGAGCAGAAGCGCGTTCGCGAGCGTGACGAGCCCAAAAGAGACAACCGCCCTCTTTGCACCTACCACAACTCGCTCTCCCACAGCACTGAAGACTGCCACGAGCTCAAGCTGCTTGGCGATGAGAGTCTTGGCCGCCGCAGCGACCGCAGCGACCGCGGCACCAGCCGTGGAGGTGGCCGCAATGGCGGCCACTGGGGAGACCACAACGGCAACGGCAACTTTCGCCAGGGCTGGCGCGACTAGCCTCGTGAGGCCAACCATCACACCAATGCTGCCCTTCCACTGCTACCGCCGCCGCCGCGACGGAATGATGGCAACCAGCCCGACCAAGATGCCGGGGGCTATCAAGAGCCTCGTGGGGTGGCATGCATCCTAGGCGGAGCTCAGGTTTCCGCATCCAACCGCCACTTCAAGTTGTTCTCTCGCGAGGTGAACGCTGCCCTCCCGAGGCCTGAGGCTTCTCGCCCCCTCAAGTGGTTGCAGTACCCAATCACCTTCGACTCCAACGATCACCCCAAGTCTTCAAGCGCTGCTGGCATGGTCCCCATGCTGTGCACCCCCACCATTACCAACGTCGCCGTCACCAAGACGCTCATCGACGGAGGCGCCGGCCTCAATGTGATCTCCATCGAGACCTTCGAGCAGCTCCAGGTGCCTTACGACCAGCCGCTGCCGACCAGGTCCTTCTCCGGAGTGACTGATGGCTCCACCATCCCCCTGGGCCAAGTGCACCTCCCCGTCACCTTTGGCACCCGCAAGAACTACCATACCGAGCTCATTGGCTTCGACGTGGCGCACATCGGCCTGCCATACAACGCCATCTTGGGCTACCTGGCTCTCACCAAGTTCATGGCAGCAACGCACCATGCCTACAACGTCCTCAAGATGCCAGGCTGCAGTGCATCATCACCGTCTGCTGCGACGAGAAGGACGCGGTCCGCTCCCTCGAGAGTGCCTACAAGGCTGCGGCCACCGCCTACCCTACCGGCGAGGATGCCACCGAGCCTCATGAGGCTGCACCCACGAAGAAGAAGCAACTGTTCTCTCAGGACCGCGCCAAGACGAAGAAGGTGTCGGTGGATGGCAGCGGCTCAGGCCCTGCCTTCACCATCGGCACAGGCCTCTCTCCCGCATAGGAAGACGTGCTCGTCACCTTCCTTCGGGCAAACTCGGATGTGTTCACCTGGACGGCATCTGATTTGTCCGGTGTGCCGAGGGAGGTGATCGAGCACCACTTAGCGGTGTGCCCCAATGCACGCCCCGTGAAGCAAAAGGCACGATGCCAGGCGCTAGAGAAGCAAGATTTCATCGTCAAGGAAGTTCAGAAGCTCCAAGAAGCCGGAGTCATCCGTGAGGTACACCACTGATGACCCACAAGTATAGGGGATCAATCGTAGTCCTTTCGATAAGTAAGAGTGTCGAACCCAACGAGGAGCAGAAGGAAATGACAAGCAGTTTTCAGCAAGGTATTTTCTGCAAGCACTGAAATTATCGGTAACGAGTAGTTTGACAGCAAGATAATTTGTAACAAGCGACAAGTAGCAATAGTAACCAAGAGTGCAGCAAGGTGGCCCAATCCTTTTTGTAACAAAGGACAAGCTGGAACGATCTCTTATAGTAAGTAAAGCATTCTCGAGGACACATGGGAATTTCATCTAGTCACTTTCATCATGTTGGTTTGATTCGCGTTCGCTACTTTGATAATTTGATATGTGGGTGGACCGGTGCTTGGGTGCTGTTCTTACTTGAACAAGCCTCCCACTTATGATTACCCCCTCTCGCAAGCATCCGCAACTAGGAAATAAGAATTAAGATAACTCTAACCATAGCATTAAACAAATGGATCCAAATCAGCCCCTTACGGAATAGCGCATAAACTAGGGATTAAGCTTCTGTCACTCTAGCAACCCATCATCTAATTACTACTCCACAATGCATTCCCTTAGGCCCAAAGATGGTGAAGTGTCATGTAGTCGACGTTCACACGACACCACTAAGGGAATCAACAACATACATATCATCAAAATATCGAACGAATACCAACTTCACATGATTACTTATGAGAAGACTTCTCCCATGTCCTCAAGAACAAAAGTAACTACTCACAAATCATGTTCATGTTCAAGATAAGAGAGGTGTTGAATAGCATAATAGATCTGAACATATAATCTTCCACCAAATAAACCAACTAGCATCAACTACAAGATGTAATCAACACTACTAGCAACCCACAGGTACCAATCTGAGGTTTTGAGACAAAGATTGAATACAAGAGATGAACTAGGGTTTGAGATGAGATGGTGCTAGTGAAGATGTTGATTAAGATTGGTCCTCCCATGATGAGAGGGTTGTTGGTGATGTCGATGGCGACGATTTCCCCCTCCCGGAGGGAAGTATCCCCGGCAGAATCTCTCCGCCGAAGAGCAAAAGTAATCCTGCCCAAGTTCCGCCTCGAGACGGCGGCGCACCATCCCAAAAGTCTTCTCCCTTATTTTTTCTAGGGCAAATGGGCTTATATACCAGAAAATGGGGGCCAGACGCTGGCCAGGGGCCCCACGAGGTACCAGGGCGCGCCTGGGGGGGTGGCGCGCCCTGGTGCCTCGTGGGCACCTGGGTGGCCCCCTCTGGTACTTTTTTGCTTCCAATATTTTTTATTTATTCCAAAATAATTCTCCGTGAAATTTCAGCTCATTTGGAGATGTGCAGAATAGGTATATTGACATAGCCTTTTCAGGTCCAGAATTCCAGCTGCCGGCATTCTCCCTCCTTGTGTGAATCTTGCATGTTAAGAGAGAAAAGGCATTAGAATTGCTCCAAAAAGTGTTATAATGATTAAAAACACTACAAATAACAGTAGCAAAACATGATGCAAAATGGACGTATCAACTCCCCCAAGCTTAGACCTCGCTTGTCCTCAAGCGAAAGCCGATTTCGATAATCATGTCCACATGTTTGGAGAGAGAGGTGTCGATAAAAATAAAATACGGACATAGTAGCATCATGATCATTATTATAACAACAATATTTATTATCATAAAACTTCTCATGAGCAAGTAGCAATTCATCACAACAATGAAGTATAAGGCATAGACTTTCTTGAAAACTAGCAAACTATGTTCTCAGTCAACAATGCAATTGCAATTCATCATACTTTCAGGAAGGGTCTCATGTAGGAGCTTTTTAGCAAGTCCACATACTCAACCATCATATAGTCTTCTATGATTGCTAACACTCACAACATATATATGGAGCAAAAAGTTTCAGCCAGACACATAGAAAGATAGGGGCTTATAATTTCGCCACCCAACTTATTCACCTCAAGGGTGATGTCAACAATAATAACTCATGATCACTCATATCCAACTGCATATATATGTTTAGATCTTTCCCCACCATATGATGCTTGCAAAAGAGAAAAATAAAAAAGGAATAGATGAGAACACTATTGACTCTTGAATAAAAAGTAAATACATAAAAGTAAAAGATAGGCCCTTCGCAGAGGGAAGCATAGGTTGTCATGCGCTTTTTATTGTTGGATGCACAAGCTCTTAATGCAAAGGAACACCACTTTATATTGCCCCTTATGATAGCAACCTTTATTATGCAGTCCGTCGCTTTTATTTCTTTGCCATCACAAGTTCGTACAAAGCTTATTTTCCCTTATAATAAAAGTTTCATACATATTTAGAGGCAATTTTTATTGCTTTTTGCACCGATGACAACTTATTTGAAGGATCTTATTCAATCCATAGGTAGATATAGTGGACTCTCATGACGTGAAGCTGGGTCTAAGGGTTTTTGATGCACAAGTAGTATCTCTACTTGGTGCGGATTTTTGGCTAGCAAAGATATTGGGCAAGCACCACATGTTGGAGGATCTATAACAATATAACTTCTATGTGAATATAAGCAAACATAATTCATTATGTTGTCTTCCTTGTCCAACATCAACAATTTGATACAAAATACTTAATGGGGGCTCACAATCATAAAATATGTCCAAGATAGTATATTTGCATGTGAATCTTCTCTTCCCTATTAATTCTTTCATGAATTGCATCATTGACTAATACTATGTTTGTTATCCTCCAATAAATTTTACCACTTATACTTTTCTTTATGTAATGTCATTACTTTACATAAGATTAGCATACGATCTTTTTCATTATTTTCATTGCTAGGATTGAAACATAAAAGTAAAGAAGCAAAAACTCAAACTACTCTTTATTATATAACTCTCAACTTGATTACATAGATAGATGGATCACGAAACTAACACTCGAAAATAGATCATACTAAACTTTTATTCAACTAGATCATGAAATAACTAAGGATCGAACTAAAAGTAGGTAAAGTTAATAAAAGTGATGGTGATACGATACCGGGGCACCTCCCCCAAGCTTGGCACAATCCAAGGGGAGTGCCCATACCCATGTACTCAAGTGTCCTTCTTCGGTGATGACGGTGGTGATGAAGTGATGGGCTTGTCCTCCGGCTTCCATGGAATAGGTTCCCCATCATAAAAAGATGAACGAGTCTCCGGAGTCCTGAAACTTGCAGCTAAACTCATACCTTTGAATCTTGCCTCATACTCATAATTTTGGTTTTGAAGATCATAGATTTGGCCTTGAAGATAGTCGATCCGTTCATTGAGCTTGAAGATGATGTCCCCCATCGATTGGCCATCCACCTTCTGATTATGGGTGAGTTCCGTGATCATGGAGTGGTTGGCGCTAAGTCCACGCTCCACCATCCCTTGGCACTTGAAGATCTCCTGCTCCACCGCTTTGAGCCTGGACTCCACGCTCCCGGTCTTCTTGGGTCCTTGAACATCCCGGATGTGAAGCACCCCCTCACACATCTCAATGGCTTGAGGGTGTTTCATCACCTCCGGTAGGTAGGGGTTGATGACCTTCTCGTAGAACTTGTCCTTGGAAGAGGTTGGTGGAGCCATGGCGATCCAGATCTGACAGAAAACAGCACGAAACAAGAACAGAGGAGATTTCTGCGATATGATGGTCAAAACATACGGGAGTATATATAAAGAATTTTTATCTTGCAAAACAAGTAATCCAGGAGAAAACGGAGTCGGGAGGGCTCATGTCGGGCCCACGAGCCACCAGGGCACGCCTGGGGGGGGGTGGCGTGCCCTGGTGCCTCGTGGGCACCAGGTGGGTCCCCTCGGCTGTTTCTTATTTTTGTATTTTTCTAATATTCCAAAACTGACAGAAAATATTTTTATGGAATTTTTGGAGTCGGTTTACTTATCGTATCACATACCTCTTCCTTTTCAGGGTTTTGGAGTGTTCTGGAAGGTCTCTCTTATGTATTCATCCGGTGTAATTGTTTCAATAATATTAGTTTCGACATTAATTGGAGTACCTGAAATATAATGCTTAATTCTTTGCCCATTCACCACTCTCGGATTAGTGCCTTCGGAGTTGTTTATTTTGAGGGCTCTGGAGCGATAGACTTCTTCGATAATATACGGTCCTTCCCATTTCGAGAGAAGCTTTCCTGCAAAGAATCTCAGACGAGAGTTGTAAAATAGAACTTGCTCACCCAGTTTGAATTCCCATTTTTGAATTCTTCTATCATGCCATCTTTTAACTTTTTCTTTAAACAATTTGGCATTTTCATAGGCTTAGGTTCTCCATTCATCTAATGAGCTAATATCAAATAACCACTTTTTGCCGGCAAGTTTAAAATCATAATTGAGTTCTTTAATTGCCCAATATGCTTTATGTTCTAACTCAAGAGGCAAATAACATGCTTTTCCATAAACCATTTTATAAGGAGACATACCCATAGGATTTTTATAAGCAGTTCTATAAGCCCATAGTGCATCGTCAAGTTTCTTAGACCAATTTTTTCTAGATCTATTAACGGTTTTTTGCAAAATTAATTTTATTTCCCTATTGCTCAATTCTACTTGACCACTAGATTGAGGGTGATAGGGAGATGCAATTCTATGGTTGACATCATATTTAGCAAGCAATTTACGGAATGCACCATGAATAAAATGTGAACCAGCATCAGTCATTAAATACCTAGGGACTCCAAACCTTGGGAAGATAACTTCTTTAAGCATTTTAATAGAAGTGTTATGATCAGCACTACTAGTTGGAATAGATTCTACCCACTTAGTAACGTAATCAACAACAACTAAAATATGAGTATACCCATTGGATTTAGGAAATGGTCCCATATAATCAAATCCCCAAACATCAAACGGTTCAATCGCAAGTGAATAATTCATAGGCATTTCCTGACGTCTACCAACATTACCAATTCTTTGACATTCATCATAAGATAATACAAACTTACGAGCATCCTTGAAAAGAGTAGGCCAGTAAAAACCAGATTGCAATACCTTATGTGCAGTTCTGTCTCCCGCATGGTGTCCTCTGTAAGCCTCGGAATGACACTTCCGTAGGATTTGTTCCTGTTCATGCTCAGGTATACAACGCCTAATAATACCATCTACTCCTTCTTTATAGAGATGTGGGTCATCCCAAAAGTAATGTCTTAAATCATAAAAGAACTTTTTCTTTTGTTGGTATGTGAAACTAGGTGGTATAAATTTAGCAACAATATAATTAGCATAGTCTGCATACCAAGGAGTGTTACGAGAAGCATTTATAACAGCTAGTTGTTCATCAGGAAAGTCATCATTAATAGGAAGTGGGTCATCAAGAACATTTTCCATTCTAGACAAATTATCTGCTACGGGATTCTTAGCTCCCTTTCTATCAATAATATGCAAGTCAAATTCTTGTAGCAATAAAACCCACCTAATGAGTCTAGGTTTAGCATCTTTCTTTTCCATAAGATATTTAATAGCAGCATGATCAGTGTGAATAATTACTTTAGAATCAACTATGTAGGATATGAATTTATCACATGCAAACACAACTGCTAGAAATTCTTTCTCAGTAGTAGCATAATTTCTTTGGGCACTGTCTAGAGTTTTACTAGCATAATGGATAACATTTAATTTCTTATCAACTCTCTGTCCTAGAACCGCACCAACAGCATAATCACTAGCATCACACATAATTTCAAAAGGCAAGTTCCAATCTGGTGGTTGAACAATAGGTGCAGTGGTTAAGGCTTTCTTAAGTGTTTCAAAGGATTCTAGACAATCATCATCAAAAACAAATGTAACATCTTTCTGCAAAAGATTGGTAAGAGGCCTAGAAATTTTAGAGAAGTCTTTAATAAACCTCCTATAGAAACCAGCATGACCAAGGAAACTTCTTATACCTTTAATATCTTTAGGACATGGCTTTTTCTCAATAGCATCAACCTTAGCTTTATCAACTTCAATACCTCTCTCAGAAATTTTATGCCCCAAGACAATACCTTCATTCACCATAAAGTGGCACTTCTCCCAATTCAAGACAATATTAGTTTCTTCACATCTCTGCAAAACTCGATCAAGGTTGCTTAAGCAATCATCAAAAGAAGTCCCGTAAATGGAGAAATCATCCATGAATACCTCAACAATCTTTTCACAAAAGTCAGAGAATATAGCAGTCATACATCTTTGAAAGGTAGCAGGTGCATTGCATAAACCAAAAGGCATACGTCAATAAGCATAAGTTCCAAAAGGACAAGTAAAGGTGGTTTTCTCTTGATCAGATTGTGATACGGGTATTTGAGAAAAACCAGAATAACCATCTAGGAAACAAAAGTGTGTATGCTTAGATAATCTTTCTAACATTTGATCGATGAAAGGTAAGGGGTAATGATCTTTTCTAGTAGCTTTGTTTAATTTTCTAAAATCAATTACCATCCTATAACCAGTTACAATTCTTTGTGGAATGAGTTCATTTTTATCATTAGGAACAACGGTAATACCCCATTTCTTAGGGACACAATGAACGGGACTTACCCACCTACTATCAGCTATGGGATAGATTATACCTGCTTCCAGAAGTTTTAATATTTCAGTTCTTACCACCTCTTTCATCTTAGGATTTAATCGTCGTTGGTTGTTGACAACTGGTTTAGCATCAGGCTCCATATTAATTTTGTGCTGACATAGAGTGGGACTAATGCCCTTAAGATCATCAAGAGTATATCCAATAGCAGCTCGGTGCTTCCTCAGAGTTTTCAGTAATCTCTTTTCTTCATGCTCTGAAAGGTTAGCACTAATAATAATAGGATATATCTTCTTTTCATCAAGATAAGCATATTTCAATGTATCAGACAATTGCTTCAATTCAAATACAGGATCACCCATAGGTGGAGGAGGACCTCCAAGAGTTTCAACAGACAAATTGTGTTTAAGGATAGGTGGCTGATCAAAGAACATTCTATCTATTTCATTTCTTTCATTCATATGCATATCATTCTCATGGTCTAGCAAATATTGTTCTAACGGATCAGTAGGAGGTACGGCAATAGAAGCAAGACCAATAATTTCATCTTTACTAGGCAAATCTTTATCATGAGGTTGTCTACGAAATTTGGAGAAATTAAACTCATGAGACATACCACCAAAATCAACACTAACAATTTCTTTAGCGCAATCAATCTTGGCATTAACAGTGTTCAAGAAAGGTCTACCAAATATAATGGGGAAAAATCATCTTGTGGAGAACCGAGGACTAGAAAATCAGTAGGGTATTTTATTTTTCCACACAAGACTTCAACATCTCTAACGATCCCAAGCGGTGTAATGGTATCTCTGTTTGCAAGTTTAATAGTAACATCAATGTCCTGAATTTCAGCAGGTGCAATATCATTCATAATTTCTTGATATAAGGTAAACGGAATAGCACTCACACTAGCACCCAAATCACATAAGCCATGATAACAATGATCTCCTATTTTAACTGAGACAACAGGCATGCCCACAATGGGTCTGTTTTTATCTTTAGGATCAGGTTTAGCAATTCTAGCTGCTTCATCGCAGAAGTAAATAACATGCCCATCTATATTATCAACCAAGAGATCTTTAACCATAGCAACATTAGGTTCAACTTTAATTTATTCAGAGGGTCTAGGTGCTCTAATATTACTTTTGTTAACCACAGTTGAAACTTTAGCATGTTCCTTAATCCTAACAGGAAAAGGTGGTTTCTCAATATAAGCGGTAGGCACAACTGGATCAACATGGTAAACAATTGTTTCTTCTTTAACACTAACGGGTTCGTCAATCTTTTCTTTAACAGGGGGATGATATTTAAACCACTTCTCCTTAGGGAGATCAACATGAGTAGCAAATGATTCACAAAAGGAAGCTACTATCTCAGAGTCAAGTCCATATTTAGTGCTAAACTTATGAAAAGCATCGGTAGCCATAAAAGATTTAACACAATCAAACTCAAGTATTATACCTGACTCATTACCTTTGTCGAGTTCCCAATCTTCAGAGTTGCATTTAATTCTTTCCAGAAGACCCCACCTGAATTCAATAGTTTTCTTCATAAAAGAGCCAGTTGAAGAAGAATCGAGCATGGTTCGATTATCATGAGAAAGCCGAGCATAAAAATTCTGTAAGATAATTTCTTTTGCGAGCTCATGATTGGGGCATGTGTACATCATGTACTTAAGCCTCCCCCAAGCTTGAGCGATGCTTTCTCCTTCACGAGGCCAAAAATTATATATATAATTCCGATCACGATGAACCAAATGCATAGGATAAAATTTCTGATGGAATTCCAGTTTCAATCGGTTCCAGTCCCATGTATCGGTATCATCACATAGCCTATTCCATGTCAATGCCTTTCCCTCCAAAGATAAAAGGAATACTTTCTTCTTAATTCCATCTTCGGATAAACCTGCAAGCTTAAACAATCCACAAATTTCATCCACATAGATCAAGTGCATATCAGGATGTATCGTTCCATCTCCTGCATAAGGATTAGCTAGCAGTTTCTCTATCATACCCGAAGGAATCTCATATTCAATATTTTCAGTAGGTGTAGTAGGTTGAGGAGCAACTCTTGGTGCTTCTGGTTGAGGCAAAGATACCCCGAACAAACTCCTCAAAGGATTACTTTCCATAGTGACAAGTGACAGTAAATTTCAGCACGTAATATAAATGTTTCCTTACCAAATTCCACTCACCAAAGGCGCTTCACTCCCCAGCAATGGCGCCAGAAAAGAGTCTTGATGACCCACAAGTATAGGGGATCAATCATAGTTCTTTCGATAAGTAAGAGTGTCGAACCCAACGAGGACCAGAAGGAAATGACAAGCGGTTTTCAGCAAGGTATTTTCTGCAAGCACGGAAATTATCGGTAACGAGTAGTTTGATAGCAAGATAATTTGTAACAAGTGACAAGTAGCAATAGTAACCAAGAGTGCAGCAAGGTGGCCCAATCCTTTTTGTAACAAAGGACAAGCCAGAACGATCTCTTATAGTAAGTAAAGCGTTCTCGAGGACACATGGGAATTTCATCTAGTCACTTTCATCATGTTGGTTTGATTCGCGTTCGCTACTTTGATAATTTGATATGTGGGTGGACCGGTGCTTGGGTGCTGTTCTTACTTGAACAAGCCTCCCACTTATGATTACCCCCTCTCGCAAGCATCCGCAACTACGAATGAAGAATTAAGATAACTCTAACCATAGTATTAAACATATGGATCCAAATCAGCCCCTTACGGAATAGCGCATAAACTAGGGTTTAAGCTTCTGTCACTCTAGCAACCCATCATCTAATTACTACTCCACAATGCATTCCCTTAGGCCCAAATATGGTGAAGTGTCATATAGTCGACATTCACATGACACCACTAAGGGAATCAACAACATACATATCATCAAAATATCGAACGAATACCAAATTCACATGATTACTTATGACAAGACTTCTCCCATGTCCTCAAGAACAAAAGTAACTACTCACAAATCATGTTCATGTTCAAGATAAGAGAGGTGTTGAATAGCATAATAGATCTGAACATATAATCTTCCACCAAATAAACCAACTAGCATCAACTACAAGATGTAATCAACACTACTAGCAACCCATAGGTACCAATCTGAGGTTTTGAGACAAAGATTGAATACAAGAGATGAACTAGGGTTTGAGATGAGATGGTGTTGGTGAAGATGTTGATGAAGATTGGTCCTCCCACGATGAGAGGGTTGTTGGTGATGTCGATGGCGACGATTTCCCCCTCCCGGAGGGAAGTATCCCCGGCAGAATCTCTCCGTCAGAGAGCAAAAGTGCTCCTGCCCAAGTTCCGCCTCGAGACGGCGGCGCACCATCCGAAAAGTCTTCTCCCTTATTTTTTCTAGGGAAAATGGGCTTATATATCAGAAAATGGGGGCCAGACGCTGGTCAGGGGCCCCACGAGGTACCAGGGCGCGCCTGGGGGGGTGGCGCGCCCTGGTGCCTCGTGGGCACCTGGGTGGCCCCCTCTGGTACTTTTTGCTTCCAGTATTTTTTATTTATTCCAAAATAATTCTCCGTGAAATTTCAGCTCATTTGGAGATGTGCAGAATAGGTATCTTGACATAGCCTTTTCAGATCCAGAATTCCAGCTGCCGGCATTCTCCCTCGTGTGAATCTTGCATATTATGGGAGAAAAGGCATTAGAATTGCTCCAAAAAGTGTTATAATGATTAAAACACTATAAATAACAGTAGCAAAACATGATGCAAAATGGACGTATCAGCCACCCTGAATGGCTCGCTAACCCCGTCGTGGTGCCCAAGAAGTGCGGCAAGGAGCGCATGTGCGTTGACTTCACGAGCCTCAACAAGTTCTACCCTCAAGACCCCTTTCCGCTGCCCCACATCGACCAGATCATGGACTCCACCGCCGGGTGCGAGTTGCTATGCTTCCTAGATGCCTTCTCAGGCTACCACCAGATCAAGATGGCGACCGAAGACGTGGAGAAAACGGCCTTCATCACCCCCTGCAGTATATTCTGTTAGATCTGCATGCCATTCGGCCTCCGGAGCACTGGAGCCACCTTCCAGAGGCTGATGTTCATCGCCTTGGGGCCCCAGATGGGAAGTAACACCGAGGCTTATGTCGATGACATCGTTGTCAAGACTCGCGAGGCCTGGTCCCTCCTCGCGGACCTCCAGGAGACATTCGACAACCTGCGCAAGGTCAACCTCAAGATCAACCCAGACAAGTGCGTCTTCGGGGTCCCCTCCGGCAAGTTCCTCGGCTTCTTGGTCTCCCACCGTGGCATCGAGGGCAACCCAGAGAAGATCAAAGCCATCGAGAAGATGCATCCTCCTCGGAACCTCAACGAGATGCAGCGCTTGGTGGGATGCATGGCCTCGCTGGGGTGGTTCATCTCCAAGTTCGGCGAGCGAGCCCTGCCCTACTTCAAGCTCATGAAGAGATCTGGCCCCTTCAAGTGGCCTCCCGAGGCCGACGCTGCCTTTGAAGATCTCAAGAGGTACCTCATGAGCCCACCCATCATGGTCGCGCCACGCTCTCGTGAGCCCTTGCTCCTTTACTTGGCGGCTACTCCCCAGACGGCCAGCGCGGCCCTGGTGGTAGTTCGAGAAAAGCGCGTCCCCGTGCAGAAGAGACCTCACGCGCCACCAAGTCCTGAGGCCTCGCCGTCGCCCGCCGAGGCCCCGCCTAAGGAGGCCTCCGGTGAACCACCTCGTGAGCCACCTCGCGAGCCTCCTGAGCCTCGCGAGCCTCCTGAGCCTCGCGAGCCTCCCGGCCCCCCTGAAGACCAAGCTGCTGCAACAACTACCCGCCTCGTCGAGGACCCCGTGTACTTCGTCAGCACGGTGCTGCGAGATGCGCGTGAGCGCTACCCCATGCAGCAGAAGCTCCTCCTTGCGCTCCTCGTCGCCTCCAGGAAGTTGCGCCACTACTTCCAGGGCCATCCCATCAAGGTGATCTCATCGTACCCCCTGGAGCAAGTCTTGCGCAGTCCCAACGCCACCGGCCGCATCGCCGAGTGGAACATCGAGCTGCAGGCCTTCGAGCTAGAGTTCTGCACCACAAGGGTGATCAAGGGCGCAGCCCTGGCTGACTTCGTAGCGGAATGGACGGACCCACCGCAGGAGGAGCCCCGCGAGTCCGAATCCCTCTTGCCTGGGGATGAAGCGCCTGGCAGATGGTCCATGCACTTTGATGGCGCCTTCTCCCGACAGGGCGCGGGAGCTGGAGTCGTGCTCACCTCACCAACGGGAGACAAGCTCTACTACACCGTCCAGCTCTACTTCAAGCGCGACGATAAGGTCTCCAACAACATCGCAGAGTACGAGGGCCTCATCGCCGGCCTCAAGGCCGCCTCTGCCCTGGGCATCAAGTGCCTCACCATCAAGGGTGATTCACAGCTCCTCGTCAACTTCTCCAACAAAAGCTACAAGTCCAAGGATGAGCACATGGCCGCCTACTTAGAAGAGGTACGTAAACTTGAGAAGCGTTTCCTTGGCCTGGAGCTGCAGCACGTCCCTCGCGGCGGCAACAAAGAAACTGACGACATCGCCAAGCGAGCATCCCGCCGCGAGCCTCAGAGCCCCGGCATCTTCGAGGAAAGGCTCCTCAAGCCATCAGCTGCACCACCTGCCGCGGGCACCGCACTCCTTCATGAAGAACTCCCACACGCACCGCCCGCGGGCGCGCCAGACTGTGGCCCAACCTCAGGAGCCCGCCTGCTGCTGGCACTGGAGCCTCAGGCAGACAGCTGGGCCGCGGAATTCAAGGCCTACTTGCTTCATGGCGCCCTCCCGGAGAAGGACTCAGAAGCAGAGCGCGTGGCCCAATGCACGCCGCCGCTTACTGCTTGCAAGACGGCGAGTTGTACCGCAAGCGCCCCAATGGCGTCTCGTTGCGGTGCATCTCTGAAGAACAAGGTCACGAGCTGCTCGCCGACATCCACGGAGGAGACTGCGGCCACCACTCCTCGTCGCGCACCCTTGCCTGCAAGGTGTTCCGTAGCGGCTTCTACTGGCCCACCGCGCTCCACCACGCCACCGAGCTGGTCCAATCCTGCGAAGCTTGTCAATTCCACGCCAAGCAAATCCACCAGCCAGTGCAAGGCCTCCAGACAATCCCCCTCTCATGGCCCTTCGTGGTTTGGGGGCTGGATATCTTGGGACCTTTCCCTCACGCAGCTGGCAGCTACCGCTACCTCTACGTCGCCGTCGACAAGTTCACCAAGTGGGCGGAGGTTGAGCCTGTGCGCACCATCCCAGCAGGCTCTGCCGTCAAGTACATCAAGGGCCTCGTGAGCCGTTTCGGCATCCCCAACCGCATCATCACTGACAACGGCTCCCAGTTCACAAGCGGCCTCTTCAAGTAATACTGTGCCAGGCTCGGCACGCGGATTTGCTACGCCTCTGTGGCGCACCCTTGAAGCAATGGGCAGGCTGAGCATGCCAACGCCAAGGTCCTCAAGGGCCTCAAGACAAGAAGCTTCAAGAAAAAGCTCGAGGCTTGCGGCAAGGGCTGGCTTGACGAACTGCAATCTGTGCTGTGGTCCATCCGCACAACGGCAACCAAGCCTACCGGCGAGACTCCCTTCTTCCTTGTCTACGGAGCTGAAGCAGTTCTCCCGTCTGAGCTTCGGCACGGCTCTCCGCGAGTCCTTGTCTTCGACGAGGCTCGTCAGGACACCTCGCGAGAGGTCGACCTGCTACTCCTCGAAGAAGCGCGTCGCCAGGCCGCGCTCCGCGCCGCCAGATACCAGCAGGCTTTGCGTCGCTATCATAGCCGCAACATACGCCCGCACACCCCTCGAAATCAGCGATCTCGTCCTGAGAAGGATCCTCTCCAGAGAGGGACTCCACAAGCTCCCACCCATGTGGGAAGGCCCTTTCAAGGTTGCTCATGTCTCCAGGCCCGGCGCCACCCGGCTGGAGACAGAGGACGGAGTTCCTGTGCCTAACGCCTGGAACATCCAACACCTCCGCAAGTTCTACCCGTGACCCTCACACGTACAAACGAAGTGGGGCTATACATGCCCCGGAGCCTCTCATTGCGTTCGCCTGATGGGCCCACGAGAGCTCCCGCCCACGTCTCAGTGGAAGCCCCATGCTCCGCGCTGGCGAAACGATCGAGCCGCGATCATGCCCACGCCTAGTGGAAGCCCCATGCTCCGCGCTGGCGGAACAATCATGTGAGGGCACCCCATGGGCTGCACCAACCTCACGTTGATCCGCGCCAAACATGGCAATCATATCTCTTTTTGGTTGTGTAATGAACTTATTACTATGTTTCAGTAATGCTCTATTTCCTAAGATGTCTTATGTATTGCCAAGTTGCTTGCCACAGAAGCTGTGCACGCTCGTGACCTTCCTCCTGCGCATCTCGCGAGTGGGGGCTGGACACGGTGCCTGTGCTCGGGTTAGTCCCAGCAGCGCTGCAAAAACCCAAGTGATCGAGCTCTGGCTCGTGGGCCTGCTCCCATGCACGCCACATCACCAAGGTCCTTGGTGTCTTGTCTCCTCACGTGATACCCACGAGCAAGCTAGCAAGCGTGCACCGCTCCCCCCGTTTTATGAAATCAATGCAAAGTTATCACAGGAACAAGGCACTCAAAGGCCTCGCGAGCGCTGCCTCGCGAGGCGGCTCACGACAAGACGTCATCGCAAACCCCCAGGGAGCCTCGCGAGCGCTGCCTCGCGAGCCGGCCTATGGCGGCCACCTCCACCAAGTGCTAGTGGGAGGCCTCACGAGCGGGAGCCTCGCGAGGCGCGCCCCGCAACCACGACATGGCAATCGACAATCGCAAGAGCTAAGTACAAAAATACTTCATGAGCCGCTCTCGGTGCCTCTCAAGTTTCCTCTCCCCGCGACCTCGCTGAGTACTGATGTTCTCTCCTCCGCTCAAGCCGCTTGCACGTCAAAGGGGGACTTCCTGAGCATCGCGCCTTAGGAGTCTTTACTGCCCCTCAGTGCCCTACACCTCCTGGCCTTGTCCAGGCAGCGCGACCTGACATACCAGCGATGGCTGTAGCCCGCTCGGGGGCTGTGTCCTGACGACGTAGAGCACTTAGGCAAACAAGGAAAGGGAAACAGGCCTCACGAGGAAAACATTCATCACGCCAAATCACGTGTGCTTAAAACAAAGGACATTGTTTTTACGCCCCCACGGGGCCACATCAATCCGATACAGGTATACCAAGGAAGGAGACCTAGGAAGCTGCATCATCATCATCATCACCACCGTCACCTTCGTCGTCGTCTTCCTCGACCCCGCTGGAGCTCTCGCTGCTGTCGTAGGAGAACTTCGCGAGAAGGGTGTCCACGTGGTCCTCCACCGCCTTCCTGAGGCCGTCGCGGAGCTCCTCGGGCACGGGGGCTATCACCCTGTCAAAGTCAAAATTGGGATCGGCGTGGAGAAGGTGGTTGAAGATGCGCATCGCCGCTTGGAAGAGGAGGTCGCGGCATTCCTCCTCAACGATGCCAGCCACCCTCTTGGCGCCAACCTCGAGCTTCTCCACGAGCTTGGTGAAGAAATCGAGGTAGCTGGCATCATGGGTCTCGATGGGGCCTTCGAGCCTCTCCTTGCAGATGGTCTCCAGGGCATGGCGGGCCCGGAAATGGAGGGAGCAGAACATCTTGGCGCGCTCATGCTGTCGCCCCCGCGCCCGGGCTGCCTCCAGCCTCGCCTGCTCGACGATATTGGAGACGTTGCCCACCTTCTTCTGAAGGGAGGCCAGCTCCGCCTCAGTGTCGGCCTTGGCCTGCAGCGCAGTCTTCCGTCGGTTCTCCGCCTCCGTCAGGAGCTCCTTGAGGGCCTCAACCTCCTTCTGAAGCCTCTCGCGCTTCTCCGTGAAGTGGTCCTCCTGGAACTTCAGCTTTTTGCTGTGATCAGCCACAAGCACTAGGCGGTTCCTCTCAATCTTCGCGTCGGCATCTTCCTGGAGCTTCTTCTCCTTGGCCTCCAACTTGGCGTTGGCGGCCTCCATGCGCTGGGTGTAGGCATCCTGGGCGGCGGCCACCTGGCGCTCCAGCGTATCCAGGCGCTCTCGCTCCGTGGCCTGCTCGGTGGTCGTCCGCGCGAGCTCCCGCTCGCGGATCGCAAGGTCCGCCTCCTGGGCCGCGAGCTCCTCCTCGCGGGAGGCGACGACCCTCTCCCGCGCCTAGAATAGCTCCTCCTGCGTGGCGTGCTACTCCCGCAGCACCCTCGTGCGGGCTTCCGCCTCATCGCGACGCTTCTCAGCCGCATCTGCCTCCCGGAGGGCACTCTCGAAGACCTCCTACGCCTCGGCGGACGAGTTCTCGCGCTTCTCTTGCGTGACCCTGTCCTGGCGGCGGCCCAGCTTGATCGCGGCATCGAGCTGGCGCCACCCCTCGGAAAGGAGCAGGCGCTCCTCAGCAAGGCGCCCCTCAGCCTCCTGGAACTTCGCCTCGAGCTGGCTCAGAGCTCCCCATGCGGTCCGCAGGACCCCGCGCCTGAGTAAGGTGCGGTTGCACACCAGCGCCAAGGCCCAAGTAGGGTCTGACTCCTCGCCTCCCTCCGCCGTCATGGCCTGGGAAGGCCCGGCGTCGTTCGTCAGCACCGGGGGATCCACCGGCGCCTCCTCCTCTTGCTGTGGCAATGCACCCCGCGGGCTTGCCGTACCCGCGTCGGGGGCCTTGAACTCCGGCGTGTGCTGGGGGTTTCCAGAGGGGTCCCCAACCTCTGCTGTGCTCGACGGAGGTGTCGGCGCCCTGGCCTCCCCCATCTCCATGTCCGCCTCCATGGCGGGCGCCTCGGGAGCCGCGGGGCCACCTCCAGAGGTTGCCTCCTGAGGCTCGGTGTCCCCGCCCCAAGAGCCGTGTCCACCTGTGGCTCCGGAGGGACTGCTTGCTCCCTCTCCACCTCCACGCGCTCTGTCTCGCCATCGGAGCGGCGGGTGGCCTCTTATCGCCCCTCCGCGCCTGTGGCAGGTGCCGGGGCCCCCTCCGAGGTAGGGGTCCTCTTTGTCGTCTTCTTCTTCTTCTCCTTCTTTGTGGATGCCCTGCGTGAGGCCGAGGCTCAGCCCCAGGCTGCGGGGCAAACGCAAAGGGGGAATAGGTAAGAGAGGCACTTACTCGTCATTGGCGATCCACTTCCTCTTCTTCAGGGCCGATGGCGGGCAGTCCTCGATGTCGCTCTCGTGAGGCCTCCTCCTGAGACCTGCTCCCGAGGCGCACTTTAGGGGCCTGCCGGCCTCACCCTCGGCGTCGTCCTTCTCGGCGGGGGGCTCAGTTGTCCCTCTGCCCACAACATCGTTCTCCGCGGGGGGCACGGTGCCCCCGCCGTCGGCGTCCATATCCTCCACGCGCGGCTCGCCAGCCGCCGCGCTGGGGTTCCCTTCGCCGCCCACCCCGGTAGGACGGGAGGGGACGACCCTGAACCTGGCGTCGTCGTCATCTTTGAGGTCGCGGATAAGCTGGTGGCGGGACCGCGTAGCAGGACCGCCGTCGCCCCCTTCCACGTCGCCGCCTGAGGCATCAGAATCATCTAGGTCCCCCACGCCAGGGACCACCACGATCGGGTTCTCGCGAGGCCCCTCATGGCCCTCCGGCACGAGGCCCCACTTGTCTAAGACCGGCATCTCCTCGACCAGCTCCTTGGTCCCCTTGTAGCGATACAACGGGAGCGCGTCTTCGGGCGGGTCTTCCGCAGTGCTACCGAGCATGACGTGCATGATCCCGTCCACCACGCTTGACTTCAGGCTGGCGATGCCCAGCTGCATGGGATACCTCGAGCCGGTGATCTTCCACACCGGGCGCGTGCGCAGCTGGAGTGGCACGATGCGTCGCTGCAGGTACTCCTTAACGACCATCGTGCCCGTGAGGCGTGCCACCTTGTGGTCCGCCAGCCGCTCCCAGACGGGCGCCAACCTCGGGTCAGTGAGCTTCTCGTGCTCCCACCCCTAGCTCTTCACGGCGGGGGCTATTGGCTCCATCAGTAGCTGGTTGCGGGCGCGCGCATCAATGTAGATCCAGCGCTGCCGGTAGCCCTCCACCTTCTTCGGGATCTTCAGGCTGATGATGTCATTCTCTGTCGCCTTGACGGCGAGGAACGAGTCGCACGCAAAGCGGTGGTTCGCCACGGAGATCCGTGGGCTGAAGAAGTGGCGGAAGAGCGCCACCGAGGGCATCACGCCCACGAAGACCTCGCGGTAAAAGGCAAAGATGGCGAGGAGGAAGATGGAGTAGGGCTGGAGATGGAGAGCTTGGATCTGGTAGTGGGTGAGGATGGCATTGAAGAATTTTGAGAATGGTGGCACCAGGCCGGCATAGACGCTGTGGACGAAGAAGGGGAATGTCGTCGCCTCCAGATCATGCTGCACACGCGCGCCCGGCCAGATCTTCGTCACCCCGTGCTTGTTCTGGTCGCTGGCGACCAATGAGAGCACCTTGTCCAGGCCCTCTCAGTTCGCGATGATGGACGGCAGCAGAGCCGGCTCCACGGCTAGCGTGCTCGGCGCCGCGGCCGCCGCCTTGCCCTTCTTGCCGGCGGGCGCCATTACTGCAGGGTGGAGCTTGGGAATGGAGGAGGAAGGAGCGGCGCTAGGGGGAGAAGCAGCAGAAGGAGCAATGATGGCCTGCGCCCCGCGGGGCAGGCTTTATGGCAGGCGCGGGCGGTTTCCGAGCCATAGTGGGGAAGTGGGGGCGTCCCACATCCCGTCGTGCGCCACGCGTCGAGCCTGGGCCTCGCAGTCTGTCAGGGCCCACGGCGTTTCGCTCCCAACGGGCAGGAATGTGCGCGCCACGGGCCCGGGGGCTACTGTCGGGCCATTGGGAACTAGGGTACCCCAGCCCGTCTACCTGCGGCCCAGGAAGCGACGCCTGGCGAAGGCCCAAGACGCGGACCATCCGAGGGCGCCGCGAAGTGAAGACATCTCCCGAGGCTGTGGCCTCCCGAGGCTCCCACCTCAAGACGTGATCTGCCGGCACTTAGCCGCAGCGGCAGCAATGGCCTCGCGAGGCCCTCTCTCGAGGCTGCCTCCCGAAGCGGCCACCCGAGGCCGCCCAAGCCTGACGTCAACTACGCGGTCCCGTGCCCACCACGTGGGTGACGCACGTAGCGACGAAGGGCGGCAGAGGCCGTGCCAGCGCGCGCGGATGGTGAAGCTTTCCTCTTTGGTGCAAAGGGGGCAGCCCCAGCTGCCCATCTCCAAAGCAAGTCCCAAGGACTGCCCCTTTGGTGAAAGAAGACCAGGACAGCAAGGTGCGCAGGGCAGAGGTCATCGCCGAGCCCACCGACGCATCATGGATCATGCTTTTGTAGGCGAAGACCGCCTTTAGTCAGGATAGACTGAGCACCTGCCCCCTTTCAAAATCCCGCCAAGTGTGGCAACCCTTCCCGCCTAGTTTTTGGGGGAAGAGGACCAGGGCAGCTATAAAGGGGGCGGAGCTGCCATTGTAGAGGGGAGCTTGAACCGATTCCTTCATCTCCTACCTTGTACTCGAGAGCATGCTCTGGCTCACAGCAATCCCAACCACAAGCAGGAGTAGGGTTTTACACCACAAGGTGGCCCAAACCTGGGTAACCGTCGCGCCCCCTGTCGTGCTCCCACGTAGCGCTCTCGCCGTAGCCTCGCCGTGGTCACCGTGGGTCGGAGAGGACCAGCTAGCCCCCCAGTGTTCGAACCTCTAGACCTCCGGAGTCCAGGCTCCAACACAACTGTCTTTAGCGAGTCCTCAGCAGCCTTGGCCTTCGCGGTCGCGTTCTTCCAGGCATCCACCAGCTTGGCGTCCTTGTCCTCCAGTGCCTGCTTCATGGTTTCTAAAGAAATAGAAGTCCTGAGCCTCTTTACAAGTTGGTCTTGCTCACTACAAACATCTGCAAAAGCGAGTTCACTCGGATCAAAGGTGAACAAGTTTCTATGGACACTCAGAAAGCAAAACTAACCTCCCAGGGTGCATTTCTCCTGAGCAAGACGTTCGCTCTTGTGCTTCTCGGTGTCCAGGTCCAGGCGGAGCTGCAACACCTCCTTCTCCAGAGTGGCATAATGACTCCCGAGCTCGCAAGCCCTCTATTACCAAATGACAAAACAATCAGTCGGATATAGTGCAAAGTGAACACAGCTATCAACACTGCTCAGACCCAGACTCTGATTCATGGGTATTTCATAGTCAGAACTTTTTCGCACTTAAAACCCACCAAGACACCCACTCGGTCTGCTGAGTGGAGGGTCGCACTCCGAGTGCTAAAGTGTCAGTTCCATAAAGATTCCTCCGATTGCCCGCAATCGACGGCAGTCTCGGGGACTACACCCAGTGGGTGCACTCAGCGTGCCCCCACTAAAAAGACATCCACTCAGACAGACCAAAAGAAAATGATTTGCAATCGTGCTCAAAGCAAAAAACACTAAGAGTTCTAAGACTCCCACCGACTGACTCCAGTCGACGACAGTCTCGGGGACTACACCCAGTGGGTGCACTCAGCGTGCCCCCACTGGAAAAAAGCGACTCGGACCGATCTGGACGGATTCGAGTGGAAAACCATTCGAAAAGTAAACCTAAGACTCCCGCCGACTGCGACCAGTCGATGGCAGCCTCGGGGACTACACCCAATGGGTGCACTCAGTGTGCCCCCACTGGACGAAAAACACCCAGTGGGCGAGCTCCGTGCAAACCCACTGAAAGAAACCCAGAAATACTTTGAAACTTCGACTGGAAGTAGTACTTACGAGGGTACTTACTCGGACGTTGGTCTTCAAAGCCTCACTGGCATCGTACGCCTCCTTCAAATGCTTGTTCATCACCTCGACCTGGATCAGAGCCTCCTTGCTTGCCCCCACCTGGTCTTCAAGGACCCTCTGTAGAGAAAACAGAGTGACCGGGGCAGGATCTGGAGTTGGCACCAGCGGAGGAGTGGGAACTGCAGCCACAAGCTTGGTGCTGATTCGAGCAGTCACACTCGGACCCGCAGGCTTCGAGGCAGCTTTCGCTGGGGAAGCCGATATGCCAGCCGCCTTCAATGGTGACGCCCGAGTCACTCGGCCCTCTGGGACCTCCAGCATGGTGGTATCCTCTGGACGTAGCGGATCAGCCTTGTCGTCGTCATCAAGATGGATCACATCAGTTGGAGCTGCAGCCACTCGAACATCAAAACATCAGTCGATCAATCACACAAGCATAATTCGAGGAGCAAGTCAGTAATACCTTTGGAGGTGGCGGCATCTGCGGCGTCGACCTCAGTCTGGCCTTTCCCAGGCGCATTCGGATCCAGTGAGGTCATTGACGTCTCATTGCTGCAAAATCACTCGCTCATCGGTCAAATCAAATCTACACAACCGAGAGAGCTCAGTTTTCATCACTTATGTCGAGGCCACCGGCACCACCACCTTGATTTTTGGCAATGCAGCCTTCTGAGGCTTGGTGATAGTAAGCTTGGGTTGCCTGAGCTGCTTCTCGGCTGGCTCTGCAGACCCGGCTCGCCCGCGCTTCAAACCATGAGTGACGGGAGCCAGTGCGGCCGGCCCCGAACCACTCGGCGCCTGGGCACCACCTGCGCGGGCACTCGGATCATGGTGCGCCTTGGTGTGAGGCTCCCTGGGGCCCTCGTCAGACCGAGAGGACTCCGCCTCCTCTCCCTCCTCGGTGTCATCGTCATCACTCTCCTCCCCCTCACCGTTGGCCTCGCGGCGTTGCTGCTCGGTGTCACTTATCACGTCCCTCGGGGCACGGGCGAAATCATCTCCTGAAATCTCTGCAGAAACAAAAAGCACAAGGTTAAACATATTCACCCGAATTTGACACCAATATGACTCGAACGGATGGTTGCAAATTTACCTCGGCGGGCAGAGGCTCGCGGCAGTAAGGAGGCACCCTCCTCACTCCTCGTGGGTTGTCGCGTGCTGAGGTGATGACCCTCATCCATCCCTCCATGTCCTCCTCGGTCGGCTCCTCCGGGTGCACTCGGGTTGGATCATCCGGCCCGGAGTACAACCACATGGGATGCGCCCTCTCTTGCAGTGGCTGGATTCGCCGGGTGAGAAAGACCTCCAGTAGGTCCATACCAGTCACTCCGGATCTCACGATCCCTACCAAGGTGACGGTGTCCTAGACTAGGGGGTATTAACCTAGTCGGCCCATATTCTTCGGGCTGGGCTAGTAGGGCCCTCATTCTCCTCAAGGTGGACTCCGGAAGCCATACGCTAGGGACAAGATCAGGACTACATCTGCCGAAGACTTGACGTATGCTCCAGGACTCCTCCCACTGCCTCTAGGCCAAGTTACCGACCTTGTAACCATAGATGCCCTACCTAGCGTGTATATAAGCCAAAGGGTTTAGCCCTTAGGGGGGACCTCAACACAATCTCATTCACCTAGCCCTAGAACTAGAACGTATCTTACGATCTCGAGGTAGATCAACTATGTACTTCATACATCTCCATTAATATAAACAAGAGCAAGACGTAGGGTTTTACCTCCATCAAGAGGGCCCGAACCTGGGTAAACATCGTCTCCTTGTTCCTATTACCATCTGTCCGAGATCCACAGCTCGGGACCCCCTACCCCGAGGTCTGCCGGTTTTTACACCGACACTGGTGCTTTCATTGAGAGTTCCGCTGTGTGATCGCAAAGGATCGATGGCTCATCTACAGATCAACTCCGGCTGTGGCTGTGGGGACGCCTACTTCCCCGGCCATCTTTTTGTGTTCGGCAACATGATCTTGTGCGCCGACTAGATAGGCCACCTGGCCACCGTCGAGAACTACGCTCCCGACCAGATCATTACCTTCGGAGGTTTGGAGTACACCGCGGATTCCCGCGGCGAGCTCGTCCTATCAGGATGGACTCCTGATCGGATTCAGGGGCTGGCAGACATCGGGGGCTCGACCTCGGAATCGATCTCCGTTGAAAGCATGAGTCATGCCCCCCGACATCGCCGGGGGCTATGGAGAAACTTCCCTCCCCCACCTCAGACAACCCTGTCACAGTACCCGGCTCCGACATAGATCAGAGCTCGGCCTTGGACACAGCATCAGGCTTAAAACCGATCTCGGCGGCGGATCTGGAATCCACCTCGCCTCCTTGTATGGCCGAAAGCGCATCAGGCGTGACACTACGAGTCGACCCGGCTTATGGCCAGATCATGAACCCTGAGGAGCTATCTCACCTCAATGAGATGCTTGATCGGATCCAAAGTTTGTCAATCTCGGACGGCAAGACCTCGGTTTATGATAAGATCGGACTTAAAGCCGACGATCGGGAAATTTGCATCCCACCCGCCACCCACCTAGTTGCCACTATCGATGATTTAACCGATATGCTGCACTACGACGAGGCAACCGACATGGATGAAGATGTCGGCAGCCCTATGGACAACACCTTGCCACCTACTAACACCGGCAAGTGGAAAGCAACATCCACGTACGATGTGTACATGGTCAACACTCCCAACTCCCCTCCAAGGCGTAGGTGAAGATGCAGAAGGGGTGCTAACGGGGAGCCCAGCGGGAACAACCCTACCGCCGAAACGGTGGCCAATGACACGGAAGACCCAGGGGAGGACCTTCAAGCCTCCCCAGAACGCCACATGGACCCTGAAGGCATCCCCAGGGACTCGGATCCCGATGACCTCTTTGAAGGGGCCGATGACAATTATATGCCGAAATCCGAGGAGGATGTGAGCCTCGGCATCGAGGACTTCATAGTCCCCGAAGACCCTGCTGAGCAAGAACGCTTTCGGCGGCGCCTAGTTGCTACCGCCCGAAGCATGAAACACAAGCAGTAGCCGCTGCAGGCCAACGAGGATGCACTAAACGACAAGTGGGTTGAAATACTTTCGGCCGAGCAAGACCTCGAAGAACGGCGCCGTAGTGCACCTAAATCTTATCCACGCAGACGTTTACTGCCAGAATTTGACGATGAATTAACCGCCGAAGCACCTGATCACCCCCCTCGAGGACACGACAGGCCCGCGCGGGAGGATTTCCACACCCAACCAGCCCCACACCGTCATGGCAAGGACCCTGTGGATTATCTGGACCCTCAAGACATTTGACGTCGGATAGAGGCAAACCGGGCGCCACCCCGGTCCATTTATGGATCAAGAGGACGCGCTCCGGCCAGGCCTGACGGCTACGATGCCTGGTTGGACAGGAACGGCCGCACCCGAGATCAAACTTATACTCGGCTCCCTCCGACATCCGACATGATACCGCTCGGTTCTGAGGACCAGCCCACCCGATCTGTTTTACAGATAGGGTAATGGAACACCAGTTCCCCGATGGGTTCAAACCCATCAACATAGAATCTTAAGATGGCACCACGGACCCAGCTGTATGGATTGAGGATTTTCTTCTCCATATACACATGGCCAATGGAGATGACCTCCACGCCATCAAGTACCTGCCGCTCAAGCTAAAGGGGCTAACGAGGCATTGGCTGAATAGCCTGCTGCCCCACTCCATTGGAAGCTGGGAGGCTCTTGAAGACGCCTTCAGGGCAAATTTCCATGGAACCTACGTCTGACCTCCGGACGCCGATGACCTCAGCCGTGTCACTCAGCTGCCCGGCGAGTCAGCTCAGAAATTCTGGAACCAGTTTCTTACTAAAAAGAACCAGATCATAGACTGCTCAGACGCCGAGGCCATTGCCGCATTCAAAAACAACATCCGAGATGAGTGGCTCGCCCACCAGCTCGGCCAGGACAAACCGAGGACCATGGCAGCCCTAACCTCACTCATGACCCGCTTTTGCGTGGGAGAGGACAGATGGCTGGCCCGTAGCACTCACAATGGTGAGGCAGGGACCTCGGAGACTCGCGACGCCAATGGCAAGCCTAAGCGCAACAAAAATAAGCGCAGGCACAGAAACGGCGGAAGCGACACGGAAGATGCAGCAGACAATGTAGGCTTCACTGGACCTCGATCTGGACAGAAAAGAAAGCCCTTTAAAGGGAACAAGGATGGACTGAGCTAGCTCGACAAGATCCTAGATCGACCGTGCCAAATTCATGGCACTCCGGACAAACCAGCAACCCACACCAACAGGAACTACTGGGTCTATAAGCAGGCTGGCAAGATAGTGACAGAGGGTCAAAATAAAACCCAAAATCGCAGCGAAGACAAGGATGAACCTCGGCGGCCAAACAATGGAGGCCAAAAGAAGTTTCCTAATGAGGTAACAGAGGTAAACATGATTTACGTTACCCACATCCCTAAAAGGGAGAGGAAGCGCGTACTTCGGGACATCTACGCGTTAGCGCCCGTGGCCCCGAAGTACAATCCATGGTCGGCTTACCCAATCACCTTCGACAAACACGACCATCCGACAAGCATCAGGCATGGAGGATTGGCCGCACTCGTCCTGGACCCGATCGTCGACGGTTTTCATCTGACGCGCATCCTTATGGACGGAGGGAGCAGCCTCAACTTGATCTATGAGGACACGGTAAGGAAGATGGGGATTGACTCATCTCAGATTAAGCCTAGCAGCACCACCTTTAAAGGTGTAATACCAAGGGTCGAGGCTCGCTGCACCAGAACCGTGTCCCTGGAGGTAGTATTCGGATCACCTGAGAACTTCAGGAGCGAGGAGTTAATCTTTGACATCGTACCTTTTCACACCGGATACCATGCGCTCCTAGGGCGCACCGCATTCGCCCGCTTCAATGCAGTCCCGCATTACGCTTATCTCAAGCTCAAAATGCCGGGACCAAACGGTGTTATTACAGTCAATGGTAACACCAAACACTCTCTCCGGACGGAGGAGCAGACCGTAGATTTCGCAGCCGAGGTGCAGGCATCCGAGGAGGCATCCCGTGGCGGTAAACGCACCCCCAACTCTTTGAAGCGTACGCGGGCCACGCCAGTTGACCTCAGACATGCACCTTCCCACCCTAAATAGGGGTACGTGCTCCTCGCGCGCTTCCCTCGGGAGGGGTACTACGTCCCCAGGGTGCACAACTTCGCACTAAAAATTCCCTGGGTCGCCGAGGAGCCAAAACAACGGAAACGTCGGGTCGGCTAGACCGAGCAGCAACAAAACCTCGAGCTTACACATCGGTAGGGTTCTGTCAAAGAGCTACCCAACACTAGCATGCCCAGGTGGCTTTAACCACACAACTAATAGCTGCAGACCTCTTCAAAGGGCTCGACCAATGAACGCATCAAGCACATACTTGGCCGAAGTTGCATGCTACCAATATCAACCCCCGCTATCAACGAGGACGAGCAGGTCAACAGCATGGAGACGCAGACATGCGGCAGGAAGCGGCCCGGGCTCATAGACCCGATGACAAGATCTGCCCTGTTTTTCTTTTAGTTTCTCCTTCATTATCCTTACTCGCATTGTATCTTGTTCAGTTCCTCTCATCAAAAGTTCGGCATGTAAAGCTTGGCCACATGAAATAAAGAAATTGTGCACATAAAGGTCTTTAACGTATTTTCTTACAAGCACTGCCCACGAACCATGAGAACATCTCTAGGATACAATTGCTAAAGGGCCTTGATTTTACACCCTGAAACACAAGTCCGAAGTACTCGGCGTCTCGGATGTTGCATTATATGCATCAGTTTCGAACCTAGATTTTGGTCAATAGTTGGGTTGCCCGGCTCCTATGTGTACCCCTTATGTTCCCGACAAATTCGGCTAAGGGTGTAACGGGAGAACCACTGCGATAGTGCTGCCAGTTTAACTGGCAGAGCGCCTCAGTGGAGAAAGCCGAAAACTGACTATCTAGGTAAGCAAAAACTGGTCAGCCGTCCGAAGACCGCGTCAAGCGACGTGTCGTTAGAGATCACCCATGTTAAACGAAGGGCTTCTTCCTCGAATTAGCCGAGGTGGGCACGGGCATAGACCTCGGCTGACTAAGCCGACCACTTCACTCACCGGGGGCTCATCATCAGTCCCCACCGTCAAACTCCTATGACTAAGTGAAAGTTATAAAGCCACCGCAGTCCGATTGCCTAGTCCCTATGTGCATAGACCTCCTCCGGGAACTGAGACATCGGGTAAGGGTCATGATCGCCTAAAAGGGGCACCCCTTGTATATTGTACAAGGGGGTTAAAGCTGACGACTGGCCACTTTCAGTTTAACACGGTCAAACAGGAGGAATATTAAAAACAAAGCAGAAACATATGAGAAGAACTTAAGCCGCACTCATTAAATAACTGATAATTTTTATACATCCCATACATTTCGGCATTCCGAAGTGCTACCTAAAAATACAACTTGTCCTTAGGACACACAGCCTCGGTAACACGGGCGCCCTCCTCTACCTCGGCAAAGAACTGCTCCGCGGTGTGCGCCTTCCCTTCAAGGGGCCCCGCAGCAACAACCTCCGCCTCAACCTTCCGAAAGTGCGTCTTCACGCAGGCATACGCCCGCCGCGCCCCTTCCAGACACGCGGATCGCTTCCAGCGGTGGACTTGTGGAATGGCCTCTTGCAGTCGCACCAGGAGCCTGAAGAAGCTGGCTGGCAACACCTCCGTTGGCCACAAATTGACGCAGAGGTCTTGGAGCGCCGGCCTCACCATCCGGAGAAGTTCCGCTAGCTGCTTCATCCGATGATTGAGCAACTACAGCTGTGATGACCCCTGGAACTGCCTCCAGAACGCCTTCTCCGCCTCATGGTCCTCCAGTTGGCCGAAATGAAGGCTGGCGTCCGCCGCACTCTTTGGGAGATTGGCGAAGACCTCTGCGGATTGCCATAGCTGGGTGAGCTCGTCAAATCCTTTGCTACCAAATGCACATTGAAGTAAATATGGCTTGCCCGCGGCTATCTGCTCCACTTGTTGGAGCACCTCGCGGTCAGCTCGGGCCTTGGTCTGGAGCTCGGAGTGCGCAAGACCGAGCTTCTTGAGCTCTTCCTTTGCCTTCTTCTCCTTGGCCTGAAGGGCATCACGTGTTTCGAACACGCCCTTTAGGGTCTCCTCAACCTCCGCAACCCGCGCCTGGTATTTCCCCCTAGCCACCTTTTCGGTGGCTAGGTCCTTCTCCGCCTTGGCCGCAGCAGCTTTATGCTGGTCGACCTCCTGCCGAGCCTTCAAGAGCTCAGCCTTGAGCCTCTCAAGCTCGGTGACAGCCTCTGTAATTCAAACAGTTTGGCGTTAGCTTCTATTTCGCAAAATACATTTGCATTGAACTAACATCCAAAGATGACAAGCATCGGTCGCTGATACGTCTCCAACGTATCTATAATTTTTGATTGTTTCATGCTATTATATTATCAATCTTGGATGTTTTTATATACATTTACAGCAATTATATATCATTTTTTGGGACTAACCTATTAACTTAGTGCCCAGTGCCAGTTGCTATTTTTTGCCCGTTTTTGGTTTTCCAGAATATCAGGACCAAAGGAAGTCCAAATGCCACGAAACTTTTTGGAGATTTTTTTCTGGACATAACAAACACTAGAAGCTTTGGGAGCAGACGAGAAGATGAAGCAGTGGCCCATGAGGCACCACGGCGCGCCCCAGGGGGGGCGCGCCGTGGTGGCTCGTGGGGCCCACACAGCTCCGTTTGACCTAATTCCTCCACTATAAATTCTCTAAAATTGGGAAACCAACAGAGGAGTTGTGGCGCTCCGCCTGATTACCACTGTAGCCAGACGGTCGCTGCACACACCAGCCCAGGAAATCACTCTGGCATGCGCTTTTACAACAAGTATCATGAACACAGACATTTCTATTAAAGGATATATATATATATAAGTCTTACATCATAGATACAAGGGTGATGGTAGCGGAAAAGCTCTATCTACGGCAGCATGGTCTTGGTGCGGCTCCAATCCACAAGGATCTGACTAGGTTACTCTTCTAGCCCGCAAACACCCCGGCTCCTCGCTAAAGAACGTCGGATCCTTAGGTGAACCTGGCCACATTGAAGGCCGCAGAGTACTTTTGAATGTACTCGCAAGCAAACCAAACCAACATATACACCAAGTAAAGCAATCCATGGCATTCAAGCATGCATTCATTATCTTAACAGTATTAACTATCATGTTATGGTAGGATCATCTAGCAAGATTAATCATCTAGCAGTATTAATCATCATGTCATAACAGGATTATCTAGCAATTATCATATCATTAACAGGATTATCTAGCATGATAACTACTGAAGTAAATACAGTATGACAAAGATAAAGCATATCCAGTAAATAATCCATACTCCGAATATTCTCATGATCCAATCCAAATCCGATCCAAATCCAATCCAAATCTTTCGGTCATACGACCGTTTCTCTCTTAGCCATCCTATGGCTAACATCTCATATACCTGACATCATCTGATGTCCCTGCATCTATACTACCAGCCTGACAAACCTTACCATTCTCTGGTTCAGCCTTAGCAATATTATATAGTTTGTTCCTCCAGACTCGACACAGACCAAATAGTGTGACCTAGTACGAATTGTGTCCCATGACCGAGGACGCGGCTATTCGAATAGATTTACACTCTGCAGAGGTTGTGCACTTTACCCATACTATGGAGCTCCTGGCCTCGTACTCCCATTCGGGTGGATCGGTGCTGCTCCAACAAAACTTGTCTATTGCCCGGCACACTTACGGTCCCACCGACAATCATACCCTCCCAGGGTCATGTCCTGGGTGGCCCCTGTGTCACCCCGTGAAACCTGCCACCGTTGTGGCCAAACAAAACTGTCCCAAACGGGGACCGCGTGCAAATAACTCAACTAGGCTCACAAGGTTATCGCCGCCTACCGGGCCAGGGTAGCGCGCACGCCTAACCTTCCCTCTTTGGTGGTACCGACAAGAGGCACGACAATAGACCAATCTAGGGCCTTCCCATAAAGGCAAGTGTGGCTGCACTTGATGAGCTCGGTTCGGTGGCACTATGACTCGATCCAGCCGACGAAGGAGGTTGTCATTATTAACTCACATTCTTTTATTACAATACAACAGTAAAGCATGATGAAAATATAACAACCTATCTCCATATTGTCACATACGAGTCACTAGTGCAATAACATGATGAGCATTAGCAGGTAATGAAAATAGCAAGTTCAACTTAGCAGGAGTTCAATTATTTCTAACACAGGCATATTCATTAATTAAACACGCAAGAATAACACAGAGCAATGCTTTAGGGCATATATCAGATGGTCGGCTTGCCTGGGAGTCGAGGAATGCACCGGAGAGGAGTGCGATCACTTCGCGGAAAAATTCGCCGGAGAAGGTTCCCTCTCGGAGGGGCTGAATATAGGGCAAGGGCAAAATGGGAATTTTCAGAACGTGTAAGCACGGTGAAACTGACGCCATTGGAACGGGCTCGGAAAAATATGAAGGTGGGCTTTGGATTCACCTGAATCGGAGTTACGAGCGAAAAGTTGTGGCCGTTCGTTGTTTAGGCAGAAAATAAACAGAAACTGTTCATTTTTGCCCTTAGCCGACGAACGTTCACAATTTAAGGGGTTCGGCAGTGGGCTGAGAGAGAAATCACACTCTGGCGAAATACGCTTTCAGTATACAGAAGACGTACTTCCAGCCGAAGCACTAGCAGATTACGTTTTCCTTAGCAGAAAACGTAATCCTCTAAATACGTCGTCACTTAAGTGGCGGGCCCGGCCGGTTGGGACGCTTACAGGTGGGCCCGGCTGGCTTCTCTCTCTTCTCCTCCTTTCTTCTTCTTCCTTCCCCCCTTCTGCTCGACACCATGGCTGGGCGCCTCTGCTCCGGTGGCCGCCGGCGCTCCAGTGGTTCCCGCGGGCGGGAGAGAGCACGGTCGCGGTCGCCGGTGAACGTCGTGCCCATGGGTGGGTCGTGCGGAGCTCGTGGAGGGCTGGGAAAGCGGCGGCGAGGGAAGGCAATAGATCAAAGGAAATTGGGGTTTCTTTGTAACTGAAGGAATTAGGGTTCCCTTCCGGTGACTCAGAAGGTAGGGTTTCGGTGGTAAAATCCTGAGAATAAATTTTTGGGTGACAGGGTGGACTGGAGAGAATCTCTGGTTGGATGGGAAAGGCAAGGCTAAATGACCATCTTTATATACCCAAGAGCGAGAGAAAATCCAATCACATCGAAAAAAGACGGGAGTCCAATCCCGCGAAGGAAAAAAAACAAGGAGCGAAAACCAGGGTGTTACAAACCTACCCCCCCTTAAGAAAATCTCGTCCTCGAGATTTCCGGGCTTACCTCCCGGTGAAGGGGGGCATACCTGTGTGTGACTTGGATCCATCAGTTGTCTTGTCTTCGTCGGTTCCCTGACCTTTTAACTGCCTCTTCTGATGGCTCAGGGGTTGTCTTTCCACACAACTATATTGAATCCTTCTCTTTCCTGTCAGGTGTACCTTTTGTCCTGGCGTTCTGTTGTCTAGGGTTGGTGGGTAGTGGTAGTATCGACAACTAGCTTGGTTTCCATGACCTGGAGCTAGCTGCTTCGGGTTTTATTGCGATATTACGTACACTGACTCTCATGCGCAAGACATCCTTCTTGGCGCATGGTATTGCATGCATACATCCTCGGTAGTCCCTGTTAAAACCTCTGAGCTAAACATAGTGTGGTTGTCATTCAGTGCATCTTTTGGAGCATAGCCTCTTGCCTTGGTTGATGGCTAATATTTATGATGAGTATGACATGCTGGCTGCATTGTTGTGGCCGTATATGCAAGAGTCCGACAAAGATTGATAATATCACCTAGTATGTGAAACTTTACTTTTATTGACCATCACGGAGGTTGTTTATCCAAAACTTCTTTGTTCTTGAGGGTTCCTTTTTGTGGACCCGTCATGACCGGCCAACACGGCTCCTTGTCCATATCATAACTTACTCCTGCATATCTTGTAGGGATTGTTGCGTTCATATTCTTCTTTGGAGTATGGGGCCAATGTTTCTAAACACAACCATTCCCGTGTACGAGGGGCTCGCATGAACTGATCCACTAGACTGCATGCTCACAACATATGCAGGGTAGGATAAATCCTTTCATAACCACTGAGTTCTGAAGCAAACGTGTGTCTGGACTAGTTCGTGCTTCTGACAAGACTGTCGTGGGCACGATGGCATGTTGAAGAAGGCTAACTTCCTTACGCCCGAAGCTTCTGCCAAGGTGGTGTGCTGAAGAAGGCTGGGTATCGTACCTCGGAAGCTTTCCCTCATGTGACTTACTACGGAAAGTTGAGTGCCTTATGCCGGAAGCTTTTTACGATAGCTTGCTAAGGAAGATTGGGAGTCTTGCGTTAGAAGCTCCTTCTGGTAGCTTGCAGAGGAAGGTTGGGTTCCTTGTACCAGAAGCCTTGCACTGTGATATGCAGTCGGACCTATGGCCGATTCTGGCTTCCTTCTGAAATATTCAAAATTTACCCATAGCGGAGCCAAAACTTGGTATAGGCCATATCTTGTCTGAAGATATTCCGTCGGTCGTGCACACCGCTTGTCCTTCTGCTGATCTGATCATTGTTGCTGTAAAGGTTGCACGACCGATGCAGACTTCATGTTGATAGTTAATCCGGGATACCAGATGTTGCCGGTAGTAAGCACTTGGCAAATAATTCCATTCGGTTTGGCTGAGCTTCTGGGTATTTGGAATTCTCATTGATTCCGGATAGCCGTGGACTTATCCATATGTCTCACAAATCTTATTCATAGTGCCCAGAAAATTTTGTATATGCACCGGTAAATTCCAAAATATGTTTTGAAATGTGTATCCACATACCAGAGTGTTGTTGTTGCTCTCGGCACCTCCGCATTCTCGAAATATGTCTTCTGTGGGTAATAAATAATTCTTGAGTCCGTTGAAAAAGACTCAAGGTTCACCCCAGTGGCTGAAATAATCCTTGTGTCGAGGACGGAATCATTTGCTCCTTAGGTGTAATCTATTCTACGGCAAACTCTCTCAGGTATATTCTTGCCTTGACTGTTGCACACAGATTCTACTTCTAACCCATTCTTCACTTGGTAGCTCTGGTGTTGCTGTTCTGAATATCAGGCAGCTGACTTGGCTTGACTCTTACTTATTTGGATTATTGGGTATTATCCGGGTTGTGTGTTGGTCTTGTTTGGCAGTACTTGCAGATGGATCCAGTCGGAGCGGCATAACGGGATCGAGAAACGAAGCGAGAACCGCGAAAAACCAAAAAGAATAGTACAAAGCAAATAAAGCTCAAGTTTTGCGGACCTTACACATGTGGCCGAAGATCCACTAGTATAGCTAAGCTAGCGCACTCGATGTGCCTCTAAGGATTTAGAAGCAAAACCACGCAACTCTCCTGGTAGCAATTGGTGTCAAGCTCCTACTACTTCCTTAGGGAACATCAAATTCGACGCACGACCATAGCCAAAGTGGCTTAGTCAACGATCCTAAAAATCCTGAAAATACCTTGCTGCACTTTTAATCTATTTTTTATTTTTTATTTTAGTTCAATCTATCTATCTATCACCATACAATTTAATCTTGCAATTAACCGCCAAGGGATTGACAACCCCTTGTTTGCGTTGGGTGCAAGGATTTGTTATTTTGTGTGCAGGTACTGTTAACGAGGTGTTGCGTGATTCTCCTACTGGATTGATAACCTTGGTTTCATAACTGAGGGAAATACTTATCTCTACTGTACTGCATCATCCCTTCCTCTTCGGGGAAAAACCAACGCAGATCACAAGTAGCAGGAAGAATTTCTGGCGCCGTTGCCGGGGAGACATCATCAACATCTATCAAGTACCTACGCATAAACTTACATATCCTTGCATTTATTTTATTTGCCTTTGCCTCTCGTTTTCATCTCCCCCACTTCTAAAAAGTTTTTACAAAAATACAAAAATATTTTCCGTTTGCCTTTTTCTTGTTTGCTTGGTTGCTTGCTTGTTATCTTGTTTGCGTAGCCACGATGTCTCAAGAAAATAAGAAATTGTGTGATTTTTCCAATACTAATAATAATGATTTTATTAGTACTCCAATTGCTCCTCCCGCCGCTTTGCTAAATCTTGTTATGAAAGAACAATTTTCTGGTAGTCCTAATGAAGATGTTGCATCCCATCTTAACACTTTCGTAGAATTGTGTGATATGCAAAAGAAAAAAGATGTGGATAATGATATTGTGAAATTAAAATTATTCCCGTTCTCATTGCGGGATCGTTCAAAAATTTGGTTTTCATCTTTACCACGAAATAGTATCGATTCTTGGGATAGGTGTAAAGATGCTTTTATTACAAAGTATTTTCCTCTCGCGAAAATTACTTCTCTTAGAAATCAAATTATGAATTTCAAGCAACTTGATCATGAACATGTTGCCCAATCTTGGGAAAGTATGAAATTAATGATAAGAAATTGCCCTACTCATGGTTTAAATTTGGGGATGATCATACTAAAATTTTATGCGGGATTAAATTTTGTTTCTAGAAATCTTTTAGATTCCGCCACGGGTGGTACTTTTATGGAAATTACTTTGAGAGAAGCTACTAAATTGCTTGATAATATTATGGCAAATTAGTCACAATGGCATACTGAAAGAGTTCCTACTAGTAAAAAAGTGAATTCTGTTGAAGAAATTTGTACTTTGAGTGATAAAGTTGATGCGCTTATCAAATTGGTTGCTAGCAAAAATACTCCTATTGATCCTAATGATGTGCCTTTATCCACCTTGATTGAGCAAAATATTGATCCCGTAGACGTGAACTTTGTCTCTCGAAACAATTTTAATAGTAATGCTTATAGAGGTAATTTTAATACTAGGCCGTTTCCTGGAAATTCCTCTAATAATTATGGCAATCCCTATGGCAATTCTTATAATAATAATAATAATATGATGCCCTCTGATCTTGAAAGTAATATTAAAGAATTTATTAATGCTCAAAAAGTTTTCAACACTACGATAGAAGAAAAATTGAGTAAACTTGATGACATGTCTACGAGCATTGATAGAATTATTCATGATGTGGAAAATCTTAAGACTAAAATTATGCCACCCAAAGTTGATATTAAAGAATCAATTAAAGCTTTATATGTCTCCATGGATGAGAGTAAGAAAACAACCGCCATGCTAAAAGCTAAACGAGAATTTTTAGAAAAAGTGATTCCTCCCGGTTTCTATCGTAGTAATGATGAGGATATTAAAATGATTGATGTTTCATCTATTGATTCCTTGTTTAGCAATATAAAACTTGATGAAAAGGGGACTGAAGAAGAGTCAACTTGAGCTAGAAGGCGTTCCCATAATTCGGAGGGTGAAAATCTTGATAATTTTTTTGATAAAAGTGGGTTTGGAGAGGTAAAAACTTTAACTAGCGATGTGCCCACTCTCTTGCATTACAAAGACTTTAATTATGATAATTGTTCCTTGATTGAATGTATTTCTTTGTTACAATCCATGTTAAATTCACCCAGCGCTTATGAGCAAAATAAGGCTTCTACTAAACACATCGTAGAAGTAATGATGAAAGCGTTAGAAGAAAAGCTAGAACTAGAAATTTCAATTCCTAGAAAATTATATGATGAGTGGGAACCCACCATTTAAGTTAAAATTAAAAAATATGAGTGCAGTGCTTTATGTGATTTGGGTGCTAGCGTTTCCACAATTTCAAAATCTCTATGTGATGTGCTAGGTTTTACCAATATAGATGAATGTTCTCTTAATTTGCATCTTGTGGATTCCACTATTAAAAAGCCTTTGGGTAGAATTAATGATGTTCTTATTCTTGCAAATAGGAACTATGTGCCCATTGATTTTATTGTACTTGACATTGAATGCAATCCGTCTTGCCCCATAATACTTGGTAGACCGTTCTTACGAACCATAGATGCCGTTATTGACATGAAAGAAGGGAATATAAAATTTCAGTTTCCATTAAAAAAAGGTATGGAACATTTCCCTAGGAAGAAAATTAAAGCACCATATGAATCCATTATGAGGGCCACTTATGGAATCAACTTGAAAGATGAGAATACTTGAAACTATGCATTATGCCTAGCTAGGTGCATAAAACAATAGCGCTTGTTGGGAGGCAACCCAATGAATAAAATAAATTTTTAATTTTTGTTTCTGTTCTTTTGTCTTTACGCAATTATGCTACTGTTATTATTGAGTTTTTATGTTTTGATTAGTGTTTGTGCCAAGTAAAGCCTTTGGGATGATTTGGAAGATAGTATAATTGATGCTGTTTGGAAAACAGAAAGTTTTGCGTCCAGTGCTGGAATTTTAGTTCTGTACTGGAGCGTCAGAAAAATCTGAAATTTTTACACAGTATTTTTATATGAATTTACCACGTTTTCCTAATTTTTCAAAAAAATTGGAGTTACATAAGTAAGGATTTTAAATAGATCTCTGTAGACTATTCTGTTTTTGACAGATTCAGTTTTTGATGCATTGCTTGCTTGTTTTGATGAAACTATGGATTGTATCGGGGGGTATATGCCATGGAGAAGTTAGAATACATTAGGTATAATGCAAAAATAAAATATTAATGGGTTTGCAACAGTACTTAAAGTAGTGATTTATTTTGTTATACTAACGGATCTCACGAAGGTTTTGTTGAGTTTTGTGTGATTGAAGTTTTCATGTTTTGGGTGAGATCACGATGGATGAAGGAATAAGGAGTGGCAAGAGCCTAAGCTTGGGGATGCCCAAGGCACCCCAAGGTAATATTTAAGGAAGACTCAAGCGTCTAAGCTTGGGGATGCCCCGGAAGGCATCCCCTCTTTCTTCTAGCAACCATCGGTAGTTTTAATTGGAACTATATTTTTATTCGTCACATGATATGTGTTTTGCTTGGAGCGTCGTGTATTATATGAGTCTTTGCTTTGTTTGCTTTTTAGTTTGTCATAATCATCTTTGCTGAACACACCTATTTGAGAGAGCCACACGTTTATCATGATTTGTTAGAATACTCTATGTGCTTCACTTAAATTTTTTGAGCTAGGCAGTTGCTCTAGTGTTTCACTTAAATCTTTTTTAGCACGGCGGTGGCTATATTTTGAAGAAATATTTGAACTCTCATGCTTCACTTATATTATTTTGAGAGTTTATAAGATTAAAATTTTGAAGAAATATTTGCACTCTCATGCTTCACTTATATCTTTTTGAGAGTTGATAATAGTAATGGTAATTTGCACAAGATATGAATTTGGTCCCAAAGTGATGAATATTCAAGAGGGATATAATAAAAACTTTCATATAGATCATTGGATATGATAAGTTTGATTCCTTGCAATAGTTTTGTGATAGGGAGGTGATAATATGTGAGTCATGTTAGTGAGTAATTGTGATTTAGTAAGAATATTAGTGTTAAGGTTTGTGATTCCCTATGCATGCACATAAAGTCAATAGTTATGCAACGAAATTATATCCTACTTATGGTGCATTATTCGGTGTTAGTTATGTTCAATGCATGTTTATGACCGTTTTTGCTTTTTGGTTGGTCGCTTCTCAATCTATTTGCTAGCCTTCATTTGTACTAAGCGGGAATACTACTTGTGCATCCAAACTCCTTAAACCCAAGTTCTGCCAAATGAGTCCACCATACCTACCTATATGCGGCATTTCCATGTCGTTCCAAGTAAATTTGCATGTGCCAACTCTAATTTTCAAAATAATTTTCCGTTTTGTGTGCCCGTACCGCTCATGAAGCGGCAGGGGGTGGCCAATATTTTCCATGCTACGTGTGTTATTCTCACGATGAGTGTTTATTCACTTGTCATTGCATGAGAGAGTGGCTGGTAATAGGGATGCCCAGTCCCACAATGAATCAAAAATTAATAACAACAAAATTCCTTGGAAAGTGTTGGTATGGAGGGCACCCGTGGATATAGCTAGCCATGGATTGTGAAAGAATGCTGGAAAGGAAATAAGCTTTATTTTCTGTTTGGGAACCGCCTATGATGTGTCTAGCATGGAAAATATTGGGAATTCTCGGTCGTTTTCGTTGACAGGAAAAGTATGCCTCTCAAAATAATTTTATCTCTCTAATTTAAGCTTTGAGTTCTGGCACATTTGCAAATCTCTGCTTCCCTCTGCGAAGGGCCTATCTATTTACTTTTATGCAATTTTTATTTTTATTTTGAGTCTCCATCTTCTCTTATAAAGCACCAACTAGAGAGCACTATTGTCATACTTGTGCATTGTGTGTAGCTAATATTGAGTGTGTTTCATGAATGGATCAATGATTGAGCATAATGGACTAGGGATAACTTTCTTTAGTGTTGATATTTTGAAAGACATGGTTGCTTGTTAGTATGCTTGAGTATTTATGTCTTCATGTCAAACTATAGACTATTGCTTTGAATCATTCAAGTCCAAATGTCCATGCTACAAAGAAAAGAATATATGATGAATATGATAGGTAGCATTCCACATCAAAAATTCTGTTTTTATCATTTACCTACTCGAGGACGAGCAGGAATTAAGCTTGGGGATGCTTGATACATCTCCAACGTATCTATAATTTTTGATTGTTCCATGCTATTATATTATCAATCTTGGATGTTTTTATATACATTTACAGCAATTATATATCATTTTTTGGGACTAACCTATTAACTTAGTGCCCAGTGCCAGTTGCTGTTTTTTGCCTGTTTTTGGTTTTCCACAATATCAGTACCAAACGAAGTCCAAATGCCACGAAACTTTTTGAAGATTTTTTTTGGACATAACAAACACTAGAAGCTTCGGGAGGAGACGAGAAGATGAAGCAGTGGCCCATGAGGCACCACGGCGTGCCCCAGGGGGGGCACGCCCTGGTGGCTCATGGGGCCCACACAGCTCCGTTTGACCTAATTCCTCCACTATAAATTCTCTAAAATCGGGAAACCAATAGAGGAGTCCACAAAATACTTTTTCCGTAGCCGCAAGCTTCTGTTCTCGAGAGATCCCATCTGGAGGCCTTTTCCGGTACTCCGCCGGTGGGGGAATCGATCACGGAGGGGCTCTTCATCAACCTTGCTGCCCTTCCGATGATGCATGACTAGTTTACCACAGACCTTCGGGTCCATAGTTAGTAGCTAGATGGCTTCTTCTCTCTTTTTGATCTTCAATACAATGCTCTCCTCGATGTTCTTGGAGTTCTATCCGATGTAATCACTTTTTGCGGTGTGTTTGTTGGGATCCGATGAATTGTGAGTTTATGATCAGATTATCCATGAATATTATTTGAGTCTTCTCTGAACTCTTTTATGCATGATTATTATAGCTTCGTATTTCTCTCCGATCTATTGATTTGGTTTGGCCAACTAGATTGATTTATCTTGCAATGGGAGAGGTGCTTTGTAATGGGTTCGATTTTGCGGTGCTCAATCCCAGTGACAAAAAGGGACATGACACGTATGTATCGTTGCTATTAAGGGTAAAAAGATGGGGTTTATTCATGCGTGAGTTTACTTTGTCTACATCATGTCATCTTGCTTAAGGCGTTACTCCGTTCTTTATGGACTTAATACACTAGATGCATGCTGGATAGCGGTCAATGTGTGGAGTAATAGTAGTAGATGCAGGCAGGAGTCGGTCTACTTGTCTCGGACGTGATGCCTATATACATGATCATTGCCTTGGATATCGTCATGATTATTTGCTTTTCTATCAATTGGCCAACAGTAATTTGTTTATCCACTGTATGCTATTTTCATGAGAGAAGCCTCCAGTGAAAACTATGGCCCCCGGGTCTATCCAAATCATATATTAAAAATCCTAAAAATACCTTTCTGCACTTTTACTTTATTTATTTTATTTTATATTTTAGTTCAATCTATCTATCTATCACCATACAATTTAATCTTGCAATTAACCGCCAAGGGATTGACAACCCCTTGTTTGCGTTGGGTGTAAGGATTTGTTATTTTGTGTGCACGTACTGTTAACGAGGTGTTGCGTGATTCTCCTACTGGATTGATAACCTTGGTTTCATAACTAAGGGAAATACTTATCTCTACTGTACTGCATCATCCCTTCCTCTTCGGGGAAAAACCAACGCAGATCACAAGTAGCAGTCGCTTACCTTGAGACTGCTCGACCTGCTTGTTCATCAGGACGAGGTCCTTCTCGAACCGCTCGAGCTTCTGGCTCATCTCCGCAATCTCCTCGGAGATGGAGCCCGGAGCCGAGGTTGAAACCTGCATAGACATTTTCTGATGAGCCCCATAATCAATTCATTGACACTTCGGACATACATTCTGTCTTATCAGTCCTGGGGGTTACTCTTTCCTTTGCTCCTATACTTCGACCCCAACACCAGTTTTTCCAACTGGCCTTGGGCTTGGGAGCTACTCATTGGCTTGGCCGTCTAAACGCCAGGTAACGGATGTCTTCGGATAGTTACAAGGACCGATAAAGTACATCTAAGAAGAGAAGGCCCTTTTTCACGTAAAGACAAAAATATTACCTCGAAGCTCGTGATGAGGCCCTTGAAGGCCTCACGCATTCCGGCCTCTGTAGACCAGAATCCCTACAGCACCATGCCAATCAACGCGCGGTGCTCTTCCTTGAGGGAGGAGCCCGTCAAGGCCGCCTCCATTTCTTCAGTCCACCCCACGCTAACCCGCCCTGGAGCGGGAGGTGGGGGTGGTAAGACCTCAGACCACAACACCTGGGTTTAGCTCTTAGGGGGGACCTCAACACAATCTCATTCATCCTAGCCCTAGAACTAGAACGTATCTTACGATCTTGAGGTAGATCAACTCTGTACTTGATACATCTCCATTAATATAAACAAGAGTAGGACGTAGGGTTTTAACTCCATCAAGAGGGCCCAAACCTGGGTAAACATCGTCTCCTTGTTCCTGTTACCATCTGTCCGAGATCCACAGCTCGAGACCCCCTACCCCGAGGTCTGCCGGTTTTTACACCGACACAAGGCATCCACCACTATCCCCACGTCAACCTTCTCCTCTTTCGCCACCGTAAGCGACGGCGGGGCGCCAACCCTATTGGCCAAATATGGAGGAAGGCCAGTCTGCGAGCTGGCACTGGGAACATCCTTACAGTAAAACCAAGAACTTTGCCAACCCTTGCCTGAATCGGGAAAGTTTATGGAGGAGAAAATGCTTCTACCCCTAGCTGGATTCCTAGTCCCCCACACAGTTGGGTGACATTGGTCTTGGCCCCATCTGGGGAGGCCTTTTTCACAGTCATAGATCGGCAAGTGAAGATGTGTTTGAAGAGCCCCCAGTGGGGATGGCAACATATGAAGTTTTTGCAAAGAGAAACGAATGCAGCAAGATAGACTATGACATTTGACGGAATATGGTGCAATTGAGCCCCAAAGAAATTCAAGAACCCACGGAGGAAGGGATGAGGCAGCACGGAAAAACCTCACTCAATGTGCGTCGTGAGGAGGACGCGCTCTTCTCGCTGCGGCGCAGGCTCCAGCTCGTCCGCTTTCGGGAGCCTCCAGCCCTCCCTCGGCACCAGCCCGTCGGCGACGAGCCCCTCCACGTCCTCCACTATGACCCGTGACGGGAGCCAGTCTCCCTGGACCCAGCCATGCGGAGGTCCCGCGCCCGACGACGAGCCCCTCTGAGCCTTTTTGGCCCGCTCGAGCTTGGCGGTCGTGTCCTTCACTATCTCCCCTCCGCTCTACGATGAGATGCGGCGACCGGCTGAGTGGAGGAAGGCAAGAGATAGGCTTGACAGAGTGCGGCGGAAGAGTCGAAGTGAAAAGGGGATCTGAGCGATTTATCCTAGCCACCCGCGGTTTTATATCTCAGGTAATTCCGCCTCGCCGAACGGCGTCCGCAGATCTTTGATCCGACGGCTCGCGTACCACGCACTTTACAGAGGAAGTGGGACGCGTGGCAGGATTAAGGGGCGGAATTCGAGGCGTCATGCTCCACTTTCCCCACGAGCCATGGCGTAACCGTTTCCGCGCGCGCGTGCACAATTTCAAATCACAAAATTTTCGCTGCGAATCAACCCGATTGATAGCATCCGATTCCTTTCCTAAGGAACACCCATTGGTCCGACCGACCGCCCTCAGAGGGTCACCGTGCACTCGGACACGTAATCAAATCCGACTGAAGTCATCTTCAGGATTGTTACAGGATGAGCTCAACGCCCCTCCGCGGGTTGACTTGGCCCTTCTTCTAGGCTCCAAGGCACGAGTCTCATAAATTAGGACTTGGAGCTGGCTCGCGCTGGCGTTCCCCCGGGATAATGAGTGGCATCTCTCCGGAGAATCAGACCACGCGTCGGCATCGTCACTCGAGTTACATGGCATGTCCTCAGTCGGACCTCTAGTCTATTGCTACTTGTAGACTGCGTTGGTATTTCCCCGAAGAGGAGAGGATGATGCAGTATAGTAGAGATAAGTATTTCCCTCAGTTAAGAACCAAGGTTATCAATCCAGTAGGAGAACCACACAAAATCCTTTAGCAGCACCTACACACACAAAAGCAAACACTTGCACCCAACGCAAATAAGAGGGTTGTCAATCCTCTTAGCGGTTATTTGCAAGGATTAATTCTGATAGTGATAGATAGAAATATAAATTGCAAAATAAAATAAAAGTAAATAAATTGCAGCAAGGTATTTTTGATTTTAATATATGATAAAGATAGACCCGGGGGCCATAGCTTTCACTAGAGGCTTCTCTCTCAAGTGCAGAACATACGGTGGGTAAACAAATTGCTGTTCGGAAATTGATAGAAAAGCAAATAATTATGACGGATTCATGGCAATGATCATGTATATAGGCATCATGTCCGTGACAAGTAGACCGACTCCTGCCTGCATCTACTACTATTACTCCACCCATCGACCGCTATCCAGCATGCTGATACGTCTCCGTCGTATCTACTTTTCCAAACACTTTTGCTCTTGTTTTGGACGCTAATTTGCATGATTTGAATGAAACTAACCAGGACTGACGCTGTTTTCAGCAGAATTGCCATGGTGTTGTTTTTTGTGCAGAAATCAAAGTTCTTGGAATTGGATGAAACTTTTTGGAGAATTTTTATGGAATATATAAAAATTATTGGCGCAAGAATCAACAAAAGGGGGGCCACCCAGTGCCCACGAGGCACCAGGGTGCGCCACCCCCCCAGGCGCGCCCTGGTATCTCATGGGGCCCACGTGGCTCCGTCTGACCTAATTCCAACGCTATAAATTCAGTTTCCCGAAGAAAAAAATAAGAGAGGAAGTTTTATTGCGTTTCACGATACGGAGCCGCCGCCACCTCCTGTTCTTCATCGGGAGGTCATATCTGGAGTCCGTTTGGGGCTCCGGAGAGGGGGATCTTCCGGCATCGTCATCATCAACCATCCTTCATCACCAATTTCATGATGCTCACCGCCGGGAGTGAGTAATTCCTTCGTAGGCCTGCTGGACGGTGATGAGTTGGATGAGATTTATCATGTAATCAAGTTAGTTTTGTTAGGGCTTGATCCCTAGTATCCACTATGTTCTGAGATTGATGTTGCTATGACTTTGCTATGCTTAATGCTTGTCACTAGGGCCCGAGTGCCATGATTTCATATCTGAACCCTTTATGTTTTCATCAATATATTTGTGTTCTTGATCCGATCTTGCAAGTTATACGCACCTGCTACGTGTTATGATCCGCATAGCCCAAGGTGACAATAATTGGGATTCTTTCTGGTGATTGCCGTAGTTTGAGGAGTTCATGTATTCACTAAGTGTTAATGCTTTGTTCCGGTTCTCTATTAAAAGGAGGCCTTAATATCCCTTAGTTTCCTTATGGACCCCGCTGCCACGGGAGGGTAGGACAAAAGATGTCATGCAAGTTCTTATCGCAAGCACGTATGACTATATGCGGAATACATGCCTACATTACATTGATGAATTGGAGATTGCTCCTTGGTATGTGACTCCTCCATTGCTCCAATTAGTTTTTGCTCTAGTGGTTTATATTTTGCATAATTAGCTGCTCTTGGTGCTACAGAAAATGAGCTTGCATGTTGAATTCTTTGAGTTCCAAGTAGTTTGAATGCTTGATATAGCCTCTAGACATCCATATGAGTAGTTGTTTTTAATCTTGTGAAGTTTTATTGATATCATTTTGTGACCCAAAATTTTCAGAAATTTGTTGCTAGGAGAATGAACATCTTCTGGAGGAGTTCCTCGAAGCGGAACGCCAAGGGAGTCCTTAGGGAGTCCTCGGATAGTGACCTCAACATTCCGCGTAGGACGGAGGTCCGGCCGTGCGAATGGCCGCACAATGCCTTCATGAACGAAGCTGGATTCTACCAAGAGTTCGTGCAATTCGTTGCAAATGCCGGACTGACTAACTTCCTCGCAGATGAGTGTGACCAGCACCACATCCTTACAAATTCCTTTGTGCAAAACTTTCATTTTCTGAGTAGGCTCGAACCCCCTGAGGTGCGCTTTGATTTATATGCTGAACATTATCAGATACCTCTAGCTGAATTTTGTGAGATATGTTTCATTCCCTTTGATGGGGAAATCAGAGAGCCTCGATCGGAGGAGTTTGAGGGTTTCCTCCGCACTTTGACTGTGGGAGAGGAAAGGGGCGTGTCGAAGGCCCAAGCCACTAGCTTGCAGTTTCCCTCTGTTCATTACTTCGCTTTATTCTTAGGGAAATGCTTGATTGCTAGGGAGCAAGGTAGTGCGCTAGCTGCACCTGACTTTGCCATTTTACGCCACGCACTGCATAATGATAACACTTATAACCTTGGAGCTATCGTTGCACGCCGCTTGCACACTAATAGGACTAGGGGGAAAATTTATGGCGGTATTTATGCTACTCGCTTAGCGAGACATTTTAATGTTAACATACGCCCTCATGATTGTTTGTTGCCCAGAGTTTACTTAGATTTCCAGTCCATGAGGGACCACCATTTTCTTGATGCTCCTGAGCTTCCTCACCATATTCGTTATAACTTGGTTTTTAGTGAGGATACTCGTGATATTATTCCGCTGCCTGCACCTGCTTTGTTTGATTCTCATGCCAGGAACGGATATACCGTGATGCCACTGGACATCGTTGCTTACCGGAACGCCTTGGCAGCGGCAGAGCAGGAGGCCCAGGATTGGGACGCTCGGGTGCCGCCACCTCAGGAGTTTCACATGGGACCGGATGGCTACTACGGATGGCCGTAGACCAAGCTAGGCCAAAAGCCTAAGCTTGGGGGAGTGCGTATTTCTCACCGACATTACATTCATGTCCACACATTTCATTCCAGTTGTCGGTGTTCATACTTTTTCATTGTATAATCCATGTTAGTTTTATTTTCTTGCTTTCTTCTTATGTGTTTGAAAAACTTTGAAAAAAGTCTAAAAATATTTCTCGTTTCTTTTTGGTTTTTCTTTCTAGCTTAATTAAGTAGTAGTATTAAAAGAAAACCCAAAAAGATTTCCCGTTTCTTCTTTTGCTTGTTGGGAGTTCCCCCGTGTAAATAGTTTTCTCGTTTTTTGTTTTTCTTCTTTAATTTGCTTTCTTCAGAAAAACTAAAAACTCCAAAAATATTTCAGTGTGTTTCTTTGAAATTCTCTTCTTTTGTTGAGTCATTGTAAGGAGAAGACCATGATGAAAATGATGAGTGGCTCTCATATGCATTATTGTTGATCAAACAAAGAGCCCATTTTACCTTGTCTTCTCCTTCGAATAAAATGCTTGCAGATTCCTGCTTAGTCCACGGCACACTTGCACTATTTTTATTTTCATATCATTCGGTCGTGCAAGTGAAAGGCAATAATGACGATGATTTGATGAAGTGACTGTGGCAAGGGAAAGCGGGTATGACTCAACTTGTTCTTTGTTTTGTAAATATGGTTAACTCAGTATCCATGATTCAGCATATTATGATTAAACATGTTTGTGATGACAATTAGAGATTATAGTTGCTCATGCCATGCTTAAGTAGCTAGGAGTGCATAGTGATTTATCTTGAGTGTCAACATGCATTAAAATGTTCATGATGTAGTATGATGATATGGTATCCTCCTCTGAATGTTTCAAGTGGCTTGACTTGGCACATGTTCACGCATGTAGTTGATTCAAAACCAACATAGCCTCCACGATATTTATGTTCATGGTGTTTATATCCTACTCATGCTAGTATTCAATGTTGATTATTCATAATGCATGATTATGACCGTTTTCTCTCTCTAGCTGGTCGCTTCTCAACCTATTTGCTAGCCTTCGCCTGTACTAAGCGGGAATGCTGCTTGTGCATCAAAAACCCTTAAACCAAAGTTATTCCAGATGAGTCCACTATATCTACCTATATGCGGTATTACTCTGCCGTCCTAAGTAAATTTGCAGGTGCCACCTCTAACTATTCAAATGAACATCTGTTTTGTGTGCCCGTACTGCTCATGGAGCGACAGGGGGCGGTCAGTATCTTCCATGCTAAGCGGGTTATTCTCATGACGAGTGTTTACTCACTTGTCCTTGCACGAGAGGGGCTGGTAATCGGGATGCCCAGTCCCATTATTAAAAATGCAAAATAATAAAATAAACTCCCCCAGAAAGTTGTTGGTATGGAGGGCACCCGAGGATTCGGCTAGCCATGGCTTGTGATTGTTGGTGGAGGGGGAGTAAACTTTACTTTACCGCTTGGGAACTGCCGCTAATGTGTTTAGCATGGAAGATATTGATAACTCTCGGTCGTGACGTTGACAGGAAAGGCATACCTCCCAAAATTTTATTTACCTCTGATTTAAGCTTCGAGCTCTGGCACCTCTGCAAATCCATGATTAACTCTGCGAAGGGCCTATCTATTTACTTTTATGTTATTTTACTTTTATTGTTGAGTCATCACCTTCTCAAACAAGCACCAGACCTGAGAGCACTATTTTCATTCTCATGCATTGTGTATAGTTAATGTTGTGTGCATCATGACTGGATCTCTTCTATCATGAATTACAATGTTTAGTCACTGCTTGAACTTTGGAGGTGCTCTGCATTTATGTTTTGCGGTCTCAGAAAGGACTAGCGAGATACCATGCTGTCATATTATATCATGATCGTTTTGACAAAGTGTTGGCATTTGAGATATCTTATTATTGCTCGCTAGTTGATTATGCCATTGATATGAGTGAACATAATTTCTAAGAGTTATCATTTGCATGGTTAGTTATAATCTCTGCTGAAAACTTGGACACTATTTAAGCATATATATAGATACAAGAACAAAAGAGTTTGTAAAAGTTTTTCTTTATCACTTTCAGTTTGTCAACTGAATTGCTTGAGGACAAGCAATGAGTTAAGCTTGGGGGAGTTGATACGTCTCCATTGTATCTACTTTTCCAAACACTTTTGCTCTTGTTTTGGACTCTAATTTGCATGATTTGATTGAAACTAACCCGGACTGACGCTGTTTTCAGCAGAATTGCCATGGTGATGTTTTTGTGCAGAAATCAAAGTTCTTGGAATTGGATGAAACTTTTTGGAGAATTTTTATGGAATATATAAAAATTATTGGCGCAAGAATCAACAGAAGGGGGGCCACCCAGTGCCCACGACGCACCAGGGCGCGCCACCCCCCCAGGCGCGCCCTGGTATCTCGTGGGGCCCACGTGGCTCCGTCGGACCTAATTCCAACGCTATAAATTCAGTTTCCCGAAGAAAAAAATAAGAGAGGAAGTTTTATTGCGTTTCACGATACGGAGCCGCCGCCACCTCCTGTTCTTCATCGGGAGGCCATATCTGGAGTCCGTTTGGGGCTCCGGGGAGGGGGATCTTCTGGCATCGTCATCATCAACCATCCTTCATCACCAATTTCATGATGCTCACCGCCGGGAGTGAGTAATTCCTTTGTAGGCCTGCTGGACGGTGATGAGTTGGATGAGATTTATCATGTAATCGAGTTAGTTTTGTTAGGGCTTGATCCCTAGTATCCACTATGTTCTGAGATTGATGTTGCTATGACTTTGCTATGCTTAATGCTTGTCACTAGGGCCCGAGTGCCATGATTTCATATCTGAACCCTTTATGTTTTCATCAATATATTTGTGTTCTTGATCCGATTTTGCAAGTTATACGCACCTGCTACGTGTTATGATCCGCATACCCCAAGGTGACAATAATTGGGATTCTTTCCGGTGATTGCCATAGTTTGAGGAGTTCATGTATTCACTAAGTGTTAATGCTTTGTTCCGGTTCTCTATTAAAAGGAGGCCTTAATATCCCTTAGTTTCCTTATGGACCCCGCTGCCACGGGAGGGTAGGACAAAAGATGTCATGCAAGTTCTTATCGCAAGCACGTATGACTATATGCAGAATACATGCCAACATTACATTGATGAATTGGAGCTAGTTCTGTGTCGCCCTAGGTTATGACTGTTACATGATGAATGTTATCCAACATAAGTCACCGATCCAATGCTTACGAGCTTTTCACATATTGTTCTTGCTAAGTTACTATTGTTACTACTGCTGTTACAATTGCTACTACTACTGCTGTTACCGTTACTGCTACTGTTACTATCATTGCTACTGCTATCAAACTATCATACTACTGTGCTACTAATCACTCTGCTGCAGATATTTAGTCTCCAGGTGTGGTTGAATTGACAACTCAACTGCTAATACTTGCAAATATTCTTTGGCTCCCCTTGTGTCGAATCAATAAATTTGGGTTGAATACTCTAGCCTCGAAAACTGTTGCGATCCCCTATACTTGTGGGTTATCACATGCATCTAGGGTATTATGTATGAAACAGAGTAACGCTTTAAGCAAGATGACATGATGTAGACAAAGTAAACTCAAGCAATATGATTAAACCCCAACTTTTTATCCTTAATGGCTACAATACAAATACATGCCATGTCCCTTTCTGTCACTGGGATTGAGCACCGCAAGATTGAACCCATCACAAAGCACCTCTCCCATTGCAAGATAAACCAATCTAGTTGGCCAAACCAAATCGATAGATCGGAGAGAAATACAAAGCTATAACAATCATGCATAAAAGAGTTCAGAAAAGACTCAAATATTTCTCATGAATAATTTGATCATAAACTCACAATTCATCGGATCCCAACAAACACACCGCAAAAGAAGATTACATCAGATAGAACTCCAAGAACATCGAGGAGAACATGGTATTGAAGATCAAAGAGAGAAAAGAAACCATCTAGCTACTAGCTATGGACCCGTAGGTCTGTGGTAAACTACTCACACATCATCGGAAGGGCAGCAAGGTTGATGAAGAAGCCCTTCGTGATCGATTCCCCCTCCGACAGAGTACCGGAAAAGGCCACCAGATGGGATTGCGGAAGAACAGAGGCTTGCGGTGGCATAAAATTTATTTGGGGTGGCTCTCTGATGGTTTCCGAATATTTGAGAATTTATAGAAGTGGAATTAGGTCCAAAGGAGCCCCGAGGGGCCCACAAGGCATCAGGGCGCGCCCCCCTGGGGCCGCGCCCTGTTGCCTTGTGGCCTCCTTGTGAGGCTTCTGGCTTCCTTCCGAAGCTTCCAGGGTCTCTTTTGTCTAGAAAAAAATCATCAAAAAGTTTCGTGGCATTTGGACTTCGTTTGGTACTGATTTCCTGAAAAACCAAAAACAAGCAGAAAACAGCAACTGGCACTGGGCACTAGGTTAATAGGTTAGTCCCAAAAAATGATATATAATTCCATATAATTGCATATTAAAACATCCAAGATTGATACAATAATAGCATGGAACAATCAAAAATTATAGATACGTTGGAGACGTATCATCTATCTCTCCTGAGAGACACACGAATGCCACCAAATTTTACCCAGCAGTCACCATGATCCGATCAGTCAAAAATCTTTTTAGTCTAGAATCCATTGTGGTCTCGTTCAGGCATAGGTAGGTTAACACTTGACGACGGACCTAGAGTGCCTTTGAAGCACTCGGCCCGAAACAAGAGTTCATCCTACTCGTCGCACGAAACCTCAACCGATTTGGGGGGCTAATGATGGGGTCACCTACTAAGGGTAGGGTCATAGACCTGACATCTATGGCCCACCAATATCCCCACACCATCATTGGAGGGTCTCCGGACCACAGGCGCATTCGGATGCGCACCCCCGGTTATCCACTCGGATATGCCAACAACGCTCGGACGGCTTCCCACCAGTCGGCTGGACTAGTACCACTCAGACAGATGAGGCGTATAGGCGATGTGGGAAGAGCAACAGTCCGGAGGCTTAATGTTGGACTTTAAGTGTAGTTATAACTATCATTACCTGTAACTATCGTAGTTATACTCCTTTATTCACCCTTGTAATGTGGCATTAACTAGGGCGGGCGCACTCTATATAAGCCCCCCTTCTTCTCCGTGGCAAGGGTTCAGCACCCGTTGTAATCAGACACCCCCATAAGAAAACACAGCTCCAGAGCTCAATACGTAGGGCTTTTACCTCTCCGAGAGGGGCCTGAACTCGAAAATCCGAGTGTCACACATGCGCTGTAGCTAGGATCAGCCCTTGTTTGTACCCCTCGTACTCATTGTTTAGTTCGTTGTCTCGACATGTGACACAATGCGTAGCAGCACGAGGGAGCAGTGGAGGCCTTATCGGTGCTAGGGGACGAGGGGAGGGGGGCTTGGCTGTGGAGGTCATGGGCGGCCAGTGTTGACGGTGGCGCCATGCCATGTAGAGCAAGGGGCGAGGGGGGTCCGGGTGGTGCGGGGGCTTGGCTGGCGAGCAGGGGCATGCGGGGTCCGGCTGTGTGCGGCGGATGATGATGACAGTGGCACTGTGCATGTGTAGAGCGCGGCCACTACACGCCCACACCGTGGTCAGCACGGCTTCCAGAAGCTTGGCTGGGTCCTGGCTGGCTCCGGCATGTCTAGGGTGTAGGGTAGGGTTGGTAGAGTTTGTGTGTGTGTGTGTTAGTGGGGGCCTGGTGTGCATTATTTTTCAGTTGAGCATCCAAAATGTGTTTCTTCCACAAGGTGTTTTTAATCTGCCATTTGAAATTGGTGTGGTAAAACATAACGAGTTTTGGTGTGGTGATGTTTGACATGATGATGAACATGTATGCACATTTTCAAGCCAAATGGATGAGTGCAGATGGTACTTCATGTAGGAATTTGTTTTCTGGTAAAATAAAAACTTTAAAAACATGTTGTGGTCAAATGGTGCAATGGATTTTGGTGAAATTTGGGTGGAAGTGATGTTTTGTCATGGTTGATCACCCTAACAAATTTGAGACTAGATGGGTGGATGCAAAATGTACTTCCTTCACAGGGTGGGGGTGTGGATGCAAACTTTTGGAATTATGGAGGGAGTTGTGGTGGTTGGTTGATGATCAAAAATTGTGGATATGCATAATATAGGTGGATGATGATCTGTGAAAAATTTCAGCTTCATAGGATGAATGCACAATGCACTTGCTTCACAGATTAGCAGATCTCGTAGAAACCATGGATGAATTGTTCTGGCTAAATTTTGACCTAAGTGTGTGGTTTTGTGAAGGGAAATGGTAATATTTGTAGGGTGAGTCCTACAAATATTTCGGTGAGTTAAAGTGCAAGTGAGAATGGTAGCCTAGTGAAATAGGGGTCAAAGGGTTTAAATAAAAAGAAAAGCCATTGTGGTTTTGGAAGCAAAACCCTAATTCCAAGTATCTAGGCAAGACACTTGAACTCAAATAAACACAATAGTGCAAATAAAATCCAAGAACGCCAAAAGAAAAAGACAGAAGCCAAATCTGAAAAAGATTTTTTCTGGACTAAAAATCCAGGGTGTTACAGTTCACAAGCGCATTTGAGCATGAACTGTTTTGGCTGTCAGATACCATATTGAATATGAGCTCAGCTCGTCATCCTGAAACAGATGGGTAGACATAACACTTAAATAAGTGATTACAAGTGTTTCTTTGGTGTTCTATTCATGACACACCAACAAAGTCGGCTAGTTGTTTAACAACAACAGAGCAGAGCACCGGTATAACACATCATATCATACTCTCCCTTCGAGGCCTTATATGGGTATCAATGTCATCCATTTGGCATTTCAGCACCGGCATCCGCCAATGAGTTAGTCTCGGATAGAGCTATGATGACTGAGCTGCTCTAACAACATTTACAGAGAGCGCAAGAGCGCATGAAACGACAAGCGGACAAACAGCCGAAGTGAGCGACGGTTAGAGGTGGGGGATCAAGTGTATCTGAAAGTGCAGCCATATCTTCAAAATTCATTGGCTGCTCGCCGAAACCAGAAGTTGGCGTTTAAGTTTTATGGACCTTACCAAGTACCACAGAAAGTGGGTGCGGTGTCCTACAACCTTCAGCTTCCGGTTAACTAAAAGATTCACAATGTGATTCACGTTTCTCAAATTAATGAAGAAACACATATCACCTTTAATGATTGTTGAGCAAAAGATGGGAGTCATAGTACCTCGAGAGATGTCTCTTCTCCAACCGGCTACCTTCTTACAATCCAATCCCATCCAACGCAGCATCAAGCGCAAGCCCCGGCTGAAGGTTCATTGGTACAACCGTCCAGACTCTGAGGATACTTGGGAAGATGTGTTTGCTCTGCAAGCTCGCTTCCTTGCTCTCGTGGCTTGGGGTCAAGCTGCGCTTGAAGAGGTGGGGAGTGTTATGTGGTGACCCAGCTCTCAGGATCCGCTATGTAAGAGGGCTACCTCTCCACTATGTATAGTTCGGCCGTGTACTTTGGTCAGTGCTTTATCTATAAAGCGGGGCGCGAGCCTGTTTCGAGCCCAGGCAGGCGGCCCAAGGTCTCTCAATGCAACCGTAGGTTGGCCCGGTTCTGGAAGCAAGAGAAGCTAACTGAAGGGAGGGATAAATAAGAGACATAGAGGTGGTTGACAGATAGCAACTAGTTTTCCCATTTTCCATTTCAAACTTGTATCCAAATCCAGTTGATTGTTCCTCCTATGTTGGATCTTCCGATTTATACAAGTGCATGCATAACACGTAGTGTCTCCACACTGAAGCTCCTATTGGATGCTCATTGCGTCCAATAGCAACCCGACGCATAGGGGAGCCCTGACTGGGCCGGCCTATTTGCTGCACCGAAATGGCTCGGTGTAAAAATCCAAAAAACATGTGCGCTTCCTTGGGATCAAAAGCGAGACCTCTATATGGGATCGGCTGTGGCTAGCGAATCGTGTTGTTGAGCATTTGTGATTGCTTGGTGATGGCTCTATATTTTACTCATTTTTAGAGCTCATATGTTGCATGTTCTCTTCATATATTATGTCCCATTGAACCAAATATATGTCCATTATGCATGATTACCGGTTTTTGCACTTATCATTATGAGCATTGCACATTTGTGTATTTATTTGGTTTTTATTAGTTTTCCTTCTTTTCTTGTGTCTATAGGTGTATTGGAGCAACCTAGGACCAAGCACGATGAAAGGACCAAGGATGGGTTCAATACGGAGTCAGCCAGGGGCCACACTTCGCCATTTTGAAGGTCGGAAAAAGTCATTTTTCCAAAGTGCTCCAAATCAAGATCTAAGAGCAGAAATAGAATGGCGTCGTTCATACGAATCCAACGAGCCCAAGAACATCAAATTCCGAGTTTGTATGAAGAAATGGCGGCCGTTTTACCGGAGAGAGGTTGCACAAAAAGAAAGCATGAAAGACGTCATTTCAAACGACCGCACGCAGTCATTTTGGCGGTCGTTTGATGTGCACACAGCTCTGAAAGTTGCCCTTCCAAACGGGATTCTTCACCGATTTTTTCCCCAATTGTTCCCACGAGATCATTAGCTCATAATGAAGGGATTGGGAGAAGATAAGGCTCATCTTGAGCCCTTGGATGACCACATCAATGGAGGAGATACCGGGAGGCCTTCATATAAGCACCTCCAACCCTAGGCGCCTCTCACACATTCATTCATCCAAGCAGCCGTCATCCATCTCCATTGTTGTTCCAAGACCACCTCCATAGTGAAGAGAAGGGCCAAGCCAAGAGGAGGAAGAGGAGGCGCCATCACCGTGCGCACCGGCCTTCGGGCCGATGTGGTCTTCATCATCGGCGCCGCCACCATCGTCATCTCCACCACCGGCGCCGCCGCCATCACCATCGCTGCCGCCATGCTCCTCTCCTCCACCGGCCTCATGCCGGCTTGTAACTTGCCCTCTCCCTCTATGATGTTTGAGTAGTTGTATTAGTTCTTGGGGATTTGGATGAACCCTTGCATGATTAATACTTTGTTGAATAAGCGATCCAATATTCTCTTTACATGTATTGCGTTGATTGTCTCATGGTGTTGTGAAGGGCGCCCACACAGCATTAGCCACTTATGGACTTGAGGTGATTTATGTTGGTGAGAAGGGTAGTTGTGGAGGGTAGGTGGTGACAGTCCTATTCTCGCTTCGTCCCTAATCATTGCAATAGAGATTAGTGGAGAACCCTAGAACTTAATGTCGTGACCACGAGGAGTTCACTGCCCTTAACCATCGTTGTGATAACCGGAGTGGGGAAGCACGGTGGTGGAACAAGTGTATGCGGTAACCTTAGTGGGGATGCGTACTTTAATGGCTCCGCCCACGCGAGATCATATACAAGTGGCTTAGTGATACAAATAGAGAGCCATGTTTATCATGTGTTGTCAGCATCATACTTCTGGTGATGACTCTAATTCCCTCAAGAACGTTTACTACTCAAGCACCGTTTCTCTTAGTTTAGTTCCTTTAATTTTTTGTCTTTTATTTCTTGTTTGTAGTTTAGATAAACGCTATCCTTTTATTTGTGTTCCTAGCAACTTACTAAAGTAGGCTATTTCCAAACTACGATTTGGGTGCGTATGTAACTACGTAAGTGATAGCGTAGTTGCGGTGTTTGTAATTCCTTCCTATTTGCTCCATGTGGGTTCGACACTTCACTTATCACGAAAGTGCTACAACAGCCCTGTGCACTTGCAGGTCATCAAGCATTTTCTGGCGCCGTTGCCAGGGAGCATAGCGCTTGGTTATTACTTACCCGCTCGCATATAGTTTATTTATGTTTGTGCTACTTAAAAAAATACCAAAAAAATATTTTGCTTTGAGATGTCTTCTGCAGGAACTAAGATGGCTGCAATGAAACAAACCGAAGAGAGAGGAACAATTTATGCTCAACACCGGCATTCAGCTAAAGGTATTGAGGTGGGTGAAAAATTGGAGGCATTGGATATTATAGCTAAAGCTATACTTATATTATCTTGTAAAAATTGTAAATCCATTTGCCATATGACCTACAGCTGCAAATTTTACCCTATCCCTTTTATAGCATCATACAACCGTAAATGCCTTCCATCTGAATGTGTTGAATATGTTGAGGAACTAATGCTCATTTACAGAACATTAGAACCGATGAACAGGGTGTAGGAGCGCGCTCTACAACATGAAGAGGTCTTGAAATATATGGGTTTATTGGAGAGTATTCATAAATGGTTTATTACTAACAACCTCCATAATACCCCTTTTATTAAAGATTATGAGAAGCGAACTGGCGCTTCCCAAGCCTCTTTGTTGCAGGAACATAACCTCATAAAAGAATCTAAGGAGATAATCGAGCGATGGGAGAAAAATATTCAGGGAAACACTGATAACCCACAAGTATAGGGGATCGCAACAGTTTTCGCGGGTAGTATTTCACCTAGATTTATTGATTCGACACAAGGGGAGCCAAAGAATATTTGCGAGTATTAGCAGTTGAGTTGTCAATTCAACCACACCTGGAGAACTAAATATCTTCAGCAAAGTGGTTAGTAGCACAGTAGTATGATAGTTTCAATAGCAGTAGTAACAGTAACAGAAACAGTAACAGTAGCAGTTTTGTAGTAATTGTAACAGCAGCAGCAACGAAAGTAACTTAGCGAAGATCAATACGTGAAAAGCATAGGCATTGGATCAGTGATGGATAATTATGTTGGATGACATTCATCATGTAACAGTCACAACCTAGGGCGATACACAATAGCTCCAATTCATCAATGTAATGTAGGCATGTATTCTGTATATAGTCATACGTGCTTATAGTAAGAACTTGCATGACATCTTTTGTCCTACCCTCCCGTGGCAGCGGGGTCCTCAAGGAAACTAAGGGATATTAAGGCCTCCTTTTAATAGAGAACCGGAACAAAGCATTAGCACATAGTGAATACATGAACTCCTCAAACTACGGCAATCACCGGAAAGAATCCCAATTATTGTCACCTTGGGGTATGCGGATCATGACACGTAACAGGTGCATATAACTTGCAAGATAGGATCAAGAACTCAAATATATTCATGAAAACATAGAGGGTTCAGATCTGAAATCATGGCACTCGGGCCCTAGTGACAAGCATTAAGCATAGCAAAGTCATAGCATGCGCCCTAGGCCAGCATGGCGAGCAACCCGCGTTCGGTCACTTCCTCCTTCCGCAACCACAGCGAGCGGCCGGTGGTATCGGGGCTTGGCTTCTCTTCCAGCTCCTCTGAGGCCTCGGCAGGCATGGAGGCCGATGCTGGCGCCTTGACGACGGCGGCGGCGCCAGAGTGGGTGCAGCCCCGCCCGTCCAAGAAAGAGCTGTGGAGACGCCGCCACAATGACGGCGCGGGTGGGTCTCGAGCTGCACCCCCTACAAGAGAGCATCGCAAGGTCTCGCCAGAGATGGTGGGACTCTGCTTCAAGTGCTTCGGAGAAGGGCTCTACGAGAAAGACTGCACCAACCAAGTCGTCTGCTTCCGCTGCAAGCTTCCCGGCCATGAGTCCAAGGACTGCAAGAGACCACGGAGCCCATCGCCGGAAGAGGACCTCCGGCGTGCAGCTGCGGCGAAGGTTGCGCGCCGGGAGCAGGCTCCCCCAACCCGAGCCAACGAAACTACGCCGAGGGCCCCACCTCCACCGCCGCCGTCCGCTCTCGCCTCACCCGCGGCCTAGCCGCATCTCTTCGCCCCGCGTCTCGAGTCTCCAGGCCATGAGCAGATCAACGCGCATGAGCTCTGCGTGGTCCGCCGCTTGCAGAGCATGGGGGATCTGGAGAGGAGGCTCCAATTCGCCATGGTGGCTTATGCTGGACGGGCCCGGCACGATATCACCCCAGAGTTCGTCGTACAGGCGCTGGGAGCAGTGGTCAGCATCGAGCCGGAGTGGCTCTCCATCCACTGCTACCGGCCGGAGGACTTTCTGGTCGTCTTCGCGCGTCAGGAGCACCGCAACCTGGTGGCGGCAAGGCCATTCATCGAGTTCCAGGGCGCACGTCTTTACTTCCGCCAATGGAATCGCCAAGCCCAAGCTGTTCACTCTATGCTCAACTACAAGGTCTCGTTAGTTCTGGAGGGAATCCCACCGCATGCCTGGGAGCGAGAGGTTGCAGAAGACCTCCTGGGATCTTCTTGTTTGGTGGACATGGTGGCGCCGGAGACCAACGCGCGTCGCAATCTATCTGCGTTCAAGCTCTCGGCTTGGACGGCGGAGCCCGAGGCCATCCCATCTCTCCGCTGGCTGGCTATCCCAGAGCCGGGCATGGTCGCGCCACTGATGGAACCTTCTCTGCTCCAGTACAAGGTGCTAATCCATCTGGATTCGATCCCGGATTTCACTGACCGTGACGAGCCTCTGTTCTTGGGGGTCTCGTCGGACAGCGGCCAGAGCGGGCTGCCGTCTGATGGCAGGATCAGCGGGAGCGGTGGTGCGGCAGCAGCGACGGCGCCATGTCGCATGCCATGACGGTTTGGAGCCCGTGATGCGAGAGGGTGGGTGTGACGGCAAGTGCGCGCGGTGGCGCAACCTCGCCGGTACGGTCGCAGGCCGGCATCGATTGGTGCCTCCCACCAATGACAGAAACGAAGGACATGGCAGCGGCGGGGCCCGTGGTGCCAATCAGAGATAGACTGTCCGTCAGAGTGTCAGCTTTTGACCGGTTGTCCATGCAGGAGGGGCCCCTGGTCGCTTCAGGAAGGATTTCAAATGGAGAGGAGAGGCCAACCACCGAGGTTGTCGCTGTGCAGCAACATCCGAATCCTATACGCGCAAGTTCGGTGGGCCCTGAGGTTTAGTGGGTGGCCACCTCGACAGTTGGGACAGCTGAGGAATGTAACAGTGACCCAGTCGCCGTCGGATCGCAACGGCCGGTCACGAGGGATCAAACTCTGAAGACCTCGACAAAAGTACCAGCCAACCACGGGGCAGCGGAGAGCCAGCCTACCAAAGCTCAGGACGGAGGAGATATGTCTGCACCGATCGGTGATCTGAGCAACAAGGATGGGAGGCGACCGCCAGCTGGCCGTCTCTCCGCGTTAGAGGGCCCAACAGAAATGTCTGCTGCTGCAATCGAGGAGGCTATGGTCGAAGCCGCACGCGTTCAGGGAGGCACAATGATAACCACGGGTAATCTCGACGAACCACGGCATGCGCCCACTGGTAGGACGGATTCATCAGAAGAAGGTACGGTAGACAATGCTGGAAAGCAACCGCAGGACGAGGCAGCCCCAAACCCATCATGTGATCAGCTGGCCCCCGCAGTTGCCAGGACTGTGGCACCTGTGGGGATCGACCAGGTGCGGAGCCAAAGTGCAGGGATGGGCCTACCAGCAGGCGCGCCTGAGTGGGATGTGGACAAGCAACAGGGCGGAACTGATCCCCAGGATGATGCGAGAATTGATGGGACCCTGGTGGAGACCCACGGAGAACCATCAGGGGCGACGATGCAGGACGGTCGGTGGGGCCACACCATGGAGAGTGCGTTGCCATTATTTAACACAGCCACCCAACAGCATGTGGAGGTGGTATGCGTGGAGGACAGGCACTCGCTGCATGGGGATGTGGAGGACAATCACTCCCAGCTGCAGGGTCTGCATGCATGCACTGATGTGACCATGTTAAATGAGGTTAGTGCACCAGATGAGCCCTTGCATTCTGAGATCATGGTTGCGGCGCAAGATGGCATGACGGCCCAGGAAGCTGTGGCTTTTGCTAGACATCAAGGCCTTCTGCTCCAATATCGTTAAGAAGCTGGCGCCCCCCCCCCCTGCTCAAAGAAGTGCAAGCTTCCACACTCCGGCCGGACGCGGAGCCTTTCACGCCAAGGCGCACCACTCGAGCGTCCAAGAGATCGACTGGGCCTGGCGCCGTCAAGGCGACTCCAGCAGAGAATGTGCTGCTATGCGCTTTGGGCATGGCGGCGGATGATCTAGTGGTTGATGAGCAAGTGGTGAACGAGCTCAAGGGCTTATTTGACTCGCCACTCCGAGAGCAGCATGTACGGTTCATTGCGGCATTATTTGGGAAGTCCCTGCCAATCGGTGGTGATCTAGGAGCTTGGAGTTCTGTGGCTTAGTTGAGAGATGGTGCTTGATCGATCGCTTCTACATGGATCCAAGCCCATCAATACTTTGCTGGAACGTGAGGGGTCTAAACAACCCAGCTAAGAGAGACGCGGTGAGGAAATTTGCTGCTACTGTCCGGACGAATCTGGTGTGCCTACAAGAGACGAAACTCGATGTAATTGATCACTTTGTTGTAATGCAATGCTTGGGGCCGTCGTTTGACGGTTTCGCTTATGTGCCGGCTGAGGAAACTAGAGGAGGAATCCTTTTGGCGTGGGACTCCACCTCGGTCGAGGTTGACCAGCTCCAAACGGACACAGACTTTATCACTGGCATGGTGCACACTAAAACAGGGGCTGCTTGGTGGATTTCTGTGGTATATGGACCGCAAGGATATGCTCTCAAGACGGCGTTCTTGGAGGAGTTGAATGCTAGAAGAATGCAATGCCCGGGCCCCTGGATGATCCTTGGAGACTTTAACATGATACTTCGAGCTTCCGAAAAGAGTAACTCCAATTTGAACAGAGGAATGATGAACAAGTTTAGAAGCTTCATGGACCATAATGAGCTAAAAGAGCCATACATGCATGGCAGGAGGTTTACTTGGTCCAATGAGAGGGACGCGCCCACGATGACTAAGATAGATCGTGTCCTAGTCTCTGTGGACTGGGAGTTGGAATATCCGGACTGCTTACTGCAGGCGCTGTCTTCAGGAGTGTCGGACCATGCGCCGCTACATCTAAACATAGGGGCTATGTGCTGTCCCAAAAAAAGATTCAGATTCGAAATATACTGGACTAAGCTCGCGGGTTTTGACGATGCGGTCTGAGAGGCCTGGGTGTGCAGCGACGAAATCGTTGACCCTTTCAAACGTCTGAATGAGTTATTCAGAAACACAGTGGTGGCGCTGCAGGCATGGGGACAGAGGACTACCGGTAACATAAAGCTTCTCATGGCAGTGGCTACGTTTGTGATCTACCGCTTTGACAAAGCTCAGGACAACCGTATCCTTACTGATCAGGAGTTATGGCTCAGGCGCACCCTAAAGTTGGCCCTCTTGGGCATGGCGTCTTTGGAGCGTACCATTGAATGCCAGAGATCGAGAATGAGATGGGTTAAAGAAGGAGACACAAACACGAAGTTATTCCAGGCGTTTGCTAACGTCCGGCGAGCAAAAACTTCATCCCACACATCAAGGTGGGTGAGCAAGTGGTAACGGATCAGGTGCAGAAGGAGGAGGTGTTCTCGTCAGCATACGAGAACCTGCTGGGGTCGGATCAAGCACGAGAGAACACACTTGATCTCGACTACCTTGGCATGCAAGCGGTCGACCTTCAGGAGTTGGACGCGATTTTCACAGAGGAGGAAGTCTGGCGGGTTGTGAAAGAGATTCACCCAGACAGGGCACCGGGCCCGGACGGATTTATTGGCGCGTTTTATCAGAGAGCGTGGCCTATTATCAAGCATGACATAATGGCGGCGATGCTCAAGCTCTACATTGGGGACGGGAGGGGTTTTGCGAAGCTAAACAGGGCTTTGATCACGCTCATACCCAAGAAAAGCGATGCTGAGGAAGTTGGAGACTATCGCCCAATTAGCTTGCCACATAGCTTCTCTAAGCTGTTTGCTAAGATGTTGGCTAATAGAGTGCGACCTAGAATGAAGGAATTGGTGAACGCCAACCAGTCGGCTTTCATCCAAGAGAGGAACCTACATGACAATTTCTTGCTTGTGAGGCAGGTTGCCAGGAAGTTACATGCGCGAAAGGCTCCAGGTCTGTTCTTGAAACTAGACATGTCGAGAGCTTTCGACAGCCTCTCATGGCCTTTTCTGTTTGAAGTACTGAGAGCGAAGGGTTTTGGGCACAACTTCTTGCGATGGATTGCAATCCTACCTCAGATGGCATCCACTAGAGTCATTGTCAACGGCAATCAAGGTCGAAGATTCACTCATGCCCGCGGTCTACGGCAAGGAGATCCAGTCTCGCTGCTGCTATTCATTTTAGCGATGGAGGCGCTCACGGCTACCATTAGCAAGGCCACAAGCGACGGAGTTCTCTCTTCTTTCAACGGCATCAAGGCCACGCAGAGGCTCTCCATCTATGTAGATGATGTCGCGCTGTTTGTGCGACCCACGGCGCAAGATCTTTCCTGTGTTAGGAGCGTGCTCCGAATCTTTGGTGATGCCTCTGGTTTCCGAGTGAACTACAGAAAAACCTCCGCCATCTTGATCCAAGGGCAGCATGAACATAGGGACTTGGTGGGACAGTACCTCAACTGCAATTTTGGCGACTTCCCAAGCAACTTTCTTGGTCTACAATTGGCTATACATCAACTGAAGCGCGCAGACTGGCAACCGTTGCATGACCAGGTGAAGAACTTCATCCCGGCATGGCAACGCGGTTTCATTCAACCATCGGGTAGATTGGTGCTGGTCAAGAGTGTCATATCAGCAAGACCAGTCCATCATCCGCTCATCATGGATGCGCCGCAGTGGGTGTTCGACGAGATCGACAAATGGATGAGGTCCTTCTTTTGGGCAGGCAAGGACGTCTCACATGGAGGGCAATGCCTTGTTGCATGGGACACGATCTGCAGGCCTACATGCTTTGGAGGCCTGGGCGTTAAGAACCTAAAACTGCAAGGTCTGGCTATGAGAGTGAGATGGGAGTGGCTACGAAGAACAGACTTTGATCGACCGTGGCAGGGCCTAGCGCTCATGGTGGACGAGGAAGCCAGATCCGTTTTTTGATGGAAATATGCCGTAGAGGCAATAATAAAGTTGTTATTATTTTATATTTCCTTGTTCATGATAAAGGTTTATTATTCATGCTAGAATTGTATTGACCAGAAACTTAAATACATGTGTGAATACATAAACAAATACCGTGTCCCTAGTGAGCCTCTACTAGACTAGCTCGTTGATCAAAGATGGTTAAGGTTTCCTAACAATAGACATGAGTTGTCATTTTATAACGGGATCACATCATTAGGAGAATGATGTGATGGACAAGACCCATCTGTTAGCTTAGCATATGATCGTTCTGTTTACTGCTACTGCTTTCTTGAATGTCAAATACATGTTCCTCCGACCATGAGATCATGCAACTCCCGGATACCGGAGGAATACCTTGTGTGCTATCAAACGTCACAACGTAACTGGGTGATCATAAAGATGCTCTACAGGTATCTCCGAAGGTGTCTGTTGAGTTGGCATGGATCGAGACTGGGATTTGTCACTCCGTGTTTCGGAGAGGTATCTCTGGGCCCTCTCGGTAATGCACATCATAAGAAGCTTGCAAGCAAAGTGACTAAGGAGTTAGTTACGGGATGATGTATTACGGAACGAGTAAAGAGACTTGCCGGTAACGAGATTGAACTAGGTATGGAGATACCGACGATCGAATCTCGGGCAAGTAACATACCGACGGACAAAGGGAATTACGTATGTTGTCATTGCGGTTCGACCGATAAGATCTTCGTGGAATATGTAGGAACCAATATGAGCATCCAGGTTCCGCTATTAGTTATTGACCGGAGAGGCGTCTCAGTCATGTCTACATCATTCCCGAACCCGTAGGGTCCGCACGCTTAACGTTCGTTGACGATATAGTGTTATATGAGTTATGTGAATTGGTAACCGAATGTTGTTCGGAGTCCCGGATGAGATCCCGGACGTCACGAGGAGTCTCGGAATGGTTGAGAGGTAAAGATTTATATATGGGAAGTCATATTTTGGGTTCCGGAAAAAGGTGCAGTTTTTTTCGGTATTGTACCGGGAAGCTTCCAGAAGGTTCCGGAGGATTCCGGAGGGGTCCGGAAGTCCACAAGTGGGTCCACCACGTCCCAAGGGCTGGCATGGGCTAAGGGGAGACGCCTTGGCCTTATTGGGCCAGGCGCACCAAGTCCTCAAAAGCCCACGCAGCTAGGGAAGGAAAAAAGGGAGAGTCCTAGTAGGAATAGGATTGGACTTTGGAGTCCAAGTCCACGTGTGTACTATTCACGGTTACTGTTCACGTGGCACTATTCCTTCTACTCCAAGCCCCTACACATATATAAATAGAGGAGAGGGGGCGCCCCAAAACAGACAACATTGTCTTAGCCGTGTGCGGCGCCCCCCTCCACAGTTCCGTCCCTCGGTCATATTTTCGCAGTGCTTGGGCGAAGCCCTGCGGAGATAGCATCACCATCACCGTCACCACGCCGTCGTGCTGCCGGAACTCATCCACTACCTCGCCGTCTTGCTGGATCAAGAAGTGGAGGACGTCACCGAGCTGAACGTGTGCTGAACGCGGAGGTGCCGTACGTTCGGTACTCGGTCGGTTGGATCGTGAAGTTGTTCGACGACATCAACCGCATTGTTCTAACGCTTCCGCTTACGGTCTACGAGGGTACGTAGACACACTCCCCCTCTCGTAGCTATGCATCTCCATGGATAGATCTTGCGTGTGCGTAGAATTTTTTTTGTTTTCCATGCAACGTTCCCAACAGTGGCATCATGAGCCAGGTCTATGCGTAGATGATATGCACGAGTAGAACACAAAGAGTTGTTGGCGGTGATCGTCATACTGCTTACCACCAACGTCTTATTTTGATTCGGCGGTATTGTAAGATGAAGCGGCCCGGACCAACCTTACATGTCCACGTACATGAGATCGGTTCCACCGACAGACATGCTACTTGTTTTGCATAAAGGTGGCTGGCGGGTGTCTGTTTCTCCTACTTTAGTTGAATCAAATTTGACTGCGGACGGTCCTTGTTGAAGGTTAAAAAAGCAAACTTGATAAATCACCGTTGTGGTTTTGTGCCTTAGGTAAGAACGGTTCTTGCTAGAAGCCCGTAGCAGCCACGTAAAACTTGCAACAACAAAGTAGAGGACGTCTAACTTGTTTTTGCAGGGTATGCTGTGATGTGATATGGTCAAGACATGATGTGATATACGTTATTGTACGAGATGATCATGTTTTGTAATTTAGCGGCAACCGGCAGGAGCCTTATGGTTGTCTCTTTATTGTATGAAATGCAGGCGCCATGTAATTGCTTTACTTTATCGCTATGCGTTAGCAATAGTTGTAGAAGAAATAGTTGGCGAGACGACCACGACGCAACGATGGAGATCAAGGTGTCGAGCCGGTGACGATGGAGATCATGACGATGCTTTGGAGATGGAGATCAAAAGCACAAGATGATGATGGACATATCATGTCACATATTTTGATTGCATGTGATGTTTATCCTTTATGCATCTTATTTTGCTTAGAACGACGGTAGCATTATAAGATGATCCCTTCACTAAATTTCAAGATAAAAGTGTTCTCCCAGAGTATGCACCGTTGCTAAAGTTCGTCGTTTTGAAGCACCTCGTGATGATCGGGTGTGATAGATTCTACGTTCACATACAACGGGTGTAAGCCAGTTTTACACAAGCAGAATACTTGGGTTAAACTTGACGAGCCTAGCATGTACAGACATGGTCTCGGAACACTGGAGACCGAAAGGTCGAACATGAGTCATATAGTAGATATGATCAACATGGAGATGTTCACCATTGATGACTATCCCATCTCACGTGATGATCGGACATGGGCTAGTTGATTTGGATCATGTATCACTTAGTTAACTAGAGAGATGTTAATTTAAGTGGGAGTTCATTAGTAATTTGATTAATTGAACTTAATTTATCATGAACTTAGTCCTGATAGTCTTTGCAAATTATGTTGTAGATCAATAGCTTGCGTTGTAGCTCCCCTGTTTTTGATACATTCCTAGAGAAAGCTTAGTTGAAAGATGATGGTAGCAATTACATGGACTGGGTCCGTAACTTGAGGATTATCCTCATTGCTGCACAGAAGAATTATGTCCTTGATGCACCGCTAGGTGATGGACCTGCTGCAGGAGCTGCTACAGACGTTGTGAACGCCTGGCAGGCTCGATCTGATGACTACTCGATAGTTCAGTGTGCCATGATCTACGGCTTAGAACCGGGACTGCAAAAGCGTTTTGAACGCCATGGAGCATATGAGATGTTCCAAGAGCTGAAATTGATATTTCAAGCTAATGCCCGGGTTGAGATATATGAAGTCTCCAACAAGTTCTTTAGCTGTAAGATGGAGGAGAACAGTTCTGTCAGTGAACACATACTCAGAATGTCTAGGTACCACAACCACTTGACTCAGCTGGGAATTGATCTTCCAGTTGAGAGTGTTATTGACAGAGTTCTTCAGTCACTGCCACCAAGCTATAAAGGCTTCTTGATGAACTATAATATGCAAGGGATGGAGAAGACAATTCCCGAGCTCTTCGCGATGCTGAAATCGGCGGAGGTAGAAATCAAGAAGGAGCATCAAGTGTTGATGGTTAACAAGACCACTAGTTTCAAGAAAAAGGGCAAGGGAAAGAAGGGGAACTTCAAGAAGAACGGCAAGCAAGCTGCCGCTCCCACGAAGAAACCCAAAGTTGGACCCAAGCCTGAAACTGAGTGCTTCTACTGCAAAGGAACTGGTCACTGGAAGTGGAACTGCCCCAAGTATTTGGCGGATAAGAAGGATGGCAAAGTGAACAAAGGTATATTTGATATACATGTTATTGATATGTACCTCACTAGTGCTCGTAGCAGCGTCTGGGTATTTGATACCGATTCAGTTGCTAATATTAGTAACTTGAAGCAGGAGCTGCAGAGTAACGGAGACTAGCTGAGGGCGAGGTGACGATATGTGTTGGAAGTGTCTCCAAGATTGATATGATCAATATCGACACGCTCGTAATACCTTCGGGATTAGTATTAAACCTAAATAATGGTTATTTGGTGCTTGTGTTGAGCATAAAACATTATATCTGGATATTGTTTATTGCAAGACGGTTATTCATTTAAGTCAGAGAATAATGGTTATTCTGTTTATATGAATAATATCCCTCGTGATCATGCACCCTTGTGAATGGTTTATTCTTGTTGAATCTCGATCGTAGTGATACACATATTCATAATATTGATGCCAAAAGATGCAAAGTTGATAATGATAGTGCAACATACTTGTGGCACTGCCGTTTAGGTCATATTGGTGTAAAGCGCATGAAGAAACTCCATGCTGATGGACTTTTGGAATCTCTTGATTATGAATCATTTGATACTTGCGAACCATGCCTCATGGGCAAGATGACTAAAACTCCGTTCTCCGGAACAATGGAGCGAGCTACTGATTTGTTGGAAATAATACATACCGATGTATGCGGTCCGATGAATGTTGAAGCACGCGGCGGGTATCGTTATTTTCTTACCTTCACAGATGATTTGAGTAGATATGGGTATATCTACTTGATGAAACACAAGTCTGAAACATTTGAAAAGTTCAAAGAATTTCAGAGTGAAGTAGAGAATCATCGTAACAAGAAAATAAAGTTTCTACGATCTGATCGCGGAGGCGAATATTTGAGTTACGAGTTTGGCCTTCATTTAAGAAAATGTGGAATTGTTTCACAACTCACGCCACCTGGAACACCACAGCGTAATGGTGTGTCCGAACATCGTAATCGTACTTTATTGGATATGGTGCATTCTATGATGTCTCTTACCGATTTGCCACTATCGTTTTGGGGTTATGCATTAGAGACAGCTGCATTCACGTTAAATAGGGCACCGTCTAAATCCGTTGAGACGACACCATATGAACTATGGTTTGGCAAGAAACCTAAGCTGTCATTTCTTAAAGTTTGGGGATGCGATGCTTATGTGAAAAAGCTTCAACCTGATAAGCTCGAACCCAAAGCGGAGAAGTGTGTCTTCATAGGATACCCTAAAGAAACAATTGGGTACACCTTCTACCACAGATCCGAAGGCAAGGTCTTTGTTGCCAAGAATGGGTCCTTTCTAGAGAAGGAGTTTCTCTCGAAAGAAGTGAGTGGGAGGAAAGTAGAACTTGATGAGGTAATTGTACCTTCTCTCGAATTGGAAAGTAGCTCATCAGAGAAAACCGTTCCCGTGATGCCTACACCAATAAGAGAGGAAGATAATGATAAAGATCATGAAACTTCAGATCAAGTTACTACTAAACTTCGTAGGTCGACCAGAGTACGTTCCGCACCAGAGTGGTACGGTAATCCTGTTCTGGAAGTTATGTTGTTAGACAACGGCGAACCTACGAACTATGAAGAAGCTATGATAAGCCCGGATTCCGACAAATGGCTTGAGGCCATGAAATCTGAGATAGGATCTATGTATGAGAACAAAGTGTGGACTTTGGTGGACTTGCCCGATGATCGGCAAGCCATTGAGAATAAATGGATTTTTAAGAGGAAGACGGATGCTGATGGTAATATCACTGTCTACAAAGCTCGACTTGTTGCGAAAGGTTTTCGACAAGTTCAAGGGGTTGACTACGATGAGACTTTCTCACCCGTAGCGATGCTTAAGTCTGTCCGAATCAAGTTAGCAATTGCCGCATTTTATGATTATGAAATCTGGCAAATGGATGTCAAAACTGCATTCCTTAATGGTTTTCTCAAAGAAGAGTTGTATATAATGCAACCAGAAGGTTTTGTCGATCCTAAGGGTGCTAACAAAGTGTGCAAGCTCCAACGATCCATCTATGGACTGGTGCAAGCATCTCGGAGTTGGAATATACGCTTTGATGAGGTGATCAAAGCATATGGTTTTGTACAGACTTACGGTGAAGCCTGTATTTACAAGAAAGTGAGTGGGAGCTCTGTAGCATTTCTAATATTATATGTGGATGACATATTGTTGATTGGAAATGATATAGAATTTCTGTATGGCATAAAAGGATACTTGAATGAAAGACCTCGGTGAAGCTGCTTATATATTGGGCATCAAGATCTATAGAGATAGATCAAGATGCTTGATAAGACTTTCAATGAGTACATACCTTGACAAGATTTTGAAGGAGTTCAAAATGGATCAGTCAAAGAAGGAGTTCTTGCCTGTATTGTAAGGTGTAAAGTTGAGTAAGCCTCAAAGCTCGACCATGGCAGAAGATAGAGAGAGAATGAAATTCATTCCCTATGCCTCAGCCATAGGTTCTATAATGTATGCCATGCTGTGTACCACACCTAATGTGTGCCTTGCCACGTGTCTGGCAAAGGGGGTACAAGAGTGATCCAGGAGTGGATCACTGGACAGCGGTCAAAATTATCCTTAGTAACTAAAGGACTAAGGAAATGTTTCTCGATTATGGAGGTGATAAAGAGTTCGTCGTAAAGGGTTATGTCGATGCAAGCTTTGACACCAATCTGGATATCTCTGAGTAGCAAACCAGATACGTATAATGGAGCAGTCATTTGGAATAGCTCCAAGTAAAGCGTGATAGCAGCATCTACAGTATGACATAAGGATTTGCAAAGTACACATGGGTCTGAATATTGCAGACCCATTGACTAAAATTCTCTCTCACGAGCAAAACATGATCACACCTTAGAACTCTTTGAGTGTTAATCACATGGTGATGTGAACAAGATTATTGACTCTAGTAAACTCTTGGGTGTTAATCACATGGCGATGTGAACTAGATTATTGACTCTAGTGCAAGTGGGAGACTGATGGAAATATGCCCTAGAGGCAATAATAAAGTTGTTATTATTTTATATTTCCTTGTTCATGATAAAGGTTTATTATTCATGCTAGAATTGTATTGACCAGAAACTTAAATATATGTGTGAATACATAAACAAATACCGTGTCCCTAGTGAGCCTCTACTAGACTAGCTCGTTGATCAAAGATGGTTAAGGTTTCCTAACAATAGACATGAGTTGTCATTTGATAACGGGATCACATCATTAGGAGAATGATGTGATGGACAAGACCCATCTGTTAGCTTAGCATATGATCGTTCTGTTTATTGCTACTGCTTTCTTGAATGTCAAATACATGTTCCTCCGACCATGAGATCATGCAACTCCCGGATACCGGAGGAATACCTTGTGTGCTATCAAACGTCACAACGTAACTGGGTGATCATAAAGATGCTCTACAGGTATCTCCGAAGGTGTCTGTTGAGTTGGCATGGATCGAGACTGGGATTTGTCACTCCGTGTTTCGGAGAGGTATCTCTGGGCCCTCTCGGTAATGCACATCATAAGAAGCTTGCAAGCAAAGTGACTAAGGAGTTAGTTACGGGATGATGTATTACGGAACGAGTACAGAGACTTGCCGGTAATGAGATTGAAATAGGTATGGAGATACCGACGATCGAATCTCGGGCAAGTAACATACCGACGGACAAAGGGAATTATGTATGTTGTCATTGCGGTTCGACCGATAAGATCTTCGTGGAATATGTAGGAACCAATATGAGCATCCAGGTTCCGCTATTAGTTATTGACCGGAGAGGCGTCTCAGTCATGTCTACATCATTCCCGAACCCGTAGGGTCCGCACGCTTAACGTTCGTTGACGATATAGTGTTATATGAGTTATGTGAATTGGTAACCGAATGTTGTTCAGAGTCCCGGATGAGATCCCGGACGTCACGAGGAGTCTCGGAATGGTCGAGAGGTAAAGATTTATATATGGGAAGTCATATTTTGGGTTCCGAAAAAAGGTGCAGTTTTTTTCGGTATTGTACCGGGAAGCTTCCAGAAGGTTCCGGAGGATTCCGGAGGGGTCCGGAAGTCCACAAGTGGGTCCACCACGTCCCAAGGGCTGGCATGGGATAAGGGGAGACGCCCTGGCCTTATTGGGCCAGGCGCACCAAGTCCTCAAAAGCCCACGCAGCTAGGGAAGGAAAAAAGGGAGAGTCCTAGTAGGAATAGGATTGGACTTTGGAGTCCAAGTCCACGTGTGTACTATTCACGGTTACTGTTCACGTGGCACTATTCCTTCTACTCCAAGCCCCTACACATATATAAATAGAGGAGAGGGGGCGCCCCAAAACAGACAACATTGTCTTAGCCGTGTGCGGCGCCCCCCTCCACAGTTCCGTCCCTCGGTCATATTTTCGCAGTGCTTGGGCGAAGCCCTGCGGAGATAGCATCACCATCACCGTCACCACGCCGTCGTGCTGCCGGAACTCATCCACTACCTAGCCGTCTTGCTGGATCAAGAAGTCAAGGACGTCACCAAGTTGAACGTGTGCTGAACGCGGAGGTGCCGCACGTTCGGTACTCGGTCGGTTGGATCGTGAAGTTGTTCGACGACATCAACCGCGTTGTTCTAACGCTTCCGCTTACGGTCTACGAGGGTACGTAGACACACTCCCCCTCTCGTAGCTATGCATCTCCATGGATAGATCTTGCGTGTGCGTAGAATTTTTTTTGTTTTCCATGCAACGTTCCCAACATTTTTAACAGCATGGTCAGCATTAAAGTGGGCGTAGGGGACAAGGTACTATTCTGGACCGACATGTGGATACAAGGCTTTGCGGCTAGCGACATTGCACCTATGATCACGAGTGCAGTTGACGCGTGCGACAAACAGAGAAGGACTGTGCAACAGGCTATGCATAGCGAGGCTTGGCTGCAAGATGTCAAGGGCGATCTCTCCTTTACGGCACACATCTAGCTGATCCACCTGAGACATGTTGTGGCAAACGTACCCGGGGACGAGTCGGAGGACGATTGGTTTCACTGGCTTAGCAATGAAGTGGGTACCTACACAGCTAAGTCAACATATAATTGGCTCTGTCAAGGACTCATCCGTTCTGCAGCGGCTGCGAGCATCTGGCGCAGCTGGGCGCCGCTCAAATGTAAATTTTGTGCCTGGCTTGCGTCTCAATACCGCGTGTGGACGTCGGATCGGAGGGCACGGCACGGCCTGCAGGATGCGCCATCGGCATGCTATACCTGCCTCCAGGACAATGATACCGTTGACCACATATTGGCACAGTGTGTCTACGCGCGGGAGGTTTGGCACAGCAGTTTTGAGAGCCTTCAAGTCAACATTCGCATCCCAGAAGTGCATGACACCTTCTTGGAATGGTGGGAGCGGACGCGGGCCAACTTTCAGGGGCCGTACAAGCGGGGTTTTGACTCGTTCGTCATCGTGACAGCATGGCATTTGTGGAAACAATGGAACGCCAGAGTATTCAGTCGAGTGGAGCAAACCAGACCACCAAGAATCCTAGTGCAGCAAACTCTGGAGGAGGTCAAGACATGGCAGCGGGCAGGAGTTGGAGTGGTGGGATTGAGTAGATTTGTAAGAGATTAGGCTTTTTGCTTTCTTTGCTGGAGTGGGTGCGCCTGCGGTGATGTTCGCATCCAACTGCAGGTTCTTGTAAAACTGCTATTTCTCCCTTCTATAAAAGTACGGTACGCCTTTGGCGTACTCTCGAAAAAAAACATCAATCTTAGAACATAGTGGATACTAGGGATCAAAGCCCTAACAAATTGACTCGATTACATGGTAAATCTCATCCAACCCATCACCGTCTAGCAAGCCTACAAAGAAATTACTCACACACGGTGGTGAGCATAATGAAATTGGTGATGGAGGATGGTTGATGATGATGACGGCATCGAATCCCCCTTTTCGGAGGCCCGAACGGACTCCAGATCAGCCCTCCCGATGAAGAACAGGAGGTGGCGGCGGCTCTGTATCGTAAAACGCGATGATTCTTTCTCTCCGATTTTTTCTCCACGAATAGGTACTTATAGCATTGGAGTTAGGGCAAACGGAGCTGCCAGGGGCCCACAAGCCTGCCAGGCACGCCCCCCAGGCTTGTGGCGCCTGGTGCCCCCCCCCTCTGGTGGATCTTTGCGCCAGTATTTTTTATATATTCTGAAATAATTCTCCATAAATTTTCAGGTCCATCCGAGAACTTTTATTTTTGCACAAAAACAACACCATGGCAAATCTGCTGAAAACAGCGTCAGTCCGGATTAGTTCCATTCAAATCATGCAAATTAGAGTCCAAACTAGAGCAAAAGTGTTTGGAAAAGTAGATACGTTTGGGATGTATCAACCACATTCCAAGAACTGTGTCTGTGAAATAAGCCAGAGAAGGAACACGGAGATGAAGGACGGAATGGCCACTGTCTGGAAACTCCTCCTGATCATGGTAAATTTATTGACACCATTAATGCCCAGCTGAATGATCAGAAAAGATTATGAACTAACCATATTAATGATAACACTTAGGTCTCACATTTACTCATGGCAATAATATAACCAACTAGCGAGCAATAATAAGATATCTCGGATGCCAACACTTCGTCAAAACAATCATGATATAATATGACAACATGGTATCTCGCTAGCCCTTTCTGAGACCGCAAAACATAAATGCAGAGCACCTCTGAGATTCAAGCAATGACTAAACATTGTAATTCATGGTAGAGGATATCCAGTCATGGTCACGCCCAACATTAACTATACTCAATGCATAAAAATGACAATAGTGCTCTCCAACTGGTGCTTAAATGAGAGGGTGATGACTCAACAATAAAAAATAAAATAACAAAAAGGTAAATGGATAGGCCCTTCGCAGAGGGAAGCATGGATTTGCAGCAGTGCCAGAGCTCGAAGCTTAAATTAGAGATGAAAATAATTTTGGGAGGTATGCTTTTCCTGTCAACGTCACGACCGAGAGTTTTCAATATCTTCCATACTAAACAAATTATAGGCGGTTCCCAAGAGGAAAGGTAAAGTTTACTCCCCCTCCACTGTACCAACACAAGACATGGCTACCCGAATTCACGGGTGCCCTCCATACCAACAACTTTTCGGGGGAGTTTGTTTGCATTATATGATTTCGATTTGACCATAGGACTGGGCATCCTGATTACCATCCTCTCTCGTGCAATGACAAGTGAATAAACACTCATCTGAGAGTAACCCGCTTAGCATGGAAGATACTGACCACCCCCTGTCGCTCCATGAGCGGTACGGGCACACAAAACAGATGTTCGTTTGAATATTTAGAGGTGGCACTTGCAAATTTACTTGGAACGGCAGAGTAATACCGCATATAGGTAGATATAGTGGACTCATCTGGAACAACTTTGGTTTAGGGATTTGGATGCACAAGCAGTATTCCCGCTTAGTACAGGCGAAGGCTAGCAAATAGATTGAGAAGCGACCAGCTAGAGAGCGAAAACGGTCATAGACATGCATTGCGAATAATTAACATTAAACACGAGCATGAGTAGGATATCAACACCCTGAACATAAATATCATGGAGGCTATGTTGGTTTTGATTCAACTACATGTATGAACATGTGCCAAGTCAAGCCACTCGAATTACTCAGAGGAGGACACCATGCTAACATACTACATCACAACCATTTTAATGCATGTTGACACTCAAGGTAAATCATTATCCACTCCTAGCTATTTAAGCATGGCATGAGCAACTATAATCTCTAATTGTCATCACAAATATGTTTACTCATAATAATGTTGAATCATGAATATTGAGATAAACATATTTACAAAGACAAAAACAAGAAGAGTTCATACCAGCTTTTCTTCACCACAATCACTTCATCAAATATCGTCATTATTGCCTTTCACTTGCATGACCGAATGATGTGATAATAATAAGAATGCTGCAAGTGTGCCGTGGACTAAGCTGGAATCTGCAAACATTTATTCAAAGGAGAAGACAAAGTAATAGTGGCTCGTTGTTAGATCAACAATAAAGCATATGGGAGCCACTCAACATTTTCATCGTGGTCTTTCTTCGTGTGACAACTCAACGAAAAGAAAGAAATTCAGAGAAACACACTGAAATATTTTTGGAGTTTTTAGTTTTTCTGAAGAAGAAAAACGAAAAGCGAGAAAAACTATTTACACGGGAGAGCTCCCAACAAGCAAAAGAAGAAATGAGAAATCTTTTTGGGTTTTCTTTTGCTACTACGAATTAACTAACAAGAAAGAAACTACTCCCTCCATCCGTCTTTACAAGGCCTAACTCCAATCTTCATTTTTCCATATATACAAGACCAAATTAGCTAACCGATGCATATAGTCTTTAATACTCTCTGGTAAGGAGTGCCTGGGCATTAACAACAGAGGCACTTAATGGCATGCATGCATGCAAGCCGTTTTCTTTTGGCATGCAAGCCAATGCTTGAGCACGGCTATAAGAGGCACTTAATACAAAGAGAGAGGAAGAGATTAGCGCCATTAATAGACATTTTAATGATGGGTGAGTCCCTAAATTTTCTCTAGGTTTCATGGAATGCCTTGGTACGAGAGATTTGAAAATTAGGCCCTGTAAAAATGGAAGGAGGGAGTATAACTAATTTTTTTGGATTTTCGAAAGTTTTCCAAACACACAAGAAGAAAGCAAAAATAAAACTAACATGGATATACAATGAAAAAGGATGAACACCGACAACTGGAATGAATGTGTGAACATGAATGTAATGTCGGTGAGAAATACGTACTCCCCCAAGCTTAGTCTTTTGGCCTAAGTTGGTCTACGGCCACGGGTCGAAATCAGCACCTCCTGGATAGTGCTGAGGTTGCTGAGGATCCCACTGGTAAATGGCCTCCTGAGGCTCCCACTGGTAGATGGGCTCCTGGTACGGCTCTGGCTCAGCTGCTGGCTCGGGTGCTTGGGACTGGTCCAAGCCCCAATAGGCATAAATATCCCCAGGCATGATGATGTATCTGCCCCTGTGAATATCAAACAAGTTAGGCGTAGGCAAAGTAATAATCTCACATGTACCCTGACTGAATACCAAGTTATACTGAAATCGTTTACGGCCCCTGTTAATAAAGTCATGCCCAACCATACTCTCATAGTCAAGATGCATAATGGGTAAAAGCCTCTCTTCCCTCTCGTCATGCCTAATAGGGATCTCAAAGTGTTGCGCGAGACGGGAAGCATAAATACCATCATAAATAGCGCCCCTCGAACGGTTGGTGTGCAACCGCCGGGCAACCATAGCACCCAAACTGAAGGTCCTATCAGCATAAGAGTGTGGCGCAAAATAGCAAGGTCAGGCGAACTGAGTGTGCCGCTCTCCCACCGACCAGTCAAACACCTCCCAGCAAATAATGAATAATAGCGCAAAACAGGGAAATGTAAACTAGCAACCCTAGCCTCAGAAACTCCCCTCGACTCCCCCACGGTAACCTCAGGGATGAACTCCACGACATCCCTAGGATGTGGCTCTAATGGGCTACCCTCGTTGGGAAGCTTGCATACCTCGCAAAAATCATCAAGTGTCATCACTTCGAGAACATCATGTAAATTAAATGTCAATGTGGGTGTATCTCTCCTAGCATGAAAATGAAAGCTTTGCACGAAAGTATTAGTGAGGAGAAGATACTGGTCACACTTATCTTCGAGGAACGGGATAATGCCGGCATTGTTCACCAAATGATAGAAATCGTCGTAAATCCCCGCATCCCTCAAGAACGTGTTGCATGGCCATTCGCACGGCCGCACCTCGGCCGCACGAGGAAGTGTATACTTGGGCTTAGGAGCCTCCTTGGGGTTCCGGCTCGAAGAACCCCTCAACCTCCACTTGAGCATTTTCTTTTTCTGAAATTTTCTGAAATTTTTAGTGACTCTAAATAAAAATGAACGAAACTCAACATAATTGATACCAACTACTCCCACATGTATCTAGAAGTTATATCATGCATCAAAACTACTTTGGACCATACAAATTCAACATGCAAGCTCATAAACATGGTCATCGTAGTAGCAAAAATTTGCAAAGTATAAAGCACTAGAACAAAAACTAATTGGAGCATTGGAGGAGTCACATACCAAGGAGTAATTCCTCAAAACAGTTTTGGAAATGGAGTTCTGAGCAAGGAGATCGAAAATCACAGCAAAATGAGCAAGAACACGGGCTTGGGAGCAAGTTTGATTTTTTTTGGAGGAAGAAGGAGATGGGTGGCTGGCATAAGTGAGTGGGTCCCTGTGGGACCCACAAGCCTGCTGGGCGCGCCCAGGGGGGTGGGCGCGCCTTGTGGGCTTGTGGCTCACAGGTGCACCCCCCCTGGGGTGTGTTCAGTGCCAAAAATTCTTAAATATTTTGGAAAAAATCATACTAAATTTTCATGGCATTCCGAGAACTTTTATTTTTGGGCCATTTTTTATTGCATGGAAAATTCAGAAAACAGGATAATCATGGCATTTTATTTTATTCTACTAAAAATAACAGAGAGTAAAAGGTGGGTATAGAAGGTTGTGCTTACTAAATTCATCGACCACATGCCCTTCAAAACGAATCCATGAATAAGGTTGATCAAGTCTTATTAACAAACTATTTCCGAATGGCATGAAACCGAAGAATCTTCGTATAACACTAGGTTACCTCAATGGGGATATGCATCTCCGCAACAATAAGAATTTCATATTTCTTTTTAACAGTAGGAAGAGGAAATTTGAATCACCCAATAGTGATCGTCGAAACCTTTTCAATACAATTAATACCATTCACTGAAGTTTGTTTCTTCGGGAAATAAACCGTATGCTCATTAACATTGACATGAAAAGTGACCTTGCTTTTGTTGCAATCAATAACAGCCCCTGCAGTATTCAAAAAGGGTCTTCCAAGGATAATTGACATGTTGTCGTCCTCGGGCATATCAAGTATAACAAAGTCTGTTAAGATAGTAACATTTGCAACTACAACGGGAACATCCTCGCAAATTCCAATAGGTATAGCAGTTGATTTATCAGCCATTTGCAAAGATATTTCAGTAGGTGTGAGCTCATTCAAATCAAGTCTTCTATATAAAGAGAAAGGCATAACACTAACACCGGCTCCCAAATCACATAAAGCAGTTTTGACATAACTTCTTTTAATGGAGCATGGTATAGTAGGTATTCCCGGATCTCCTAGTTTCTTAGGTATTCCACCCTTAAAAGAATAATTAGCAAGCATGGTGGAAATTTTGGCTTCAGGTATTTTTCTTTTAATAGTGACAATATCTTTCATGTATTTAGCATAGGGAGACATTTTCAACATATCAATCAAGCGAGTGCGCAAAAAGACAGGTCTAAGCATTTCAACAAAGCGCTCAAAATCTTCATCATCCTTGTTTTTAGATGGTTTAGTAGGGAAAGGCATAGGTTTTTGAACCCATGGTTCTCTCTCCTTTCCATGTTTTCTAGCAACAAAGTCTCTTTTATCATATCTATTATTCTTAGGAGGTGGGTTATCAAGATCAACAGCAGGTTCTATTTCTACATCATTATCTGGTTGAGCATCAACATGAACATCATCATTATCATTATCATTATCATTATCATTATCACTAGGTGTATGTTCATTACCAGATTGTGTCTCAGCATCAGAAATAGAAGCATCATTATGATTCTCAGGAGGTTTTTCTATCTCAGGTTCACTAGCAGCATGCAAAGTCCTATCATTTTTCTTTTTCTTTTTCTTCTTTGATGGACTAGGTGCATCAATATTATTTCTTTGAGAATCTTGTTCAATTATTTTAGGATGACCTTCAGGATATAGAGGATCCTGAGTCATGCTACCTCCTCTAGTAACAACTCTAACAGCATGGTCATTCTTTTTATTATTCATTTCATCAAGCAAATCATTTTGCAACTTAGCAATTTGTTCTAACTGAGTCTGAACCATAGAAGCATGTTTACTCAAGCATTTAACATCATTAGCAGTTCTAAACATCAAATCACTCAAGCGTTCAATCATGATGGCATTTTGTTTTAGTTGATTGCTAACATACATATTAAAGTGTTCCTGTTTAATGATGTAATTATCAAATTCATACAGGCATTGACTAGCAGATTTATTATACGGAATATCACCTTCATCAAATCTAGTGAGAGAATTTACCTCCACTACCTGTGTCGGGATGTCAAGTCCATGTATTTCTTCAATAGGTGGTAAATTCTTAACATCTTCAGCTTTAATACCTTTTTCCTTCATAGATTTCTTAGCTTCTTGCATATCTTCTGGACTGAGGAATAGAATACCTCTCTTCTTCGGAGTTGGCTTAGGTGGTGGTTCAGGAAGTGTCCAATCATCGGCATTTCTCAATATATTATTCAATAGTACTTCAGCCTGTCCAACAGTTCATTCCCTGAAAACACAACCAACACAACTATCTAGGTAGTCCCTAGAAGCATCGGTTAGTCCATTATAAAGGATATCAAGTATTTTATTTTTCTTAAGAGGATGATCAGGCAAAGCATTAATTAGTTGGAGAAGCCTCCCCCAAGCTTGAGGGAGATTCTCTTCTTCAATTTGCACAAAGTTAAATATTTCCTGTAAGGCAGCTTGTTTCTTATGGGCAGGAAAATATTTCTCAGAGATGTAATATATCATATCCTGGGGACTACGCACACAACCAGGAGCAAGAGTATTAAACCATTTCTTAGCATCACCCTTTAATGAGAAAGGAAACAACTTAAGAATATAGTAATAATGAATTTTTTCTCATGAGCAAATAGGGTGGCAATATCATTCAATTTAGTAAGGTGTGCCACAACAGTTTCAGTTTCATAACCATGAAAAGGATCAGATTCAACCAAAGTAATTAACTCAGGATCGACAGAGAATTCATAATCCTTATTAGTAACAAATATGGGAGAGGTAGCAAACTTAGGATCATATTTCATTCTTTCCCTCATAGATTTTTCTTTCAGCTCAGCAAGCAATTTTATAACCTCATCTCTATCATTACAAGCAAGAATTGCCCTAGCTGTCTCCCTATCAAAAACATAACCATCAGATGTTTCAGGCACTTCAACTCTAGTAGGAGAGCTAGGCATAATGGGTGAATCATAATTTTCAAGAGTTTCAGCATTTTCAGTTTCTTTAGCTTTAGCAATTTGTTCATCAAGAAATTCACCAAGTGACACAGTATTATCAAGCATAGTACTAGCATCATCATAAGTATCATTCATAGCAGAAGTAGTATCATCAATAACTTGCGACATATCAGAGTGAATAACAGGTGGCGGTGTAGCAAGCCTACTCATAACAGAAGGTGAATCAAGTGCAGAGTGTGATGGCAGTTCCTTACCTCCTCTAGTCATAGAGGGGACGATCTTGGTTTTAGCATCTTTCAGATTCTTCATAGTGATCAACAGATATAAATCCCAAGTGACTCAATAGATAGAGCTATGATCCCCAGCAACGGCGCCAGAAAAAGGTCTTGATAACCCACAAGTATAGGGGATCACAACAGTTTTCGCGGGTAATATTTCACCCAGATTTATTGATTCGACACAAGGGTAGCCAAAGAATATTTGCGAGTATTAGCAGTTGAGTTGTCAATTCAACCACACCTGGAGAACTAAATATCTGCAGCAAAGTGTTTAGTAGCACAGTAGTATGATAGTTTCAATAGCAGTAGTAACAGTAACAGAAACAGTAACTGTAGCAGTTTTGTAGTAATTGTAACAGCAGCAGCAACGAAAGTAACTTAGCAAAGATCAATATGCGAAAAGCGTAGGCATTGGATCAGTGATGGATAATTATGTTGGATGACATCATCTTGTAACAGTCACAACCTAGGGCGATACACAATAGCTCCAATTCATCAATGTAATGTCGGCATGTATTCCGTATATAGTCATACGTGCTTATAGTAAGAACTTGCATGACATCTTTTGTCCTACCCTCCCGTGGCAGCGGGGTCCTTAAGGAAACTAAGGGATATTAAGGCCTCCTTTTAATAGAGAACCGGAACAAAGCATTAGCACATAGTGAATACATGAACTCCTCAAACTACGACAATCACCGGAAAGAATCCCAATTATTGTCACCTTGGGGTATGCGGATCATGACATGTAACAGGTGCATATAACTTCCAAGATAGGATCAAGAACTCAAATATATTCATGAAAACATAGAGGGTTCAGATCTGAAATCATGGCACTCGGACCCTAGTGACAAGAATTAAGCATAGCAAAGTCATAGCAACATCAATCTCAGAACATAGTGGATACTAGGGATCAAAGCCCTAACAAATTGACTCGATTACATGGTAAATCTCATCCAACCCATCACCGTCCAGCAAGCCTACGAAGAAATTACTCACACATGGCAGTGAGCATCATGAAATTGGTGATGGAGGATGGTTGATGATGACGACGGCGTCGAATCCCCCTCTCCGGAGCCCCGAACGGACTCCAGATCAGCCCTCCCGATGAAGAACAGGAGGTGGTGGCGGCTCCGTATCGTAAAATTTGATGATTCTTTCTCTTCGATTTTTTTCTTCGTGAATAGGTACTTATAGCATTGGAGTTAGGGCAAACGGAGCTGCCAGGGGCCCACAAGCCTGCCAGGCGCCCCCTGGGGGGGTGGGCGCGCCCCCCAGGCTTGTGGCGCCTGGTGGCCCCCCCTCTGGTGGATCTTTGCGCCAGTATTTTTTATATATTCTGAAATAATTCTCCATAAATTTTTAGGTCCATCCGAGAACTTTTATTTCTGCACAAAAACAACACCATGGCAATTCTGCTGAAAACAACGTCAGTCCGGGTTAGTTCCATTCAAATCATGCAAATTAGAGTCCAAACTAGAGCAAAAGTGTTTGGAAAAGTAGATACGTTTGGGACGTATCAACCACATTCCAAGAAGTGTGTCTGCGAAATAAGCCGGAGAAGGAGCACGGAGATGAAGGACGGAATGGCCACTGTCTGGAAACTCCTCATGATCATGGTAAATTTCTTGACACCATTAATGCCCAGCTCGATGATCATTTATTTTATCTACGTTCTATTAGAGCTTTCATGGAACCTATTGAAATGATACTTGAATATTCTCCCCCAGAGGATATAGTGAGGGCTAATGTTTCAAAGTTTATTGTTAGAGATGAACTAGATATTGGCATTGTTCCCGATGTGCCTCCGATGACTCCTTTTGATGAAACACCAATTGGCATTCATCTTAGGGATGAGATAGCACTAAAGAAGGGTGAGTTGCTTGCATTAAGAGAGTTATCAAAGAGTGATGCAACCACCATGATGCCTGATTACTACTCTTTACCTGTGGATTTGTCAATATTGGACAAACACCAAATTGCATATTCTGAAATTGATCTTGATAATATATGGGCTGATTTTCTGCAGGCTCTCCATGCATAGACCTCATTTGGAGAGTAAATTGCAAAGTCTTATAGATGATAATAGCCTTGATATTGAATTTGCAAATTTGGATACTAACATTCCCAGGTACACTCAAGATGAAGAAGAAGAGGTTTATGATTTCCTAATAGCTCTTATCCTCTCGGTTATAAAAATATTGTCAAATTGCAGCTACTAACCTTGCAGGCATCTCCACTGAACCGGATACATCGGTACTCGCCAAGAAGCGAGTATGAATTTACATATATGATGCCGATGCACCGGAAGCGAGTACAACTCCGACTGAGCTCTGCTATGAGGTGCTCCAAACCCCGGTCGGAGTCTGGTCTAACACTCGAGGTCGACATCCCTTGGGATCCGGGTGGATGACCTTACGGAGCACCGAAGCCTAGCTATATGGCTATAAAGAAAGCACTGCCTGGGAGGTAACCCGGAAGTCCGTAGGTGTCTTTCTTAGTTTTGTGTCTTGAGTCTAGATGCATTCATGATTGCATTGGCACTTTTATTTTGCTTTGAGTAGTTGCTATTTGAGTTGGTTTTGTGTTGTTTTCATTGGTAAAATTTATAGCATGTCGGTAGCCTGTTTTTGTTGCATTCCTCCTCCTACTTTTATTGCAAAATTGCTATGTGCCTAACATGAGGAGGAAGCACAATTTTTTTTCATGAAGTTCTGCAACTCCAGGAGAAAGACGGCGTTCCATACGACCGCTTCGGTCGTTTGAACGCCCGTATGAGCTCGTGGCCGCAAGAGAGAAGAGAACTAGAGCAAAAGACGGCCTATCATACGAGCGCTCGTGCCCGTACGAGCGGTCGTTTCACCTGGCGTCCACAATGAGCATCTCCACAGAGTGAATGATGGCGTTCCATACGACCGCAACTCGTCGTTTGAGCGCCCGTATGACGGCAATAACACCTCCATTTGGTCCATTTTCGACGTCTGAGGTCGATGAGGTGATTTCTAACTGACTGTTTGCTTTCTAATTAATATTTATTACCTTTGAAACCATGTAGCCAATAATTCTCTATAGCAACTATGTTTTCCCTTGTTTCTTTTTACCGGTTGGGTATACGAACTCTGTTCGTATACCGAACTGATGTTTTTACTTCTAACCGACCTTATGTGGTGACATGTACGGTATGGTGCCAACCGTATAAAAGATCCACACAAGCCACTTGGTTGCTTCATCATGATGAACTTCACCGACGAGTGCCCGGTAATGTTTTCCAATACGAACCTTGCTCAAATAAAAATTGCTTAGTATCGAGTTTTTCACCTTAAGTGAGGATCTCTATTGTTAATTAGGCACCTAGGAGATGCACACTTGTGTTTATATCTTGTCTCACACGCACTTCATCCAAACCTAGCATACACGTGACTCCTAGACTTAGTTTGTCAACTTAAGTGAGGTGCTTAGGTTAATGAACCGATCATTATGAGGCTTATGTTTTATCACATGTGTTGCTAATCCTTTGTGCTAAAAAATGAAAAACCCAAAAAGCACAAAAAGCACAAAAATATTTCATTTTCTTTTAGTTTGTTCTCTAGCAGGTTCTATTGGTGGGCAGCCGCCGGACCACAACAAGGAGATCACATGAAGCAAGGTCCATGTCCATTAGAAGAGAGGTCATATGTGCCTCAACGGTAAAAGTGTCTAACCCTTTGCTTTAAGCTTAGGGGAGGTAACAACTTCTCACGCTCTCTTTCAATAACTGCACTTTCTTTTTACTTTCATAATTTCCCTAGTGTAATTCTAAGTGTGGGGAGGTTACTTTTGCATGTGTAGTGTCTTGTGCAATGCTCTTGATCATATGGTTTTTGTGTATTAGTATGTCCCGCTGTTTTGACTTGCCTACTTTGCACTTGTTTAACTTAGCTTGTGGGAATCTTGCTATCTTTTGAAAAACATTGCCATGTTCTTTTATCAAAAACCCCATAAAGGAGTCCTTTGAACTATTGCCTTTCTTTCACCTAATTACTTAAGTTGGGGACTCTAGTGGTGGCTTGATTAGCGATTGAATGATTGTAGAGGCTTTTTGCTGATGAACCCAGCATCTTTGGTTGATCCGGGACGCGCAACGGGGTTTATCTCCGCCAAACTATCCCCTCGGGGTACTTCGCTTTTGAGTCTTATGCAACATGACACCGGAATACTCTTGTGTAGTGTTTGAGTTCTTATGACTAAGGCAAGTTCGAAACCTTTTGCACTTCCGTTCATCTTTTATTGCTAGCCTCTACAGTACCGTGCATTGCCCACTCTCACATTGGGACTTGGAGCAAACTTCGCAGGTACATCCAAACCCGTGGGAGGACTTTCTCTTGTTCTCCTACACATAAGACACCCCATCTCCACAAAACAGCCACCAAACCTACCTACATGGAATTTTCATAGCCATTCCGAGCATATCGCCATGCACTACCATCATTTTAATTACATGACTAGAGACATGTTTTCATTTGCCTTGCATGATCATAGTATGGCTAGCTCAACATTTCCATGGCTTGTCTGTTTTTTTATGTCTATGCTACGCCGGATCATTGCACATACTGGTACAATGCCAGAGGCATTCATCATATAGAGTTTCTCTCATGTTTGCAGTTTTGAGTTATGATAACATTCAGTTGAAGTGAGTCATTATAAAAGTGTGATGATCATCATTATTAGGGCATGCCCCAGTGAGGAAAAGAATGGTGGAGACTTGTGAGTCCTCAAAAAAGTGGGGATGAGGTCCATGAGACTATTCCAAAAAAAAGAAAAAAAAGAAAAAAGAAGAAAAAAATATGAGAGAAAAAAGAGAGAAGGGGCATGCTACTATCCTTTTACCACACTTGTGCTTCAAAGTAGCTCCACTTCATGTATTGTAAAGTAGAAAGTTTCACCAGCTTTATGTTTCGTACTAGTGGGGAACCTACACTATAGAACTTGGCTTGTATATTCCAATGACGAGCATCCTCAAAAGCTCGAGGTCTTCATGAGCAATCAAGTTGGATGCACCCCACTTAGTCCATAGGAGAGCTTGACATATACAACCCCAGCCTCCGCGTCGGCATATACAACCCTAGCCTCCGCGTCGGCATCTACTACGACACGCTGGACGCCGAGCTCAGCTACCGTGGCGCGTCGCTCGGCGGCCCCGCCGTTGGCGCTTCCACGGCGTCCCCGGCCGAGTTCTACCAGCGGAGGAAGAGCTGGGAGACGATGAAGGTGGAGTTCGACGGCAGCAGTGGCGGCATCCTCCCCGGCGACGTTGCTGCGGAGCTGGAGAAGGAGGTGGATCGGGGGGCGGTGAGCTTGGAGGTCGCCGTGGACGCGCGGGTGAGGTACAGGTTCAACGCCATCAAGATTCGCCAGAAGCCCAATTTGTGGTGCTCGCTCACAATCCCGGTTAAGCCGGATCAGGGCCGCGGCGTCGGCGGCGCTCTTACCTCCGGCGACCGCTGTAGCGTCAAGTATTGATCAAATCGGCGAAGCTTGACTTACGTACTTCCTTCGGTTTGCATCTTGTTCATGTTTCATTTGGAGATTAGCGTGCAAGTTTCATCGGTTTGTGTTTTGTGTAAAGATTCACATTATTTGGGATGGTGGTCGTCCCTACAATATCACGGTTATCGAAACTTCGTTGCGTTCTTAAATTATTCATCTCGACAAGTGGCGTGGCAATGGTATAAACATGCTTCATATTACCCAAGTTGTAAGGTCAACTCCAAGGCGCCGGCCCAAACGGGTCCGCTTTTTGTTCGTTTGGGTCGGCTGCAAGGGTGGCGTCCGCCCTTGGCTATGTATTTCTGGGCAATGTACCCAACCAGCCGACCCATTTGGTCCGGCTCGTCAGATTTTTTTTTTTGCCAAATTTTCTCTAATTGACATTCTATACATATAAATCAACTAAGCAAATAAAAATAAAACATTAGACATGATTAAACAAATAAGTCACATAGTTTTTACAACACAATAAATAAAAATCTCATAGTTTACAATTAAATAAATTTAAAATTATAGCGATTACATTGAAAGAAAAGGAGTAGAAACATCTATTGCCTTCCTATTTGAGTTTATATATGCTCAACCAAATCATTTTGAAATTGAATGTGAGTTGTCCAATCACACATTTCTTGATGAAATTGGGTGTACTGTGCAAACGTTGCTGTTCCATACTCAGGCTCAACGTTTTCACCTTGATAATCCCACTCTTGGTTAAACAGGTTGTCATCACGCTTAATCGCTTATCCTCTAGGATCATGTTGTGCATGATCACATAAGCAGTCATCACCTCCCACATCCTTCGAGTGCTCCATGTTCTATCAGGGTGCCAACAACAGCATGTCAAGATTGGAGCACACCAAAAGTACGCTCCACATCCTTCCTAGCACTCTCTTGTTCTTGGGCAAACCTAGCCCTCTTCTCTCCTATGGGATCGAAGATTGTCTTGACAATCGTAGAGCACTGAGGATAGATACCATCAGCTAACTAATATCCCTTGTTGTATTGGTGGCCACTGATCTCAAAGTTGATCTCTGGGGACTTGCCTTCTAGTAGCCTCGATAACAATCAGGTTGTATCCGCGGCATTTGGTTCTCTCAAGTACTCCGGGCTAAACACTACAACCACAACTTTGCAGAACTTGTCTAATGCCTCAAGGCATGTGGACTCACTCATGCGGACATACTCATCCACAAGAACATTAGGAATTCCGCATGCAAGCATCCGAACAGCTGTTATACATTTCTGATAAGAGAAGAAGCCAACTTTTCCAAGGGAATCATGCTTGCATTTGAAGTAATCATCATACCCCATCACTCTGTCTCAAATACGGTTGAACACATGTCTCGCCATCCGGAAGTGTCGCCGGAAAAGCTTGGCAGAGAATAGTGGGTCATTGAGCTCGAAATAATCGTTGAAGAGTAGGCAATGGTTGTTTTCTCAGTTACGATTCAACCACGGAGCATGGCCTGGGATCGATCCCCTAAACAACGGTTGCTGCCTAGAAATGTGCTCATTGACGACCAAAGTAGCAACCATGACATCCTCATCGTCAGACGATTATTCCAACAATAATGAACATATGAAGTTATTGTAAAAAAAACTCATCCGAGCTATCCACCATGATCCTTCGGAGTGATGAATACGTACCTCACTGGATGGCGGCAGGCGTGGATGAGGCAATCGTGGAGGAGTCGCTCCGTCCTTGACCCCACAACGGAGACAAATGCAGCAGGGCGGTCGAACCACGTGCCCTTCGGCGGTGACCTTGGAGGTATCGGTGGTATGTCGAGGGTTGTCGGCACCCTGGGTAGGCTGGCCTTGTACTACTCCATCGGCGGCAAGAAGCAGACACAAACATGATAGAGTGGGCGGATGCGCCGATGGTGGGGTCGTCGGTTGATGTAGCAACGTGGGCTGGGCGGTGGCGAAGATGCTGGCAGCGGGTGGCGGCGACGATAGTGAAGAAGCCGGGGTGTGTTGGCGGCGGGGGGGGGGGTGTGGCGTTGTTGTGCCACCGACAGGTGGGCCAGGGGAGGACGTGATGTAGGGTAGAACCCTAGTTCATGATCTTTTCACACTTGGAGGTGGGCAAAGGAGCAAATCAAGAAAAACACAAGATGAACACTCTATTGACAAAGATCCAATCACACATGTGCTAAATCCACATACACATAAGAGGATACAAAGGTCCAAATCCAACACAAGAGGGCAAATAGGCAGCTAGGTCATCCCAATCCTTAGAGGAATTGAGGGCTTGATATCCAAGAGGATCTTCCCTAAGAAGGGGTCTTGAATCCACAAGTGGATCTTCTCACATGGAGGTCTTGATCTCCATGGGAGAGGTAGTAGATGAGCAAAGCTCTCTCTCTCTAGATATGAGCTATCACTTTGCTAACCCTAGTTCGTCCAAGTGAAGGAGTATATATAGTCTAGGGCGAGAGTGGGGGATAATGGGTAAAAACCCGAGTGACTACGCACAGGCAGGTGCCAGACGTCCAGTGGTTACCGGTCGTCCGGTGGCTCGCGACGGACCGGATGTCCGGCATGGGTCGGAATTCTGACAGTTTGGTTCTGATGGGTCGGCGTCCGATGTCCGGTGAGTGTCGGTCGTCCAGAGGCTCGGTCATCCGGAGGGCGTCGGATTTCTGGCGTTTTGCTGCTGGACACCGAGGGTCGAATTTCCGGAGGTGGACGGCCGTCCGGGCACTGGAGAGTGTCGGACGTTCGGCACTTGTCGGTCGTTCGGCCGCTGTAGAGTTCCTTGGCTGGGAATCTTCTAGCTGGCTGGTGTACATCGTGTCGGACGTCTGGTGCCTGTAGCTCGTCGGCAGCTCCTCATCTTGTTCGTTTTGCTCCGAGTCCTCGCCATCTTTTCCATGACCTTGGTCAAGATACCTGATCACACATATTATTTCCGCTTGAGGTAGTAGCCATGTCTCGCAGGTCGAAAGTGTGAGTTAGGAGAGGAGCAAGTTCACCTCGGTTTCGATAGCTCTTGCACGCAGTCTTGTCATTGGTTCGCTTGGTGCTTGTGGTGACGATAGTGGGTCCATGGGGATGACCGTGGGATGCTCCGCATCATCTCCCCCCCCTTGGGGAAGATCCACTCTCGGATCGATAACCTCATCACTATGTAAGGGAGATAGGTCCTTGATGTTGAATGTGTCGCTCACGTTGTACTTGTCGCATGGGATGTCGATCTTGTAGGCATTGTCGTCGTAGCATGCTAGCACCTTGAATGGTCCATCGGCGCGAGGTAGAAGCTTGGACTTGCGCTCGGTGGGGAAGCGGTCTTTGTGTAGGTGTAGCCACACAAGATCTTCGGGTTTGAACACCTTGGGGTGCTTGTTGATGTTGAGCTTGGTTGCGAGGTGTTGTACTTGGCGTTCAATCGTGTGCCTTTATCTTCATTCATCTTCTTGAGATAAGTTGCTCTTGCACTCGCGTCCAAGTTTGTTCTCTCTTGTAGTGGTAGCGGAAGGATGTCCAATGGTGATAATGGGTTGAAGCCATAGACCACTTCAAAGGGGGACCTGTCGGTAGTAGAGTGTCGTGCTCGATTGTAGGCGTACTCGGCGATGGGCAAGCATTCTTCCCACTCCTTGAGTTTTTTCTTGATCAACACGCGAAGGGGTGCAGAGAGTGTCCGGTTAGTGACTTCCGTTTGGCCGTCGGTTTGTGGGTGGTATGACAAAAAGAAGAGTAGCTTGATTCTGAGCTTGGCGCATAGTGTCTTCGAAAAGTACCTTAGGAACTTGACATCGTTGTCTGACACGATCGTCTTGGGTACTCCATGCAATCGCAAAATTTCCCTACAAAAGAGATTTGCAACATGTGAAGCATCGTCTATCTTGTTGCATGGAATAAAATGTGCCATCTTAGAGAAGCGGTCCACTACCGAATCTTTGCTGTTTTAAGTTCTAGGCAAACCAAGCACAAAATCCATACTAATATCTTCCCATGGGTGGTACGGAATAGGAAATGGCATATGTAGACCATGAGACTGAGCTTGAGACTTAGCTTTACGGCATGTGGAGGATCGATTGGTGTAGCATGAGACGTCACGAAACATCTTGGGCCAAAAGTACTTGTTGGAGAGTGCGGCGAAGGTCTTGTCGCGGCCGAAGTGTCCCATAAGTCCTCCGTCGTGAGCCTCTTGCAAAAGCAACAAACAAAGAGAAGACTCAGGTACACAAAGCTTGTTAGCCCGCATAAGATAGCCATCCTTGAGATAGTATTGCTCCCAAAAATTGTTAGTTTGGCATTTGGCATAAGGAATCACAAAAGAAGCATCATGCGCATTGATGAGTGATATTTTTACACTCATTTCAACCTTGTTTAAACCGAGATATTTCATTAAAAGAGAGATATTCGCTCCGATATTGTCACTAATGGCTAATAAGTGCAAGGGATTCCACAAATCATCTCTTTGATATTTTTCCACAGGAAATGGGCTAAAAAGGGAAGAAATCATGTGGGGGAAAGGAAAGGAAGGAAAATGGAGAAGAGATAAGTCACCAGAAGGCACCAGAAGGCTGCCAGAGTAAAAGATGGTATTCCATGCAACCATGAGCGCTCGCATGAGCGGTCGTTTGGCATGGAAACCGAGGCAGGTCGTCCACGTGAACAACTTTTATAAAGGGGACCGAGTCGAAATGTGAACAGAGAGCGCGTCGGGAGAACGTCGAGCACAACCAGAACCTCTTCATCATCATCTTCATCCACAAACCCTAGCCACCGCCATTTTCATCTCCATCGCCATCTCCACCACCACAGTTCTCTCTCATATAGTTCATACTTGTAATCGTGCATCATACAAGGCATCCATTGTAAGACATATTGCAATCAATCAATCTTAAGATGTGTTCTTCAATGTTTTCTTCTCGCGATCTGATCTTGATGTGTGAGTAGATCGGTAAGGTATGGCGTGAAGCATGAGCCTTGCAATCCCAAGTACTCGGTGAAGGGATCAATGGGAGTCTTTGACATAACGTCTCGTATGTGTGAAATAAAATTGTTTCGTGAAGTGTCTCTTGTCTTGTCCGCGATCTTCATCCCTGCAGGTACCCAGGATCATGGAGATTGAGCACCGGGGAGGCTAGGAACAAGGGGACCGTGAAGTGTTATACCAAACACTGGTGATAGTAAGGTTTAGTAGGATAACATGGATCATAACCTTGGGGATTCATGAGGTGTAGTCATTAAACGCCCAAAGCTTTTGTCTTATATTATTATCTTAATTATCGGGGCAACCCCGCGAGATGGATAGGGCCTGCGGTAGGACAACTGATTCTTGATGCAGGACTCGAGCCGGTCAAGATGTTATTTGGACACATCCCCCACTCCGATACAAAGCAAGCACCTCTTGATGGGTGACTTCCCGAGCACAAACTAATATCATTTTTGATCCCAACACCAATACATGGTTGTAAGCATTAAGACCTCATCCCCGTACCTTCTTTTTATTATAAGTGTTTGAATAACAATTTGCTTGCTAATCCGGTCAAAAGCTAGATTTGACACTTTGACAAAAGCTTGCAGACCATCTCTTCAAGGGAGTCTTGCTCTCGTGGGTTCGATACCTAGGGTCACCTCTGGGGAAATAGGTGCGGGATACCCTTTCTTGTTCCAACACTGAATCAATAAAAAGGAGATATCAAGCCCTTTTTCTGGCGCCGTTGCCAGGGAGGAGTTTAGTATTCCTAGTCTTTGTGTTTAGAGTTTTTGTTAAAGTTAATTTTTAGTTTTTGTTTTTACTTTCATTTTTTAGTTTAAGTTTTATTTTGTTGCAAGTATTTTAGTGGAAAATACCAAAAAGTTACTATGGCTCGTAATCTTGGGAGTTTTGCTACTCCTAGCAACAATTTCATGCGTGAACCAATTGCACAACCTGATGTTGCAGCTGCAGAATATGAGATTAAACCGAACCTAGTTTCCATGGTTCAATAGGACCAATTTGGAGGATCTGCTTCTGAAGATGCACGTATGAATTTACATAATTTTACTGAATTATGCAACATGACACGCATAAAGGATTATGACCCAGATGCTCTTAAACTTCGCTTGTTTCCTTTCTCCTTGAGACGAAAAGCTAAGGAATGGCTTTTAGCTTTGCCTAAAGGCAATATTACTTCTTGGGCTGCTTGTTGTAGTAAATTTTTATCTAAGTTTTGTCCATCTGCAAAAATTATGCAATTACATTCTCAGATTACAGGTTTCAAGCAAGAAGAACGTGAGCCACTAGCGCTTGCGTGGGATAGAATGAAAGAAGCTATAAGAAACTGCCCCAATCATGGAATGGAGGAGTGGTTAATCCTTCATATGTTTTATAATGGCTTGAATCGCATGTCAAAAACTATGCTTGCTACAGCTGCAGGAGGAACAATTATGGGAAAGCCCATAGAAGATGTCATACTAGATGATATGCAAGAGAACCATGCCCAATGGCATGTTGAGAGGACCACCACCAAAAAGGTGAATGCCATAGAAGAAAATAGCTCAGAGTTGACAACCAAGCTAGAAGAACTTATCCTTCTGATGAAAGGTAAAAAAGAGGTAAATGTCAATGCCATCACTAATGAAGATACTAGTGATGTTAATTTTATTACTCGTAATAGCTATAATCCCAATTGGAAAAATAATGGATATGCTCCTAAACTTCCTTATCCAAATAATGGAGGAGCGTCCAATAATTTTAATGGAGCTAATGGTAGCAATAGAAATACTCTTGAAGAAACTCTTAAAAGTTTTATTGCTAGCCAGACTGAGCAGAATGAAAATTTCAAGCATATCTTGAAGAATCATGATAACTTACTCAGTCAATTGACCAGTAAGGTTGTTGGACAAACAAATGATGTGCAGATACTTGAAGCCAGATCCAAGAATATTGAGGCACAAGTGGCAAAGATAGCAGAGAGCCAAATCCTTGATTTTGGCCAAGTTTGCAGGTAAACTGGAGCCTAACCCGGTTGAAGAAGTTAAAATGGTGAGAAGCAACGAAGAGAAAGAAGAGCTACTTGACACAAGCCATGTGTCGGAGTACAACTATACCGTTGCAGATTTTGTAAAGATGATATCCATGAAGTACCCACTACCGGAGGTAACTAACGATGAGGCATATAATGTCTTTGTTGAACAAGTTGCAGCCAAGGTACGTGAACTTGATGATGAAAGAAAAAGGTTATTCAGTAAGTTACCAGCTAAGCAAGAAGATACTTTTGAACCTACTATAGAGATTGAGATAGGACTTAATAAGTTCAATGCTCTATGTGATCTAGGGGAAAGTGTTTCCACTATCCCCAAATCTATTTATGATAGTCTCAATCTTGGTCCTTATGCTAATACTGAGATTATATTGAATATGGCTAATTCTACTTTTACTCAAGCAGTAGGCATTAAGCATGGAGTTATAGTTCAAATAAATGATTGCCCAGTCATGATTGATCTTGTTATAGTAGATACGCCTGAAGATCCTATTGCCCCTATAATTCTTGGTAGACCTTTTGTAAGGACTATCAAAGCTATGATAAATGTGTTTGAGGGAAATGTTTGTTTTCATTTACCATCTAAAGATCCCTTTATAAGGCATTTCCCCAGGAAAAAGAAATTGAAGACCTATGCAGGAGGTGGCATCCTTTTGAAGGCCAGAAGCTATGGTCTCGGTGTTCTAGCACCACCCTGATCACCACTACGGTTGAGCTATCCGACCGAAAACAAGCGCTTCGTGGGAGGCAACCCACGCGAATAAAGTAGACAAGTAAGTTTTTGTTTTTGTTTTAATAAAAGAGTGATTGAAGTTCCGTATGAAGAAGTTAGTTTGGAAGAGTCGTTCTAATGAAGGCCTAGCTTTGTGCAAGATGATTTATATTGATGTTTGAATACCTGGAAATATGTCTATGTATTGTATTGGAACCCCCGCAGAAGAGCAAAGAAAAAGAGAAGTCTCGCAAGAGACAGATCAAAAGATGACGTTCAAAACGACCGCAAGCGGTCGTATGAATGGTCGCATGACCTGCCAGAGGTTCCAGCGCAAGACAGCAGAGACTGCAGGAGCTAAGACTGTGTTTCAAACGGGCGCATCCGTGCGACCGGTCGTTTGACTCCTTTGCAGAAAACAAAGAAAAATCCAGTGTGTTTGACGGCGTTCCAAACGGGCGCACGCACCCGTTCGAGCGGTCATTTGACATCGTCGACCAGAAGCGCAAAAAGAACAGAATGAAAGATGGCGTTCAAAATGGACGCAGGCATCCGTTTTAGCGGTCGTTTCATCTACACACAGGCAAAGGTGAGTTTAACCGGATCAAAGACGGCGTTCCATACGGGCGCTAGCACCTGTATGAGCGGCCGTTTTGCGCGCCGACGGCTCCAATAAGCCTAAGGAAGAAGGTATTTCACCCCCATCTATCTCTTTTCTTCTTCTTCTTCCTCCAAACCCTAGCAAAACTTCACCCGATCTCTCTACTCGTTCGTTTTTAGTTTGAATCCTTCCGTGTGATCGATCTACGGTACGTTTCTCCTTCGATCCCCAATTTAATTTTTGTGAATCCATGTTCTACATGCCTAGCATTGCCATGTTTAGGATATACGCATTTTTAATTCAAACTTAAGTTTGGCATGGATTTGATGATGTTTTTTAGAGGAGTAATATGTTGTGAGTACCGTATAGGATCATTATTGATTCATTATATTGGACTGAAAAATTGTTTTATAGATGTTTACACGGAGGTCTTCTCGCGTACGCGGTGGTTCGGGTTCATCCACCGCACAACCGCAACAATTTTTCACTCAGGGGATCGTCTTCACCGATCGTGGAGCAAGGAAGAAGTTCCAGAAGCTGACAACAAGGAAGATCAAAGCAACCAAATGGGCTTGCGCGAATACTCTCGCCAAGCTAGGTATCACTCATGATTTTAATTTGCTTTGTCATAATGCCGGGATGCATCACTTTGTTTATCAGGACTGTGAGACTTATGAACGAATGACGCTTGAGTTTCTTAGTACTCTCTTGCACAATGTTGGTTTAATGCCAAATGCATATGAGGAGGAGAGGATCACTTTCTGTCTCCTTGACCAAGACTTTGATACGTCCATTTTCCATCATGTTTTCCTACTGTTATTTATTATATTTTGGATCATTATTTCACTTTATGATGCAATCTTATGTCTTTTCTCTCTTATTTTGCAAGTTTCACATGAAGAGGGAGATTACCGGCAGCTGGAATTCTGGACCGTAAAGGGGTACAACAGAGATAGCTATTCTGCACAACTCCAAATGACCTAAAAATTTATGGAGAATTATTTTGGAATATATAAAAAATATTGGCGGTAGAAATACCAGGAGGGGGCCCACCAAGAAGCCACAAGCCTGGGGGGCGCCCCCCCCCCCCCGAGCTTGTGGGGCCCCTGGCAGGCATCCGGATCCCTCCTTCTGCTATATAAGGCCATTTTCCCTAGAAAAAAATAAAAAGAAGACTTTCGGGACGAAGCGCTGCCGTCTCGAGGCAGAACCTGGGCAGGAGCACTTTTGCTCTCCGGCGGAGCGATTCCACCGGGGATACTTCCCTCCGGGAGGGGGAAATCGAAGCCATCGACAGCACCAACGATCTTCTCATCGTGGGATGACCAATCTTCATCAACATCTTCAACAGCACCATCTCATCTCAAACCCTAGTTCATCTCTTGTATTCAATCTTTGTCCCAAAACCTCAAATTGGTACTTGTGGGTTGCTAGTAGTGTTGATTACATCTTGTAGTTGATGCTAATTGGTTTATTTGGTGGAATATTATATGTTCAGATCCTTAATGATATCCAATACCCCTCTGATCTTGAACATGAATATGATTTGTGAGTAGTTACTTTTGTTCTTGAGGACATGGGAGATGTCTTGTTATAAGTAATCATGTGAACTTGGTATTCGTTCGATATTTTGATGATATGTATGTTGTTGCTTCCTTTAGTGGTGTCGTGTGAACGTCGACTACATGACACTTCACCATATTTGGGCCTAAAGGAAGACATTGTGGAGTAGTAAGTAGATGATGGGTTGCCAGAGTGACAGAAGCTTAAACCCTAGTTTATGCGTTATTCCGTAAGGGGCTGCTTTGGATCCATATGTTTCATGCTATGGTTAGATTTATCTTAATTCTTCTTTCGTAGTTGTGGATGCTTGCGAGAGGGGGTAATCATAAGTGGGAGGCTTGTTCAAGTAAGAACAGCACCCAAGCACCGGTCCACCCACATATCAAATTATCAAAGTAGCGAACGTGAATCAAATAAACATGATGAACGTGACTAGATGAAATTCCCATGTGTCCTCGAGAACACTTTGCTTTATATAAGAGAATGTTCCGGCTTGTCCTTTGCTATAAAAAGGATTGGGCCACCTTGCTGCACTTTTATTACACTTGTTACTTGCTACTCGTTACGAATTGTCTTGCTACAAAACTATCAGTTACCGTTACTTTCAGTGCTTGCAGGAAACACCTTGTTGAAAACCGCTTATCATTTCCTTCTGCTCCTCATTGGGTTTGACACTCTTACTTATCGAAAGGACTACGATTGATCCCCTATACTTGTGGATCATCAAGATTCTTTTCTGGCACCGTTGCCGGGGAGTGAAGCGCCTTTGGTAAGTGGAAATTTGTAAGGAAACATTTATATTACGTGCTGAAATTTACTGTCACTTGTCACTATGGAAAGTAATCCTTTGAGGGATTTGTTCGGGGTATCTTCACCTCGACCAGAAGCATTGAGAGTTTCCCCTCAACCTACTGAACCTACTGAAAATATTTATTTTGAAATTCCTTCGGGTATGATAGAGAAACTGCTAGCTAATCCTTATGCAAGAGATGGAAAGGTACATCCTGATATGCACTTGATATATACAGATGAAATTTGTGGATTATTTAAGCTTGCAGGTTTATCCGAGGATGGAGTTAAGAGGAAGGTATTCACTTTATATTTTGAGGGAAAGGCATTGACATGGTATAGGCTATTGGATGATACTGGAACATGGGAATGGAACCGATTGAAGCTGGAATTTCACCAGAAATTTTATCATATGCATTTGGTTCATCATGATCGGAATTTTTGGCCTCATGAAGGAGAAAGTATCGCTCAAGCTTGGGAGAGGCTTAAATATATGATGCATACATGCCCCAATCATGAGCTCTCAAGAGAAATAAGTATACAAAACTTTTATGCTCGACTTTCTCGTAATGATCAATCCATGCTCAATACTTCTTCTACCGGTTCCTTTATGAAGAGAACTATTGAATTCAAATGGGATCTTCTGGAAAGAATTAAACACAACTCTAAGGATTGGGAAATGGACAAAGGTAAAGAGTCAGGTATAAATCTTGAGTTTGATTGTGTTAAATCTTTAATGGAAACTGATGCTTTTCATAAGTTTAGTACTAAATATGGGCTTGACTCTGATATAGTAGCTACATTTTGTGAATCATTTGCTGCTCATGTTGATATCCCTAAGGAGAAATGGTTTAAGTATCATCCACCTATTGAATTAAAGGAAGAACCCATTATAGCTAAAGAGGAAATACTTATTTATAATGTTGATCCAGTTGTGCCTACCGCTTATATTGAGAAACCCCCTTTTCTTGTTAGGATTAAGGAACATGCTAAAGCTTCAACTGTGGTTAATAAGAGTAATATTAAACCAATTAAATCCTCTGAACAAATTAAAGTTGAACCTAATATTGCAATGGTTAAAGATCTTTTGGTTGACAACATTGATGGACATGTCATATATTTCTGTGATGAAGCAACTAGAATTGTTATGCCAGACCCTAAAGATAAAAACAAACCTGTAATTGGTATGCCTATTATTTCTGTTAAGATTAGAGATCATTGCTATCATGGTTTATGTAATATTGGTGCTAGCGTGAGTGCTATTCCATTTACTTTTTATCAAGAAGTCATGAATGATATTGCACCTGTTGAGATTGAAGATATTAAGCTTGCAAACAGAGATACTATTACACCACTTGGGATTGTTAGAGATGTTGAAGTCTTGTGTGGTAAGATCAAATACCCTACTGATTTTCTTATTCTTGGATCACCACAAGATGATTTTTGTCCCATTATATTTGGTAGACCTTTCTTGAATACAGTTAATGCTAAGATTGATTGCAATAAAGAAATAGTCAGTGTTAATTTTGATGATGTATCTCATGATTTCCGTTTCTCTAAGTTTAGTAGACAACCTCATGATAAAGAATTGCCTAATAAAGATGAAATTATTGGTCTTGTTTCTATTGCGGTGCCTCCTACTGATCCTTTAGAACAATACTTGTTAGACCATGAAAATGATATGCATATGAATGAAAGAAATGAAATAGATGAAATATTCTTTAAACAAGCACCTATTCTTAAACATAATTTGCCTGTTGAAACTTTGGGAGATCCTCTCCCACCTAAGAGTGATCCTGTGTTTGAATTAAAGCAATTACCTGATACACTTAAATATGCTTATCTTGATGAAAAGAAGATATATCCTGTTATTATCAGTGCTAACCTTTCAGAGCATGAAGAAAAGAGATTAGATTACTTAAAACTCTGAGGAAGCACCGTGTAGCTATTGGATATACTCTTGATGATCTTAAGGGCATTAGTCCCACTCTATGTTAGCATAAAATTCATATGGAGCCATATGCTAAACCAGTTGTTGATCATCAAAGGAGATTAAATCCAAAAATGAAGGATGTGGTAAGAATTGAAATATTAAAGCTTCTGGAGGCAGGTATAATTTATCCTATAGTTGATAGTAGATGGGTAAGTCCTGTTCATTGTGTTCCTAAGAAAGGAGGTATCACTGTTGTTCCTAATGATAAAAATGAACTTATCCCACAAAGAATCGTAACTGGTTATAGGATGGTAATTGATTTCAGGAAATTGAATAAAGCTACTAGGAAAGATCATTACCCCTTGCCTTTTATTGATCAAATATTAGAAATATTATCTAAACATACACACTTCTGCTTCCTAGATGGATATTCTAGTTTCTCTCAAATACGTGTATCAAAAGAAGATCAAGAGAAAACCACTTTTACTTGTCCTTTTGGAACTTATGCTTATCGTCGTATGCCTTTTGGTTTATGTAATGCACCTGCTACCTTTCAAAGATGTATGACTGCTATATTCTCTGACTTTTGTGAAAAGATTGTTGAGGTATTCATGGATGATTTTTCTGTTTATGGAACTTCTTTTGCTGATTGCTTAAGCAACCTTGATCAAGTTTTGTAGAGATGTGAAGAAACTAATCTTGTCTTGAATTGGGAGAAGTGCCACTTTATGGTGAATGAAGATATAGTCCTTGGGCATAAAATTTCTGAAAGAGGTATTGAAGTTGATAAAGCTAAAGTTGATGCAATTGAGAAAATGCCATGTCCTAAAGATATCAAAGGTATAAGAGGTTTCCTAGGTCATGCTGGTTTTTATAGAAGGTTTATAAAAGACTTCTCTAAAATTTCTAGGCCTCTTACTAATCTTTTGCAAAAAGATGTTCCATTTGTTTTTGATGATGATTGCGTAGAAGCCTTTGAAATACTTAAGAAAGCCTTAATATCTGCACCTATTGTTCAACCACCTGATTGGAACCTACCCTTTGAAATTATGGGTGATGCTAGTGATTATGTTGTTGGTGCTGTTCTAGGACAAAGAGTTGATAAGAAATTGAATGTTATTCATTATGCTAGTAAAACTCTAGACAGTGCTCAAAGAAATTATGCTACTACTGAGAAACAATTTTTAGCAGTTGTGTTTGCATGTGATAAGTTCAGATCTTATATTGTTTATTATAAACTAATTGTTCACACTGATCATGCTGCTACTAAATACCTTATGGAAAAGAAAGATGCTAAACCTAGACTTATTAGGTGGGTTCTTTTGTTACAAGAATTTAATTTGCATATTGTTGATAGAAAAGGAGCTGAAAACCCAGTAGCGGATAATTTGTCTAGGATGGAAAATGTTCTTGATGACCCACTACCTATTAATGATAATTTTCTTGATGAGCAATTAGCCGTGGTAAATGCTTCTTGCACTAGTCCTTGGTATGCAGACTATGCTAATTATATTGTTGCTAAATATATTCCACCTAGTTTTACCTACCAGCAAAAGAAAAAATTCTTCTTTGATTTAAGACATTACTTTTGGGATGACCCACACTTATATAAATGAGTAGATGGTATTATTAGACGTTGTGTACCTGAGCATGAACAGGAACAAATCCTACAGAAGTGTCACTCCGAGGCATACGGAGGACACCATGCGGGAGACAAAACTGCACATAAGGTATTACAATCTGGTTTTTATTGGCCTAATCTTTTCAAAGATGCACGTAAGTTTGTCCTCTCTTGTGATGAATGTCAAAGAATTGGTAATATTAGTAGACGTCAGGAAATTCCTATGAATTATTCACTTGTTATTGAACCATTTGATGTTTGGGGATTTGATTATATGGGTCCGTTTCCTTCCTCTAATGGGTATACTCATATTTTAGTTGCTGTTGATTACATTACTAAGTGGGTAGAAGCTATTCCAACTAGTAGTGCTGATCATGACACTTCTATTAAAATTCTTAAAGAAGTTATATTTTCAAGGCTTGGAGTCCCTAGATATTTGATGACTGATGGTGGTTCACATTTTATTCATGGTGCTTTCCATAAACTTCTTGCTAAATATGATATTAACCATAGAATTGCATCACCTTATCATCCTCAATCTAGTGGTCAAGTTGAATTGAGTAATAGAGAAATAAAGTTAATTTTGCAAAAGTCCGTTAATAGATCTAGAAAGAATTGGTCTAAGAAACTTGATGATGCATTATGGGCTTATAGAACTGCTTATAAAAATCCTATGGGTATGTCTCCGTATAAAATGGTTTATTGAAAAGCATGTCATTTACCTCTTGAGTTAGAACATAAAGCTTATTGGGCAATTAAAGAACTCAACTATGATTTTAAACTTGCTGGTGAAAAGAGGTTATTTGATATTAGCTCTCTAGATGAATGGAGAACACAAGCTTATGAAAATGCCAAGTTGTTTAAAGAAAAGGTTAAAAGATGGCATGATAAAAGAATTCAGAAACGACAATTCAAAGTGGGTGATCACGTTCTCTTATACAATTCTCGTTTAAGATTCTTTGCAGGAAAACTTCTCTCTAAATGGGAAGGACCATACATTGTCGAAGAAGTTTATCGCTCCGGAGCTATCAAGATAAACAACTCCGAAGGCACTAATCCGAGAGTGGTTAATGGGCAAAGAATTAAACATTATATCTCAGGTACGCCCATTAATGTTGAAACTAATATTATTCACACCATGACACTGGAAGAGCACATAGAAGAAACCTTCCGGAACGCCCCAGAACCCTGAAAAGGAGTAGGTATGTGGTACGGTAAGTAGACCGACTCCAAAAATTCCATAAAAGCACTTTTTGTTCATTTTGGAATATATAAAAAATTAGTAAAATAATAAACAGTCTGAAAAGTGCATGAGGGAGCGACAAGCCTGGGGGCGCGCCCTACCCCCCAGGGCGCACCTACCGAGCTTGTGGCTCCCTCGTGGACTTTCCTGACTCCGTTTTTCTTCCATATTACTTCTCCTGCACGAAAAAAATTCATTATATATACTCTCGGATGTTTTGACCACTGTATCGCAAGTTTCTTGTAGCGACCCGACCTCAAACGGTCAAGCCTCTGTGTATCCGTGCCATCCCTGGATCAGTATGTTGGCACACACATTACATCAATGTATATATCAAAGTGCAATCACATGTATAAATAACGTAAAACTGATATATATACCTCATAAGTCTCAGCGGAAACAAACAAACGGGTGTGGAGTCCCATCAACGCCATCGGCAGGTTGAGTGTAGACCGTAACCCTACAACGAAACTCACTCGTCGTAGAAAATCCTGTAACATGATACGTTGCAGCCGTGTAGGTCAGTACATTGAATGTACCGGCAAGATCACAAATAAGAGAAACAGATGATGAAACTATTCTATATGCAATATGGCTTTGTGGCTCTGTGTCTGAGTTTTTGCGTAAAAGCTGGTTTTATTTTCCCTACCTCAAAGGAATAACAGGAGTCTTTAATACAGAGTTATCTACTATGACATGGTTCCGCCAACCGATGTCTCATAGCCCAGAACAATTCTATGTTGTCCAAAATTAATTATCAGTCCAGTGTTGAGAGTTCCGAGATAGATCCAAGTCCAGAGGCTCAAATTGTCCGTAACCGGGGACACGGCTAATCGATTAGGTTTTAACTCTGCAGAGTGTTGTGCACTTTACCCACAAGATTCGATCCCTCTTTTTACGTTCTCGCACTTCAGGGTGTTTGAGAACAAGACGACCGAAACATGGTCTTCCGAAGAGTTCCTCTGACCACTGTCCGGTGCTCATCCAATCCTACCATAGTTCTACATCTGCTAGCACCATCCCAGCTAGATTCACAACTAAGGTCAACCAAGCCAGAGCCCATAATGACTTGCGGTTGCACAGGTAAGCTTCCGGGCATGAAGTATTCTTCCGTCTCTTTGAGTCTGGATGAAGCTTTCCGCAAGATGTCATGGCGCTTCTCCATGCATCCCGGCCATCCACTGGTTGCTCCAAGGTGCCCATCAAATCCATCCTTCACCTAGTAGTGTGTATTGAAATCTTGTCTCGAGTCTCGAAATCTTGAGGTCTTGTAGATGCAGGCCTTGAAGGATACCGGTCTTGAAATTGCCATCATGAAGTTGTCGTCATTGACGTAGAGTCCTCCTTATCACACCACTCCCGGGCACTCATACCAAACCCCGTCTACATTAGCGTATCATTAAAACTAGACAACGTCCCGGGCTTGGTAACAGGGAGATGGGTTCCTACCTCATGCATTCTACTCAACTACAAGACTTAATATCACTACTGGAGGAAAGATGAAAAGGTGACACTAAATGCAATAAAAGCATAGGTATGTAAAAATGGTCAAAGTGAACTTGCCTGGTAAGTTGATGAAGATATTAATGCTCTCGGAAACTTGATAAAACTATTCGTCACTCCGAGAAAATCTATATAATCAAACATAGTATTCACATAAACAATCAATTCTAGCAATCAATACTACCAATAAAAATAACACTCAATCAAATAAAAGTAATAAAGAAAACAATAATGAAATCAAAGAAAGCCAAAATAAAATCCAAAGAAAACTTTAAAGAAAAACTAGAGAAAACCAACACACACAATATCAATCAATAACTCTCATAACAACACTAAATTAATCTAAATAACTATTCTACAGTAAAGAAAATAGAATTTTAATGCAACAACAAAAAATAATTTACAAAATTATTAACTAGCAAAAAGAACTAATTTAACAACTATTATAACTATATAGTTAACACTAAAACAATTATAACAACCAAGCATACACTAAAACAAGTCTAAACAATACTAAATAATTATAAAAAAATAATTTATTTCTAAATAACAGAAACAATAATAACATAACTTGAAGTGGCAAAAAGAATTACTTTTGAAACTAATAAAACTATTTCTCTTAACTATAGCTATGCGCTAAACAGACAGAATACAAAATAGTAGCTAAATACTAATAATTAAATATAAAAATTAATCTACTGTAGTCTAACAGAAATATATAACATGTAAAAAGCTACAAAAATAATTAACTAAAAAATGATTAAAACAATAATTTAATGACTAAAACAACTATATAAACAAAACAATACTGTTGTGGCTAAAAACCTAATTTAAATAAAACTAAAATTAATTCACTAAATACTACTGGCTAGGCAATTCAACAAAAAAACAGTAGCAAAAAGAATCAATCAAAAATATTTTATAAAACTCAAAATATTCACAAAACAAGGTTTGAAGCAAATTCATGCAAATTCAAATTTAAACTATTCAAACATGGCCAAACTTGGAATCTACAGAAACTAGATGAAAATATTAATCTAATGCAAAAAAGAATCACTCAAAAAGGATTTAAAACCTAAAAGATATTAACAATCTAAAAACAGAAATTTTTCTGTAAATTAAAAAACAAAACAGAAAAACCTAAAAGCCTACCGGATGGACAGTGGCTACGTGGCGGCTTCTGATTGGCCTAGGGGGTGTGCGTGCGGGCGGTCATGGGCGAACGACCGAACAGAAAGAAAAACGCTTCGCGCGTATAAAAAAACAGCATTCAATGGTGGCCGTTGGATTTAGATCGTGGGGTGGAGAATCTCACCGCGGCGGTGATGGCGTCGGACGTCGACGGCGGCGGTGCTCCGGTGGTCGGCAGCATCGGGGGAGGGCACGAGGCGATGTAGCCGATGATGGCGATCCCAACGGTGGTCGGCAAAGGGCTTGGGGACGACGGGATCGGACGGCGGTGAGCTCGGGGCGGATGCGGCATTCGGGGGTCGTCGGTGGCGACGCTCCAGTGGTCGCGGGAGGCGGAGTTGGTGTCTGGCGGATGCGAAGCACCGAGGAGGGTCCAGGGGTGGCGAAGATGATGGTCGGAGGCGGCGGATGTGAGTGAAGCGAGCTCGGCTAGGTTCGGCCGAACCCCGTGCTCCGGCGAGGGCGTGCGATGACGAAGGCGAGGCTGCAGTGCAAAGCAGACGACAAGATGATGTCAAGATGATGCGCACAGGCGAAATATACCGAAGTACAGAGGAGGGGCTCACGAGGGTGCTCACCGGCGGCGTATTGCTCCGGTGGAAAGCTTCGGTCGGCGGCGATCCGATGTGCTCTAGGGCACGGCCTAGATAGTTTTGGCGAGGGGTTTTAGGGGGCCACGATCGAGGAGTGCTCCGGGTTTTATAGGGACAAGACGTGGAGGAGGGGAAAACCACTGCGATCGAATCCGGCGAAGATCGGACGCAGCGAGGCGGCGTGCGCGGCGATGTGCTCTCGCACAGCATGGCGTGGGGAGGAAGAAGGGAGGCGGGGCCCACCCGTCAGTGGGCGCGGGAGCGAGGGAGGCGGTGCGGGCGACCGGCGCGAAGGGTGTTCGGTGCGGGGCTGCGTTGCTGGGCCGGCTGGCTGGCTAGCGCAGGTGGGCCGCTGCCAGTGGGCTGGCCGACAGTGGCTTCGGCCTTTTGAAAAAAAAAACAGCAGCATTTTCCATTTTGAATAAAACAGAGAAAGAAAAACTAAAATAAATAAAATAAATTAAAATTTCACATAGGCATATTATATATCAAAATCTTCAGAAAAAGATTTCCTAAAACTACTATTTTTCAGAGACAAATAAAATCCAAAAAATTTAAATAAAGAAAACAGTGCTACTGTTACATTTAAAATTCAATAAAAATATTTTAAAATACCAAAATGATTTCAAATATACTTTTCTCCATTTTTCTGTTGAAGGGAATCATTTTACCCTTATTTCCATATATTTTTTTAGGAGAAAAATAATTTGAATAAAAAACCAAATAACTCCAAATTGGGTTTGAATTTGAATTTCAAACCACTTTCAAATCCTTCTTTTAAACCTCCAACTCATATTTCATATAATTTGAAGAAGTCATTTTATCCTCTCTCATGAAAATCATTGAGTTGCATAAAGTTTCTGAATTTGAAATATTTTCAAATGGAATTCAAATTCTTTCAAAACCCTTTTCATTTAAATGGAAGAAGTCATGTCATCTTCACTCCAGGGTTTTGTATTGAAATGAATTTGAACTCACTGAGTTCAAAATGCAAAGTGAAAGTTTTGGGAGAGTCATTTCATTCCCTCTCATTAAACTTTCAAAAAGTTTCAAATTTCACTCACTTTTAGTCAATCAATCAAACAAACAATCAAACAATCAATCATATTTATTTAATTAATATAACATTCCAAAATTTAGAATTTTGGGATGTTACATTTCTCCTCTGTTCTTGTTTCGGGCTGTTTTCCTGACAGATCTATATCGCCATGGCGCCTCCAAGCTTGTCCAAGGACAAGTTCTATGAGAAGGTGATCAACCTGTACCTTCTGGAGGTGATGAAACACCCTCAAGCCATTGAGCTGCGTGAGGGGGTGCTTCACATCCGGGACGTTCAAGGGCCAAAGAAGACCGGGAGCGAGAAAGCCAGGCTGGAAGCGGTGGAACAGGAGATCTTCAAGTATCAAGGGATGGTGGAGCGCGGACTCAATGCTAACCACTCCATGATCACGGAATTCATTCGTGAGCACAAGGTGGACAGCAAGGATATTGGGGACGTCATCTTCAAGCTGAATGACCGGATTGATCATCTTCAGGCCCAAATTTATGACTTACAAAACCAAAATTTTGAGTATGAGGCCAAGTTTAAAGGTATGAGTTTGGCTGCAAGTTTTAGGACTCCGGAAACACGTTCATCCTTTTATGATGGAGAGCCTATGCCTTGGAATACGGAGGACAAGCCTACTACATCATCACCATCATCACCGAAGAAGGAGACTTGGGTACACGGGTATGGGCACCACCCTTGGATTGTGCCAAGCTTGGAGGAGGTGCCCCGGTATCGTATCACCATCACTTTTATCATAATTATCTATCTTAGTTCGATCCTTAGTTATTTCGTGATTTAGACGAATAGAGTTTTAGTTTGATTTAGTTTTGAGTGCTTGCTTTGTGATCTATCTATCTATGTAATCGAGTGTGAGAGTTATATAATAAAGAGTAGTTTGAGTTGAGTTGTTTTACTTTTGTTGATCCAATCTTAGCAATAAAATAAAGAGAATAAAAAAAGAAGATCATATGCTAATCCCATGGGGAGTGATGACTTCACATAAAAGAAGTATAATTGATGAAACTTGTTGGAAGTTAACAAACATAGCATTGGTCATTGTTGCAATTCATGAAAAAGTAATAAAGAAAGAGAGGTCTTACATATAAATATACTATCTTGGACATCTTTTATGATTGTGAGCCCCCATTAAATATTCCATGTCAAATAGTTGACATTGGACAAGGAAGACAACGTAATGAGTTATGTTTGCTTATATTCACATAGAAGCTATATTGTCATGGATACTCTAACATGTGGTGCTTGCCCATAATCTTTTGCTAGCCAAAATTTCGTACTAAGTAAAGATACTACTTGTGCATCCAAAAACCCTTGAACCCAGTTTCATGTCATGAGAGTCCACCATATCTACCTATGGATTGAATAAGATCCTTCAAGTAAGTTGTCATCGGTGCAAAAGCAATAAAAATAGCTCCTAAATATGTATGATCTTTTATTGTAAGGGAAAATGAGCTTTGTAAGAACTTGTGATGGTGAAGAAATAAAAGCGACAGACTGCATAATAACGGTTGCTATCACAAGGGGCAATATAAAGTGACGTTCCTTTACTTTAAGAGCTTGCACATCCAAAAATAAAAAGCGCATGACAACCTCTGCTTCCCTCTGCGAAGGGCCAATCCTTTACTTTATGTATTTACTTTTATGCAAGAGTCAATAGCATTCTCCTCTATTCCGTTTTTATTTTCTCTCTTGGCAAGCATCATGTGGTGGGGAAAGATCCAGGCATATATATCCAGTTGGATGTAGGTGATCATGAGTTATTATTGTTGACATTACCCTTGAGGTAAATAAGTTGGGAAGCGAAATTATAAGCCCCTATCTTTCTATGTGTCTGACTTAAACTTTTGCTCCATAAGTATGCCGTGAGTGTCAGCAATCATAGAAGACTAAATGATAGTTGAGTATGTGAACTTGCTAAACAAAGCTCTTACATAGACTCTTTCTGATAATATGATGAATTGCAATTGCATCAGTGACCGAGATCATAGTTTGTTAGTTTCCAATATGGTTTATGGTTCGTACTTTATCTTGTGGATGAATTGTCACTTATTCATCAGAAGTTTTATGATGATATATTGCTGTTATGATAATGATCATGATGCTTTCATGTCCGTATTTTGTTTTATCGACTCCTCTCTCTCTAAACATGTGGTCATGATTATCGATTTCGGTTTTCGCTTGAGGACAAGCGAGGTCTAAGCTTGGGGGAGTTGATGCGTCCATTTTGCATCATGTTTTCCTACTGTTATTTATTATGTTTTGGATCATTATTTCACTTTATGATGCAATTCTTAAGCCTTTTCTCTCTTATTTTGCAAGTTTCACATGAAAAGGGAGATTACCAGCAGCTGGAATTCTGGACCGGAAAGGGGTACAACAGAGATAGCTATTCTGCACAACTCCAAATGACCTGAAAATTTACGAAGAATTATTTTGGAATATATAAAGAATATTGGCGGCAGAAATACCAGGAGGGGGCCCACCAGGAAGCCACAAGCCTGGGGGGCGCACCCCCGAGCTTGTGTGGCCCCTGGCAGGCCTCCGGCTCCCTCCTTCTGCTATATAAGACCATTTGCCCTAGAAAAAATAAAAAGAAGACTTTCAGGATGAAGCATCACCATCTCGAGGCGGAACCTGGGGAGAAGCACTTTAGCTCTCCAGTGGAGCGATTCCGTCGGGGATACTTCCCTCCTGGAGGGGGAAATCGAAGCCATCGACATCACCAACGATCCTCGCATCATGGGAGGACCAATCTTCATCTACATCTTCACCAGCACCATCTCATCTCAAACCCTAGTTCATCTCTTGTATTCAATCTTTGTCTCAAAACCTCAGATTGGTACCTGTGGGTTGCTAGTAGTGTTGACTACATCTTGTAGTTGATGCTAGTTGGTTTATTTGGTGGAAGATTATATGTTCAGATCCTTAATGATATTCAATACCCCTCTGATCTTGAACATGAATATGATTTGTGAGTAGTTACTTTTGTTCTTGAGGACATGGGAGAAGTCTTGTTATAAGTAATCATGTGAACTTGGTATTCGTTCGATATTTTGATGATATGTATGTTGTTGCTTCCTTTAGTGGTGTCGTGTGAACGTCAACTACATGACACTTCACCATATTTGGGCCTAAAGGAAGACATTGTGGAGTAGTAAGTATATGATGGGTTGCTAGAGTAACAGAAGCTTAAACCCTAGTTTATGCGCTATTCCGTAAGGGGCTGATTTGGATCCATATGTTTCATGCTATGGTTAGATTTATCTTAATTCTTCTTTCATAGTTGTGGATGCTTGCGAGAGGGGGTAATCATAAGTGGGAGGCTTGTTCAAGTAAGAACAGCACCCAAGCACCGGTCCACCCACACATCAAATTATCAAAGTAGTGAACGCGAATCAAGTAAACATGATGAACGTGACTAGATGAAATTCCCATGTGTCCTTGAGAACGCTTTGCTTTATATAAGAGAACGTTCCGGCTTGTCCTTTGCTATAAAAAGGATTGGGCCACCTTGTTGCACTTTTATTACACTTGTTACTTGCTACTTGTTACGAATTATCTTGCTACAAAACTATCAGTTACCGTTACTTTCAGTGCTTGCAGGAAACACCTTGCTGAAAACTGCTTATCATTTCCTTCTGCTCCTCATTGGGCTCGACACTCTTACTTATCGAAAGGACTACGATTGATCCCCTATACTTATGGGTCATCAGACTTTAACATCACTTTTGCTGAGTGGTGTAACTACTTTGGCTTCCTCAACAATGATGATGATATTAGATATGTTTATGATTTCACTGACCCGCACCCGAGGTAATCCTTTCTTCGGATGAGTCACCATGGCTCTAGGCATAGAGCCAGTTGCATTGAAAGTCCTGCTATACGTTATTTCTACTATGTTATCACTAACTCATTGCAGGCATGAGGAGAAGTTTCTAAGGTGAATGATGAGAACATGCTAGTTCTCGGAAAAGCGGCAAACCTGGACATTGGTTATTCGCCCAACCTAGGGGCAATACTTTTGCTACACCTCGTGCATCAAGCAAACCATGCACAAGGAGATATCGTGTGTGGAGGAGTGATCACCATGTTGGCCAACTCCCTTGGCCTCAACTACAAACATCTTCGTCCTATTCTCGGTAACACCCTTGTTAACATTCGTGTTCTTACTAGCGCTGGTATGGTAGTAGTTCATAATGGCCGTCATTGTATCAAAATTCCTGTAGTGGCATACTTGTTACCCATACCTATGCCTAACCATTTCTCCATCGAGAATGGACAATTGCATTATGTTGCACTGGAAGGAGATGCAGCTTTTGACCAAGAAGGGTTAGAACCTGAACAAGTAGATGAAGAAGAACTCACCACCGACGAAGAGGAAGAGCAGCCCCAACAAGACTACACCACTTACGCGGACCTCAACAACCTTCAGGGCTCTATCCAAGATATGAGCAACCTCGAATCGTCCCTGAGAGGCACGGCCGCCTACATGAACATGAACTTCTCCAACTGGAGGCAGGAGTGGGCTCCTGACCAACCGCCACAATGATCTCGTCGGTTTGGGCTTGCAAGAGCCTAAGCTTGGGGGAGGTTATCACCACTTCTACATCAAGATGTGGTGGTATTTGAATAAGTTGTAATGAGGTTGTACTTAAGCTCGATGAGCTTCAAAACACTCGTGTTGGTTTGTTCCAACCCTTTGCTTTTTATTTGCTTTTGCTTTTCAATTTTTGCCTTTTGCGATTTTTCGGTTGCAAGTTAGTTTTCAAAAACCCAAAAACCAAAAAAATAGAATAAACTTTGCTTTGCTCTTGTTCTTTATTTAGCCCCTTGGAGTTCGTTTGCATTTTGTTTTCAGAGGAGTTGATCTATTCCAGGACAACGAGGAATGCAAGAGTAAGGAAGAGAAGTGTGTAAATTCGCAACTGTGAAGGTATGTCCTACGACCCCTGTCTTTTGCACTTGAATACTTAGAATAGATGTAGTAGTTGTATGTGTGATATGTGCAGATGGGAGTAAGTCTTGATAGTTGATACAAAGGTTTTGCTCTAGTAGCTGAAATAATTTTGTAGCCTTTGTTTTCTTTAGTTTAGACAACTAAGACTTGCCGTGGGACAGTTTTTTTTAAGTGATATGTTATTAACCAAATATAACTATGCACAAGAGAAAGTCTCTCAAGTCTTGGGAGTTGAGAAATTGTAGTGGAAGTAATGTTTAATCATGCTCAACCCCATGTTTTTAATTTTAATAGACTTGATAGCACCTGTGGATTAAATTGTCTAGAGGAACTTAGTTGAAAGGTGGGTGAGATTATGCCAAAAATCTATGTTGTATATCTCAACATGGTGTTATAGCCTCCGGCTGGTGCCATGGCCTTTGCTACTATATACGCGTTTACGTGTGTAAATGTGGCTTTGTCACCCTTCTTGATGTTATGCTGAGGACTCCGCTGGCCAATGAACGATCCACCAAGAGCGACAGCTCAGATTTCGGCTATGAGTTTGTTACCATACATAGTAGCAACACTACAAACGAATATTATTTGGCTTTCTCTTGAGTGGGTGTGTATGTGGTAAATTAAGGGGACTGATCAAAAGAGCTCGAAAGAGACATTGTTACTAAAGGTCCATAGTTCCCAAACATTAAGCCGTAGCAAAAACCTATGCATGATCACTTATTTGGCATAATCTCCTTCACGTGACAATAATAGTTCCAGCAAACATTGATTGAAACAAAGTGTTTAAGAGCCTAGAGGAGGAGACAATTGTGGGTGTACTCTTGAGCACTTGAACATTATATTTTACTACATGCTTTCTACTCCCTAACTTATGTTTTTATGGCTCTATCTAAAGAAATTCTTCCGTGCATTCCCGGCAAGCAAGTGTTGTCTAGATTAAATGAAATGAAGTGTTGCAAAGTTGTTTTTATCTAGTAGATCAGAAATTTTGTGTTGATTATCTTTGCTTCACTAACACTTGCTCTATAACCATGCCACCGCTATATCTATGATAAGTTTTCAGGTCAAGAAGCGGAGGGCTATCTACACTACAAAAAAAACACTTCCGTGATGATACGTCTTTGTCATAGTAGGTCAAGTTTTCTGTCATGCATGTACATCCATGACAATTTTATGACAGAATCATGATAGTCATACCTGTGCTGTCGTAGAAGTGTTCCATGACAATACTGAAATTATCATCATGGAAGTGTCCACTTCCATGACGATAAATGTCGCGTCATGGAAGTGTTTTCGTCAAGGGTAACCGACACATGGCATTCACCGTAACGGGTCGCCGTTAAGCTATCGGGTTCCGGTTTGGATCCGATAACCCGTTAGCAGCCTTGACCAAAGATGATTTTCCACGTGTAAATTTCTCATTCACCGGCGGAACCACGTGTCAGCTCGGCGTTGGGACAGATGTCATCCATTCATTGGACGCGAGACACCTATGATACGTCGACACGTGGCACGGCCCAATAGTGGCCCATTTACGTTAAAAAGGCCGGCCCATTTGACTTGGTCAAAAGTAAGTGGGCTGGCCCATGGAAAGCCTGTTAACGGCCTGTTCGCATACAACCCATTTACGGCCCGGGTACTCACGACCCGTTATGGCCTTTCAAAATTTGGCCCAGTAGCGCCATGTGGGTCGTGCCTTATGATTTCAGCCCGTTGTCACTTTTGGCCCATCTATGGCCCGTGACGTCTTTCAGCCCATATTAGGCCTTTTGTTTCTCTGGGCCCATTGACGGCCCGTGGTGATTCTGGCCCATGATGAAAAGTAAACGGCTTTGAGCCCATTAACGGCCCATGATTCAGTTGGGCCGTTTCCAGCCCGTGTTTTCTTTCGGACTTCTAAGGGCCCATAAAATCTTGGGCTCATTTTCGGCCCTCAATTACTTAAGGACCGTTAATGGCCTGTTATGCTAATGAGCCAGATTCGGCCTCTGGTTACAATCGGCCCGTTTGTGGTCTGTTAACCCATTGGGAAATTTTCAGCCCGTCATGTATTCCGGCCCATTAACGACCCGTTATGACTGTCGATATAATTAAGCCTGTGATGACTTTCGGCCTGTTAGCGGCCCGTTATGCTACGGGCCCTTAAATGGACCATTCCCACTATGGCCCGTTTATGGCCCATAATGCGGTCCGCTTTTGGCCCACGGATCCTACGGCCCGTAGATGGCCCTTGGGCACTACAACAGGTAGCAGGCCCATGGTTACCACGGGCCGTATGTGGCCCATGGTTAATGCGGCCACTAACAAACCGAGGAAAAAGATGACTACGAGGAAATAAGTATGCAAGCAACTAATGCTAGGCTATTACGGCGATTGCACAGATTACATCCACTGGGCATCAAAGTTCGCCACCCGTGCAAATATAGGAAACACCCTACACTATACAAAAATAGCTTGCTGTTTTCTTCAGCCGGTCGCTGCCCATTAAGAACAAATTTTGTATCGCAACAAAACAAATTATAGCTATATAACAAAAGGAGGGTTGGCATAAAAGTAAATGCACCATCAGAAGTTTAGAAGCTCAGATGATTTGACCTGACTGGTACGTTTTCATGTTGTAGTGTCTGATGGAGCACCATAAACTTTGTTGTCATTTCTCCTAGGCTCCTGAACAACATAGCAAATGTCTGATAGTCTGGTTTCAAAACCATGGATATCTTGACGACATCGAACAATGGTTATTCTTGTTTCACAAAGGGTCTCTGTTAGGGATTGGACTTGTGTCTGGAGCGCAGATATATCATTCTATCGAGCTTGAAGATCTTGTTCATGAGGCAGTTTGGACGAGGTTGCCTTAACAACCAACCCAGTATTACGCAGGAAGGTGCTTTTGGCACTGTTAGTGGAGAGATACTGACCCACTACAGCAAGAGGTGACATTGTGGTTATGGTTGCCTCATCACCTTCAGGAGGTTGTTGCGGTTCCACCATTTGTTCCATAGCTTGCTGAAAAGTTGAGTTTGTACATTAGTAGTACCAGAATAGAAGTTATTAATGAGGTAGCAAAACCAAACAGAATAGCTTTGGTTTATATACAGAACTTATTTTGGTGAACCCGTGTAAAATATTATTGGTATTTTACTGCAAAGTAAATAATAAAACCAGGTTCCAAACATATGACCATATACCATGGCTAATGTATTGTCTATTTCTTCACATTGTATTGACATCTAAGATAAAGAGACAAAGTTTATAATACGGTGAGCATAGTATGACATCATTCACATCACAAAACTACTGAGATCAGACAAACAGGCGATTGTAACATTGTGTGCAGCACGAAACTTGATTACAGATCAAGAGCAAAGGAACATCGTTCCTCTCTTTTAAACCTTGTAAAGTGCAATGATACGTTCAGACAACTATGTATAAAATTGAAAAGAGTAATAGACATTGGCTGCAAACCATGCAGTTCAATGCGCCACAAGTTAGAGTTACCAGTAGTTCAAAGGGCCTGAGGATTAAGGACTTACTACAGCGGCTTTGACTGGTGTAGTCATGCCCTTCGTCTTGCTGGTGTGACAGTCCTTGAAGATTTCCACCGCATTTGGTTCAGGTTCTTTTTGGTCCTTGCAGGCTTTCCTCTGCATTTGGAACAAGTCAATATAGATCTGATAATATGGCACAGCCAAAAGAGTGAAACAGCAGCTAGTTACCAGAGCCTCGCAGTGTGTAATCTAGCTACGAGATCCTGTCGTCTGTTTGAATTTCCCTTTCATACGGTTGGCCTTGTTCTTTGAATAGTTCACCTAGAAGAAGATAGATTTGTGAGGGACATGCGTAAATAGGAGTTCAACATGTGATCTGGTCACATCTATATAACATACTTGATACTTTGAATCAGACCAGTGTTTAACAAGGGCTGTCCAGTTTTCATCCGTTATATTTTCCACTGGAGATGTTTGGGCAAGTTCATTGTTAGCCTTGCCTTCAAAGTGAGTTTTCCTCAGATTATACCAATACTATCGCAGAGCAAACTTGAAAACATGAGTGCATGCTTGTCTGGTTGCATCATCTTGCCGATCCAACTTGAACCTCATCTGTTCAAAATTATAGGAGTCTCATTACCAGCAACCTAGAAAGTATGGGACAGAGCAAGACGACATTACTAAGTTCCATAAATAACCATACTTACATATAAATGGTTGAGGAAGGTGTTAAACTGGATTTCGTCTTTGTCATTTCTGTACTGAATCCATGTTGGGAGGATACGTGCATGACACCTAACAGAAACAGCTGCCTCTGATACTAACTTGGCTGACTCTATAGCATCATGTGGCCTTTTTAAACCTAACTCAAAATGGATCTCCATTCTTCCTCCTTTAGATTTAGTTAACCTGTTGAGCATTATCCTTGATGTCTGTTTCCTCTTGCGCCTAGGTGCTAGTTCAACAACGAACATGGGAAGTGTTAGTGTACATCAAACTGTGAGACTACATATAAAGAAGCATGCAACTGTAACTTGACTCGATCAACTACCGTCTTGCTGTTGAAGCTCACAAGGTTGATCTGATCTTGCCAAGTCCTCTTGTGCCAAGAGTGCTTCGGAAGTAGTGTTAGGTGGCAAGGGAGCTTGGGAACTTGCCGCTAGCAGAGTTGACAAACAAGTAAGTCGTGCACATGTTGGTACTACGGAAGAAGGTGCTGCAACCACTAGGGCTGTCGTTCCTTGTTTGGTTCGTTTGTCTTTGCTACATTTTGCAAGTGGTGTAGCAGGGGATACTGTGTTTGTACATTTATCTGGTGGACTTCGACCTTCTCTTGCACTATCAGTACCAGCAGAATCTGCAGAGCTGTTCCGCTTCCGTTTCCGTGCCTCCCGAGTAGTAACACCATCCCCTACCATTATGTGTACCTTCCTCTCTTTTTTCCATGTCAAGTCAAACCCACGAGAAAAAGGAATAAAAATTTAGTTCTTCAGAACTAATTGATGTGTGATTCAGACGAACTGAACTTTGATGTTAGACAACCGCATGATAGGAGGATGTAATATGTACGAAAAACAGGACGGCATGAGATAATCAGACCTATGATGCGTAAACTAAGCAGAAGGCATTTCAATAAATTAGAAGCAATGCAATGGAAGCTAGACACCATATGAAAGATGCTACAAATATCACTCTGCCAAGTTAATAGTGTCTCATCATAAGTGGCATTTAAACAAATGTCAAGCGGTACAAGCAATAAATCATATGCAAGATCCAAACAACATCACACTACCAAGTTAAAGGTGTCTCGTCATAAGTGATTGATGCAGGATAGACACGAATAGTACTTCGATGTTAGAACATGTAATAGACAGATGTAGTATATGCAAAAAAAGGAAGACATGCCATGTTAACATGTATAATGTGTAAACTAAGCAGATGCAATTTAATCAAATTAGAAGCAATACAAGCTAGACACCATATGCAACATGCAAGCAAATATCACACTGCCAAGCTAGAGAAAGCACCTGGGATGCTGGAGTAGGGTTGTTGGGCACATCATATTTACTTGGAACTTCTACTGCACTAGCAGTAGTAGCAGAATCTCTAGAGCGCCTCCTTACCGGTGGCGCCAGATGACCGCCATCAGCCCCTGCCTTACATTTTTTCCTTCCTCTCTCTTATTTTTTTGCCTTGTCAAGTCAAACCCACAAGAAAAATGAATAAAATTCGCTTTTCAGAACTCATTGATGCATGATGCTGACGAACACTACTTTCATGTAAGGTGACCGCATGATAGGAGGATTGAATATGTAAGAAAAAAGGACAGCATTGCATATTCACACCTATGATCTGTAAACTAAGCAGCAGGCATTTCAACAAATTAGAAGCAATGAAAGCTAGACACCGTATGAAAGATGCAATGAATGTCACTCTACCGAGTTAAAACTTGTAGGATCGAAAGTATGTCTAGAGGGGGGTGATTAGACTACTTGACCAAATAAAACCTAGCCTTTTCCCAATTTTAGTTGTGGGTAGATTTTAGCAATAGTACATGTCAAGCATCACCCTACATATGCAATTCTAAGAGTATAGCAGCGGAAAGTAAATAATTGCATATGTAAGTAAAGGAGGGGATCGGAGATTTCAAACGCAATGAAGACACGATGGTTTTTGGCGTGGTTCCGTTAGGTGGTACTATCGTACGTCCACGTTGATGGAGACTTCAACCCACGAAGGGTAATGGCTGCGCGAGTCCACGGAGGGCTCCACCCACGAAGGGTCCACGAAGAAGCAACCTTGTCTATTCCACCATGGTTTACGTCGACGAAGGACTAGCCTCACTCGGGGTAGATCTTCATGAAGTAGGCGACCTCCTTGCCCTTACAAACTCCTTGGTTCAACTCCACATCATGTTGGAGGCTCCCAAGTGACACCTAACCAATCTAGGAGACACCACTCTCCAAAAGGTAATAGACGGTGTGTTGTTGATGAACTCCTTGCTCTTGTGCTTCAAATGATAGTCTTCCCAGCACTCAAACAACTCCTCACAGATTTGGCTATGGTGGAAGAGGGATTTGAGTGGAAAGCAACTTGGGAAAGGCTAGAGATCAAGATTCAAATGGTAGGAATGGAATAGCTTGATCTCAACACATGAGAAGGTGGTTCTCTCTCAGAAAATGTATGGTGGAAGTGTAGGCATGTTCTGATGGCTCTCCTTACTGAGAAGGAGGTGGTGGAGGGGTATATATAGCCTCCACACAAAATCCAACCGTTACACACTTTTGACCCAACTCGGTGGCACCGAAACAATCATCTCGGTAGCACCGAACTGTGTAAAAGATATGAACTTTAGGAATCTCGGTGGGACCGATACGAACAACTCAGATGGACCGAAGTGCAATGGCTAGGGCAAACCTCATGTCGGTGGCACCGATTGCATCAACTCGGTAGGACCGAAGTGAAGCAATAAGGCAACAGAGAGTTGGCAAGCCATCTCGGTGAGACCGATTTGCAAAACTTGGTGAGACCGAAGTAAGTGCAAATGATTACAGAGAGTTGGCAAGGCCATCTCAGTGAGACCGAGATCCATTTCGGTGGATCCGATTTGTTAGGGTTTTGGCAGTGGCTAAGTCTTGGATGAACTCGGTGGGGCCGGATAGGAAATATCGGTGGGGCCGAGTTGGAATGTGGGTTTTGGACATATATGGTTAGAGAGAGTGGTTGAGGGTTTAGGAGTACTGTCACTAAGCACTTGAGCAAAAAGACCATTAAGCAACACCTCATCCCCTTTTAATAGTATTGGCTTTCCTATGGACTCAATGTGATCTTGGATCACTAAACCAAAAAATGTAGAGTCTTGAGCTTTTGCCAATCCTTGTCCTTAGCATTTTGACGGGTCCACATCTCTAGTCCATGCCATGCCAATCATTGAACATCCTGAAATCTTAATCTTGAATGGACATTAGTTCAATGAGATATATGTTGTTATGAATTACCAAAACCACCAAGGGAGCAAATGTGCTTTCAAAACTGTCTTGTCATAAGTGCCATTTCAACAAATTAGAAGTAGTACAAGCTAGAAAACAATGCAAGATGCAACCTATATCACACTCCCAAGTTAAATGTGGCTTATGATAAGTGATTGTTGCAGGTTACACAACAGTAGTACTTTGATGTAACATGGCATGATAGACAGATATTGTATGTTCTAGAAATAGGAACACGTGTCTTATTCACAAGTATAATGTGTAAACTAAGTAGATGCAATTCAACAAAATTAGATGCAATACAAGCTAGACATCATACGTAACATGCAACCACATATAACAGTGACAAGTTAGAGCGAGCACCTGTGATGGTTGGGTAGGGGAGATGTGCTTATCATCAACACAACTACGTTGACTGTCTATGCATGTGTTGTCTTGCAAATCTTGTTTGGAGGATGGCGGAGTAGAATCTGTAGAGACCCTCCATTTCAGCTGGTTGGAAGGAGCACCATCATCCACTGCCTTGCTAATTTCCTTCCGCTTTATTGATTTTGCATTGCCAAGTCAAACGACAAGAAAAAGGAATAAAAATCACTCTTCAGAACTCATTCATGCATGATACTGATGAACACTACTTGGATGTAAGGCAAACACATGATACGAGGATGCAATATGTATGAAAAACAGGACGGCATGGCATATTCACACCTATTTGTGTAAACTAAGCAGAAGCCATTTCAACAAATTAGAAGCAATGCAAGGTAGACACCACATGAAAGATGCAACCAATATGACTCTGCCAAGTTAAAAGCATCTCATAATAAATGGCGTTTCAACAAATTAGACGCAGTACATGCTATAAATCATTTGCAAGATGCAACAAATATCAAGCGGCTTATACTAAAGGTGTCTCGTCATAAGTGATTGATGCGGGATACACAAGAACAGTAGTTTTATGTAAGGACATGGTTAATAGACAGATGTAGTATGTACCAAAAACAGGAAGGCATGTCACATTAACAGGTATAATGTGTAAACTAAGCAGAATAGCAGATGCAATTTAACCAAATTAGAAGAATTACAAGCTAGACACCATATGCAACATGCAACCACATATCACACTGCCAAGTTAGAGCAAGCACCTGTGATGGTGGTGTAGGGGAAATGCGGTCACCAACTACAGAGCTACGTTAACTATCTTCATCTAGCCTTGCTGTTTGTTGAGAATCATGTGGGGAGGATGACACTGCACTCTTTAAAAGAGTAGCGCGTCTCACACTAACCCACCCGTCTAACTGTCTCATCATAAGTGATTGATGAGGGATACACAAGAACATTAGTTTGATGTAAGAACATGGTTAATAGACATATGCAGTATGTACCAAAAACAGGAAGGCATGTCATATTCACAATATATGGCTAAGCAGATGCAATTTAACCAATTTAGAAGCAATATACAAGGTAGACACCATATGCAACATGCAACCACATATGACACCGTGAAGTTAAATCAAGCACCTGCGATGCTGGTGTATGGCGAATGGGGTCATCAACTACAGAGCTACGTTGACAGTCTTCATCGAATGACACTACACTCTTCTTTAGAGCGTCAAACCGTGCCTTTCCAATCCTTGATGCAGACTGGAGTGACAGCTGTGTTTTCTTTTTAGAATACTGTGGTTGAGATTCTAAAATACCCATGCGTAATAAAACAATAGTGAGAGAGTATGGGTGTAGTTTGTGCACAAGTAGTGCATTGTAAAAGTATCAGATAGCAGGTGGGTCAAAAATAAATGATGACAGACATATGATAGCTCTACAACATGCATGGCACACGAAATTAGATTCTAGGCTTTTGAAATATGAGCACATGGATGGCTGGGAAGTGTAGGTAATCCTCCAGCAAACCACCACATGTGGTCCTATGAAAATAACAATTGATTGAAAACAAATAGGTCAGTCGATTTTTTCTGCACCGTCCGATCTACAAGGAACGGGCAGATGGCCTTCATCTACCTCCCGCCAGTCACTGTTGATGATCTTCCTCGAACCGCCAGCGACCACCGGCCCAGACCCCTGCCTCCGCCGCCCCGCCCTCCCCTCGACCTCACCCCACCGCCGTGCTTGGTAGCGCCCCCGGCCATCCCTTTAAGCCCGGCGGACCTCCAGATCGGGCGCCAGCAGCTCCTGCACCACACACACCTCTAAGATAGACACAGTGGCGCTGCTTCCCCGGCGAACAGGCAGACTAGGTGCTCCGCATGCCTCCGTGGGTGCTGCTTCCTTTAATTGGGAATCAACTGACACTGAATTGAAATCCAGGCAGGCGACGAACCTCTAGCTAAAGTGAAATAGTAAATGGGGGGAAACCTTGTGCATCGCGAGTTACTTGGAACATCTAGTATCAGGAAGAATGTGAAGTAAGAAGTGGTCAACTAGTTTCCTTCGTGGGATGAATACCGTGTGAGCAGACATGTAAGATTTGCAAGAATAAGGGAAGAGGAGTACCAATATTGGCTTGCCATGTTGTGTCCTCCTTATGATTTTTTGATGATCTTCTTGTGGTTCGCTGGAAACCAGATGTTGTGGAGGACGGTGGAGCCTTGGACGCACCCATGGCCAAGTTATTGAGTGTGGTGCGGGGGCCCTCTGTCAGCGGCGGAGAACCAGATCTGAGGCGGCGAACGACGGCATAGTGGGAATAGCTCCCGTGCGGTGGAAGGTTGCGACGTTGGAGCAGCAGTGGTGAGGCGCAGGACGGAGGGGTTGAAGTGGCTCGGGTACGACGCACGTCAGCGTCGTGGAGGCAGCTCTGCCTCGGCTTCAACTGCTAAGTCCTGGAGGGCGCTGCGGTTGAGGTTGCGGTGGACGACGATGTCGGGGTATCGGGTCTGGCGTGATGGAGGAGGGCGGCGGTGGATCGGTGCGATGGGGTGGCGGACGGAGGAGACTGGGGTTTCACGGCTGGTGGAGAGGGAGTTTTGGCGCCCACGGAGTATGAATGGGGAATCGGATGGGGGAGGGGGGAAGCTAAGGGGGAATCATGTTTCCGGGACGTGCTTGTTTGAAATTTGGGGAAAGTTACAAACTTTGCCCCCATCTAAAATTTCGGACATGCTGCGGGTCGGGGGTAGGACGGTAATCTCACATGTCCAAAATAGTGGGCAGGAGTGATTTCGGCCGAGCGAATCGGAGTTTAGGCGCCCGCGGTATATGAATGTTTTTCGGAGGCGGTTGTGTGGCGTCTCGGTGAAGTTACAAACCTACCCCGGTTTAGACTTCTGGACGTCGGGCCGGTAGGCTTCATGGGTCAGAGTTAGGACGGTAATTTCCTTCTACCAAACATTGGTCCCGTGCGGTTTCGGGCAAGGAGAGGCTCTTTTGGCGCTTCGTTCAAAATTTTGAACCAGAAGCATTCATACAGTACTCTTGAACTATTAGGATTGACCTTAATAGACCTATTTAAATTTGACCTTGTATGATTGAAAACCACATTAAATTATGCGCTTCTTTTGAAATTTTGACTCTTGAAAATACTATAACTACTATTATTTTGGAATGGAGGTGGTAAATTTGAATGTATTTTGTACACGACTATATGTTATTATGTACAAAAGCAAAGCAAAGATTGATGCACCCTTAATTTAGGTATGATTTACAAATGCCATGATCTCGAATTTAAATAATTGAATGCACTTCATGTTGAATTCGAATATTTGAAACCACCTTAAGTTGAATTCAAATGTATGCTAGTTCCTAGCTAGCTATTTAGAATGTTCACTGTGTATCTTTTGTATGTATAATGTGCTTTACACACACAACATAAACTATAATCACGTTTATATTTGAATTGCTAGAGCCATGCATTGTCTGGATTTCAAAATACTGACTCTATGGATCAATTATGTCGAATAATACCATACACATGCTCAAATTCGACAGAATATGGATGTTTGATACACCAATGATCGTTCCATACGCGAATCGCAAATATCATGATCCCATCCAAATATTTGGATACAATTTATATTTTAAATTGATGTGTACATTAGTCTTTTACACGTAGATTCACTCTCCCTCGGCCCCTCCTCACACACGTGTTATCTTTCTCTCTCACACATACGCGCACACTCTGTATATCCATCGGCCTTCTCTCTCACACATCCTCACACTCTCTCCTGAGGTGTCTCTCGCGCACACGTTGTCTATATATATCACCCTCCCTCCCTCTATCTCACAACTATCTACGACTCATTTCACTAATCTCTGTCACAAGAACTCTTTCACACGCATAGGCATGCATGATCTCCATCAACCCTTTTCTCTATACATATACCTGCCTACGTGTCTCCCGGACGCTTAGGCCTATCTCGCACGCATTGTCTCCACTTCTCTTACTAGTTGACGAATATGATTCCAGCAGAGCATTCAGTAGGATATCCCTTATAGCTAGGTTGGATGCATGGTAATAAGAGACAAGGATTTACCTTAGTTTGGGCGCTTGCGATCCAGGAAATACCCTACCCCCGGTCATGTATATTTGTGAGTAGGGTGTGTACAGAGTACACTACGTGAATACCAAGGGATTTTGTGTATGCTATCGACGAACTAGGCCCCAGGCTTGTATAAACATACCCGGGGCCTAGGGTTACAATTCCTAGCCGGCTTTGTCAGTGGACACAAAGTCCTTCGCGGCTCTGGTTTCTTTGTCTTGTGCGACTAGTCCTCCAGGGGTCTCCGTATAATATGTCACGGGAGAACCAATGTGGCGCAGGACGGAACCAACCGGGGGCCTCACCTCGGCCCACCAGACCTCACACACCCCTACCCCTAGGTCTCGGTATCTTGTCACACCCACACATGCATACCAGACACACACACCCCACGCACTATTTCTGCTCATATCTCTCTCCCCTTCTCCCCACACACTCAAGACCAACTCTCGTCAAGACATCCTATTCGTCTCTATGTCTCTAGACCTCTCTCATTTCTCGTGCTATCTATCTCTCATCGCACACACACCCCCTCTATCCGCACCTCTCTCGAATATGTACACATACCCTCTCCAGGCCCTGCCAAATACGTAAACTACACATTCACACATGTTGCATCTTATCATGTGCTCCATTGATCTAAAAAGCCCTCTGTTCACTTTTACTTCGCATACAAGATTCCTTTTGAATTCAAACTATGCAAAGTGTGGCCAAAATTTATTTTATAAAATCTACATCTATACAATATTGCAAAGTTATATGGAGTACGAAAGTTAATTGCATTGTGCATCCAACGATATTTATTCCGCATTGTGAATGTTTATATTTTTATACTATGAAGTTAGTCATAATAAAGAGAAACTTAGAGCATCTCTCTCTCCCCATCGCCCCCCCTCTCTACGCCTCTTTCAAGTACGCACACAAACTATCTCTAGGCCCTCTAAAAGTATGCCCCGTCACATTCATGCATGTTCCATCTTTCTCTCGCGAGATATACACCGATGATCACTGTATTTGAAGCGAAAGCACGATACGATCACTGGACTTCACAATACACTAATTACGGTCACCATAAACATTTTGTGGTTGTTATACAGTCACAGGCTCACCGTAGAGCTTTGTATTTGTTGAATACACGATTAGTTGACCAGTTAAACAGTCCACGTGGCGCATCTAGTGTTGCATCATCAGCGCACATTATCTCACTACCATAGGGCCCACCTGTTAGCGGGTATAAGAATGTAAACAAACGAAAATAAAATATTGCACGGTGGGTATCACTAGTAGAAGGGATTCGAAGTGGCACGAACAAGGTGGCCTTGTATTGGTATGCTGTGCTGGTTAACTGGTTCTTTTAATACATAGAATCTAGTGTGGTGATTATACACACATGCACGCATGCACACGAATTGCATGCATGCACACACATGCAGACACGCACGCACGCATGCATGCACTCACCACACAACCAACACACACGCTCACGCTCAAGTGCTCAACCTACACGTGCATGCACACACATCAGGCCCTGACACACACATACACAGTCAGGTGGTTCGCGCACAAGGGTTCGAGTCTTGTCGCGCCTGCGTAAATTTCTGTTTATCTTATCTCTTTCCTCTGCCAACTGATAGGTGGGACCCACAAGGAACATGGCAAATTTAACTTGTCAACATAGTGCCACGTACACTATTTGGCCGGTCAACAGAGTGCAATACGATGCTGAACGGTGAGCGAGTGACCGTATAATCACCGTCAAACGTATATAGTGACCCTAATGAGCGTATTCTGAAGTTCGGTGACCGTATTATGCTTTCGCTTCAAATACAGTGACCGCCGGTGTATTTATCTCTTCTCTCGCTCACTCCATGGAGCCGACTAGGCCAACCTCCCATGCCTAAATTGGCGCACGCCACCCCAATATTGTTGTACTGGTTTCGTAAGAGTGAACAAGCGTTCACGTCTACCGTATAAACTCTAGATATGAGTTACAAATGCTATGATGACGAACACAAATATTTGAATCCACTTTATGCCGAATTTCTCTCTGTAGGCCCTCCAAAAGTACGTCCCTACATGTTCTCGCATGTTATTTCTAACAACTATGCAATACAGTACTACTATACTCTAACACAATAAATCATATGTATTTTAAGTTTTAGATCTCATATTGTTACTTCAATTATTCATGTTGCATACATTAAAATTGTGTTGAAATGTATGGCTAGTATCATCTAGTGATCTGAAAGGTCCGACTACACACACACATGACACAAAAAAGGGCCCACTACACATTCAAGCATTTCACATATTTCTCTCGGTCTCTCTGTCAAACCGACTATGCCAAACTACCCTGCCTACCGCGCGGGAAAAGACCCTCCCTCGCCTGTTTAATCGGGTTTGTATCGATGGATCACGCAAAACAGCAAAACCAAGTCGTACAAGAGTAGTACAGGACTACCACATAGTACTACTACAGTAGTACAATACAAGTTACAGTTCACTGGTGACGGTGTCCTGGATTAGGGGGTGCCAACCTAGCCGGCCCGTCTCCTCGGTTGGGCCGATATGCCCTTGTACGTGATCAAGATGGACTCCGAAGGCCGCACACGGGAGACGTGATCGAGGCTGTCTCTACTTAAGACTTGTAGTACACTTCAAGATTTTTCCAGCCGCCTTACTCCTAGATACCGACCTTGTAACCCTAGATACCCTCCCTGGCGTGTATATAAGCCATAGGGTTTAGCCCGTAGGGGGGATCAATGCAATATCGCTCACCTAGCCCTAGAAGTTAGACACATATTATGATCTTGAGGTAGATCAACTCTGTACTGGATACATCTCCATCAATATAAACAGAAGCAGGACGTAGGGTTTTACCTCCATTAAGAGGGCCCGAACCTGGGTAAACATCGTCTCCCTCGTCTCTGTTACCACCGATCCGAGATCCAGAGCTCGGGGCCCCCTACCCTGTGGTCTGCCGGTTTTTACACCGACACTGGTGCTTTCATTGAGAGTTCCGCTGCGTGATCACCGAAAGGATTGATGGCTCGCCTGCAGATCAACTGCGCCAACGGCCATGGGGACGTTTATGCCCCCGCCTAGCTTTTCGTCTTCGGCGGCATGGTATTCTGCGCCGACTCGACGGGTCACCTGACCTCTGTCGAGAACTATGCCCCAGGTCAGATCGTGACTTCCGGTGGCCTTGATTACACTGCGGATTCCCGCGGCGAACTCATCCTATCGGGATGGACTCCCGGCCGGATCGAAAGCTCGGCCGGTTCTGGAGGCTCGACTCCGGAACCGAACTCTGTCACGGCGCCTCTTGAGCCCCTGACACCGCCACTCCGGCCAGTCTCTCCCCGATCGCTAGTCCGGAGATAGATCCGGCTCCCACTCCCGAAATTGCGCCGGTGCCAGAATTGATTTCGGCGCAGAACCCGGAATTACGTTCAGATTCCCTTCGCTCCAAAAACGCATCCAGTTACACGCCGGGTGTACTTCGAGTCAGCCCTGCCGATGGCGCATCCATGAATCCCGAAGAGTTATCTCACCTCGATGAGATGCTTGACCGCATCCGGAGCATGTCCATCTCGGACGGCAAGACTTCGGTTTACAATCAGATCGGACTTAAAACCGACGATAGGGAAATTTACATCCCACCCACCAACCACCTAGTCACCACGATCGATGATTTAACCGACGTGTTGGACTACGGCGAACCCTCAGACATGGAGGAAGATGCTGATGGCCCCATCGAGAACACCTTGCCCCCGGTAAACGCAGGCAGGTGGACCGCCACGTCCACCTACGATGTTTACATGGTGGACACCCCCAAATCCCCTCCAAGATGTCGGCGAAGGCGCCGAAGGGGCAATAATGGGGAACCCAGTGGCAACGACGCGACAGCCAATAACGGCGACGCAGAGGACGGTGATGCCGATAACCATGAGGAGGACGTTCAAGCCTCCCCAGTAAGGAACGGCACACCAGACCGACCTCTTAGGGACTCAGATCCCGATGACCTCTTCGAAGGGGCCGACGACAACTACATGCCGGAATCCGAGGAGGACGAGAGGCTCGGCACCGAGGACTACATCGTCCCCGAAGACCCTTTTGAACAAGAGCGCTTCCAGCGACGGGCCGGAGCTTAAAGCGCAAGCAGTAGCAGCTGTAGGCCAATACCGATGCGCTAAATGAAAAGTGGATCGAAGTGCTCTCCGCCGAGCAAGACTTGGAGAACCGACGCCATAGTGCACTGAAATCATACCCACGTAGGCATCTTTTACCGGAGTTCGACGAGGAGCTCGCTGACGACCTCGATCGGCCCCCTAGTGGCCGGGACAGGCCAAGACGAGAAGACCCCGGTGAACGGCCACCTCCACGCCATCATGGCAAAGACCCCGTGGACTACCTAGATCCTCACGATGCTAGACGTCGTATTGAGGAAAATAGGGCTCCCCCTCGGTCCATCTACGGATCAAGGGGCGTGCACCCGCTGGGCCGGACGGCTACGATGCCTGGGTGGACAGGAACGGCCGTGCCCGAGATCAAGCCTACTCACGGCTTTCTCCCGACCTCCAATGAGATGCTCCTCGGTCCCGAGGTCCGGCCCACCCAATCTGCTTCACAGACAGGGTGATGGAACATCAATTCCCGGAAGGGTTTAAACCCATCAACATAGAATCATACGATGGTACCATGGACCCAGCAGTTTGGATCGAAGATTTCCTCCTGCATATACACATGGCCAATGGAGATGATCTCCATGCCATTAAATATCTGCCGCTCAAGCTAAAGGGGCCGGCGAGGCATTGGCTTATAAGCCTCCCTCCTCACTCTATCGGTAGCTGGGAGGCCCTAGAAGATGCTTTTCGAGCAAACTTCCAGGGCACATATGTCCGACCTCCGGACGCTGATGACCTCAGCCGTGTCACCCAACAGCCAGGCGAATCAGCCCGGAAATTCTAGAACAGGTTCCTCACCAAGAAGAACCAGATCATAGACTGCTCCGAAGCCGAGGCCATCGCTGCATTTAAAAAAATATTCGAGATGAATGGTTGGCTCGACAACTCGGCCAGGATAAGCCGAGAACTATGGCTGCCCCGACCTCACTGATGACTCGCTTTTGTGCGGGAGAAGATAGCTGGCTCGCCCAAAGTACTCATAACGGCAAGGCAGGCACCTCGGAAACTCGCGACGCCAATGGAAAACCAAAGCGCAACAAAAATAAGCACAGGTACAAGAATGGCGGAAGCGACACTGAAGACGCCGCGGTCAACGCAGAATTCACCGGACCAAAATCCGGGCAGAAAAGAAAACCCTTTAAAGGGAACAAAGACGGACCTAGCCAGCTTGATAGGCTCCTGGACCGCTCCTGTGGGATTCACGGTACTCAGGAAAAACCAGTAACCCACACTAATAGGAATTGCTGGGTCTTTAAACAAGCCGGCAAGATAGCAGCAGAGGGTCAGAGTAAAACCCAACACCGCAGCGACGACGAGGATGAACCTCGGCGGCCCAATAATGGAGGCCAAAAGAAATTTCCTAACGAGGTAACAGAGGTCAATATGATCTATGTCACCCACATCCCTAAAAGGGAGAGGAAGCGTGTACTTCAGGACGTAAACGCGCTGGAGCCAGTCGCACCGAAGTATAACCCATGGTCGGCTTACCCGATCACTTTTGACAAGCACGATCATCCAACCAGCATCAGGCACGGCAGATCGGCGGCGCTCGTGCAGGACCCTATTGTTGATGGTTATCATCTAACACGCGTCCTGATGGACGGGGGAAGCAGCCTTAACCTCATCTACGAGGACACAGTTCGGAAGACGGGCATCGACTCATCTCGGATCAAGCCGAGCTCTACCACCTTTAAAGGTGTCATTCCGGGCATCGAAGCCCGTTGTACTGGAACGGTCACCCTAGAGGTAGTCTTCGGTTCGCCCGAGAACTTTAGAAGCGAGGAGTTAATCTTCGATATCGTACCCTTCCGGAGTGGATACCATGCGCTCTTAGGGCGCACAGCCTTCGCACGCTTCAATGCAGTCCCGCATTATGCCTACCTCAAGCTCAAAATGCTGGGACCTAACGGCGTCATCACAGTCAATGGTAACACAGAACGTTCACTCCGGACAGAGGAACAGACCGCGGCTTTTGCAGCCGAGGTTCAAGCGTCCGAGGAGGCAGCCCGCAGCGATAAACGAGCCTCCCGCTCTTTGAAGCACGCCCGGGCTGCACAAATCGACCTCGGCCAGGTTCCCCCCGCACCCGAAATAGGGATGCGGGCTCCTCGTGTGCCCTCTCTGGAGTGGGCACTACATCCCCAGAGTGCATAACTTCGCACTCAAGATTCCCTGGGACGTCGAGGAGCCAGAACAATTACCCAAACGTCGGCGCGGATCAACCAAGCAAACACAAGGCTTAGAGCTCCTGCACAGGCAAGTATCTGTAAAAGAAACAGCCAAACATGACTACGTCTATGTGGTTTTAACCATAGAGTGACTTCGGCAACACCTCCCTTAAAGGAACTCGGCTAATCAAACACTTAAAGTGTATAAAGGGCCGGAAGGGCATCAACCTTCACAAATTCCTCACCATCAATGGTGATGATTTGGTCAACAGTTCGGAAACGCAGACGTGCGGCAGGTAGAGGCCCGGATCCTTTAAAATCCGTTAGCAATTATCCGACCTGTTTCTTCCTCTTCCTTCTTTACCATTTACATTGTACTCTTTCATTTACTCTCGTCACAGCTGGGCATGTACACGATTGATATTATGAAATAAAGAAACTATGCCCTTTCAAGGTCTCTATTGTATTTCTTTATCAGCATAGCTCCTCTGGGACGATGAAGTTCTCTAAAAAGATGCAATTGTATAACAAAGTCCGAGGTATTCGGTGTCTTGGATTTTCGCCTTATATGCATCAGTTTCGAGCCTAGATTTTGGTCAATAGTTGGGTTGCTCGGCTCCTACGTGTACCCCTTACGTTTCCGATGAATTCGGCTAAGGGTGTAATGGGAGAACCACTGCGATTGCGCTGCCAGGTCAATTGGCATGGCGCCTCAGTGGAGAAAGCCGAAAACTGACTATCTAGGTAGGTGTAAACTGGTCTGCCATCCGGAGACCGCGTCAAGCGATGTGACGATAGAGATCACCCGTGTTAAACGAAGGGCTTTCATTCCTAGCCGAAGTGTGCTATGGCCTAGACCTCGGCCGACTTGGCCGAACACTTCCCACGCCGGGGGCTGGTCATCAGCCCCCACAGTCAAACTCCCATGACTAAGTGAAAGATATCAAGCCACTATAGTCCGATTGCCTAGTTCCTATATGTCACCGACCGCCTCCGGGTATCGAGACGTTGGCTAAGGATCCAGTGTGCCTAAAGGAACACCCTTTGTATGACCTACACTAGGGCTGAAGTCGATGACTGGCCACTCTCATTTTAAACAGTCATATCGGAGGAATAATCAAATTATAAAACAACACACATGGAATCTCAAGCCATTTTCATTCAACAAAAGATAACGTTTTTACATCGCACACTCCGGCATTCCAAAGTATGATCTATAAATACAGAGTGTCTTTGGGACACATGGCTTTTGTGGTCCGAGCTCCCGCCTCCACCTCGGCGAAGAACTGCTCGGCGGTGTGCGGTTTGTCGGCAGGAGGGCCCGCGGCACACGTCTCCGCATCAACCTTGCGGAAGTGAGTCTTCATGCAAGCGTACGCCCTCCACGCCCCTTCGAAGCACGCGGACCTTTTCCAGTGATCCACGCAGGGCACGGCGTCTCAGAGACGGGTCGTAAGGCCGAAGAGGCTCTTCGGCATGGCTTCGGCGGGCCACAGCGCGATGCAGAGGTCCCGGAGCGCCGGTCTCGTCATGCGAAACAGCTCCACCAGCTGCTTCACTCGATGATTCAGCAGCTGCGCGAACGGCGACCCTGGAAACTGCCCCCAAAAGGCCTTCTCTGCCTCGTGGCCCGCCAGCTGGCCAAAGTATGCCACCGCATCCGCCGCGCTCTGCGGGAGATCCGCAAAGACCTCTGTGGAACGCCATAACTGGGTGAGCTCGACAGACCCTTTGCTGCCAAACGAACACTGCAGCAAAAATATCTTACCCGAGGCGATTTGCTCCACTTGCTGGAGCACCTCGCGGTTAGCTCGGGCCGAGGTCTTGAGCTCGGAGTGGGCACGTTGAAGCTTCTCGAGCTCCTCCTTCGTTCATTGCCCCTCCTCCTGAAGTTTGTCGCGTGCTTCGAACATGCCCTTCAGGGTCTCCTCGACCTCCAGCACCCGCGCTTGGTGCTTCTCCCCGGCTGCCTTCTCAGCGGCCCGGGCCTTATCGGCCGCGGCGGCAGCAGCCTCCTGCTGCCGCACCTCCTTCCGAGCCCTTTTGAGCTCGGCCTTGAGCGTCTCTAGCTCCGCTGTCAACACAGTTTGGCCTTAGTTGTTTTCTTTAACACACATTATACCTCTTCGTCCAAAGTACAAGGCAAGTTTAAACTTGCTTACCTTTAGATTGCTCAAGTTTCCGGTTCATCTCCGCCATCTCTTCGGAGACAGAGTCCGGAACCGAGGTCAAAACCTGGAACAAAACAGACCCTTATTACAAAGGGAATAGTTAAGATCACTAAAAGGCTCCAGGACGGCTGCCTCAAGCAGCGCCCTGGGGGCTACTCAACGGGCTCCTACTTAATCAAGCGACCCCGATGCCGGTTTCTTGAAACCGACTTCGGGCTCGGGGGCTACTCACTCCCTAAGCCGTTTAGCAGGTTGTACTTTTATGTCCTCGGACAAAACTCATAAAACAAACTGCTTAAATAAACAAACTGTATGCGCAGAAGGCGTACCTTGAAACCTGCTACGAGGTTCTTGAAAACCTCATGCAGGCCGGCCCCTGCGGACCGGTAGCCCTGCAACGCCGAGCCTATCAAGGCACGGTGCTCCACCTTGATGGAAGAGCCCTTTAAGGCGTCCTCCATCTCCTCGGTCCACCCCGCGCCGGCCCGTCCTTGGGCAGTGGGCTGGGGTGGAGGGATGACCTCGGATGCATCCACCCGAGCAGCCTCCGCCTGGGGTGGCGGAGCCGAGGTAGACGCCGTCTGGGCCAATGTCTGGCCCAGCACTTCTATGATGACCTCGGGGCGCTCCGTCCCCGGGTCTTGTTGGGCCGAGGTATCGACCTCGGCCATGATCGCCACCTCATCGGCCCCCGTCATGTTGACGTCGGGGACCAGGGTGGATGTTGCCTCCCCTAGTCCGTCATGCATCGGGGGAGAAGCGGCGGGCTCTGGAGTCCCGCTGGCAGATGGCAACCCGCTGGAAGAACCGCTGGGGATTACCCTCGGAGGGCTGCATGTGAAAAGTTGCTTCTGTAAGATTTCCCTTGCTAAAAAAATGACTCAAGGATGGAAGACAAGGACAAGGGCTTACCCTCGGGGTGCCAGTTTCTTCCTCCCCATAGCGAGGAGGTCTTCCCCTGAGTCACCGGAGAGCTCGGCCCTCTCCGATGACTTGTTGGCGGCCTCGAATGAGGCTCGCCTCGGCCTCTTTGGGCCCTTTGGCGGCATGCCCACGTTGGCGTCTTCTAACACCGACGTCTTCCCCTTCGGAGGGGGAACCTCCTCCTCCTCATCCTCCTCGGCACCGCCGTCTTGGGCGGCAGAGATGTGGGTCTATTCGGACCGGGTGACCGAAGTCCCCCGGGTCCGAGCACTTGACCTCCCCTTCTGGGACTTCGTCCCTTTGGGGGCCACCACATGCGTCTCCTCGGTCAGAAGCGCTGAGAGCAGGGGAGTTGGGGCTGCTCTGGCAGGGGGCCGGGCATTGTACCCCTTGTACCTAGGCCAACCACTTCTGCAAAATATCAAAACACGATGATTCAAGTAAAAACTTTACTCCTCAGTGCAACGAGCAAAAAACAAAGATTGAAGGGCGGAACCACTCACTGGGGAGGCCCCATAGCCGTGTTCGAGGCCGTGGTCTTCCCCTTCCTTGGGGATCTTGTCTTTGGCCAGCTTCATGAGCCTCATCCACATGGCTGCCAAGGTGGAGCGGAAGGAGGTGATGGTGTCCATGTCCTCGGTGACGGTGTCCAGGATTAGGGGGTGCCAACCTAGCCGGCCTGCCACCTCGGATGGGCCGATATGCTCCTGTACGTGACCAAGATGGACTCCGAAAGTCGCAAATGGGAGACGTGATCAAGACCGCCTCAACCGAAGACTTGACAAACACTTCAAGATTATTCCAACCGCCTTATTGCAAGATACCGACCTTGTAACCCTAGACACCCTCCCTGGCGTGTATATAAGCCATAGGGTTTAGCCCGTAGGGGACATTAGAACAACATCGAACACCTAGCTATAGTAGTTAGACACATATTACGATCTCGAGGTAGATCAACTCTGTACTCGATACACCTCCATTAATATAAACAGAAGCAGGACGTAGGGTTTTACCTCCATCAAGAGGGCCCGAACCTGGGTAAAACGTCGTCTCCCTTTGTCTCTGTTACCACCGATCCGAGATCCGCAGCTCGGGAGCCCCTACCCCGAGGTCTGCCGGTTTTTACACCGACACTGGTGCTTTCATTGAGAGTTCCGCTGCGTGATCACCAGAAGGATTGATGGCTCATCTGCAGATCAACTGCATCAATGGCTGTAGGGACGTCTACGCCCCAGGACAGCTTTTCATCTTCGGCAGCATGGTATTTTGCGCCGACTCGACGGGTCATCTGACCTCTGTCAAGAACTACGCCCCTGGTCGGATCGTGACCTTTGGCGTCCTCGAATACACGGTGGACTCCCGTGGCGAGCTCGTCTTATCGGGATGGACTCTCGGCCGGGTCGAAAGCTCGGCCGATTCTGGAGGCTCGACTCCGGAACCGAATTTCGTCACGGTGCCCCTTGAGACTCCGGACGCCGCCGCTCCGGCCAGTCTCTCCCCGATTATCGGTCCGGAGATAGATCTGATATCCACTTCTGAAATTATGCCAGCGCCAGAATCGATCCCAGCGCAGGAATCGGATCCATGCTTGGATTCCCCTCGAACCGGAAACATGTCCGGCTACGCACCGGGGCTGCTTCAAATCAGCCCTGCCTACGGCGCATCCATGGATCCTGAGGAGCTATCTCAGCTCCACAAGATGCTCGACCGTATCCGGAGTATGTCCATCTCGGACGACAAGACTTCGGTTTATAATCAGATCGGACTTAAAGCCGACGACAAGGAAATTTATACCCCACCTACCACCCACCTAGTCGCCACAGTCGACGATTTAACCGACGTGTTGGACTACGGCAAACCTTCCGACATGGAGGAAGATGCTGATGGCCCCCTTGAGGACACCTTAACCCCGGTCAACACGGGCAGGTGGACGGCCACATCCACCTACGATGTCTACATGGTGGATACCCCCAAGTCCCCTTCGAGACGTCGACGAAGACGCCGACGGGGGAATAATGGAGAACCTAGTGGCAATGATGTGACAGCCAATAACAATGACGCGGAGGACGGTGATGCCAATGACCACGCAGAGGACATTCAAGCCTCCCCCGCAAGGGATGGCACGCCAGACCTACATCTCGGGGACTCTGACCCCGATGACCTATTCGAAGGGGCCGACGACAATTACATGCCAGAGTCCGAGGAGGACGATAGCCTCGGTACCGAGGACTTCATCGTCCCTGAGGACCCCTTTGAACAAGAACGCTTTCGGCGACGCCTCGTTGCGACGGCCCGGAGCTTAAAACGCAAGCAGCAGCAGCTGCAGGAAAATACCGACGCGCTAAATGACAAGTGGGTTGAAGTGCTCTCTGCCGAGCAGGATATGGAAAACCGACGCCATAGTGCGCCGAAGTCTTACCCATGCAGGCGCCTCCTACCAGAATTTGATGAAGAACTCGCTGAAGACCTCGATCGGCCCCCTAGAGGCCGGGACAGGCCAAGACGAGAAGACCAAGGTGAAAGGCCACCCCCACGACGTCATGGTAAAGACCCCGTGGGCAACCTGGATCCCCACGATGCTAGACGTCGTATTGAAGAAAATAGGGCTCCTCCTCGGTCCATCTACGGATCCAGGGGACGCGCCCCCGCTGGGCTCAACGGCTACGACGCCTGGATGGACAGGAACGACCATGCCCGAAATCAAGCTTACTCACGGCTCTCTCCCGAGACCCGATGAGACGCTCCTCGGTCCCGAGGTCCAGCTCACCCAATCTGCTTTACAGATGGGGTGATGGAGCATCAATTCCCGGAAGGGTTTAAACCCATCAATATAGAATCATATGATGGTACCACAGACCCAGCAGTTTGGATCGAGGATTTCCTCCTGCATATACACATGGCCAATGGAGATGATCTACATGCCATCAAATATCTGCCGCTCAAACTAAAAGGGCCGGCAAGACACTGGCTTAACAGCCTACCTCCTCATTCTATCGGCAGCTGGGAGGCCCTAGAAGACGCCTTTCGAGCAAACTTCCAGGGCACATATGTCCGACCTCCGGACGCTGATGACCTCAGCCATGTCACCCAGCAGCCAGGCGAATCAGCCCGCAAGTTCTGGAACAGGTTCCTCACTAAGAAGAACCAGATTATAGACTGCTCCGACGCCGAAGCCATCACCGCTTTCAAAAACAATATCCGAGATGAATGGTTGGCCTGACAGCTCGGACAGGATAAACCGAGAACTATGGCAGCCCTGACTTCACTGATGACTCGCTTTTGTGCGGGAGAAGATAGCTGGCTCGCCCGAAGTACCCACAACGGCGAGGCAGGCACCTCGGAATTTCGCGACGCCAATGGAAAACCAAAGCGCAATAAAAATAAGCGCAGGTATAAAAACGGCAGAAGCGACACTGAAGACGCCGCGGTCAATGCAGGATTCACCGGACCTAAATCCGGGCAGAAAAGAAAACCCTATAAAGGTAACAAAGACGGACCTAGCCAGCTTGACAGACTCCTGGACCGCCCATGTGGGATTCACGGTACCCAGGAAAAACCAGCAACCCACACTAACAGGAATTGCTGGGTGTTTAAGCAAGCCGGGAAGATAGTGGCCGAGGGGCAAAATAAAACCCAACACCGCAGCGACGACGAGGATGAGCCTCGGCAACCCACTAATGGAGGGCAGAAGAAGTTTCTAAACGAGGTAACAGATGTCAATATGATCTACGTCACCCACATCCCCAGGAGGGAGCGGAAACGTGCACTTCGGGACGTATACGTGCTGGAGCCAGTCGCCCCGAAGTATAACCCGTGGTCGGCCTACCCGATCACTTTCGATAAGCATGATCATCCGACCAGCATCAGGCATGGCGGATCGGCGGCACTTGTCCTGGACCCCATTGTTGATGGTTATCATCTAACACGCGTCCTAATGGATGGGGGAAGCAGCCTTAACCTCATTTACGAGGATACAGTTCGGATGATGGGCATCGACTCATCTCGGATCAAGCCGAGCTCTACCACCTTTAAAGGTGTCATCCCGGGCGTCGAAGCCTGTTGCACGGGAACAATAACCCTGGAGGTAGTCTTTGGTTCGCCCGAAAACTTCAGAAGTGAGGAGTTAATCTTCGACATCGTACCCTTCCGGAGTGGGTACCATGCGCTCCTAGGGCGCACAGCCTTCGCCCACTTTAACGCAGTTCCGCATTATGCCTATCTCAAACTCAAAATGCCGGGACCCAAGGGCGTTATCACTGTCAATGGTAACACAGAACGCTCACTCCGGACAAAGGAACAGACCGCGGCTTTCGCAGCCGAGGTTCAAGCGTCTGAGGAGGCAGCCCGCAGCAGTAAACGCGCTGCCCGCTCTTTGAAGCGCGTCAAGGCTGCACAAGTCGACCTCGGCCTGTTACCCCCGCACCCGAAATAGGGGTGCGTGCTCCTTGAGTGTCCTCTCTATGGGCACTACGTCCCTAGAGTGCATAATTTTGCACTCAAGATCCCCTGGGACGCCGAGGAGCCAAAACAATTCTGAAGCGCCATGCGCGGGTTAACCACGCAATGGCAAGGCTTAGAGCCCCAGCACAGGCAGGTGTCTGTAAAAGAAGCAGCCAAGAAATGCATATGTCCAGGTGGCCTTAACCACAGAGTGGCTTCGACCACACCTCCACTCAAGGAGCCCGGTCAATCAAACACTTAGAGTGTCTAAAGGGCCAGAAGGGCATCGACCTTCGCAAATTCTTTGTCTTCAATCAGGATGATCTGGTCAACAATTCGGGAACGCAGACGTGCGGCAGGCTTCGGTCCGGATCCTTTAAAATCCGTTAGTAAATATCTGACCTGTTTTTCCTCCTCCTTCTTTACCGTTTACATTGTATTCTTTTCATTATTCTCGTCTACAGGGCATGTACATGATTGATATTATGAAATAAAGAAACCGTGCCCTTTCAAGGTCCCTATTGTATTTCTTTATCAGCATAGCTATGGAACGATGAAGTTCTCTAAAAAAAGATGCAATTGTATCACAAAAAGTCCGATGTGTTCGGCGTCTCGGATTTTGGCCTTATATGCATCAGTTTCGAACCTAGATTTCGGTCAATAGTTGGGTTGCCCGGCTCCTATGTGTACCCCTTACGTTTTCGATGAATTTGGCTAAGGGCGTAACGGGAGAACCACTGCGATTGCGCCGCCAGGTCAATTGGCGTGGCGCCTCAGTGGAGAAAGCCAAAAACTGACTATCTAGGTAAGCGTAAACTGGTCCGCCATCCGGAGACCGCGTCAAGCGATGTGGTCATATAGATCACCCGTGTTGAACGAAGGGCTTTTATCTTCTAGCCGAAGTGTGCTATGGCCTCGACCTCGGCCAATTAAGCCGAACACTTCCAACACCGGGGGCTGGTCATCACCCCCACAGTCAAACTCCTATGGCTAAATGAAAGACTTCAAGCCACCATAGTCTGATTGCCTAGTTCCTCTAAGTCATCGACCGCCCATGGGTACCGAGACGTCGGCTAAGGGTCAAGCATGGCTTAGGGAACACCCTTTGTATGACCTACACTGGGGCTGAAGCCGACGACTGGCCACTCTCATTTTAAAAAGTCATATCGGAGGAATAATCGAATTACTAATAAACACATATGGAATTTCAAGCCATTTTCATTTCAAACAATATAGTTTTTACATCATACACTCCGGCATTCCGGAGTACCTAAAAATACATCGTGTCCTTAGGGCACATGGCCTCGGTGGTCCGAGCTCCTGCCTCCACCTCGGTGAAGAACTGCTCGGCGGTCCGCGGCTTATCGACAGGGGGGCCAGCGGCACAAGTCTCCGCATCAACTTTGCGGAAGTGTGTTTTCACGCAAGCGTATGCCCTTCGAGCCCTTTCGAAGCAAGCGGACCTCTTCCAGTGGTCAACGCAGGGCACGACATCTCAAAGACGAGCCGACAGACCGAAGAGACTCCTCGGCATGGCTTCGGCCGGCCACAGAGCAACGCAGAGATCCTGGAGTGCTGGCCTGGTCATGTGGAACAGCTCGACCAGCTGCTTCACTCGATGATTTAGCAGCTGCGCCGAGGGGGACCCTGGGAATTGACCCCAGAAGGCTTTCTCCGCCTCATGACCCGCCAGCTGGCCGAAATAGGCCAGCGCATCCTCTGCACTCTGCGGGAGATCCTCGAAGACCTCTGCGGAACGCCATAACTGGGTGAGATCGACACACCCTTTGCTGCCAAACGCACACTGCAGCAAAAATATCTTACCCGAGGCAATTTGTTCCACTTGCTGGAGCACCTCGCGGTCCGCACGAGCCGAGGTGTTGAGTTCGGAGTGGGCACGTTGAAGCTTCTCGAGCTCCTCTTTCGTGCGCCGCTCCTCCTCCTGAAGCTTGTCGCGTGCTTCAAACACGCCCTTCAGGGTCTCCTCGGCCTCCAGCACCCGCGCCTGGTGCTTCTCCCCGGCCGCCTTCTCGGCGGCCCGCGCCTTCTCGGCTTTCGTGGCAGCGGCTTTCTGCTGCCGCACTTCCTTCAGAGCCCTTTCCAGCTCGGCTTTGAGCGTCTCCAGCTCCGCTGTCAACATATTTAAGTCTTAGTTGTTTTCCTCAAAATACAACACACACAGCAAAGTTTCACCTTGTTTACCTTGAGATCGCTCAAGTCTCCTGTTCATCTCTTCGGAGACGGAGTCCGGAACCAAGGTCGATACATGTAGTATAACCAAATCCTTGTTAGATGCAAATGGCCTAGACCATCAACGTGCTCCAGGACAGCCACTTCGGGTAGCATCCTGGGGGCTCATTAACAGGCTCCTACTTACTCAAGCGACCCCGATGACGGTTTCTTGAAACCGACTTCGGGCTCGGCGGCTACTCACTCATTACGCCGTTTAGCAGGCTACATTTTAATGTCCTCGAACAAATTTCGTAAAGACAAAGCAAACCAAATGCGCAAAAGGCGTACCTCGAAACCTGCTACAAGGTTTTTGAAGACCTCGTGCAGGCCGGCCTCTGCGGACCGGTAGCCTTCGAGCGCCGTGCCTATCAAGGCGCGGTGCTCCTCCTTAAGGGAACAGCCCTTTAGGGCCTCCTCCACCTCCTCGGCCCACCCCGCGTCGATCCGTCCTCGGACAACAGGCTGGGGTGGAGGGATGACCTCGGATGGATCCACCCGAGGAGCCCCCATTTGCAAAAGCAGTGCCGAGGTAGACTCCGGATGGACCGACATCTGACCCAGCCCTTCTTCGATGACCTCGGGGCGCTTCGTCCCCTGGTCTTGTTGGGCCGAGGTTTCAACCTCGGCCATGATCACCGCATCATCGGCCCCCGCCGTGTTGACCTTGGGGGCCAGCATGGATGTTGTCTCCCCCAGACCGACTTGCATCAGGAGAGAAGCAGCGGGCTCTGAAGTCCCGCTGGCGGACGGTAAACCGTCCGAAGAGCCGCTGGGGATCACCTTCGGCGGTCAGCGTATGAAAATTCACGTCTGTGAAAATTTCTCTTGATGAAACAATGACTCAAGCAAGGGAGACAGGGATAAAGGCTTACCCTCGAGGCGCCGGCTTCTTCCTCCCCGTTTTAAGGGGGTCTTCCTCTGAGTAACCGGAGAGCTCGGCTCTCTCCGACGACTTGTTGGCGGCCTCGGATGAGGCTCGCCTCAGCCTCTTTTGGCCCTTGGGCGGCATGCCCACGTCGGCGTCTTCTGACACCGACCTCTTCCCCTTCGGGGGGGGGAGATCTCCTCCTCGCCTTCCTCGGTGCCGCCGTCTTGAGAGGCGGAGGTATGGGTCTCCTCTGATCGGGTGACCGAAGTCCCCCGGGTCCGAGCACTAGACCTCCCCGTTTGGGTCTTCGTCCCTTTGGAAGCCACCACATGTGGCTCCTCGGTCAGAAGCGCCGAGAGCAGGGGTGTTTGGGGTTGTTCCGGCAATGGGGCTGGGTATCGTACCCCCTTTACCCATGCTGAGCACTTCTGCAAAATGTCAAAACATGATGGCTCAAATAAAGACTTTACTCCTCGGAGCAGCAAGCAAAGAATGAAAGATTGAAGAACGGAACCACTCACCGGGGGGGCCTCATAGCCGTGTTCGAGGCCGCGGTCCTCTCCCTCCTGGGGAATCTTGTCCTTGGCTAGCTTCATGAGCTTTGTCCACATAGTGGCCAAGGTGGAGCGGAAGAAGGTGTTGATGGTGTCCATGTCCTGGGGCTTCTGTGCCCACATCGGGGTGGCCCGAAGTTGGAGAGGAAGGATGCGGCGGTTGAGCATGACGTTGATGACATCGGCCAGCTCAGCCTTCCCCGCGGTGGTCCACCACACGATCCTCTCGACCAGGGTCTCTACCTCTTCGGGCTTCCCCCAGGCGACGCCCTTTTCCTTCCAAGACTTGAGTTTCTTGGGAGGCCCGGACGAGAAGGCCGGGACCTCGGTTTGACCAGCGGCAAGGGGTTCGGTGATATAGAACCATTCCTTTTGCCACTCCTTCACCGTTTCGATGAAGGTGCCCTTGAACCAGGTGGCCCCCTGGTTCTTGCTGATCATTGCCCCTCCGCACTCCGCAAGTTCGGAGCCGCTTGACTTCGGTTTAATCCCGAAGAGCTTCAGCCATAGGCCGAAGTGTGGCTCACAGCGGAGGAAGGCCTCGCAGACTGTTATGAAAGCGGCGAGGTGGAGAATGGAGTTGGGGGCTAGGTGATGGAAATCTAACCCGTAGTAAAACATGATCCCGCGCACGAAAGGGTGCAGCGGGAACCCCAGGCCTCGGATGAGGTGGGGAACAAAGACCACCCGTTCCCCGGCGTTGGGAGCGGGTACCAGCTCGTCGGCCTCTGGAGCGCGGGCGGCGACGTCACGGGCTAGATACCCCGCGTCACGCAGCTCGGCGATGGTCACCGCCGTCACGGTGGAGCCGCCCCAGTGCCTCTTAAGGGTATCGGCCATGGCTGATGTGGAAATCGAGCTTGCGTACGAGAAAGGCGTAAGAGCTGGATCTAGGCGTTAGAGCTAGACGAAGCAGCAGCAAGGGAGGAATGGGAGCGTAGGCTATCGCGCTGTTCTCCCCATTGCCTTTGTAAGCCTATGAAAGGCCAAGAGCCCCCTTTGCTGCGCCGATAAATTCGTGATTATTATCAAAGATGCCGTTATGGGGAAAAGAAATTTTCATGATATCCCTAAGAAAGCGGGCACGATCTCTGGCTCGGCGGGATGTGCCAGTAAAGGAGCCGCCTCGAAATGCGATTTGAGGGGAGGCAGTAACTGCTCAACCTGTCGTGGGGCGGACCTCTCCGATAAAGCTGTCAGGCCGGATTGGATTGTTCATACCGGCACAGCAAGCCTTCGAGGCTAAGATACTTGCTCACCTCGGACAGGGTACAAGCTCGGTTGGACCACGGATGTCGATGCTCTATTAGTAGAATTCAAAATATAAGGTGGAACTCGTCTATCAAGCCGGAGACTCCGGATCCGAAGTGATGGTTCAAAGTCGTCCTCGGCGTAGAAGACTAGTTCGGGGGCTACTGACGGTGTCCAGGATTAGGGGGTGCCAACCTAGCCGGCCTGCCACCTCGGATGGGCCGATATGCTCCCGTACGTGACCAAGATGGACTCCGGAAGTCGCAAATGGGAGACGTGATCAAGACCGCCTCAACCGAAGACTTGACGAACACTTCAAGATTATTCCAACCACCTTATTGCAAGATACCGACCTTGTAACCCTAGACACCCTCCCTGGCGTGTATATAAGCCATAGGGTTTAGCCCGTAGGGGACATTAGAACAACATCGAACACCTAGCTATAGTAGTTAGACACATATTACGATCTCGAGGTAGATCAACTCTATACTCTATACACCTCCATTAATATAAACAGAAGCAGGACGTAGGGTTTTACCTCCATTAAGAGGGCCCGAACCTGGGTAAAACATCGTCTCCCTTTGTCTCTGTTACCACCGATCCGAGATCCGCAGCTCGGGACCCCCTACCCCGAGGTCTGCCGGTTTTTACACCGACACTCGGGCTTTTGTGCCCACATCGGGGTAGCCCGAAGTTGGAGAGGGAGTATGCGGCGGTTGAGCATGACATTGATGACGTCGGCTAGCTCAACCTTCCCCGTTGTGGACCACCACAAGATCTTATCGATCAGGGTCTCCACCTCTTCTGGCTTCCCTAGGCGATGCCCTTCTACTTCCAGGACTTGAGTTTCTTGGGAGGCCCGGCTGAGAAGGTCGGGACCTCGGTTTGACCAGGGGCGAGTGGCTCGGTGATGTAAAACCACTCTCTTTGCCACTCCTTCACCGTTTCGATGAAGGTGCCCTTGAACCAGGTGGCCCCCTGGCTTTTGCTGATCATGGCCCTTCCGCACTCCGCGAGATCCGAGCCACTCGACTTCGGTTTGATCCCGAAGAGCTTCAGCCACAAGCCGAAGTGTGGCTCACAGCGAAGGAAGGCCTCGCAGACCGTGATGAAGGTGGTGAGGTGGAGAACGGAGTTGGGGGCCAGGTGGTGGAAATCTAACCCGTAATAGTACATTACCCCGCACACGAAGGGGTGCAGCGGGAACCCCAGGCCTCGGATGAGGTGGGGGACGAAGACCACCCGCTCCCCGGCATTGGGAGCGGGCACCAGCTGGCCGGCCGCTGGAGCACGGGCGGCGATGGCGGGGGTCAGATACCCCGCATCGCGCAGCTTTGAGATGGTCGCGGCCGTCACAATGGAGCCGCCCCAGTGCCCCTTGAGGGTGTCGGCCATGGCTGGTGGAGGAGTTGGGCTCGCGAAAGGGAAAGGCGGGCTGGTTGGATCTGGGCGCTGGAGCTAGATCAAGCAGTAGTGGGGGAAGAATGGGAGCGTGGGCTATTGTGCTGTTCTCCCCTTTGCTCTTATAAGCCTATGAAAGGCCAAGAGTCCCCCTCGCTGCGCTGATAAATTCATGGTTGCCATCAAAAATGCCGTTGAAGCATATGGGGGGAAACAAAATCTTGATGATATCCCTAAGAAAGCGGGCACGATCTCTGCCTCGAAGGGACGTGCCAGTAAAAAGGCTGCCTTGAACCACGATTTGAGGGGGAGGCAGTAACTGCTTGACCTGTCGTGGGGTAAGCCTCTCCGATAAAGTTGTCAGGCCGGATTGGATCGTTCATACCTGAACAACAAGCCTTCGAGGCTAAGATATCTACCCACTTCGGGTCGGGTACAAGCTCGGTTGGACCACGGATGTTGATGCTCCGTTAAGAGAATCCGAAATGCAAAGTGGAACTCGTCTGTCAAGCCGAGGACTCCGGATCCGAAGTGATGTTTGTTGAAAGTCGTCCTCGGCGTAGAAGACCAGTTCGGGGGCTACTGACGGTGTCTTGGATTAGGGGGTGCCAACCTAGCCGGCCCGTCTCCTCGGTTGGGCCGATATGCCCTCGTACGTGATCAAGATGGACTCCGGAGGCCGCACACGGGAGACGTGATCGAGGCTGTCTCTACCGAAGACTTGTAGTACACTTCAAGATTTTTCCAGCCGCCTTACTCGTAGATACCGACCTTGTAACCCTAGATACCCTCCCTGGCGTGTATATAAGCCATAGGGTTTAGCCCGTAGGGGGGATCAACGCAATATCGCTCACCTAGCCCTAGAAGTTAGACACATATTACGATCTCGAGGTAGATCAACTCTGTACTGGATACATCTCCATCAATATAAACAGAAGTAGGACTTAGGGTTTTACCTCCATTAAGAGGGCCCGAACCTGGGTAAACATCGTCTCCCTCGTCTCTGTTACCACCAATCTGAGATCCACAGCTCGGGACCCCCTACCCCGAGGTCTGCCAGTTTTTACACCGACAACTGGGCCGCCGTGTCTTGTACTCCTCCGTCGTAAGAGTGGAGCACTCGCTTTCATAAATTTTCTACTCCCTTTCGCTGACATGTGGGACATCCAGCATCTGGGTCCACGTGCCATGCACCAAATAACAGTGCAGAGTAGCAGGGGGGACGCACCCCAGTCGTGGCGCCGCAGTAGTAATGAGCAATGAGGCGTCAAATCACAAAGCTGCAGCTTTCCCATAGTATAAGTTGGAGGGATGAAGCAACCATCATTTCACTCTTCACTGAAGTTGCTTCTGCCGTTGTTCTGCCTCATGTAGTCATGTGGGACGCGGATCGGCTTGGTACATCACTGACACGTGGGACCGCATGTTAGCAAACCGTGATGCCAACCTCCCCCGCCTTCCGTGCGGCAAAAGCACCTCCTCTTTACTAATCAAAACCAAGTGGTACGCTTAAGGGCATCCACAATGTGTAGCCAAATGGTAAAATAGCTTTTGGCATCGATGGGAACCATTGTGGAGGGTGCTGCGAAAGCCAAAAAAGAGGGAATCAGAACTCGGTGGTGCGCCGATGCCAAATTGATTGAAGGAATAAAAAATGCAACCTCTCTCCTCTTTCTCCCTTGCATGGACGCATGAATAGAGCACAGAGTCTACTCCCTTCTACTATCACAAATCACAAAGCAATGAGGCGTCAAATCACAAAGTCACGGGCAAAGCAACCATAATTTCACTCTTCACTGAATCCGCTTCTCCATCGTCTTCTTCCAGAAATGACCTTTCCCGCAGTAAGCTGGATGGACGAAGCTATTGTGCTACATTTAATAATATAGGAAATCCTGCATCTACTCCAACCTAGGAGTATTTTAAAAATTCATCTGTCTTTCCTATGACATCAAACACACAATCCTAATCCTATACTCCAATCCAAGCAATTCCCATCCAAAGAGAACAATCCTATATTTTTGCGATTCCTACGTTTTGAGGATCCTGCAAATCAAATAGGCCAAGGTGATTTCGGCTGGTGGAGTGGTGGAGCCCAATGGTAACATCTCGTTTGATCGTGACTGTGTTTCAAATATAGCTTGGACATCCACGGCTACACAACATTCACCAAGTAGTACCAGTTACTCAATGGTTACAAATATAGTACTAGTACTTATTAGTGACAAGACCAAACGTACATAGAGCATTATATGATTTAAAAATTCTCGTATGTTCATCAATAGGCCGGCAAAAGCCTAGATAAGCGGTACTACTATACTACTTGTTTGATGGTGTGTGCGAGACATGCCGGGCACGTCCCAGCACCTTCCTCGCCAAGAAGCTTCTCCACGAACATAGCGTCGGCAGGGTAACGACATGATGCCGGTCCACATTCATGTCAAAGCTGAAGTCACACCCTCCTCATTGATGCAACCGCCGGCGATTCGCCTCCTAGACTATCTTCCTCACAACGTCGTCGGGGACGACCGTCCCCCACTCTGTTTCATTGGGACGTAGATCGATGAGCGGAACCAGCCCCGAACTGCACAGGCTGGCGGGTCCCCGACGCGGAAGAGCCTTTTCGACAGTAAATCGGTGCCTGTGTAAGGGTACACGGTCACGTTCGAGTCCCCTTGCGGCAGCTCGAGCTTGAACGACGTGGTCACGTCGCATCCAACGGTCACGGTGACACAGTACTAAAATCGAAGTCGCTCACTCACAAACCAAATGTTGTGATTTACAAGTTCAAAATGAAAAGGTGGTACACTTACGCACGCCTATCGCGGTCGCACCGCACCCTCACATGGTCGGTCCGGCACACCGCAAACCCAAGGGAATGCGCCTCGGCTTGCCTTTATCATTGACATGTGGTACTCCCTCCGTCCAGGTGTATTTAAGTCACCTAAGGTGGAGCAGCGCGACCCGGTGGCTGCGGATTGGAGGAGGCGAAAGAGTTGGACCGGGAATTCTTCCAATCACCGCGCCAGTTTTTTCCTCAAAAACCAAACAAAAATTACCAATGAATCCCTAATTAATAGGGTGGCCGTTTCAGCCAACCCGTGCATGCAAACTGGGGTCAATCCCTCCCCTAATCAATGTGTTCCTTCTCTGCATGCATAGGTCGCCATTTCCTCCACGCGCGTGGTTCGGCCTAAATTTTTGCTCGCTGATGAACGAGGCAGTGAGGGGAACGAGGACGGAATCTAATGCATTGCGCCTAAGCATTTTGGGAATATCTAATTTTCGTAAGGTGACTTATGCACCTGGACGGAGGGAGAAACCACATGTGATCAAACCAAACTCAGCCATCCAACCGCTAACACCTAATTTTCGTCGATACAGTATGTTTATAAGGCCGATTTATTAAATATAAATATGTTTTTACACAGCAAATGATCCCTAAAAACAACAACATAAAGAAAAACTATCACTGCTCACGGAACGAGTCGGCCTCGTCGTCTTTGGCTGCCGGCGCGAACCAGCCGGAGCTGCCGACGTGTGTCTCCGTGGCGTGGTTGTCCTCGGCCTCCCGCTACTCGTTCACGCGGAGCGTGATGGCACTCTGCATGGACGCGAGCACTGCCCGGTTCACATCCACGACGTTCGGTTCCGCTTGCAGGAGGGCCTCAATGGCAGCGGCATTCGCGCGCTCCGCGTCGAGTTGAGACTCCGCCGCCCGGTTCAAGTCCATTATCTATAGAGCACAACGATCTTGCCCATTATCTTCACAAGCTCTTTCATCTCCTCATTGCTGCCAAGGTTGTTCACCAGCTGTTTGTTGGCCATGATCTGATGAACTGCATCGTCTTTAACCTTCTGCTCTGCATCTTCCTCTTCAGTCGTTCCTTCAGTTACTTGTCCAACACCCCAGCCTGCTCGTATTGGGATTTGTCGGCTAACCAAATAATCTGCGTAGTTCCATTTCCCCACATCTGCAACTTCCCAGAAATACAAATCACAAGAATCCTCCCTTTTCTACACGAATCAATTTCGAAGATCACCAACCAAACTCTTAAAAAATAAAATTCAGCAACTGAAAGCAGGCGAACAACTTGACCATATTACCCCATGATTTGGGCATTTGTAGAAGACTCGGCCAGGGTTGAGGGTTGTAGTTGAGACGCGACGGATGACTCTGCGTGATTTGCAGCAGTGGCACGACACCAACGGCAGCAGGGTGCGATGAGCAACCGGCTGCGGTGAGTGTGCCAGCGGGGGTGTGATGAGACCCACAGGCGGTGGTACGGGTGGCGACTTTGCGCACATCTGGTTGTTGGCTCGATTCCCTGCTGAAGAGCAGGTGAATGAGCCAGCGGACATGGTTGCTGCGGCCGGAGCTTCTGAAGCTAGGCAGAGTAACTAGAGAAGAGGAGAAGCGAATGTTGGATATGCCAGTTTCATTACTTGCAGAGTAGTATAACACTATATATAGTCTAGGTTTGGATTCGAACCAGTTACAGCAGCACGTCTCTCTTTTTTCTAACAGTCAGGAACGTCTCTTTACTGCCAGACTAGCTTGTTCTGTACGCCTTCTCAAGTATTTGATTTTCGGGAATGTTATCTGGCGAACGTTCCCTGGGAGGAGGATGGCAAACGAACGCATTTTCCTGGCAGTTTTAGTTGCGATGCAAGATCAAACGGTGGCAGTTTCGGGAATGTTATCTGGCGAACGAGCCCGGTTTTTCTTTTCTTGCCAAAAACGTATGCAACGTAGTGTCGGCTTAGTCAACAAACGATTCTGCCAACGTTGACCGTTGGATTTACATCCAACGTCTATCGTGTTTCTTCAGTCTCTTCTTCCTCCAGCCGCCAAAACCAAACCAGCGCCGGCGGGACCACCTGCTCCCGCCTCCCACAGCTGGCTGCGCTGCCTCGCACGCATAGCTGCCCCATCGCACCCTAAAACTCTGGCCAGGCCATCCATCTACCCCACACACCGCCTGTTATTCTCCGGCGAAGTCAGCCCCACCCCGCACTCGAACCAGTCAACCCTCGTAGTCCCCTCCGCCTGCGACTACACTGCCACATATTCCCCGGCTCCTGTTCGTTCCTGTCCGAGGCCTTGCCGACGTTCTCCGCCTTGGTTCGCTCACCGCAGCGCCGCCCTCTGGCGTTGTCAACATGGTCAACAACCGAGAGGAATCAGGAGATGATTGTACGTGGAAAGAATGACAGTAGGGACCCACCAGGGTCATGGCAGTATGCAAGCAAGTGCCTCCTTGTTACAAGCCAAAATAAATGCTTCCTCCTAATGGTTTCCTAACATCTGGGTCCCACCCCATTGTCAACGTATAGTCAATAAACGGGAGAATTGCACAACGACCGACAGACACCAGGGACCCAGCAGCTCACCTAGTTGTTTTCTGTTTTTGAGACAGACGGAGCAGGGTATCAACTGGGCTGTGCGGGGGCTGTACCCCGTCTAGCCCAGGCTTTTATTTTCTATTTACCACATGACCAGCCCAGTTGTTTTTTTTCTGAAAATGGCTAGCCCACTTCTACTTTTTTTTGCAGAATACCCAACCGAGGCCTACTTGCTTAAACCATCCCTGCTGGGCTGCAAATCTTTCAAGACGAGGAGGGATGTATTAGGGGCTTGCCCAAAAATGGGCTGTAAATTTTAAAAACAATACAGTAAACCGACAATTAGTTTCAAATTACGGTTTTTTTTATTTCTAGATTTTAAATTTCATTGATTTTTTTGTGGGAAAATTTCATTCGACTTTAAATTAATATATATTTATTTTTCAAATTAGTTTGAATCGGACTCGAAATTTTGGGATTAAAAATAGTTCGTACCCCACTGAAATATGCAAAATTTCGTTGAATTTTTTAACCGTGGCCAGAATATGGGCTGTAATGCTAGCAAAAAGAATATAGGCTTCAAAAAAATCCGTAAGAATTAGCAAATGGGCTGTAAATTATTAAAAATAATGGCAAATGGGGTGTATGTTGTTTGCTACACATTTGGAGGCTGACTTGTGGGCCTACTATGTTGACGCGTACGCAGGGCTTTGTGAACTTAGTCAACAAACGATTATAGCGGCAATGACCGTTGGATAACATCCAATGGCCGTGCTGCTTCTTCAATCTCTGATCTTATTGCTCCAGCCGCCCAAACTAGCGCCGGCGGGACCGCCTGCTCCCACCTCCCGTGGCCGGCTGTGCTGCTGCGCAGGCCTCACCACCCCCTCCTACTCCCACCGCTGGCCAGGCCATCCCTCTACTCACCCACACCTCCTGTTATTCACCGGCGACACAGGCCTCACACCGCAGCCGAACCAGTCAACCCTTGTACTCCCCTCATCGTGGGCATACACTGTTGTGGCTTCACCGGCTCTGGGTCGTTCCCTTCCTGGGCCTCACCGTCGTCCACCGCGTTGGTGCTCTCGGCGCGGCGTGGTCAGCGTGGTCAACAAACGACAGCCATCAGAAGAGGGATGTACGTGGAGAGGCTGACAGTAGGGACCCACATGGTCCATGGCCGCACACAAGCAAGTGCCTCCTTATTACGCGAAAAAAATGATTCCTCCCCCTGACAGCTGGGACCCACCAGCTATATCTCCGCATGGAAGGAAGTGCCTCCTTATTACGTGAAAAAAATGATTCCTCCCAATGACAACTGGGCCCCACCATATTTGGAGGCTGACTTGTGGGCCTACTAAGTTGACGCGTACGCAGGGCTTTGTCAACTTAGTTAACAAACGATTCTAGCAGCAGCGACCGTTGGATGTTAATCCACCGGCCGTGCTGCTTCTTCAATATCTGATCTTCTTGCTCCAGCCACCCAAACCAGCTCCGGCGGGACCGCCTGCTCCTGCCTCCCATGGCCGGCTGTGCGGCCGCGCAGGCCTCATCGCCCCACCCTACTCCCACCGTTGGCCAGGCCTTCCCACTACTCACCCACATCCCCTGTTATTCTCCAGCGACGGCAGCCTCACACCGCAGCCGAACCAGTCAACCCTCGTACTCCCCTCCGCGTGGGCATCCACTGCCGCATCTTTCCTGGCTCCGCGTAGTTCCCTTCCAGGACTCGCCGTCGTCCACCGCATTGGTGCTCTCGGCGCAGCGTGGTCAACATGGTCAATGAACTACAGCCATCGGAAGAGGACTGTACGTGGTGAGGCTGACAGCTGGACCCACCAGCTACATCTTCGCACGCAAGGAAATGCCTCCTTATTATGCGCAAAAAAATGATTCCTCCCCCCTGACAGCTGGGACCTAGCAGTTATATCTTCGCACGCAAGGAAGTGCCTCCTTATCCTCCCTGATAGTTGGGACCCACCCAGTCGAAGCGTACGTAGCGTTGTCTGTCTGGTCGCGAACGTGTACGTACATACTGGTCGATCGGTCTCCCTGCAACGATGAACCGTGGGCGTGTAAGGAGCGGCACGTGTCGTAGTAGAGCCCCCGACATAGCAGTTCAGGCAGCCCCGTCTAAATCGAGTACACGTACGTACAGCCACACAGCAAAAAATACGGCCACGGACGTACATATACGGGCGGGGTCTCGAACGCGTACTCGCGCATACGTACGGCCAGGGCTCGTGTACATGGAGAGAGGCAACGGATGGCAGCAACGGCCTCCTGTTCATCGGCAGCCAACCGGCTGGGTCGGAACGAAGGAAACAGTGTCGTGTTCATCGGGAGCCAAGCGACTGGGTCGGAACGCGTCCTGTTCATCGGGAGCCAACCGGCTTGGATGGAACAGCCGAAACGGGGTCCAGTTCATCAACTCGGGGTCTGGCATACTGCAAAACGGAGGAAACGGCCCTCTGTTCGAGCGCCTACGGTCGAAACGGGGTCCTGTTCATCGGCTGGCGGTCTGGCGTACTGCAAAACAGAGGAAACAGACTTCTCATCGAGTGCCTACGATTGAAACGGGGTCCTGTTCATCAGGAGGGGTGTGGCATACCGTAAAACGGAGGAAACCGATTTCTCATCGAGCGCCTACGGTCGAAACAGGGTCCTGTTCATCGGGAGGGGTGTCGCGTACCGCAAAACGGGACTCCACGGGCTACTGTTCATCCACGGTCGACCTCCTCCAGCCTCCACCAGCTACTGTTCATCCACCGTCGACTTCCTGCAGCCTCCACCAGCTACTGTTCATCCAGCCTTCACGGGGTCCTGTTCATCCACCCCCAACCGGCTGGGGTGTCGCGGCCTCCTCGGGGTCCTGTTCAGCCAGCACCAACCACCTTCACACGGCCAGGGTACTGTTCATCCACAACCAACCCACCGGCTGGGGTGTATGAGCGGGCGACAACAACGGGAACTGTTCCTCCACAGCCAACCAACCGGCTCGATCGATGCGTCTCGACTCGTGTCTACGTGTATCGCGCGCGCGGCAGCAACGGGCACTGTTCATCAAGAGGCAACCCAACACCGGCTGGCTTCAGTAAGCAGCGAGAAGGATCGATCGGGTTCAGTTAGCAGCGAAGGAATCCTTGGGTTCAGTTAGCAGCGAAGCGATCGCTCGGGTTCAGTTAGCAGCAAAGGGATCACTTGGCTTCAGTACGCAATGGGATCGATCGCTCGGGTTCAGTACGTGTAGTAGTGCGAGGGATCGATCGATTGCTCGGGTTCAGTAAGCGAACGCCTCGCTCGGGTTCAGTTAGCGAATGGCTCGCACACATGCGCGTACGAGAGAAACGCGCAAACCACACTGCATCGCTCGGCCCCGACCACCCACCGTAACCGGGAACTCCCCGAAAATTTTCGGCCTCACTTCTACCACGATTTTTTACATCATGGACGGCCCAAAGAATGTCATGCGGGTGCGTCTCCGGCCTGCCCAGGACGAAAAGCCCATTTTCTGTCATAAATTTTTGTCATAGAAGTAGGAGCCCACCACATCTATGATGATACATGTTTTTGTCACAATTATTGTCATAGAAGTGTCACAACCATGACAGAAAAAGTTTTTGTTCGGGCCATAATGTCACGGATGTGTCTTTTTTTTGTAGTGCTAGGCATACTGATCATAAGTGAACCAAAACCTTCTCGTTATTCTGGTTTAAACAACTGAGTTCCTTATGCTTCGGATTTCTCTCTATGTTGCTCGAGGACGATCAAGTTTAAGCTTGGGGGAGTTGATGAGTGATATTTTTACACTCATTTCAACCTTGTTTAAACTGAGATATTTCATTAAAAGAGAGATATTCGCTCTGATATTGTCACTAACGGCTAATATGTGCAAGGGATTTCACAAATCCTCTCTTTGATATTTTTCCACATGAAATGGGCTAAAAAGGGAAGAAAACACGTGGGAGAAAGGAAAGGAAGGAAAATGGAGAAGAGATAAGTCACCAGGAGGCGCCAGAAGGCCACCAGAGTAAAAGACGGCGTTCCATGCTACCGCGAGCACTCGCATGAGCGGTCGTTTGGTGTGGAAACCGAGGCAGGTCGTCCACCTGAACAACTTTTATAAAGGGGACCCAGTCGAAATGTGAACAGAGAGCGCATCGGGAGAATGTCGAGCACAGCCAGAACCTCTTCATCATCATCTTCATCCACAAACCCTAGCCACCGCCATTTTCATCTCCATCGCCATCTCCACCACCATAGTTCTCTCTCATCTTGTTCATACTTGTAATCGTGCATCGCACAAGGCATCCATTGTAAGACATATTGCAATCAATCAATCTCAAGATGTGTTCTTCAATGTTTTCTTCTCGCGATCTGATCTCGATGTGTGAGTAGATCGGTATGGTATGGCATGAGGCATGAGCCTTGCAACCCCAGGTATTCGGTGAAGGGATCAATGGGAGTATTTGACATAATGTCTCGTATCTGTGAAATAAAATTGTTTTGTGAAGTGTCTCTTGTCTTGTCCGTGATCTTCATCCCTGCAGGTACCCAGGATCATGGAGATTGAGCACCGGTGAGGCTAGGAGCAAGGGGACCGTGAAGTGTTATACCGAACACCGGTGACTGTAAGGTTTAGTAGGATAACATGGATCATAACCTTGGGAATTCATGAGGTGTAGTCATTAAACGCCCAAAGCTTTTGTTTGATACTATTATCTTAATTATCGGGGCAACCCCGCGAGACGGATAGGGCCTGCGGTAGGACAACTAATTCTTGATGCAGGACTCAAGCCGGTCAAGATGTTATTTGGACACATCCCCCACTCCGATATGAAGCAAGCACCTCTTGATGGGTGACTTCCCGAGCACAAACTAATACCATTTTTTATCCCAACACCAATACATGGTTGTAAGCATTAAGACCTCATCCCCGTACCTTCTTTTTATTATAAGTGTTTGAATCACAATTTGCTTGCTGATCCGGTCAAAAGCTGGATTTGACACTTTGACAAAAGCTTGCTAGAAACCATCGCTTCAAGGGTGTCTTCCTCTCGTGGGTTCAATACCCAGGGTCACCTCTGGGGAAATAGGTGCGAGATACCCTTTGTTGTTCTAACACCGGATCAATAAAAAGGAGATATCATCCATACAAGTCTATAATGTGCTCAAAGCCGACAACATTCAATTCAAGTTGAGTAACCAACATGCATTTGCGGGAAAGAGCATCCGCCACTATATTCTCTTTACCCTTGACGTACTTAATGACATAAGGAAAAGATTCAATGAATTCACTCCATTTGGCGTGCCATTTATTCGGTATGTATGAGAAACTCACGTGGTCGAAGGTAATGCTCCCAAACATGCAAGATTCTTACCAAAGCATATAACTCTTTGTCATAAATGGGATAATTAAGTTGTGCTCCGGAAAGTTTCTCGCTAAAGTATGCAATGGGTCGCTTTTCTTACATCAACACGCCACCTATGCCATTACCGCTAGCATCGCAATGCACTTCAAATGTTTTGTCAAAATTGGATAAGGAAAGTAATGGAGCATGTGTAAGCAAAGTTGTAAGCTCATAAATGCGGCATCTTGGGAAGGTCCCCAAACAAAGGGTGCATTCTTCTTACTCAAAGCGTGCAAAGGTGATGCAATAGTGCTAAAATCCTTAACGAAATGATTATAGAAACCGGCTAGGCCAAGGAAGCTACACACTTGTTGCAAGTTTGTTGGTTGAGGCCAAGTTTTAATTGCTTCAATTTTAGACCCATCAACCTCAGTGCCCTTAGAGGAGACTACAAATCCCAAGAAAACGAGCTTGTCTACACCAAACGTGCACTTGTCCTTGTTCACATAGAGTTGCTCATTTCTCAAAACTTGCAAGACTTCACTAAGGTGTTGCACATGTTCCTTAAGAGATTTGCCAAAAACAAGGATATCATCAAAGTAGAGAACAACACAAATGCCAATGAGTTTTCGAAGAACATAATGCATGACACGCATGAATGTGCTAGGCGCTTGTAGATAAATTTCAGCACATAATATAAATATTTCCTTACCAGGTTCCACTTATCAAAGGTGCTTCACTCCCCGGCAATGGTGCCAGAAAAGAGTCTTGATGACCCACAAGTATAGGGGATCAATCATAGTCCTTTCGATAAGTAAGAGTGTTGAACCCAACGAGGAGCAGAAGCAAATTATAAGCGATTTTCAGCAAGGTATTATGTGCAAGTGTTGTAGATAGTAGTAATAGATAGTTTGATAGCAAGATAATTCGTAACAAGTAGCAAGTAACAAGAGTAACAAAGGTGCGGCAAAGTGGCCAAATCCTTTTTGTAGCAAAGGACAAGCCAAAAGTACTTCTTATAGTGAGCAAAGCGTTCTCGAGGACACATGGGAATTCTCGTCTAGTCACGTTCGTCATGTTTAGTTGATTTGCGTTCACTACTTTGATAATTTGATATGTGGGTGGACCGGTGCTAGGGTGTTGTTCTTACTGAACAAGCAACCCACTTATGATTACCCCCTCTCGCAAGCATCTGCAACTACGAAAGAAGAATTAAGATAAATCTAACCATAGCATGAAACATATGGATCCAAATCAGCCCCTTACGAAATAATGCATAAACTAGGGTTTAAGCTTATGTCACACTCGCAACCCATCATCTAGTTATTACTCCCCAATGCCTTCCCCTAGGCCCAAGAATGGTAATGTGTCATGTAGTCGACGGTCACACGATACCACTAGAGGAAGAACAACATACACACCATCAAAATATTGAACGAATATCAACTTCACATGATTACTTATAACAAGACTTCTCCCATGCCCTCAGGAACAAACGGAACTACTCACAAATCATATTCATGTTCAAGATCAGAGGAGTATAATATATGATTAAGGATCTAAACATATAATCTTCCACCAAATAAACCAATTAGCATCAACTACAAGATGTAATCAACACTACTAGCAACCCCCAGGTACCAATCCGAGGTTTTGGGACAAATATTGAATACAAGAGATGAACTAGGGTTTGAGATGAGATGGTGCTGGTGAAGATGTTGATGGAGATGAGTCCTCCCACGATGAGAGGAACGTTGGTGATGTCGATGGCTTCAATTTCCCCCTCCCGGAGGGAAGTATCCCTCGCGGAATCGCTCCGCCGGAGAGCAAAAGTGCTCCTGCCCAGGTTCTGCCTCGAGACGGCAGCGCTTCATCCCGAAAATCTTCTCTTATTTATTTTTTCTAGGGAAAATGGCCTCATATAGCAGAAGCAGGGCACCGGAGGGCCTCTGTGGGCCCCACAAGACATCAGGGCACGCCCTGTTGCCTTGTGGGCAACTGGTGGCTCCCCTCTGATGGATCTTCGTTCTAGTATTTTTTTCATTTATTCAATAAAAAATCTCTGTAAAGTTTCAGGTCATTTGGAGCTCCGGAGAATAGCTATCTCTGTTGTAGCTCTTTTGGGTCCAGAATTCCAGCTGCCGGCAATCCCCCTCTTCATGTAGAACCTGCATATTAAGAGAGAAAAGGCATTAGAGTTGCATCATAAAGTGAAATATTGATCAAAAACACTATAAATAACAGTAGGAAAACATGATGCAAAATGGATGTATCAGGCACTCGAAGGTCTTGTGGCCACGACCTTTGCAAGTGAAACATTTTCTGGAACTTGTCTTGGTGGTAGCATTCGTTGTGGGAGTTGATGATGAAGCTCTTGGCTTGTAGTTGCTTGTAGAACGATGACTCAAAGATGTCGTAGGTTGCTTGGAACTTGACTTGTCGCCGGTAGTAGGTAAAGCACGAGACGGGGTTGTCGAAGTTGTAGTCGCTTGAGTAGTTGAGCCGTAGGTCTTGGAAGAGTACTTGGAGTACTTGTAGTCGTCTTGCACTTGTCGCTCCACTTTGCTTGCTTGGTGCACTAACTCGAGGAGGTTGGAGTACGGTTGGAAATCCGCAATCTTCTTGATTTGGTGGTTGAGGCCATTCAAGAAACGGTAGTAGTCCTCAACCGACTTTGTGCCTTGTTTGAGGAGTTACAACTTCTTGAAGAGATCACGGTTGTAGTGGGTAGGCACGAAATGAGCTCTCATGATTTCCTTCATTTGGTTCCAAGTCGTGATCGGTGGCTCGCCTTTTTCCCTTCGTCGCTCGACCACTTGTTCCCACCAAATGAGAACATAATCTTGGAACTCAATGGTGGCAATTGCGATCTTCTTTTCCTCTTCATATTTGTGAAGACGGAATATCTTGTCGACTTTTAAGGCCCATGAGAGGTAGTCTTCGGGATCGGTGCTACCGGAGAACTTGGGCATGGTGAACTTGAGCTTGCCGCAGCGTTGCTCCTCATTATGTTTGTTGTGATGGTGATGTCGCTCTTGTCTTGGAGGTGGGTCTTCAACCTCTTGCTCCTCATGATTGTCTTGATGTTGAGGGCAAGGGATTCTTTCCTGGTTCCTCCTTTCTTGGTGCTCCTCAAGACGTGCGGCTTCATATTGTCACTCTTTCCAGAGTGCTTCTTCGTCCTCGTGCACGCGGCGATTGCACTCTTGGACGACGCGAGTCGTTTCGCGTAGGGCTCATTGTGCTTCAAGCGCTTGTTCCTCACGGCGTTGTTGTTCTTGACGTAGTGCGCCACCGTTTTGCTTTTCTTGGCATTGGCATTGTCGAGCTTGCTCTTTGTCCATGGCATCTTGTTCTTGGCGATGATGTTGTTCGCGCTCTCAAAGGCGGTCTTGTAAACCATTGCCATGGAATGGATTCTGTGAAGCTTGATGATCTTGATGGTCATCTCAAAGATGAGAACGAGGGTGTGGAAGACTTGTGTCGGAAGAGGTGTCCGAAGAGTGTCGGCTTGAGTGGAGAGTGTCGCTTTAGTGGCGCTGTCTTGATGATGAAGATGTTGAAGAAGCGCGGTTGACCATCATGGCACGAAACTCTTCCATTGGGTGGATAGCTTGGCGTCAAGGTAGTACTGTGTTCTTGCTTCGGATTGGCGCAAGTCAGTGGCGAGTTGTTCGATGCGATCGCCCAAAGCTTCATTTTCTTGATGCCAAGCTCGTTGAACGCCGAAGAGTTGAACCTTGGTGACGTAGTAGTTCGGTGCGTCTTGCTCAATGAATAGTGGGTTGGAAGAAGTGCTTGGCCTATCCATCATGCTCAAGCAAATGTGAGTGGAAGAAAGAGAAGAACTAGACCAAATTTACCTATTCCAATGTTGAAGATGGATCAATGATCACTTAATATGGTATTATGGAAGAAGGACAATTGGTACCGGATCTTGTCAATCTCACACCTACCAAGTAAAGCTTTTGGAGGAGCTTGGTGAGGATAAGTGGCACAAAATTGATGCAATTGTTAGCAAGGTATCAATAATGTTGAAAAAGATTCACAAATTCACAAGTGAAGCAAATAGATGAATGATATGTCTCCAACGTATCTATAATTTTTTATTGTTCCATGCTATTATAGTATCAACCTTGGATGTTTTTATATGCAATTATATATCATTTTTTGGGACTAACCTATTAACCTAGTGCCCAGTGCCAGTTGCTGTTTTCTGCTTGTTTTTGGCTTTTCAGAGAAACAATACCAAATGAAGTCCAAATGCCATGAAACTTTTTGAAGATTTTTTTCTGGACAAAAGAACCCTTGGAAGCTTCGGGAGGAGGCCAGAAGCCTCCCGGAGGCTTCACAAGGCACCAGGGCGCGCCCAGGGGGCGCGCCGTGCTGCCTTGTGGGGCCCTCGTGACTCCGTTTGACCTAATTCCACTTCTATAAATTCGCAAATATTGGGAAACCCCCACAGAGCTAGAAGAAATAACCTTTACGCCGCCGCAAGCCTCTGTTCTTCCGCGATCCCATCTGGAGGCCTTTTCCGGTACTCTGCCGGAGGGGGAATCGATCACGGAGGGCTTCTACATCAACCTTGCTGCCCTTCCGATGATCTGTGAGTAGTTTACCACAGACCTGCGGGTCCATATCTAGTAGCTAGATGGCTTCTTCTCTCTCTTTGATCTTCAATACAATGTTCTCCTTGATGTTCTTGGAGTTCTATCCGATGTAATCCTCTTTTGCGGTGTGTTTGCTGGGATCCGATGAATTGTGAGTTTATGATCAGATTATTCATGAGAAATATTTGAGTCTTCTCTGAACTCTTTTATGCATGATTGTTATAGCTTTGTATTTCTCTCCGATCTATCGGTTTAGTTTGGCCTACTAGATTGATTTATCTTGCAATGGGAGAGGTGCTTTGTGATGTGTTCAATCTTGCGGTGCTCAATCCCAGTGACAGAAAGGGACATGACACGTATTTGTATTGTTGCCATTAAGGATAAAAAGATGGGTTTTTATCATATTGCTTGAATTTGCTTCTCTACATCATGTCATCTTGCTTAAAGCGTTACTCCATTTCATACTTAATACCCTAGATGCATGCTGGATAGCGGTCGATGGGTGAAGTAATAGTAGTAGATGTAGGCAGGAGTCGGTCTACTTGTCTTGGACGTGATGCCTATATACATGATCATTGCCATGAATCCGTCATAATTATTTGCTATTCTGTTAATTGCCCAACAGTAATTTGTTTACCCACCGTATGTTTTTGCGCTCGAGAGAGAAGCCTCTAGTGAAAACTATGGCCCCCGGGTCTATCTTTATCATATTAAAAACCCAATAATACCTTGCTGCAATTTATTTACTTTTGTTTTTATTAGTATTTTAGTTTAGCTATTTATCTCTATAAGTTTTAATCCTTGCAAGTAACCGCTAAGGGGATTGACAACCCTCTTATTTGTGTTGGGTGCAAGTGTTTGCTCTTGTGTGTGCAGGTGTGTTTCAAAGGAATTTTGCTTGGTTCTCCTACTGGATTGATAACCTTGGTTCTTAACTGAGGGAAATACTTATCTCTACTATACTGCATCATCCGCTCCTCTTCGGGGAAATGCCAACGCAGACTACAAGTAGCAGGAAGAATTTCTGGCGCCGTTGCCGGGGAGACATCATCAAAATTACCAAGTACCTTCACACAAATTATCATTCACTTGCATTTACTTTATTTACCTTTTATTTGCCTTTGCCTCTCATTTTCATCTCCCCCACTTCTATTTTTTTTACAAAAACACAAAAATATTTTATTTGCTTGTTTGCTAGTTTGCTTGCTTGCCTCACCATTATGGCTAGCTCTACGCTTGTTACTACTACCCCTGAAAATGAAGTACTTAATTTTAAACAAAGGGGAGGAGAGAATTTAAAGGATGCTTGGTATAGGATTTGCAATGCTCAAAATAGATCAACTCGTAAGCAATCCACTACCGTCCTTCTTCGAAATTTTTATGTGGGAATCACTACTTGGTATAGATTTGTTCTTGACACTATTACCGGAGGGAATTTCTTGATGTGTCCCAGTTCGGATGCTCTCGATGCCATGGGAAATTTAGTGGGTTCACCCCCTATTATTATTAATGAAACAGCATTGACTTTGGAGCATGTTATGCAAAGGTTAGAAGCTATAGAAAATAAAATGCCTACTATTGAACATCTTGAAAATTTAGATAAAAAGGTCCACAATCATATTACTCAATTTGGTTCTAACGTGGGGATTGCCTTGAAAGCTTTGAAGGAAAAAGAACCAATAATTAATGAAAGGATAGACCAAAGTTCCGCTAGAACTGATAAGTTGGAGGAAGTTATCAACAACTTGGGTTCCGCCTTTTCTTCTACTAAAAACATTGATAGGACTCCTCCAAATAAAAATTGCAAGTTTATATATGTTCCTAAGGTCAAGGGTGGCACTTCTAGTAAAGGGAGTGAGGATCTTAAAATGATTAGCGTGCACCCCAATTTTATTGATATAATTAAGGAACCTACCCTTAAAAATAAGATTCTTGATTTTGTGCCTAGAAGTGTGGTGATGAGAAACCCCTATGTTAAATCTACTAGAAAAAATGGATGTGTGATTGAGGAGTTAGAAACCAAGGATGACAACACTTGAAACTATGCATAATGCCTAGCTAGGGGCATAAAACGATAGCGCTTGTTGGGAGGCAACCCAATGAATAAAATAATTTTTTGCTTTTACCTTCTGTTTTTGTGAGTTTGCATGATTATAGCCTCTGTTATGATTGTGTTTTTATGTTCTAATTAGTGTTTGTGCCAAGTAATGCCTTTGGGATGATGTTGATGATAGTATAATTGATGCCGTTTGGAAAACCGAAAGTTTTGCGTCCAGTGCGGGAATTGTGGTTATGTGCTGGAGGGTCAGAAAAATCTGAAATTTTTACACAGTATTGGTATATGAATTATTTACGTTTTCCTAATTTTTCAGAATTTTTGGAGTTACAGAAGTATGGCTTTTAAATAGATCCTTACAGACTGTTCTGTTTTAGATAGACTCTGTTTTTGTTGCATAATTTGCTTATTTTGATGAATCTATGGATCGTATCGGGGGGTATGAGTCATGGAGAAGTTGGAGTACAGTAGTATTATGCCAATATTAAATATGAATCAATTTACTACAGTACCTAAAGTTTAAGATTTGTTGGTTATACTAACGGATCTCACGAGGTTTCTGTTGAGTTTTGTGTGCAGAAGTTTTCAAGTTTTGGGTGAGACTACGATGGATAAAGGAATAAGGAGCAACAAGAGCCTAAGCTTGGGGATGCCCAAGGCACCCCAAGGTAATATTCAAGTAAGACTCAAGCATCTAATCTTGGGGATGCCCCGGAAGGCATCCCCTCTTTCGTCTACAATCTATCGGTAACTCACTTGGAGCTATATTTTTATTCATCACATGATATGTGTTTTACTTGGAGCGTCTTGTCAAATAGTTTGTTTGCTTTTGCTTGCTTTTTAGTTTGTCACAATCATCTTTGCTGAACACACCTTTTTGAGAGGGGCACACATTATTCGTGATTTGTTAGAATACTCTATGTGCTTCACTTATATCTTTTGAGCTAGGCAGTTGCTCTACTGATTCACTTATACCTTTTAGAGCACGGCGGTGGTTATATTTGAAAGAAATAGTTGCACTCTCATGCTTCACTTATATCTTTTTGAGAGTCTCATGATAGCAATGGTAATATGCACGGGTTATGAATTTAGTCCTGATATGATAGGTATTCAAGAGGGATATAATAAAAACTTTCATGTAGATCACTGAATATGATAAATTTGATTCCTTGCAATAGTTTTGCGATATTAAGATGGTAATATGTGGGAGGTATTAGTAGATAATTATGGTTTAGTAAGAATAATTGTGTTAAGGTTTGTGATTCCCGAAGCATGCACGTATGATCTGTCGTTATGCTAGGAAGTTGGAGCATGATTTATTATTGATTGTCTTCCTTTCGTGGCGATCAAGGGGGCGCGATGGTTAACTCCTACCAACCTCCCCCCTAGGAGCATGTGTAGTAGTACTTTGCTTCGAGGGCTAATAAACTTTCGCAATAAGTATGTGAGTTCTTTATGACTAATGTGAGTCCATGGATTATACGCACTCTCACCCTTCCGCAAATTGCTAGCCTCTTCGGTACCGTGCATTGCCCTTTCTCACATCGAGAGTTGGTGCAAACTTCGCCGGTGCATCCAAACCCCATGATATGATACGCTCTATCACACATAAGCCTCCTTATATCTTCATCAAAACAGCCACCATACCTACCTATCATGGCATTTCCATAGCCATTCCGATATATATTGCCATGCAACTTCCACCGTTCCGTGTTTATGACATACATCATCATTGTCATATTGCTTTGCATGATCATATAGCTGACATAGTATTCGTGGCTCAGCCACCGTTCATCATTTTTTATACATGTTACGCTAGCATCATTGCACATCCTGGTACACCGCCAGAGGCATTCATATAGAGTCATATTTTTGTTCTAGTATCGAGTTGTAATGTTGAGTTGTAAGTAAATAGAAGTGTGATGATCATCATTACTAGAGCATTGTCCCAGTGAGGAAAGGATGATGGAGACTATGATTCCCCCACAAGTCGGGATGAGACTCCGGACGAATAAAAAAAAGAGAGAGAAAAAAAGAAAAAAAAGAGGCAAAAAAGAGCCATGAAAAAAAATAATAAAAAATAAAATAAGAGAAAAAGAGAGAAGGGGCAATGTTACTATCCTTTTCCACACTTGTGCTTCAGAGTAGCACCATGTTTTTCATATAGAGAGTCTCCTATTTTGTCACTTTCATATACTAGTGGGAATTTTTCATTATAGAACTTGGCTTGTATATTCCGATGATGGGCTTCCTCAAATGCCCGAGGTCTTCATGAGCAAGCAAGTTGGATGCACACCCACTTAGTTTTCATGTTGAGCTTTCATACACTTATAGCTCTTAGTGCATCCGTTGCATGGCAATCCCTACTCCTCGCATTGACATCAATTGATGGGCATCTCCATAGCCCGTTGATTAGCCTCATTGATGTGAGACTTTCTCCATTTTTAACTTCTCTTATTTATCCCCTATCACCATACTCTATTCCACCCATAGTGCTATATTCATGGCTTGCCCTCATGTATTGCGTGGGAGTTGAAAAAGCTGAAGCGCATTAAAAAGTATGAACCAATTGCTTGGCTAAAACCGGGGTTGTGCATGATAAATACTTTGTGTGACGAAGATGGAGCATGACAGGATTGTATGATTTTGTAGGGATAACATTCTTTAGCATTTTTATTTTGAAAGACATGATTGTTTATTAGTATGCCTGAGTATTGATGTCTTTATATCAAATTATAGACTATTGCTTTGAATCACTTGGATCTTATTATTCATACCGTAAGAGAGAGATTACATGATGTAACATGATAGGTAGCATTCCACATCAAAAATTCTGTTTTTATCATTTACCTACTCGAGGACAAGCAGGAATTAAGCTTGGAGATGCTTGATACGTCTCCAACGTATCTATAATTTTTGATTGTTCCATGCTATTATAGTATCAATCTTGGATGTTTTTATATGCAATTATATATCTTTTTTTGGGACTAACCTATTAACCTAGTGCCCAGTGCTAGTTGCTGTTTTCTGCTTGTTTTTGGCTTTTCAGAGAAATAGTACCAAATGAAGTCCAAATGCCATGAAACTTTTTGGAGATTTTTTTCTGGACAAAAGAACCCTTGGAAGCTTCGGGAGGAGGCCAGAAGCCTCACGGAGGCTTCACAAGGCACCAGGGCGCGCCCCAGGGGGGCGCGCCGTGCTACCTTGTGGGGCCCACGTGACTCCGTTTGACCTTATTCCACTTCTATAAATTCACAAATATTGGGAAACCCCCACAAAGCCAGAAGAAATAACCTTTACGCCGCCGCAAGCCTCTGTTCTTCCGCGATCCCATCTGGAGGCCTTTTCCGGTACTCTGCCGGAGGGGGAATCGATCACGGAGGGCTTCTACATCAATCTTGCTGCCCTTCCGATGATGTGTGAGTAGTTTACCACAGACCTACGGGTCCATAGCTAGTAGCTAGATGGCTTCTTCTCTCTCTTTGATCTTCAATACAATGTTCTCCTTGATGTTCTTGGAGTTCTATTCGATGTAATCCTCTTCTGCGGTGTGTTTGTTGGGATCCGATGAATTGTGAGTTTATGATCAGATTATTCATGAGAAATATTTGAGTCTTCTCTGAACTCTTTTATGCATGATTGTTATAGCTTTGTATTTCTCTCAGATCTATCAGTTTAGTTTGGCCTACTAGATTGATTTATCTTGCAATGGGAGAGGTGCTTTGTGATGGGTTCAATCTTGCGGTGCTCAATCCCAGTGACAGAAAGGGACATGACACATATTTGTATTGTTGCCATTAAGAATAAAAAGATGGGGTTTATTCATATTTCTTGAATTTTCTTCTCTACATCATGTCATCTTGCTTAAAGTGTTACTCTGTTTCATACTTAATACCCTATATGCATGCTGGATAGCGGTCGATGGGTGGAGTAATAGTAGTAGATGTAGGCAGGAGTCGGTCTACTTGTCTCGGACGTGATGCCTATATACATGATCATTGATACGTCTCCGTCGTATCTATAATTTTTTATTGTTTCATGCCAATATTCTACAACTTTCACATATTTTTGGCAACATTTTATATTATTTTTGGGACTAACATATTGATCCAGTGCCCAGTGCCAGTTCCTGTTTGTTGCATGTTTTTTGTTTTGCAGAATATCCATATCAAACAAATTCCAAACGCGATAAAAATTTACGGAGATTTTGTTTGGAATATATGTGATTTTTGGGAAGAAGAATCAACGCAAGACGGTGCTCGTGGGCCCCACGAGGCACCAGGGCGCGCCCCAGTGGGGTGGCGCGCCGTGGTGCCTCGTGAGCCCCTCGTAAGGCGGTTGCAGCTCTTCTTCGGCCGCAACGAAGATTATATCTGGAAAAAAATCGTGTTAAAATTTCAGCGCAATCGGAGTTACGGATCTCCAGGAATTTAAGAAACGGTGAAAGGCCAGAAAACAGGAACGCGAAACGGAAGAGAACAGAGAGAGAGATCCAATCTCGGAGGGGCTCCCGCCCCTCCGCCGCCATGGTGGCCATGGACCAGAGGGAAAACTCTCCTCCCATCTAGGGGGGAGGCCAAGGAAGAAGAAGAAGGAGGGGGGCTCTCTCCCCATCTCTCCCGGTGGCGCCGGAACGCCGCCGGGGGAACCCTCGTGACGGCGATCTACACCAACAACTTCGCCGCCGTCAACACCAACTCTCTCCCCCTCTATGCAGCGGTGTAACACCTCTTCTCCCCGCTGTAATCTCTACTTAAACATGGTGCTTAACGCTATATATTCTTACCAATGATATGTGGCAATTCTATGATGTTTGAGTAGATTCGTTTTGTCCAATGGGTTGATTGATGATCGTGATTGGTTTGAGTTGTATGTTTTATTTTGGTGCTGTCCTATGGTGCCCTCTGTGTCGCGCAAGCGTGAGGGATCCCCGCTGTAGGGTTTGCAATACGTTCATAATTCTCGTATAGTGGGCGGCTAGAGTGACAGAAGCTTACACCCGAGTAAGGGGGTTGTTGCGTATGGGAGTAAAGGGGACTTGATACTTAATGCTATGGTTGGGTTTTACCTTAATGATCTTTGGTAGTTGCGGATGCTTGCTAGAGTTCCAATCATAAGTGCATATGATCCAAGTACGGAAAGTATGTTAGCTCATGCCTCTCCCTCATATAAAATTGCAATAATGATTACCGGTCTAGTTATCGATTGCCTATGGACAAATCATTCTCTTGTGTTACAAAAACTTTCTACTAAACAACTAACTTTTATTATCTTGCAATTTACTCATAGTTTTATTATCTCACAAATTACTCCTAGTTTTATTCTCGTTAAGTACTTCTAGTCTTATCCTTACACCCGCAAAATAGTTTCATACTTGTTCTAGGTAAAGCGAGCGTTAAGTGTGCGTAGAGTTGTATCGGTGGTCGATAGAACTTGAAGGGAATATTAATTCTACCTTTAGCTACTCGTTGGGTTTGACACTCTTATTTATCGAAAAAGCTACAATTGATCCCCTATACTTGTGGGTTATCAATCATTGCCATGAATCCGTCATAATTATTTGCTATTCTGTCAATTGCCCAACAGTAATTTGTTTTCCCACCGTATGTTTCTGCGCTCGAGAGAGAAGCCTCTAGTGAAAACTATGGCCCCGGGGTCTATCTTTATCATATTAAAAACCCAAAAATACCTTGCTGCAATTTATTTACTTTTGTTTTTATTAGTATTTTAGTTTAGCTATTTATCTCTGTAAGTTTTAATCCTTGCAAGTAACCGCTAAGGGGATTGACAACCCTCTTATTTGCGTTGGGTGCAAGTGTTTGCTCTTGTGTGTGCAGGTGCATTTCAAAGGAATTTTGCTTGGTTCTCCTACTGGATTGATAACCTTGGTTCTTAACTGAGGGAAATACTTATCTATACTGTACTGCATCATCCTCTCCTCTTCGGGGAAATACCAACACAGACTACAAGTAGCAATGAGTGGCACACGAAAACACACACACGGATAGATAAGTGGGGTTGTGCAACCAAGGAATGAGCACAAAATGTGTTATCCATGGAAAATGCTCGTGTTGCACAATGCTAGAGAGACGTAGCATGATTTCTCCAAAAGGGCGAGATACGAAACTTGTGCACAACCTATGAGAGACAAAACATATCGACTTCTATCCCAAATATGCTATGTATGTATGGTTCCCGATGAACTCGCACACGATGATCCAAGATGATCAATGATGTCAATATGGTATGCAATGTGGCATGATGCTATTGCTATTGCTTACAAGCTCTTTGTTTTCTTTTTCTCTTTGCTTAAAACCTTTTCTCTCGCTTTTTTTATATTTTCTTTGGCCACTTATGCGAAATGCTCGTACCAAGATAGCAATTATGTATATGCGGGATCAATTGATGACACAAGCGATGATACGATGATATATGCACACAATGATAGCTATGCGGAATATGTATCACTAAAGTGCACAAGTAGCATTGCCCGGCAATACTCAATGGCTAGTCTTAGTAGGCAAGGGACGCAAAAGGCCTTGGGGTTAACAATGCAATGGCAAGGGGGTGGACTAAGATGTCGTTGGAGTTACCGTCCTTGCTTATGGTCATGGTGTCAAATGATGAAGTGGTCGTTGTCGATGACGAGTCCGAGGCGATGATGAGTGGCGGTCGGGTTGACGTCGAACCACTCCTAAGTAGCCGAAACGCCTTAGGAAACGGAAAACCACAACTCAAAATCTCAAACACCAAATGGGCAAATGGTGGTAGCGGAAGGTGTGGTGGTTGCTACTTGTAGACTGAGTTGGTATTTCCTCGAAGAGGAGAGGATGATGCAGTATAGTAGAGATAAGTATTTCCCTCAGTTAAGAACCAAGGTTATCAATCCAGTAGGAGAACCAAGCAAAATCCCGTTAAGCGCACCTGCACACACAAAAGCAAACACTTGCACCCAACGCAAATAAGAGGGTTGTCATTCCTCTTAGCGGTTATTTCCAAGGATTAATTCTGATAGTGATAGATAGATAAACTAAAACACTAAATAAAATAAAAGTAAATAAATTGTAGCAAGGTATTTTTAGGTTTTTTAATATATGATAAAGTAGACCCGGGGGCCATAGTTTTCACTAGAGGCTTCTCTCTCGAACACATAGCATACGGTGGGTAAACAAATTACTGTTGGGCAATTGATAGAAAAGCAAATAATTATGATGGATTCATGGCAATGATCATGTATATAGGCATCACGTCCTAGACAAGTAGACCGACTCCTGCCTGCATCTACTACTATTACTCCACCCATCGACCGCTATCCAGCATGCATCTAGGGTATTAAGTATGAACCAGAGTAACGCCTTAAGCAAGCTGACATGATGTAGACAAAGTAAACTCAAGCAATATGATTAAACCCCATCTTTTTACCCTTAATGGCAACAATACAAATACGTGTCATGTCCCCTTCTATCACTGGGATTGAGCACCTCAAGATTGAACCCATCACAAAGCACCTCTCCCATTGCAAGATAAATCAATCTAGTAGGCCAAACCAAATTGATAGATCGGAGAGAAATACAAAGCTATAATAATCATGCATCAAATAGTTTAGAGAAGACTCAAATATTTTTCATTAATAATCTGATCATAAACTCACAATTCATCGGATCCCAACAAACACACCGCAAAAGAAGATTACATCAGATAGAACTCCAAGAACATCGAGGAGAACATGGTATTGAAGATCAAAGAGAGAGAAGAAACCATCTAGCTACTAGCTATGGACCCGTAGGTATATGGTAAACTACTTACACTGTTGGGAAATGTTGCATGGGAAACAAAAAATTTCCTACGCACACACAAGATCTATCCATGGTGATGAGCATCTACGAGAGGGAGAGTGAATCTACATACCCTTGTAGATCGCTAAGCGGAAGCGTTAAGAAACGCGGTTGATGTAGTCGAACGTCTTCGCGATCCAAATCGCAAGTCGTCCCTCGATCCGATCATGAACAAGTGCCGAACGGACGGCACCTCCGCTTTCAACACACGTACGGTTTGATGACGCCTTCACCTCCTCGATCCAGCGAGCGACGGTGAAGTAGTAGATGAGTTCCGGCAGCACGACGGCGTGGTGATGGTGGTGAGGAACAATCTCTGCAGGGCTTCGCCAAGCGCTACGGAGATTATGACGGAGGAACTAGAGGGTTAGGGTTGCCGCACACGGCTTGGGGAAATCTTGATGTATCCCGTGTGCTAGCCCTGCCCCTCTATTTATATGTTGAGTCTTGGGGTCTAAACTTGGAGTAAAAGCCTCCTCTAGGTCGGTTTTGCCCGCACAAGGTCGGTTTGGCCCGCAGGGAAAGAGTCCAACTCGGATCCCTGCAGTACCGCGCACAAGCGGCAGTACCGCTCACGAGTGGTAGTACCGCTTGAGCGGTAGTACCGCTTCACACAAGCGGTAGTACCGCTTGAGCGGTAGTACCGCTGCTACAGTAGCGGTAGCACTGCCTTACCAACTTAAGGCAGTAGCAAAACTTCCTTTTGCACTTCCAAAACCTCGTGGGCTTTTACCCCTTGGCCCATATAAAGTGTTCTCGCACCCGAACACTTCGGTAAACATCCGGAACTCCTTCCGAAGATCAAAACACTATTATCACATATATCAATCTTTACCTCTGGACTATTCCGGAGATCCTCGTCATGTCCGGGATCTTATCCGGGACTCCGAACAACCTTCGGTCACCAACACAATAACTCAACTATACTAATCGTCACCAAACGTTAAGTGTGTAGACCCTGCGGGTTTGAGAACTATGTAGACATGGCCGAGACACCTCTACGGTCAATAACCAATAGCGGGACCTGGATGCCCATATTGGTTCCTACATATTCTACGAAGATCTATATCGGTCGAACCTCTATGTCAAGGATTCAGTTAATCCCGTATGATGTTCCCTTTGTTCTTCGGTATGTTACTTGCCCGAGATTCGATCGTCGGTATCTCTATACCTAGTTCAATCTCGTTACCGGCAAGTCTCTTTACTCGTTCCGTAATACAAGATCTCGTGGCTAACTCTTTAGTCACTTTGCTTGCAAGGCTCATTGTGATGTTGTATTACCGAGTGGGCCCTGAGATACCTCTCCGTCACACGGAGTAACAAATCCCAGTCTTGATCCATGCCAACTCAACAGACACCCTCAGAGATACCTGTAGAGCATCTTTGTAGTCACCCAGTTACGTTGCGACGTTTGATACACACAAGGTATTCCTCCGGTGTCAGTGAGTTGCATGATCTCATGGTCATAGGAACAGATACTTGACATGCAGAAAACAATAGCAATAAACTGACATGATCATATGCTACGTTTATAGTTTGGGTCTTGTCCATCACATCATTCTCCTAATGATGTGATCCCGTTATCAAATGACATCTTATGTCCATGGCTAGGAAACCTTCACCATCTTTTGATCAACGAGCTAGTTAACTAGAGGCTTACTAGGGACACAGTGTTGTCTATGTACCCACACATGTATTTGAGTTTCCAATCAATACAATTATAGCATGGATAATAAACGATTATCATGAACAAGGAAATATAACAATAACCAATTTATTATTGCCTCTAGGGCATATTTCCAACACACACATCATCGGAAGGGCAGCAAGGTTGATGAAGAAGCCCTCCGTGATCGATTCCCCCTCCGGTAGAGTACTGGAAAAGGCCTCCAGATGGGATCGCGGAAGAATAGAGGCTTGCGGCGGCAGAAAGATTTTCTCTTCTGTCTCTCTGGTATATTGGGAATATTTGGGAATTTATAGCGCTGGAATTAGGTCAGGAGGGGCTACGAGGGGCCCACAAGCCTGGGGGGGCGCGCCTACCCCCCTGGGCGTGCCCTCCAGGCTTGTCGCCTCCTCGTGGCTCTTCTGGTCTTCTCCCGAAGCCTCGTGGGTCTCTTCTGGTTCAGAAAAAATTAATCCAAAGTTTTTTTTCTCGTTTGGACTCTTTTTGATAATGATTTTCTGAAAAGGCAAAAACAAGCAGAAAAAAGAAACTGGCATTGGGCACCGGGTTAATAGGTTAGTCCCAAAAAATGATATATAATGGCATATAATTGCATATAAAACATCCAAGATTGATACTATAATAGCATGGAACAATAAAAAATTATAGATACGTTGGAGACGTATCAAGCATCCCCAAGCTTAATTCCTGCTCGTCCTCGAGTAGGTAAAAGATAAAAAACAGAATTTTTGATGTGGAATGCTACCTATCATGTTTCATCATGTAATATCTCTTACGGTATGAATAATAAGATCCGAATGATTCAAAGCAATACTCTATAGTTTGATATAAAGACATCAATACTCAGGCATACTAATAAACAATCATGTCTTTCAAAATAAAAATGCTAAAGAACGTTATCCCGACAAAATCGTAGAATCCTATCATGCTCCATCTTCTTAACACAAAATATTTATCATGCACTACCCCGATGACAAGCCGAGCAATTGGTTCACACTTTTTAACGCGCTTCAGCTTTTTCAACCCCCCACGCAATACATGAGCGTAAGCCATGGATATAGCACTATGGGTGGAATAGAGTATGGTGGTAGAGATTAATAAGGAGAAGTCAAAAATAAGAAGATAGTCTCACATCGACGAGGCTAATCAACGGGCTATGGAGATGCCCATCAATTGATGTCACTGCGAGGAGTAGGGATTGCCATGCAACAGATGCACTAAGAGCTATAAGTGTATGAAAGCTCAACATGAAAACTAAGTGGGTGTGCATCCAACTTGCTTGCTCATGAAGACCTCGGGCATTTGAGGAAGCCCATCATCGGAATATACAAGCCAAGTTCTATAATGAAAATTTCCCACTAGTATATGAAAGTGACAAAATAGGAGACTCTCTATATGAAAAACATGGTGCTACTCTAAAGCACAAGTGTGGAAAAAAGGATAGTAACATTGTCCCTTCTCTCTTTTTCTCTCATTTTTTCCGTGGGCTCTCTTTGGCCTCTTTTTTTTTATTTAGAACGGTCTCATGGACCTCATCCCCACTTTTTCGAGGACTCATTAGTCTCCACCATTCTTTCCTCACTGGGATAATGCTCTAATAATGATGATCATCACACTTTTATTTACTTACAACTCAATATTACAACTCGATACTAGAACAAAAATATGACTCTATATGAATGCCTCTGGGGGTGTACCAGGATGTGCAATGATGCTAGTGTAACATGTGTAGAAATGATGAACGGTGGCTGAGCCACAAATACTATGTCAGCTATATGATCATGCAAAGCAATATGACAATGACGATGTGTGTCATAAAAATGGAACGGTGGAAGTTGCATGGCAATATATCTCGGAATGGCTATGGAAATGCCATGATAGGTAGGTATGGTGGCTGTTTTGAGGAAGATATAAGGAGGCTTATGTGTGATAGAGCGTATCATATCACGGGGTTTGGATGCACCGGCAAAGTTTGCACCAACTCTCGATGTGAGAAAGGGCAATGCACGGCACCGAAGAGGCTAGCAAATTGTGGAAAGGTGAGAGTGCATATAATCCATGAACTGACATTAGTCATAAAGAACACACATACTTATTGCAAAAGTTTATTGGCCCTCGAAGCAAAGTACTACTACACATGCCCCTAGGGCGATAGATTGGTTGGAAAAATCCATCGCTCGTCCCCGACTGCCACTCATAAGGTAGACAATCAAGAATAAATCATGCTCCAACTTGTTAGCATAACGACAGATCATAGGTGCATGCTTCAGGAATCACAAACCTTAACACCAATATTCTTACTAAACCACAATTATCTACTAGCACCTCCCACATATTACCATCTTAATATCGCAAAACTATTGCAAGGAATCAAACTTATCATATTCAGTTATCTACATGAAAGTTTTTATTATATCCCTCTTGAATACCTATTATATCAGGACCAAATTCATAACCCGTGCATATTACCATTGTTATTCATTAGACTCTCAAAACGATATAAGTGAAGCATGAGAGTGCAACTATTTCTTTAAAATATAACCACCGCCGTGCTCTAAAAGATATAAGTGAAGCACTAGAGCAACTGCCTAGCTCAAAAGATATAAGTGAAGCACATAGAGTATTCTAACAAATCACGAATAATGTGTGTCCCTCTCAAAAAGGTGTGTTCAGCAAAGATGATTGTGACAAACTAAAAAGAAAACAAACTATATCACAAGACGCTCTAAGTAAAACACATATCATGTGATGAATAAAAATATAGCTCCAAGTGAGTTACCGATAGATTGTAGACGAAAGAGGGGATGCCTTCTGGGGCATCCCCAAGCTTAGACGCTTGAGTCTTCCTTGAATATTACCTTGGGGTGCCTTGGGCATCCCCAAGCTTAGGCTCTTGCCGCTCCTTATTCCTTTATCCATCGTAGTCTCACCCAAAACTTGAAAACTTCAGCACACAAAACTCAACAGAAACCTCGTGAGATCCGTTAGTATAACAAACAAATCTTAAACTTTAGGTACTGTTGTAAATTGACTCATATTTAACATTAGCATAATGATATTGTACTCCAACTTCTCCATGACTCATACCCCCTGATACGATCCATAGATTCATCAAAATAAGCAAACTATGTAACAAAAACAGAATCTGTCTAAAACAGAACAGTCTGTAAAGATCTATTTAAAATCCATACTTCTCTAACTCCAAAAATTCTGAAAACTTAGGACAATGTAAAAAATTAATATACCAATATTGTGTAAAAATTTCAGAGTTTTCAGATGCTTCAGTACAGAATTAAAATTCCAGCACTAGACACAAAACTTTCTGTTTTCCAAACAGCATCAATTATACTATCATCAACATCATCCCAAAGGCATTACTTGGCACAAACACTAATTAAAAGATAAAAACACAATCATAATAGAGGCTATAATTTTTTAAACACACAAGAACAGAAAGTAAAAACCAAAATTTATTTTATTCATTGGGTTGCCTCCCAACAAGCGCTATTGTTTTATGCCCCTAGCTAGGCATAATGCATAGTTTCAAGTGTTGTCATCCTTCAAGTTAATTCCATAAGTGGCCCTCATAATAGATTCATAAGGTGCTTTAATTCTCTTTCTAGGGAAGTGTTCCATCCCTTTCTTTAATGGAAATTGAAATCTTATATTACCTTCTTTCATATCAATAATGGCACCTATTGTTCGTAGAAAAGGCCTACCAAGTATTATGGGGCAAGAAGGATTGCATTCAATATCAAGAACAATAAATTCCACGGGCACATAATTTCTATTTGCAATAATAAGTACATCATTTATTCTACCCAATGGCTTTTTAATAGTGGAATCCGCAAGATGCAAATTAAGGGAACAAGGATCCATATCGGTGTGACCTAGCACATCACACAAAGACTTTGGTATAGTGGAAATGCTAGCACCAAGATCACAAAGGGCATTACATTCATAATCTTTAATTTTGACTTTAATAGTAGGTTCCCATTCATCTTGTAATTTTCTAGGAATTGATACTTCCAAATCAAGTTTTTCTTCATGTGCTTTCATCATGGCTTCTACAATATGTTTAGTGAAAGTTTTATTTTGTTCGTATGCATTTGGTGAATTAATCATGGATTGCAACAAGGGAATACACTCAATTAAAGAACAACTATCATAATTAAAGTCCTTGTAATCCAAAGTAGTCGGTGCATTACTATTTAAAGTTTTGACCTCTCCAAACCCACTTTTTCATTTTTATCTTTAAGATTATCACCCTCCAAGCAATTGGGACTCCTTCTATCTAAAGTTGACTCTTCTTCAGTCCCTTTTTCATCAAGTTTTATGTTACTAAATAATGATTCAATAGGAGTGACACCAATCATTTTAATATCTTCATCATTACTAGATTGTGACTCGGGTTTAGCAGCCATCTTATTCACCAAAGTTGTTTGTTTATCCAAAAAAATTCCTAGTAAATTTTCAGTATTAGCAAGTTGAGCATGAAGGTTGGATACTTCTAGACTAACATCTTCAAGTTGTTTATTAATGGCATCCAACAAGCTAGAGTGTTCCTTAAGTTCTTCAGAAAAGAATTTATTTTGCTCAAATTGTGAAGACATAAAATCTTAGTGACATTTTCAATTTCAGACAATCTTTTGTTATAAAACCTATCGCGAAATCCCTCTAACGACATAATGGCAAGACAAGCAAACTAGCAAACAAGCAAATAAAAATAATTTTGTGTTTTTGTAAAAAAAATTAGAAGTGGGGGAGATGAAAACTAGAGGCAAAAACAAATAAAAAGGCAAATAAAATAAATGCAAGTGGATGATAGTTTGTGCGAAGGTACTTGGAAATTTTGATGATGTCTCCCTGGCAACGGCGCCAGAAATTCTTCCTGCTACTTGTAGACTGCGTTGGTATTTCCCCGAAGAGGAGAGGATGATGCAGTATAGTAGAGATAAGTATTTCCCTCAGTTAAGAACCAAGGTTATCAATCCAGTAGGGGAACCAAGCAAAATCCTGTTAAGCACACCTGCACACACAAAAGCAAACACTTGCACCCAACGCAAATAAGAGGGTTGTCAATCCTCTTAGCGGTTATTTGCAAGGATTAATTCTGATAGTGGTAGATAGATAAACTAAAATACTAAATAAAATAAAAGTAAATAAATTGCAGCAAGGTATTTTTAGGTTTTTTTATATATGATAAAGTAGACCCGGGGGCCATAGTTTTCACTAGAGGCTTCTCTCTCGAACACATAGCATACGGTGGGTAAACAAATTACTGTTGGGCAATTGATAGAAAAGCAAATAATTATGACGGATTCATGGCAATGATTGTCACGCCCAATATGCGGTCCTATCCGCGAGGAACTCGGAGGTCCCACCAAGGATAGAAGCGCATATTGAAGACGCTTGCAAGGTGGATATCATTACATCGTACCATGTACAAAATAGATGGGGATACACACAAATACATACAATCACCACATGAATACATCAATACATAGCAAACACCATACGGAAGAGCAGAATCTGACTACGGATGAAAACAAATGAAAAACACGAACGACATCCACCCTGCTAGCCCAGGCTACCAACCAAGAACCTATCCCATGATCGACGAAGAAGAAGAAGTAGAAGAAGAACTCCAAAACAAACAAGCATCGCTCTCACGTCAGATCATCGCATTACCTGTACCTGCACCTGTTGTTGTACTAAACTGTGAGCCACGAGTACTCAGCAATCCCATAACCATGGGTAGCAAGACTATCAAAGCTTAAATGGGTATGGAAGGGTAAGGTGGTGAGGTTGCAGCAAGCACTAAGCATTGTATGGTGGCTAACTTTCGAGTACAAGAATAAGAAGAGTAAACTACGCATAATGGTCGCAATCTAGTAATGATCAAGAAGTGATCCTGAACACCTACTTACGAGTCAAACATAACCCCACCGTGTTCTCTTCCCGAACTCCCTCGAAAAGAGACGATCACGGTTACGCACGCAGTTGGTGTATTTTAATTAGATTTAGCGTCAATTTCTCTACAACCGGAGGTTATAAATTTCCAAGTCGCCACATAACCGTGGGCACGGCTTCGCGTAAGATTTAACCCTGTAGGGGTGTTCCAACCTGGTCCATCACAAACCAACACAAGCTGCGGTGGAAAGACCTCAACCTCAAGAAAACCCGATCAACCTCGAGTCAGCCCGAAGTATCCTCGGAATCCCGGTGCACAAGACATTTCGACAATGGTAAACAAGTCCAGCAGGACCTCCCGGCGTGCCGACACCCTGATAGTAGCCGCGCGTATCTCGTCTCAGGCCACGACCGGATAAGCTAAGCGTACGAGTAAAACCAGTACCTCAAGTTTCCCCGTGGCAGCCCCGCACGGTGCTCTAGTTTCGGACCAGCACCATCAGCACTGGCCCACCTGTTTTATGTTGAATTAAGAATCCCCAGGTTCATGATGCCCAATGCAAAATTAATTATTTAATTCAGTATTATTATGTTGGCAAATGTTAAAACCAAAGTTGGGCCTTGCTGGAAGCGTTTATTCAAAGCGAACTGTCAAGAGGGTCCCATAACCCCTGAGCATGTTAGGAACGCTAATTAAGGAACATAACACCGGTATTACGGAAACTAGGGCGGCATGAATGGAACAAAACACCAGGCAAAAGGCCGAGCCTTCCACACACAACCAAGTATATAGATGCATTAATTAAATAAGAGATATTGTGATATCCCATGATATCCATGTCCCAACATGGAACAACCTGCAACTGCACCTGAAACTAGCAACGCTATAAGAAAGGGGTTGAGCAAAGTGGTAACATATCCAAACAATGGTTTACTGGGTAGTGGAGGTTAGAGGCTGTATCATGGCATATGGGAGGCCGACATATATGTGGTAGGAAGCGCGACATAGCGATAGCAACAAGACAACTAGCAAGCAAAGATAGTAGAGATATCCAAGGTCATGATCATCTTGCCTGGAATCCTGCTCGGAAGAAGATCGAGTCCATGAAGAAGACGAACAAGCGTAGTCGAATGAATCCTCACAATCGCAACAAAACCGGAACTATCGAGAAGAAGCACAACCGGAAAGAAGCAAACAACATGGTAAACACACAAGCATAAACATGGCATGATGCTCAACCAAATATGATGCATGACAAGTTTAAATGTTGTTAAACATGGCAAGAGATGAAGCATAAGTAATCCATACAACTACGCAAGTTTAAATGAGGCCAGAAACACAAGCAACAATTCCGGAAAATCCCCATATGCAAATTCAAAATTGGTACAGATTTGAATTAAACACAATGTTAAAGTTATTAAACAGCAAGTTAACATGCATCATGATGATCTACACATTTTTCTAGTCAAGATACATATGTAGAACATTTAATTCGGAGCTACGGTCTAGAAGACATGAGCTAAACAAGTTTAACATGGCAATAATGCAAAATGCATGCAAATATCAACCAGAAACACTCAAATCAAGGATGCAATATGACAATATGAAACTACACACAATTCTAAGCAAGTTTTATATAGGACATGATCAAAACGGAGCAACGGTTCAACAATTACAATCAACACAAGTTATAATAACAATCTGCCCAAAACAGCAACATAGCACTTTGCAAGCAACAAAACAACAAGCTACAGTAACATGGTGTGCACAAACTTGATATGCTCTTAAAGTAGAGATAACATGCTTCAATTTATCTTAAAGGTTCAAGTTCATAGGCATCAAGGTTAAGTCAATATGATCCATGCAAAATGCAATGTTCTGCTACAGATTATGACTGGAAAAACAGAGCATACATGAGCAGAGTTAATATGATGGCATGTTGGAGGCAAGAAACAAATATGCTACAGTGCTATAACATGGCATCAAATGGCACATCATGGTATTACATAACATGTAGATCAAATCATACAACATGGGCATATTCATAGGAGCAACAGATTCATGGCAATCATCAATACAATATGTAACTATGAAACATGCTGATTAGAAAGTCTGGGATTGCAACAGTTATATCATGATGCTAACTTGGGACGCACATTACAGCAAGCAACACAACTTTAATATTTATTATATTGGTATGATCATGTTGTAGACGTGGCAATCTTCAAATTACTAAATTGGCACAAAGTCATAGGATGCACAGATTAATTGCTATGATTTTTACAAAATGGAACATTCTGTTAACAGGCTGACAGTTTTATCATGATAGCAACTTGAGAGCAACAAAGAGACATGATACAGGACCTTTACATGGCAACCAAAGGCATGGCATCAAAGTACACATTACATAGACCAAATCACATGAAGGAATCAAATGCATATGAGCTCTAGATTAGTGGCAACCATCAAGCAAAGTTGGCAAGTTTTATCACATACAGTTTTGACTTAAAACAGCAACATAGACTAGGCATGTTTACAAGCTCATGGCAGTCACATCATGGCATATCATGGTATGAAATAAATACTAACAGCAAGAAGACATGAAAATGCTCCAAACTCATGTTGACAAGATACTCATATGACATTTGCAATAATTCACACAAAAATAACAAAATGGCAAGTTATGCAAAATTGGCATGCACCCAAACTTGCTCAAATGACAGAATTAATACCACAGTTGGATTAGTTAGATTTTTCTACCCTAATTTGATATATAATATGCATATGTTGCTGTAGATAAAAAATGACACAACTTAATAAACAAGAAAACTGCCTAAAATGGAAACCTAAGACATGCCAGATCTGGCATATGCCGAAAATGGCTAAAACAGAAAAAAAAATCTAAAAGGAAAAGAAAAGGAGGGAGTTGGGATCGAACCCAGAACCTCCTGGATGTGTGCGCGGGCGCCGACCAGTCGGGCTAGGCCTTGGCTGTTGACAGGAAGGCTGCGATGATGCCGGCTAGCACGGCAGGCCAGCGGGGCTTGGAGGCGGCGGCGGGCACGCGGACAGGGGTGCGGCATAGGCTGCAGCGAGGCGGCGAGGGGTTGCAGGGGCTTGAGCATGAGCTCACGCTCGGCTCGGGCGGCGGCGACGCACGACGATGCAAGCGAGCGCGGGGCGAAGCAGGGACGCATCGAGCGAGGCAAGCAGGCAGGGCACGCGCGCGGGTGCGGATAGGTGTGTGCGCGTGGCTTGCTTGAGCACAGGAGGCCGCACGGGGACCCAAGGCAGAAGCTTGAGCTTGCTGCCTTGGACGTTCATGGCGGACGAACACGGAGCTTCTCGGATCGGTGACTAAAACTACGAAAAACCTCGGTATAAGAGAGTGGGGAGGCACAGATCGTCACCGTGGGTCTGTAGGCGTCGGCGGTGTGGTCGGGGAAGTGACGGAGATGACGACGAGAGGCGCTGACCGAGGCGAGACGGTGCTCGGTCCATGAAGAAGACGAAGCAGAGGAAGAGGACGTCGAGGAACTTGGTGTCTCCGGCCTTGGATCACCGCGGAATGGGGTCGTGGCGGCATCGCGAAGGTCCGTGAAGAAGGAGGGGAACCGGCGGGGCGAGCTACGGTGGAGAAGAGCTCCGGCTCGTCCCGGACATGGCATCGGGAGGCGAGGCAGCAGGTCACGTGGGTGCCTCTTACCTGCGCGGCGGCGGCGGAGAAGAGGGGGAGGAGGAAGACGGAAACCCTAGGGGCACGGCTGCTGGTTTTCTAGGGGGGCGGGGACGCGGCTCGGCCACGGGGGCGCTTCGATGGCCAAGTGCCTCGCTCGGCTGGCAGGTGGGTCCGCGGGCAAGCAAAGGGCTGCCGCGCTGGAATTTTACCAGGGGAGGAAGATGGTGGGCTGCGCTACTGCTGTTGGGCTGGGCTGCACCAGGTAAGCCTTCTATTCTCTTTTCTTTATTTCTCTGTTTAAAATAGACAGATTGTTTGGAGAAAAGGAACAGGGGCTAGGAAGGGAATCTGAGAGATATAAAAATATCCCTGAGAATCTGGATTTATGAACAATTTGAATAAATTGGTTTGGGCATTTTTAAAGATAAAAAAATAAACCAAGTTTGAATCACATCCGAACTTGATGCATTTTTGAACCCAACCAAACCACATCCAATATAGCTGAAATTTTGAGGAGATTCACGTGGAAGGCTATAGGATTTATAGGAAAATAGTGGACATTAATCTGGGACAGAAATAATGACCACATGAATTACTTGAAAAGAAGAAGATGATGATGATGATGGAGATGATTATGCATGGGTGGCACCACAAGAAGTTGGGAGAGATAGCAAGTAGGGGATGATCACACACAATATATATGGAACAAGCACACAACATTTATGATGAATGCAATGCACATAATTAACAAAAGGATTCATATGCAAGCAAAATGAAATGACATGCAAAACAGAGATGATGGTGCACAAATATCATGTGAACATGGAAATCCATACATGGCAACATGGTTGAGGTTACAATATAGGAAGGATCACACTTGGGGTGTTACAATGACCATGTATATAGGCATCACGTCCTAGACAAGTAGACCGACTCCTGCCTGCATCTACTACTATTACTCCACCCATCGACCGCTATCCATCATGCATCTAGGGTATTAAGTATGAAACAGAGTAACGCCTTAAGCAAGATGACATGATGTAGACAAAGTAAACTCAAGCAATATGATTAAACCCCATCTTTTTATACTTAATGGCCACAATACAAATACGTGTCATGTCCCCTTCTGTCACTGGGATTGAGCGCCGCAAGATTGAACCCATCACAAAGCACCTCTCCCATTGCAAGATAAATCAATCTAGTAGGCCAAACCAAATCGATAGATCGGAGAGAAATACAAAGCTATAATAATCATGCATAAAAGAGTTCAGAGAAGACTCAAATATTTCTCATGAATAATCTGATCATAAACTCACAATTCATTGGATCCCAACAAACACACCGCAAAAGAAGATTACATCGGATAGAACTCCAAGAACATCGAGGAGAACATGGTATTGAAGATCAAAGAGAGAGAAGAAGCCATCTAGCTACTAGCTATGGACCCGTAGGTCTATGGTAAACTACTCACACATCATCGGAAGGGCAGCAAGGTTGATGAAGAAGCCCTCCGTGATCGATTCCCCCTCCGGCAGAGTACCGGAAAAGGCCTCCAGATGGGATCGCGGAAGAACAGAGGCTTGCGGCGGCGGAAAGGTTTTCTCTTCTGTCTCTCTGGTATATTGGGAATATTTGGAAATTTATAGCGCTGAAATTAGGTGAGGAGGGGCTACGAGGGGCCCACAAGCCTGGGGGCGCGCCTACCCCCCTGGGCGCGCCCTCTAGGTTTGTCGCCTCCTCGTGGATCTTCTGGTCTTCTCCCAAAGCTTCGTGGGTCTCTTCTGGTCCAGAAAAAATTAATCCAAAGTTTTTTTTCTCGTTTGGACTCTTTTTGATGATGATTTTCTGAAAAGGCAAAAACAAGCAGAAAACAACAACTAGCACTGGGCGCTGGGTTAATAGGTTAGTCCCAAAAAATGATATATAATGGCATATAATTGCATATAAAACATCCAAGATTGATACTATAATAGCATGGAACAATCAAAAATTATAGATACATTGGAGACGTATCAGTGGTGTAGCGGAAGCTCGGTGGGACTGCGGAAGTGCAATAGTGGGTCTCGGAGGTGGTAATGTGGAAGTGTTGGCGGAGGGCGATTTTGTTTTTGAAAATTCAGTTTTGTCAGGTTTTGTCGGACGTACTGAGGATGTCTGACGACCGATGCTGGATATTGTCGGACGTCCGGTAAAGGCTGGTCGTCCGGTGCCTGGCGATTTCGAGGGCGCGGAGGATGAAGATGAACTCATGGTTTTGGGGGAAGAAAAAGAAATTTTGGGGTGGATTTTATGGTGGAAAAGGGAGGAGAAGGTGAGGAAAGCTAGATCCACCTGCAACACTTCAAATCCATGGATCAAAATCAACAAAACATCATCAAAACCAACAAATCACAAATTTTTTGGTATGGCTATTTTTGCCGGGATTTTCGAAATTGGGAAAAAAACAAACAACATTGGGGCTAGAAAGTGGAGAGGGAGAACTCCAGGGTGTGAATCAACCTTGCTTTGATCCAAGATGATGTAGGGTAGAACCCTAGTTCATGATCTTTTCACACTTGGAGGTGGGCAAAGGAGCAAATCAAGAAGAACACAAGGTGAACACTCAATTGACAAAGATCCAATCACACATATGCAAAATCCACATACACATAAGAGGATACAAAGGTCCAAATCCAACACAAGTGGGAAAATAGGTAGCTAGTTCATCCCAATCCTTAGAGGAATTGAGGGCTTGATCTCCAAGAGGATCTTCCCTAAGAAGGGGTCTATAATCCACAAGTGGGTCTTCTCACATGGAGGTCTTGATCTCCATGCGAGAGGTAATTGATGAGCAAAGCACTCTCTCTAGATATGAGCTATCACTTTGCTAACCCTAGTTCGTCCAAGTGAAGGGGTGTATATAGTCTAGGGAGAAAGAGGGGGATACATGGGTCAAAGCCCGAGTGACTGCGCACAGGCAGGTATCAGACGTCCGGTGGTTACCGGTCGTTCGGTGGCTCGTGAGGGACCGGACGTCCGGCGCGGGTCGGAATTCCAACAGTTTGGTTCTGTTGGGTCAGCATCGGATGTCTGGTGAGTGTCGGTCATCCGGAGGGCATCAGATTTTTGGCGTTTTGCTGTTGGACACCGAGGGTCAGATTTCCAGAGGTGGACGGCCATCCGGGCGCTGGAGAGTGCCGGACGTCCGGTGCTTGTTGGTCGCCCGGCCGCTGTAGAGTTCCTTGGCTGGGGATCTTCTGGCTGGCTGGTGTACGTCGTGTCAAACGTCCGGTGTCTCGTCGGACGTTCGCTGCCTGTAGCTCATCGGCAGCTCCTCGTCTTGTTCGTCTCACTCCGACTCGTCACCGTCTTGTCCATGGCCTTCGTCAAGGTACCTGATCACACATAGTGTTTCCGCTTGAGGTAGTAGCCATGTCCCGCATGTCAAAAGTGTGAGTTCGGAGAGGAGTGAGTTCACCTCGGTTTCAATAGCTCTTGCATACACTCTTGTCATTGGTCCACTTGGTGCTTATGGTCATGATGGTGGGTCCATGGGGATGACTATGGGATGCTCCACATCAGGACGCCTTGGGCGTCCGCTGTGTGTCCGCGAGGACGCAAATCTAGCCCAAATTTGGGCTGGAAATGGGTCCAAGTGGACAGCAAAATGGACATACGTTTGTTTGCGTCAATGCGTTAGGCCCCATTTTTTGTCTACGCGGACCCAAACGGACGCGGGCGGACGAAGTGGTTTGGCGCTTTGGAGTTGGCCTAAGAGCATGTTATGATTAGTGAGCATGTTACGATTTTGTGTCTGAAACAGCCATAGTGGCAGAGGGAGCGTCCAATCATTGTTGCTCCATCATCGGCATCACGGAATCGCATCAGTACACTCTCAACCTTGTCGTGGTCCATACGGGACACTTTGACCTCACCGAGCTTGAGTACCCCTTCTCTGAGGAAGAGGTTTGGGCTGCCGTCAAAGCACTAACGGCGGGAAAGGTGCCGGGGTCCGGATGGTTTTACGTTTGAGTTCATCCATCAACGCCCGGCACCAGCCATCTCCATCAACACCACCACACCTCCTTCTTCCCCAACACCATGTTGGTCTGTAACTTGTCACTGTCCTTTATGTTCTTCATCTCCATGTCTGAGTAATTACTAGTTTCAGGGAATAAAGTATGAACTCTAGTTGTATTTGAGGTGAACACCTACACGAGATTTAAAATTCTTTTTTCAATGTTTGAGTTAATAGCCTTCATGAAAGTTGTGTAAAGGGCCCCCAACCAACATTTTTGTGAGTGAAATGTAAAAAACCACTAGAATAACAGTGTCATTAGCGTAAAAACATCACTTTTGATAGTGGCAAAAAACACTGACGGTATATGCTACGTGCTTTGATGACGTCACTAATTGAGGCTCATCCGTCAGATTGAGTTGGCAAAAAAATGCAATGTAGACACTTGGACTTGGTTTTCTTCTTCCTTCTCTTTTCTCTCTTTGTAGCATTCTATTTGTTGGAGGTATGCCCTGGAGGCAATCATGTATGATGATATTTCTGATGTTTTTATGAATCAATATAATCCTTGAACGATATCAATGATGCATGTCGGCAAGTACGTGACTTGTCTATGAGATCTTACATTGTATGATATGTTCTAAAAGGTCCTCAGCCGAAAAGTGATGTGTGGACGCACATCGGACTAGACCGACATATTATACGGTGGATGGCTTGATCTCACTAGCCATGCAACATTGGATACTCACTGGACTACATGGATCTGATCATATTTGAGGTCGGATACGGGTGACCGGATCCGAGCTCAGAAGGATATCAGATTGGACAGACCCAACCATGAGACACGGCGATGGGTCATCTGTGAGTCTCTAATACTACATATGTTTTGTGTCCTCGGACCTGAGCTGGCGCATGTTCTCGAGATGGTGACCGACCTACTTGGGGCCGACCAAGCGCTACTCCATAACTAGGTAGTTATAAAGGTAGGTGACAGTGTCCTCGACTAAGGGGTACTAACCTGTACGGCTCACAATCCATGGGCTGAGCTTATGGCCCATCGATCACTAAAAGGAAGGATCACCGAAGCTATGAGCCTTGGCGTTATCAAGATGGAAACCTCCGAAGACTTGGCGTGTACTTCAAGGATTGCTCTATAGCTGGCATATCGACAACCGACCATGTGTATAACCTAGGTACCCCCGATGCATATATAAGCCGAGGGGTTTAGTCTTTACAAGCACGATTACTACACTAGTGCAGAAAAGCCTAGCTATGGCGTGCCAGAAACAGCCTTGCTGGCGTGGACACTCGACGCCACCAATATGGTGCCATTGTTAGAATATAGTGGTGGCGTTGGATCCCACGTCAGCAGTATTCCACGTGTTGATGGCGTGCCCGCGTGGCCAACGCCAGCACTAAGTTATATTACCACTGTCGTTCCTTGTTGGCCAACACCGGCAAATTGTATTTTTGTAATAAAAAAATTATTTCACAAACTAAATAATTGTACTTCAAAAAAGTTACTAGCTAGTTACTCAATAGATACTCATTAACTCAATAAACTTCATAAAAGTTACTCATTATACTCAAGTTACTCATCAACTCAAGACTAGCTAGCTACCTAGTAAAGAACTACTCTACCTAGTTAAAGAACTACTCTTCATCAAGGATTACGCTCAGCTGGCGAATCTTCTTTCTGTTGGCCTCTCCATCTTTTTTGAAATGAGTTATGTCCATCTTGAGGTCAATCTTCTCTGCCCTGAGGAGTTTTCTCTCCCGCTTCAGCTTATTCCTTTCCTCGATGAGCTCATCCCTCTCGTCCCTCAGCTTATTAGTGTTCTTTACGAGATCAACCCTTTTGTTGTGCAGCAGACCAATCTCCGTGTTCAGCGAGGCAGTCAGCTCCTGCTGGCTGTTGATGACATACTGCTGAGACTGAAAGCGATCTACGTTCAGCATGTCCACATCGTAAACCTCCTCCATGTTGCCTCCAGAATTGGCCATGAGACCTAATGCATTTTAAAAATGAAGGTCGCATAGTAAGAACTAAGCAATGATATAAATTTACCAAAAATATGATTAAAGGTGGTCATCTAGTTACATTGGCATAGCATAATTGTTTTGTCAACTACACTAAAAATTTCAAGTACACTCACTTGGCATAGCATAATTTTTTTGGCACTGACTTGGGAATGCACTAGAGCAAACAATGTGGCACAGATTTGGCACTGACTTGGGAATTCACTAGAGCAAACAGTACACTAAAAATGTATCAACTAAAAATTCCAACAATGGCACTGATTTGGCACTGACTTGGGAATGCACTAGAGCTAACACTACACTAAAAATGTATCAACTAAATGCTAACTATGTGGCACTGATTTGGCACTGATTTGGAAAATACCACCACTGACTTTGCCTACCATTCTAATTCAATTTGGCCTAGTCAAATCACTGAAACCCTAGTTGAGGGCGATGAACCCTAGCCGTCGTCGGTGAAACCCTAGCAAGAGAGGGAGATTAGTTGTTACCTCCGCCGCCGTCGGTCGTTTCCGCCGCCGCCGCTGAAACCCTAGTGGAGGGGGATGAACCCTAGCCGTCGGTCGTTTTTGTCGCCGCCGTCGGTGAAACCCTAGCGATGCATATCAAAACGAAATGAAATCAAATCAAATCGGACGGCAATGAGCGGCGAGAGAGGGAGATTAGCTGTTACCTCCGCCGCCATCGGTCGTTTCCGCCACCGCCACTGAAACCCTAGTGGAGGGGGATGAACCCTAGCCATCAGTCATTTCTGCCGCCACCGTCGGTGAAACCCTAGCGATGCAAATCAAAACGAAATCAAATCAAATCAAATCGGACAACAACGAGCGGCGAGAGAGGGAGATTAGCTGTTACCTCTGCCGCCGTCGGTCGTTTCCGCCGCCGCCACTGAAACCCTAGTGGAGGGGGATGAACCCTAGCCGTCGGTCGTTCTGCCGCCGCCGTCGGTGAAACCCTAGCTATGCAAATCAAAATGAAATGAAATCAAATCAAATCGGATGGCAACGAGCGGCGAGAGAGGATGAGAGAGAGATTAGCTATTACCTCACCATCGGAATCGGCCGAAATCGGAGCGGCGACATCGACAGGAAGAAAGGGGAACGAGAGAGGAAACAGAGAGAGAGAACGGGCGCGGGGCAGAGAGAGAGGGGGAGTGGGGCGAGGTGGCCGTTGCCCCCTTGATTTTGACCCAACTGTCTCCTAATAATTTTTGGGCTTGGCCCAATATGCAAAAAAAAACCCAAACATAAAAATTACTTACTTTATTAAAACTACAATATTATAAATTAAAAAACTACAATATAATATAAAAATGATCACCACACCTGCCAACAAATAAAAAGGAAAAAAATTGAAGTCTCAAAATATAATATAATAATGTTCACATTGACAAAATAATATTATTAAACACATTCTAATCAATTAAGAATAAATAGTTATAAATAAAAGTAATTCCAAAAATAAAATTAAACTACAATATAATATAAAAATGAACCCACGTCATATAGTGCTGACGACGCAACACATGGCACACCACAACTAAACATATTTTTGCTGGAGTTCCCTGTTATGCCACGCCAGCATTATAATAGGCCTTCTACTAATTGTCGGACCCGTATACCTGTGACGTTCAATGATTATCCAGCGCCACCACCATGTCCCTAGTAATGTCGTACCAAATAAGCCAACGCCACCACTGTTTGATGATTAATGTTTATCTCTATCACTACATTGTATGATCAATTACTTATGTTGGTGATGCGTGCTTTATCATTTCGATCATATCATTTTGCACGCTCCACCAAGATGTATGTGACATGGAAGAGTAACCCATGAGCCTAATCAGTTGTGCATTTGCATTCAAACGCAAATTTTTAATAATGCACAAATTTAGGGGGAGCTCTTGCTTATCACATACTTCTCAAAGCGACGTTGTATTTCATTCATTTAATCAATTGTCGAAGCTTTGATCTATATGTTGTCATCAATTACCAAAAAGGGGGAGATTGAAAGCACATTTGCTCCCTTGGTGGTTTTGGTAATTCATAACAACATATATCTCATTGAACTAATATCCATTCAAGATTAAGATTTCAGGATGTTCAATGATTGGCATGGCATGGACTAGAGATGTGGATCCCTCAAAATGCTAAGGACAGGAATTGGCAAAGATCAAGACTCTACATTTTTGGTTTAGTGATCCAAGATCACATTGAGTCCATAGGAAAGCCAATACTATTAAAAGGGGATGAGGTGTTGCTTAATGGTCTTTTTGCTCAAGTGCTTAGTGACAGTATTCCAAAACCCTCAACCACTATCTCTAACCCAAATATGTCCTAAACCTAAAGTCCAACTCGGCCCCACCGATATTTCCAATCCGGTCCCACCGAGTTCATCCAAGACTTAGCCACTGCCAAACCCTAACAAATCGGATCCACCAAAATGGATCTCGGTCTCACCGAGATGGCCTTGCCAACTCTCTGTAATCGGTTGCATTAACTTCGGTCCCACCGAGTTATGCATATCGGTCTCACCGAGATGGCTTGCCAACTCTCTGTTGCCTTATTGCTTCACTTCGGTCCTACCGAGTTGATGCAATCGGTGCCACCGAGATGAGGATTGCCCTAGCCATTGCACTTCGGTCCATCCGAGTTGTTCGTATCGGTCCCACCGAGATTCCTAAAGTTCATATCTTTCACATAGTTCGGTGCTACCGAGATTACCGTTTCGGTGCCACCGAGTTGGGTCAAAAGTGTGTAATGGTTGGATTTTGTGTGGAGGCTATATATACCCCTCCACCCCATCCTTCTCAAAAAGGAGAGCCATCAGAACGTGCCTACACTTCCACCATACATTTTCTGAGAGAGAACCACCTACTCATGTGTTGAGATCAAGATATTCCATTCCTACCATTTGAACCTTGATCTCTAGCCTTTCCCAAGTTGCTTTCCACTCAAATCTTTCTTCCACCATAGCCAAATCTGTGAGGAGTGATTGAGTGCTGGGAAGACTATCATTTGAAGCACAAGAGCAAGGAGTTCATCAACAACACACCGTCTATTACCTTTTGGAGAGTGGTGTCTCCTAGATTGGTTAGGTGTCACTTGGGAGCCTCCAACCAGATGTGGAGTTGAACCAAGGAGTTTGTAAGGGCAAGGAGATCGCCTACTTCGTGAAGATCTACCCCGAGTGAGGCTAGTCCTTCGTGGACGTAAGCCATGGTGGAATAGGCAAGGTTGCTTCTTCGTGGACCCTTCGTGGGTGGAGCCCTCCGTGGACTCGCGCAGCCGTTACCCTTCGTGGGTTGAAGCCTCCATCAACGTGGACGTACGATAGCACCACCTATCGGAACCACGCCAAAAATCGCCGTGTCTTCATTGCGTTTGAAATCTCCTATCCCCTCTCTACATTCATATGCAATTGCTTACTTTCCGCTGCTATACTTTTAGAATTGCTAGTGTAGGGTGATGCTTGATATGTACTATTGCTAAAACCTGCCTACAACTAAAATCTGGGAAAAGGTTAAGTTTTATTTGGTCAAGTAGTCTAATCATCCCCCCTCTAGACATACTTTCGATCCTACAGTGGTCAAACCGGATTGATGGCTCATCTTCAGATCAACTGTGACATCAGCTGCGGTGACATCTTCGTCCCCGGCCATCTTTTTGCGTTCGGCGGCATCGTCCTTCACGTCCATTCGACTGGCCACCTCGGCCGTGTCGAGAACTTTGCCCCAAATCAAATCAACAGATATGGGAGCCTCGAGTACACTGCTGATTCACGCAGCGATCTCGCCCTCTCTGGCTGGAGGCCAAATCGGCTTGAGAACCCCGCAGGCACCATGGCCTTAACCCCAGGCCCGACCTCAGATCCAAACCTCGGATCAGGTCCCACCTCGGAACCAACCTCGAGCTCGGATCCGACCACTCTATCGCCAGACCAAGCCTTGACCCTAGCTAGTCACTGCTCCGAGGTCGTATCACACACCCCGTCGAGCTTACTAAAGGTCAGCCCCGCTACTGTCAGGAGATGGGCCCGGTGATGGCTCGAGAATTTGTGATGTTTTCCTAGTGATTCTTGCTTGGTTTCATCAGAATTTTTATTACTCTTCGGATATTTCTAACGCTAATCCCTCGAAAGAGAAGAAAATCCATTTTCTCAATGTTGGCAGGAAATATGAAATATGGAAGGAAACCAAGAGGGATTGCTACAAATCAAGCCAAATGGAGCAACTTCCATGAAGAGACCCAAGTCATCAGGCGCATCAGAGCAATAGACGGCGTTCCATACGACCACAAGCGCTCGTATGAGAGGTCGTATGGAGTGCCATCATCTCCACCACGCCTATACAAGCCACTTTCGTGAAGGGCTCAAGGGAGCAAGATAACCCTAGCTGCCACCACACCATCCAGAAGAGGAGAAGGGAGGATTTGAGGAACCATGGAAGATCTTTTAGTTTTCGTCCTTTCATCTCCATCATCATCACTACCCCCTTCACAATTGTAAGAGGAATTCCAATTTGGGAGAACAAGTGTAACCCTACTTCATCTCATCTGGAGATCAAGACTATTTGAATTATCCATTTCATCTTATTGTGGATCTTCCCGGTATTATCGATATGTTTTTCATGGGTTTATATCTATTATGATTGATTCCCCTCTTATGATGTGTGAGTAATTCCCCCTAGGTGTGGGAGATGTAGGTGAGTGGTAAGATTCATCTGTGCCTACCCTATATGTCGTCATTTGCATTCGTAGTAGTATGATATATCTATTATGTTGTTATACTGTGGTGAACTCTATGCGTGTTGTCCAATTTAAGGGCCCAGGCAACATGATCTCAAGACCTACAAAAGTAACACATGTTGTTTAGGGAATCTGTGATCTCTGACGTGACAGGGGGAGATATCTATGAGGACCGAAGACAATATGAGATAACGGTGATCCATTGAACTTAATGCTTGGTTCCGGTTCAAGGACCTTAATTGCGGAAATGACCACTCTATGGCAACGGTGAAGCAGGACCATAGAATGAAATATAATCCCATGTGGAGGAGTTTCATAACCTTAAGGTGATCCGCCTACAGAACACATATATCAAATGCTATGAGTACAATACAAGGTAACTGGTACAACCGTCGCACTGGCACACTTGATACATTCTTACCATGAACTTAAATCTCTCCGTGCCTAATCTCTTCATTGTAGGAAACACGACCCATAGCCTTACTCATGTTATTTGCTTTTAATCATTTTTATAGCTGTTACTTTCAACTCTCTTTGTATTTGTCAAACTGGTTTATCCATGATTCAGGACAGTAACAATATTTGCAGAAGCACCAGCAGTTACTTCACACAAGAACTATGACACCTTGTGTGTGACAGAAGCACCACTATAAATACTCTCCTCCGCTCTTCATTGGGACGATTACTCATTGGGATACTTCTACTGAAGGTGCTACACTACCCTGTTTGGCTTGCAGGCATCAAAGCATTTTTTGGCACCGTTGCTGGGGAGCTAAGCGCAGAGTATTTGTTTCATAACTATTTTTGCAGGTGTTGTTATTGTAGATGCTTCATGTAAGTCACAGGGGGTCTACTCGTTTGGGAAAGACATATCTACCAGATTATATTGCTCGTTTTCCTCAGGTGCAACAAGCTTCATTATTAGAAAAATACAAAATAGTGAAACAGTTGAGCTTAATACTTTGTTTGAACATATGTCGATTACTCCAAAGCCAAAGAAGACTATAAGAGATCATTGTGCTCCCGTGTTAACTTCGAGAAGTCCTATAGTATATCCTACCAATTATGCTAAAGAGTATTCGATTGACTGTGATCTTACTGCAGAAGTTAGAAAGCATGCCTTTGCAGGAACTGAAGAACAAGACCCTCAAGCACATCTCATGTTTTTTGATACTCTATGTGGGACTTCTAACCTGAAGAATGTGTCAAGAGAATTCATATTATTAAGACTCTTCAGGTTTTCTTTAAAGGAAGAAGCTGAGGAATCGTATAATCGATTGCCTCAAGAAAGTATAACCAACTAGCCTATGTGTGCTGAAAAATTCATGGCTAAATTTCTTCCAAGCTCAAAGATTACTAAATTGAGAAGAAACCTCACCCTATTCGTCCAGGAAGACGGAGAAAGTTTATATAAAGCTTGGGAGAGATATTCTAAATTCTTGAACTTATGCCCTAACCATGGTTATGTTGAATATGTTATACTTCATATGTTTTATCATGGAATTAATGAGGAATCAAAATCTATTCTTGATTTAAGTGCAGGAGGACGATTTATGTCTTTAACTCTTGAAGAAGGGAAAGAACTTATAGAGAAAATTGTGTCTGCACAAGAACAGTGGAATATCAGGGAGTCAATCAATCCTACTGGAAAAATATATCATATTGAAGACATGGAAGAATTCAAAAAGGTTAGTCAAGAGAAAGGTAAGCCTGTTGAACAAGTTATTAATGAAAACGTAGATATATTTAGTATCTATCATCAGAAGGATGAACTTCAAGAGACAATGAATAAGTTCAAATTCCACCAAGACAACTTCAACAGAGACTTCCGAAGGTGCATCTACCATAATGAGAAGGTTATAACCTACCTTTCCCGAGAGGTAGAAGGGTTAAGTCAAGCGGTAAAGAATCTCGCTAAACACTCTCGCATGATAGAAATCCAATGTTCGCAAATTTCTGAAACTCAATCCTTGATTCTTGCTCAATTAGATAAAGATAATCTTGTTTCTACTAATGAAATTCCGACCCGCAATGGTAAAAGAACACAGGATCCTAAAGGCCCAGAGTGGTACGAGAAGGAGCAAGAACAAAGAAGAAGAGAGAGTTAAAGTCAAACTCAAGAAAACAGAGAACTTCTCTTTGGTGAGGAAGAACAGGTCCATCAGGATGCTCAAGAAAATGAAGCAGAAGTTGACGAGGAAACTGACCCTGATGCTGAAACAGTAGATGGTGACAATAATGAGGAAGAAGACACTCCGGAAGTTGAAAGAGCTGAAGAACCAAGGGTGGAAAGGAACACCCGACCACCTTATTCCACCGGAGGAGAAAGTAGTCAAGCAATGAGGAATAAAGAAAGAGGTAAGGAAATGGAGAAAGACAAAGGTAAAACGAAGAAAACACTTCCATACCCCAAAGCTGTCAGGCCACCTTCGAATGATACACTTTATTCCTCCTTTTTACAAGTAATAACTGATCTCAAAGTTTCAATGCATGTAACTGATATATTAAAGATTCCTACTTTTGCCAAGTTCATGCGTGACATCGTTAACAATAAAAGGAGTATGAATTTGAAGGAACAGGTGGTTACAATAATGGAGTACCCCTTTGGGAATATGATACCAGAAAAGTTGGGAGACCGAGGAATACCTACAATATCTTGTTCAATTGGTAGTCTTAATATAAATAATGCTCTTTGTAATGTAGGAGCAGGTGTTAGTGTGATGCCTTTAACTCTCTATCACAAGTTGAATTTAGCAAAAATGTATGCCCACAAACATAACCTTGCAGATGGCAGATAAGTCCACAAAGTAGCCAGTGGGAGTGGCTGAGAATGTTCCACTAAGATTAGATGGGCATGTTATACCTACTAATTTTGTTATTCTTCACATGCCCGAGGATGAAAAATTGTCAATTATCCTTGGTAGACCATTTTTGAATATCGCAGGTGCAGTGCTGGACTGCTCCGAAGGGAAAGTAACTTTCAGAATTTGCAAAGAAGAAATAGTGAAGTACTTCCCAAAGAAGCCAGGAGCAAAGAAGTAGTATGTTCCTCCACTTAAACGAGTATGTGCGGTAAGTAGAGGAAATCTCAGGCCACCAGGGACTTGACATAATACTGAGGTATGGGGTTGAGCTTAGCAACCTAAAAAACTAGCGCTTAATGGGAGGCAACCCATTAGTTTGTCAAAAAATTTGCTTTGTTATTTTGCTCTCATAAATAATCTGATGGAAATTCTCGAAAAGCATGTTTTTGACTTTGTGTGATAGGAGTAACATTGAAGAAAGAAGGTGGAAGGAGGAGGGAAGAGAGAAGAGCAAACAGGGAGAAAGACGGCGTGTCATATGGGCGCATGCGCCCGTATGCGCGGTGCTACTTGTGAGCTGCGTTGGTATTTTCCCCGAAGAGGAGGGGAGATGCAATATAGTAGAGATAAGTATTTCCCTCAATGAGAACCAAGGTTTATCGAACCAATAGGAGAATCACGCAAACCCTCGTGAACAGCACCTGCACACACAAAAGCAAATACTTGCACCCAATGCGGGCAAGAGGGTTGTCAATCCCCTTGAACTCGTTAATTGCAAGGATTAAATCTTGTATAGGCAAAAGTATAAATTTCAAAATAAAAGAAAAAGAAATAAATTGCAGCAAAGGTTTTTAGGTTTTCTTTTTATGTTTAAGATAGACCCGGGGGCCATAGTTTTTACTAGAGGCTTCTCTCTCGAACGCATAGCATCCGGTGGGTAAACAAATTACTGTTGGGCAATTGATAGAACACACATAGTTATGACGTTATTTACGGCAATGAGCATGTATATAGGCATCACGTCCGAGACAAGTAGACCGACTCCTGCCTGCATCTACTACTATTACTCCACCAATCGACCGCTATCCAGCATGCATCTATGGTATTAAGTTCATAACAAATAGAGTAACGCTTTAAGCAAGATGACATGATATAGAACAAAGTAAACTCAATCAAAATGAATAAACCCCATCGTTTTATCCTTAATGGAAACAATACAAATACGTGTCTTGTCCCCTACTTTGTCACTGGGATATAGAACACTGCAAGATTGAACCCATTACAAGGCACCTCTCCCGCTGAAGATGAATCAATCTAGTTGGCCAAACCAAACGGATAGATCCGAGAGAAATACAAAGCTATAAAAATACGCATAATAAAGTTTAGAAAAGACGCAATTACTTTCAATGAATAATCTGATCATAAACCCACAATTCATCAGATCCCAACAAACACACTGCAAAAGAAGATTACATCGGATAGAACTCTAAGAAGATCGAGGAGAACATGGTATTCAAGATCAAAGAGAGAGAAGAAGCCATCTAGCTACTAGCTATGGACCCGTAGGTCTGTGGTGAACTACTCACACATCATCGGAAGGGCAAAAAGGTTGATGTAGAAGCCCTCCGTGATCGATTCCCCCTCCGGCCTGGAATATATGGGAAATTATAGGCCTGGAATTAGGTCAAACGGAGCTACATGGGGCCCACAAGCTCAGGGGGCGCGCCCCTCGAGCTTGTGGCTCTCTCGTATCTCGTCGGGTCCCCTCCCGAAGCTTCTAGGGTCCCTTCTGGTCCTAAAAAAATTAATCTAAAGGATTTTTTTTCCGTTTGGACTTTATTTGATATTGATTTTCTGAAAAGCCAAAAACAAGCAAAAAAACAGGAACTGGCACTGGGTTAATAGGTTAGTCCCAATAAATGATATAAAATAGCATATAATTGCATATAAAGCATCCAAGGTTGATAATATAGTAGCATGAAACAATAAAAAATTATAGATACATTGAAGACGTATCAGCATCCCCAAGCTTAATTCCTGCTCGTCCTCGAGTTGGTAAATGATAAAAACAGAATTTTTTATGTTGAATGCTACCTAACATGTCTATCATGTAATCTCTTTACGGTATAAATATTGAGAAATGATGAAGTAACAACATCAACATAATAATATCCATGAATATAATAAGCATAATCATTAAGCTTTCAAAATATACGATCCTTAACGAATGTTATCCCCACTCATTTTATCATGTTAGCATGGCATGACTCCGCCTTCACCGCATAAATATAAATCATGAGCACCCCGGTGTTAAACCAGGCAATTGGATCATACTTCTAACGCGCTTCAGCATTTTCAACTTCACGCAATACATGAGCGTGAGCCACGGATATAGCACTATAGGTGGAACAGAATGCGGTGGTAGAGATCAATAGGAGAAGTCAAAAAGGAAGAAAGTCTCGCATCAACTCGACGGATCAATGGACTATGGAGATGTCCATCAATCGATATCAATGCGAGGAGTAGGGATTGCCATGCAACGAATGCACTAAGAGCTATAAGTGTATGAAAGCTCAACTCAAACTAAGTGGGTGTGCATCCAACTTGCTTGCTCATGTAGACCCCGGGCATTTGAGGAAGCCCGTCATCGGAACATACAAGCCAAGTTCTATAACGAAAAATTCCCACTAGTATATGAAAGTGACAAAATAGGAGACTCTATATGAAGAACATGGTGCTACTCTGAAGCACAAGTGTGGAAAATGATAGTAACATTGCACCTTCTCCCTTAATCTCTTTTTTTTGTGGGCTCTTTTTGGCCTCTTTTTTTTCTTTTTTTTCGTCCAGAGCCTCATCCCGACTTGTGGGGGAATCATAGTCTCCATCATCCTTTCTTCACTAGGACAATGCTCTAATAATGATGATCATCACACTTTTATTTACTTACAAATCGATATTACAACTCGATAAAAACTATACAGAATGACTCTATGAATGCCTCTGGCAGTGTGCCTAGATGTGCAATGATCTAGCGTAACATGTATGATAATGATGAACGGTTGCTGTGCCACAAATATCATGTCAGCTCTATATGATCATGCAAAGCAATATGATAATGAACACACAAGTCATATGACGGAACGGTGGTAGTTCCATGGCAATACATCTCGGAATGGCTATGAAAATGCCATAATAGGTAGGTATGGTGGCTGTTTTGAGGAAGATATAAGGAGGCTTATGTGTGATAGAACGCATCATATCACGGGGTTTGGATGCACCAGCGAAGTTTGCACCAACTGTCGAGGTGAGAAAGGGCAATGCACGGTACCGAAGAGGCTAGCAAATTTCGGAAGGGTGAGAGTGTGTATAATCCATGGACTCACATTAGTCATAAAGAACTCACATACTTATTGCAAAGCCTATTATCCCTTGAAGCAAAGTACTACTCGCATGCCCCTAAGGAGGAGGTTGGTAGGAGTTAACCATCGCGCACCCTCGATTATAACAGCACTCAAGGATTTCATTCAGACATAAAAATGCTCAAACCTCCCCCACCATGCCATGACCAACACTTAGACGAGAAGTTAATAACAAACTTTAATACCGATATTTCTAAAAACCAATGATCATGAACCATTATCCTTTCATATTACGACATCAATATCATTAAATCATATGTTTCATATTTAGTGATCTACATGAAAGTTTTTATTATATCCCCCTTGAATACCTATCCTTTTTGGACTAGTCTTATAACACGTGCAAATTGCCATTACTATTTATTAGACTCTCAAAAAGATTTGAGTGAAGCATGAGAGTGCAATTATTTCTACAAAATATAACCACCGCCGTGCTCTAAAATATATAAGTGAAGCACTAGAGCAACTGCCTAGCTCAAAAGATATAAGTGAAGCACATAGAGTATTCTATCAAATCACGATAAATGTGTGTCCCTCTCAAATAGGTGTGTCCAGCAAACAATGATTGTGGCAAACTAAAAAGCAGACAAAGAAAAGAAAACTATGGCACAAGACGCTCCAAGTAAAACTCATATCATGTGATGAATAAAAGTATAGCTCCAAGTAAGTTACCGATAGATTGTAGACGAAAGAGGGGATGCTATCCGGGGCATCCCCAAGCTTAGACACTTGGGTCTTCCTTGAATATTACCTTGGGGTGCCTTGGGCATCCCCAAGCTTAGGGTCTTGCCACTCCTTATTCCTTCATCCATCATAATCTCACCCAAAACTTGAAAACTTCAGCACACAAAACTCAACAGAAACTTCGTGAGATCCGTTAGTATAATAAATCAATCATCCACTTTAGGTACTGTTATAAACTCATTCATAATTGTTCTTGCATAATACCTACTGTATTCTAACTCTTCCATGACTTATACCCCCCGATATAATCCATAGTTTCATTAAAACAAGCACACTATGCAATAAAAACAGAATCTGTCTAAAACAGAACAGTACGTAATGACAGAATATTATCTATAATTATGTAACTCCAAAAATTATGAAAAATTAGGACAACGTAAAAAATTTGTATCCCGATACTGTGTAACAATTTCAGATTTTTTTGACATTCCAGCAATAAAATAAAAAACAACTAATGGGCGCAAAACTTTCTGTTTTTCAAACAACATTAATTATACTATCATCCAAATCATCCCAAAGGCATTACTTGGCACAAAAACTAATTAAAAGATAAAAACATAATCATAACAGTAGCTATAATTGTGCAAACACACAAAACAAAAAATAAAAGCAAAAATTTAAGATACATATTGGGTTGCCTCCCAACAAGCGCTATTGTTTTATGCCCCTAGCTAGGCATAATGCATAGTTTCAAGTATTATCATCCTTAAAATTAATTCCATAGGTGGACCTCATAATGGATTCATATGATGGTTTAATTGTCTTCCTAGGTAAGTGTTCCATCCCTTTCTTTAATGGAAATTGGAATCTTATATTCCCTTCTTTCATATCAATAATAGCACCTATGGTTCGTAGGAAAGGCCTACCAAGTATTATAGGACAAGACGGATTACATTCAATATCAAGCACAATGAAATCCATGGGTACATAATTTCTATTAGCAAGTATAAGCACATATTTATTCTACCCTATGGTTTCTTGATAGTTGAATCCGCTAAATGCAAATTAAGGGAACATTCATTCATATCGGTGAGACCTAGCACATCACATAAAGATTTTGGTATAGTGGAGACGCTAGCACCTAGATCGCACAAAGCATTACATTCATAATCTTTAATTTTAACTTTAATAGTAGGTTCACATTCATCATGCAATTTCCTAGGTATAGAAATTTCCAATTCAAGCTTTTCTTCATGAGCTTTTATTATAGCTTCTACAATATGTTTAGTAAAAGCTTTATTTTGTTCATAAGCATTGGGTGAATTTATCATGGATTGCAACAAGGAAATACATTCAATCAAAGAGAAATTATCATAATTAAAATCCTTGTAATCCAAAGTAGTGGGCACGTCACTATTTACAGTCTTGACCTCTCCAAACCCACCTTTATCATTTTTATCATTAAGATCATCACCCTTCGAACAATTGGGACGCCCTCTAGCTAAAGTTCACTCATCTCCAGCCCCCTTTTCATCAAGTTTTATATTACTAAACAAAGTTTCAATGGGTGTCACACCAATCATTTTAATATCTTCATCATGATTACGATAAAAACCGGGTGGAATAGCCTTTTCTAGGAATTCTCACTTAGCTCTCAACCTAGCGGTTCTCTGTTTACTTTCATTAATGGAGACTCATTAATATCATGCTTAGGTGGCAAAGTTTTAATTTTAAGAGTTTCCACATCATGAGCGATCCTATCCATGTTTCTAGCCACATCATCAATTTTATGTAGTATTTCTTCTACCATAGCATTAAAAATCTTTTGAGAATTAATAAAAAAATTAATGGTGTTCTCAAGATCAGTAGGTATCCTATTATTATTATTATATGAATTACCATAATTATTAGAGGAATTTCTGGGATACGGTCTAGGATTAAAATTCCCTCTATAAGTATTGTTATTGAAATTATTTCTAGCTACAAAATTCACATCAATGGCATCATTATTTTGTTCAATCAAAGTAGATAGTGGCACATCATTAGGATCAACTTGAGCACTTTGCTAGTAAACATATTCATAAGAGCATCCATCTTATCACTCAAAGTAGCAATTTCTTCGACAGAGTTTACCTTCTTACCAGTTGGAGCTCGTTCAGTGTGTGTCTGGGGTATTACCCGTGGCTAGACCCGGCAATCCAGAGTATTACCCGCCAAGGACCAGAAGGCCCACGGCCGGGTTATCTAGGAAAAACTTGGGTCGGCTCGCTATGGGCTAGACCCTGGAAGGAACCCGGCCCGGAGAGAAGACCCAGCCTGGGAAGACCCGGACCGGAGAGAAGACCCGGCCTGGGCAGACTCGGCCCAGAGAAGACCCGACCTGGGTAGACCCAGCCCAAGGTAGCGAGACCGGCTTAAGGGAGTCCAATTCTAGAAGGAGTCCATCTAACATGGAAGGCATAGAAGACCTACAAGATTTAGAGTAGGACTTCGATTAAGGGTAGAACCTGGAAACCTATTGTAAAGCCCAGGACTTAGCTATTATAGAAAGTGGGTTCCTGGGGCGTCCAAAGGGACAAGACAGATGATTAGAGACAGACAAATCAATAGCTTTTGAGATAGAGGTAGCAAAGAGCACCCTTGTAATTGAGATCATCATCATCACTAGCAATCAAGCAGGATGTAGGCTTTTACCTCCACCGTGAGGGGCCGAACCTGGGTAAAACTCATGTCTCTCGATTCCGACCAACCCCGTTCAAGCTACCACCTAGGTGTGATGACCTCACCACAAAGTACTTTCACGAGGACATCTGCCGTGACAAAACTACAACAGTTGGCAACCACCGTGGGGCCTGCGCATGGTGGTGTTGAGTTCTTGGAGGGAGCTCTCCCAGGGATCGAGAAGTTCGCAAGCCAGCCAGATGCGCCGGAGCCAGCACAGAAGATCTACATCGACGACTTGACTCCGGAAAAATTTCGAGTTCCGGAAAAAGTCCTGCCATCCAGAAAGATTTCGAGTTCCGGAAAAAATCCGACCGTCCGGAACAGTTCCGGGTTCCAGAAAAATTCCGACTGTCCGGAACGGTTCCAAGTTCCGGAAAAATTCCGGCTTCCGGAAAGAGTTCGACCGTCTGGAAAAATTCCGAGTTCCGGAAAGTTTTCGACTTTCGGAATAGTCCGACTGTCCGGAAAAATTCCGAGTTCCGAGAAAACTCTAACTTCCGGAAAAAGTCCGGCCGACCGAAAGTTCCAGGTTCCAAAAAAAGTCCGCCTTCCGAGAGAAATTCGACGCATGAGGTAAACGCCCAGCTGTCCGAGAAAGTTCCAAATACATCAGCACATCGAAGGCCGCGCCATCGACTGCCGCATGGCGAGTAACCCGGCGAACGCGGGCGCAATCCATCATCCCTACAGTCCGGTCTACGTCAACACGCCAGGCCTTCCCCGCGGTCCGGTCTAATTCAACACATCAAAGAAACAGGAGAGCCGGCCATGGAGGAAACGTCCTCGAAAGAGACAGGAGAGCCGGCCGCAGTAGAGCCGGCAATTCAAAAGCTGGCAGTGGAGAAACAGAAAAGAAAATGACCTTGGAGGAGCCAGGAGAGCCGGACCAAGAGAGAATAACAAGGCATGGGAGGACATACGACGAGCATCGCAAAGATCATCAACTCACCACATTGCCTCTGGCTTCTATAAATTCCAGCTCTCAGATGTCAACTATACGTCGGTTTGTGCTACTGCCAAGTATAAAGAATCTTGAGCCGGCTCCTCGAGTCGACTTAAGACTCAGGGCTACACAGACATGACTCGGCAAATTTGGTCGGTTTCAACAAATACAAAAACCCCGGGTCGTTGCAGGGAAGACAACCCGGTCCCGGGGGTTGTTACCTTATTGACGAAAAAGTAAAGGTTGTCAAAGAGGACTAGCTGCCACGATGCGCAGTTCAAACATAGGTATCCTGCCTCATTGGAGAAAAAGTAAAGGTTGCCAAAGAGGACTAGCTGCCACGATGCGCAGTTCAAACATGGGCATCCTGCCGTACTGGCGAAAAGAAAGGTTACCAAAGAAGACTAATCGCCATGATGCGCAGTCTAAACATGGGTATCCTGCTCAATTATGATCAATGGAATAAAGCCAGCACCTCTGGACCCCAGAGTTTTGTCGTTTCACTTCATAATAGCGTGTTGTTGAGTCTTTATTCTTTGATCATTGGTTACTTGGGGGCTTCCAACTCATCGAGTTTAGCTATTAACATCCCTCTTAACCCTTCATATGCCACTATATACTTGGTTAAACCTACCTGTTAGCAAGATGCTACTCACAAAAGGTGACCCAGTGAACGCCTGATGAGTCAATCACAGAGGTGACCCTGAACTCATCAAAGTTAAAACACTGGTTAAGTCACGTGAGAACCGGCTTTCAGAGAGCTAGGACAAACCAAAAGAGGCTACAAGGCCTGCTTCCACTGGAAAGCAAAATCAGACTCGAGCCTCGAAAGCCGGTCTTTATGTCGTGTCTCGAAAGCCGGCTTTTATTTTACAGTTTGCATTGCTATAATTATCCCGTTATAAAGTACTTTGCATTTATATTACAGTTATTTTTTCATATTGCATCTTTTTGGCAGAAGCCGATCTTATCTTCAAAAAGGTCGGGTCTCGTAATTTATACTATGAAAATAAGGGCAACATAATTTCCCGGGTTGCACCACAACTATGATATATGATTCATCCTTATACAAATCACTTGGGTTCAATACTCATCATAATTACCGGGTTGCATTGCAACCACGGTCCGGGTTATCTATTGACAGCAAAAACAAGCCGAAGTCACAAGACAATGCATAAAATTGCCGGGTTGCGCTGCAAAGCGGCCATGGATTTCTTGCAAATATTGCGACATCACCAGTTCGCCAAGAAAAATTACTCAGTACTCGATGGCACTGGCAAACTATGGAGTTTTGCAACAGCTATTACAAAACCAAAGATGGGCCATTTTTTCAACAAGTTTTTATCACAATAGATTAAGCTGGCAAAATTCATGGCTGAGAGCCGGCAGCTGGATTGTCCGGGTTGATGTTTGCTTGATTTGTCTTAGCATCAGTGGTCGCCGGCCTTTATATTTCAAGTGTCGAGCCTCGAAAAGCCGGCCTTTATTTGGTTAAGCTGCAACTCCAGTCAAGGATTCATATTGAAAAATCAACATAACAAGTTTTGAGGATGATCTTTGGCACAAATATTTCAAAAGTGCATGATGGCACTGCCAGATAAAGCAACAAGTCCTGCTCTTTCAACTCGGGAATTTCTGAGCTGGTTTGTGTCAACATAGCCTGCGTAAAAATCAGGGTTATATAACTTCTTCAACAGTCCCAAGTCGCTGCAGGCTTGCGACCCGGCACTTGGGGGCTATGAAATATCAAAGTTTTTTCTAAATTAACAAATCAAAGATGCTCCTACGTGAAAGTCCCAAGTCGCTGCAGGCATGCGACCCGGCACTTGGGGGCTACATCATATGATGTTATTCTTTCCAAAAGAGAAGTACATGTAAGTCCCAAGTCGCTGCAGGCAAACAATCCAGCACTTGGGGGCTACACTACTCAGTTCAAGTTATACAAATTTCAACAAGTCCCGAGTCGCTGCAGGCAAGCAACCCAAAACTTGGGGGCTACACTGGATGAAGCTTTGTGAGCACAAGACAATTATAAAGTCCCAACTTGCCGCAGGTCAAGCAACCCAGCACTTGGGGTCTACACTATTTACAGCTATATATCTACAACATTCAAGACTAAGTTCAAGTCCCAGTTTGCTGCAGGCAAGACAACCCAGCACTTGGGGGCTACACAGTGATATTATTTCTATGCAAAGCACCAATTCATCATGAACTGATAAACTCGGAGCTTAGGGGCTACAGGTAATATGGATATAAAAAAAAGAACATCTTCAAGCTATCAATTTTGAGCGAGCCGGGTCTCATTTGCTTGGTGGAGGCTTGCAAAGTTCAATCCTCCAAGTTATTCATAGAAGAACCCAGGATTGGACGAAGTTCCGACTGGAAGAAGCAATTACATGACCCGGTATTATCAACGTTTGTGACCCGGCATCATCAACCTCCATACCCGGCAACATCGACGTCTGCAACTCAACAGGCTTTACATCCGCAAGCCGTCTCAACATCAGACAATTTTTTTTCTCCTAACAATTTTATCAAACCGAAGCACTAGGAGCCGACTCAACGTCAGAAGTTCATTGTGAAGCCGGCTTGTTGATATGGAAAAAAGACCCAGACTTTCCAGGAGACGGTGCATTAAACAAAGTCGGCTATTAGAGCAAGCCGGTCCTTTAATGTATTGATTATTCTTATTTCAGGAGCTTAGCATGAATAAATTCAAGCTAACCTGGGGGCTAATGTCGGGGGTATTACCCGTGGCTAGACCCGGCAATCCAGAGTAGAACCCGCCAAGGACCAGAAGGCCCACGACCGGGTTATCCAGGAAACAACTTGGGTCGGCTCGCTATGGGCTAGACCCTGGAAGGAACCCAGCCCGGAGAGAAGACCCGGCCTGGGAAGACCCGGCCCCGAGAAGACCCGACCTGGGTAGACCCGGCCCAAGGTAGCGAGACCAGCTTAAGGGAGTCCAATTCCAGAAGGAGTCCATCTAACTTGGAAGGCACAGAAGACCTACAAGATTTAGAGTAGGACTTCGATTAAGGGTAGAACCTAGAAACCTATTGTAAACCCCAGGACTCAGCTATTATATAAAGTGGGTTCCTGACGCGTCCAAAGGGACAAGACAGATGATTAGAGACAGACAAATCAATAGCTCTCGAGATAGAGGTAGCAAAGAGCACCCTTGTAATTGAGATCATCATTATCAATAGCAATCAAGCAGGATGTAGGCTTTTACCTCCACCGTGAGGGGCCGAACCTGGGTAAAACTCACGTCTCTCGATTCCGACCAACCCCGTTCAAGCTACCAGCTAGGTGCGATGACCTCACCACTAAGTCCTTTCACGAGGACATCTGCCGTGACAAAACCATGACAGTGTGCCATTGAGAATAATTTGTCATTATATTATCAAGGAGTTTTGTCACTTCTCCCAATGTGATTTCCATAAAAGTACCACATGCAGCAGAGTCTAGAAGATTTCTAGAAATAAAGTTTAGTCCCGCATAGAAATTTTGTATAATCATCCATAACCTTAAACCATGAGTGGGACAGTTTCTTATCATTAATTTTATTCTCTCCCAAGATTGTGCAACATGTTCTTGATCAAGTTGCTTAAAGTTCATAATTTGATTTCTAAGAGAAATAATCTTAGCGGGAGGAAAATACTTGACAATCAAAGCTTCCTTACACTTATCCCATGAATCAATACTATTGCGAGGCAAGGATGAAAACCAAGTTTTAGCACGATCTCTTAGTGAGAACGGAAATAATTTCAACTTAATAATATCATTATCCACATCTTTTTTCTTTTGCATATCACATAATTCAACAAAAGTATTAAGATGGGAAGCAACATCCTCATTAGGATTTCCATAAAATTGTTCTTTCATTACAAGATTTAGCAAAGCACATTAATATCGTATGACTCCGCACTAGTGGCGGGAGGAGCAATTGGAGTACTAATAAAATTATTATTAGTAGTAGTATTTGAAAAGTCACAAACGATTGTGTTTCCCGGTTTTTAGAGAAGTGGGGGAGATGAAAAAGAGAGGCAAATAAAAAGGCAAATAAAAAGTAGAGCAAGTAGATGATAGTTTAAGTGAAGGTACTTGATAGGATTTGATGATGTCTCCCTGGCAACGGCGCCAGAAATTGGCAAGTTGACGGGAGACTACTTTGACGTGACTTCTCCCCGGCAACGGCGCCAGAAATTCTTTCTGCTACTTGTGAGCCGCGTTGGGATTTTCCCGAAGAGGAGGGGAGATGCAGTAAAGTAGAGATAAGTATTTCCCTCAGTGAGAACCAAGGTTTATCGAACCAATAGGAGAATCACGCAAACCCTCGCAAACAGCACCTGCACACACAAAAGCAAATACTTGCACCCAGTGCGGGCAAGAGGGTTGTCAATTCCCTTGAACTCGTTAATTGCAAGGATTAAATCTTGTATAGGCAAAAGTATAAATTGCAAAATAAAAGAAAAAGAAATAAATTGCGGCAAAAGTTTTTAGGTTTTCTTTTTATGTTTAAGATAGACCCGAGGGCCATAGTTTTCACTAGAGGCTTCTCTCTCGAAAGCATAGCATACGGTGGGTAAACAAATTACTGTTGGGCAATTGATAGAAAAGCGCATAGTTATGACGTTATTTACGGCAATGATCATGTATATAGGCATCACGTCTGAGACAAGTAGACCGACTCCTGCCTGCATCTACTACTATTACTCCACCAATCGACCGCTATCCAACATGCATCTATGGTATTAAGTTCATAACAAATAGAGTAACGCTTTAAACAAGATGACATGATGTAGACAAAGTAAACTCAATCAAAATGAATAAACCCCATTGTTTTATACTTAATGGCAACAATACAAATATGTGTCTTGTCCCCTACTTTGTCATTGGGATATAGAACACCGCAAGATTGAACCCATTACAAAGCACCTCTCCCGCTGAAGATAAATCAATCTAGTTGGCCAAACCAAACAGATAGATCTGAGAGAAATACAAAGCTATAAAAATCATGCATAATAAAATTCAGAAAAGACTCAATTTCTTTCAATGAATAATAAGATCATAAACCCACAATTCATCGGATCCCAACAAACACACCGCAAAAGAAGATTACATCGGATAGAACTCCAAGAAGATCGAGGAGAACATGGTATTCAAGATCAAAGAGAGAGAAGAAGCCATCTAGCTACTAGCTATGGACCCATAGGTCTATGGTGAACTACTCACACATCATCGGAAGGGCAGCAAGGTTGACGTAGAAGCCCTCCATGATCGATTCCCCCTCCGGCAGATTACTGGAAAAGGCCTCCAGATGGGATCGCGGAAGAACAGAAGCTTGCGGCGGCGGAAAAGTTATATCGTCTTGCGTTCTGTTGGTTTGGGAATATATGGGAATTTATAGGCGTGGAATTAGGTCAAACGGAGCTGCGTGGGGCCCATAAGCTCAATGGGCGCGCCCAGGCGCGCCCCTCGAGCTTGTGGCTCTCTCGTATCTCGTCTGGTCCCCCCCCCCCCCGAAGCTTCTAGGGTCCTTCTGGTCCAGAAAAAATTAATATAAAGATTTTTTTCGTTTGGACTTTATTTGATATTGATTTTCTGAAAAGCCAAAAACAAGCAAAAACAGGAACTGGCACTAGGCACTGGGTTAATGGGTTAGTCCCAAAAAATGATATAAAATAGCATATAATTGCATATAAAGCATCAAAGATTGATAATATAATAGCATAAAACAATCAAAAAGTATAGATACGATCGAGACGTATCACACGGTCGCATGAGAAGACCGAAGGGAACGTCAAAGAAGTTCAGGGAGAATGACGGTGTATCAGATGACCGCCCGCGCTTGTTTCAGCGGTCGTATGAAACCCTCGCCGAAAATCGCCAAGACCTCCAGCGTAGAAGACGGCGTTTCGAACGGGGGCAAGTGCCCGTATGAGCGGTCGTTTGAGTCCTCGAACAAAATCCACCAATGAACCAAAGCAGAAGACCATCTATCATAAGGGTGCAAGCGCTTGTATGAGCGCCCGTATGATGCACTGCCTCGCACGTCTTCGGCATACAAAATAAAAGACAGCGTTCCATACGGGCGCTCGCGTCCGTATGAGCGCCCGTCCCAGGTACGCAAACCCTAGAGACAGAAATCAACCCAAGACGGCATTCCATACGGGCGCTCGTGCCCGTATGAGCGGTCGTATGACCGAAATTTTCATAAAATGCAGCCACCGACGCAGGGGGGTCTCCTTCTTTCCTCCCCTAGCGCCCAAGCTTCTCACCTCTCTCTCTCTCTCAAACCCTAACAAAAACCCTCCAAATCCTTCATTTCTTCGCGGATTTCGTTCGTTTGATCCGTGCATCTTCATCCTCGGTGAGTTTCTCCTCCGGTCCATGGTTCACTTGCATGTTTTGATGGTAATTTCATCCATGTTCATATCCTAGATGAGATGCAAGTATTTTTTATTTTTTGTTCGATTTGCACGTTAGGATTCAAAGTAATAGGTTAGGATCGATCTTAGGTACTATTAGAACTCGATCCCCACCTAAAACTTACATTTTTGTCATTATTTTTGTTGTGTGTAGAAAATGATGAGATCGGTGATCGCCGCGGGGAAGAAGGCCATGGGCTCGCGCTCTAAGCATGCTCGGAACGAGGGGGACGACCTCCGCACTGCTATCAACAAGGACTATGCACGAGTGAGCAGCCGAGTGTGACGCCCATGAAGTGGAAGTGTGACGCGTTCTTGGAGTCCCAAGGACTCCACAATGACTTCGCATGGCTAGCGGATAACGTCGGTATGCGAGTTTTCAGTAACTTCCATTACCTGACATACTGAAACATCACCGTGGAGTTCCTCGCCACCTTCGAGCACACTCTCGAGGATTCGAGGGTGCCAGTGAGCTGCTCCTTCATGCTCGGGAGAGTTCCGCGCACGATGACGCTTGAGCAGTGGTGAAATGTCTTTGGGTTCGAGAACCGAGGGGTTCTCGACACCAGGGGCTTGCCCATCGCTGATGTGTTGGGTACATGGCACCTCATCTCCGTCAAGGATGAGCATGACCTCTCCACCAAGAAGGTATCGAGCATTCAAAACCCTGCCATTCGTTACTTCATGATTTTCCTTGCCAACACTATATTCGGTAGGGAGAACATCGGGGACATGTCGAGTTACGACATGTGTGTGCTCCATGTAGCACTCCACCCCAACTACACTCCCAAGTCCAACTTGGGAGATTTCTGATGCTTCACCTCGGCAGGCAGCACAAGCAGCCGAGGGGTACATTGTTGTGGGAGGCATAGTGACTCGGCTTGCCGAGCACTTTGGCCTCAACAATAAAGAGATGCCGCATGTTCCAGGTTCTACGGTGCTCAACCGTAGGATTATGACTAACACTCATTTTATTGGACCAGTGTAAGGGGAGCATTGCTACAAAGGCCACCTGCCTAACTCTGAAACTACTGATGTGCGCTTGCCTTTGCCGCAAGCTTTTACTGTTTCTACGCATGATATGTGGGTGCTCTCCATAGATGAAATTAATGAGCATAGGCATGCAGCGGGGTTCGGGAATGATGTTCATCCCGAGCCCGCTCTAGAGTGGGATGCCGCAGCAGCAGGGCATGCTCATGGTTGGGATGCATGGGGTAATGCACCCCAATCTGCACCTCACTTTGCACCACAGCCTGCACCGCAGGTTAACTTTAGGCAGCCACGTGACTATGTGCCCAGGGTAGAGTTTCAACAGCTGCAGCAGCAGGTAGGAGGGATCCGTACGGACCTCTGTGAGGCCAACAACCCTTTCCACCTTTCCTCCTTCATGGAAGGACTACTCCATTGGGACTTCAACCCCGGCCTCAAGGTCGAGGACCAGGTTCGTCGGCGCTTCAGATCCTCAGTTCACTTCTCCTCTCCCCAATCTTCCAAGGAGTTTTTCTTGGTGGTCACCTTCTCTTTAGCCTCCTTCCCCCTGTCCTGTGCTTCGGTTGGTTTGGCTCTTCAATGTTGCATTGGTGGAGTTGCTTCTGGGTTCAATGTTAAACATCTTGGTGATAGAAATTTTCGGTTCTCGGTTGCTTCGAACAAAGTTGGTCATTTCATCTACTCCCTACGGGATAGGATCTGGCCGGATTTTATTTGTCATTTCAACTTGTTCAAACACCCGTGGAATTTGCCATCGGATGGTACACTAGGCTAGAATTCTCACCATGAAATCACAGAACTCTCTATGAGATCTCCCATGGCCATCTGTTCAAGTTTAAAATTTCTTGAGAACAGTGCAGCCAAGGATGGTTCCTCGAAAAAGGAATTGGCCAAGTTTGGTTTGGATATTCAGAGGCCGGGGAATCTTTTACAATCTTTTGAGGAGGTTGATGGAATTCATCGTTCAGCTAGTTTTGATCATGGTTCATCGTCCTCTCTGATCGAAGAGGGTGCAACGGGTAAATTACGTGACATAAACTTTCATGGTGATGATTCTAGTTCTCTGCTCGATCCAGAGACATTGCATGAACAGATGCGTTTTGGTAGTTTGGCAGCCCCTATTTCAGTGGCTAATCAAATATTTGTTGCCAAAAAATTCTATGGCAAGAATCATCGTGATCAAGTTTGGCGCAGCATTCCTCATAAGGTTCTGTACAGCATCCTTGATTACCGCCAGGCCAAATATTCAGAAGCTGATATTCAGCAAGCCCATAATTTGGGTGACCTGCCATCCTCGGAGAATATTCACGTGATTTTAGGTCGCTGTGACCGCTGTTTTGCACCTGGGCACGATGTAGAGAATTGCTCGGCCAAACTATGCCCGGACTGCAAAAAAAATTTAAGGGCCTGCTGTTGTGCTCACAAAGAGTTGGGCCATTCTGACAGGGCCTGTGACATGTGTAACAGCTCGGCCCACATAAGGGATCTCTGTCCTGGTAGACTTCGATGTGCTACATGCAATTTTTTGGGTCATGATACGCGTGATTGCAAGAAAAGATCTGTTGTCAGGTTAGTCTGGCGGCAGCGGAAGTTGGAACGGCAATTGCCAATCAAGATTGATCCCTTGCCCAAAAACAAAACTGCTAGACGGCAACGGTATCCTCACTTACCTAAATGCAACCAAATCTGGAGACCGAAACAGAAAGTCCCCCCCGCTGCTCACATTTCCCTAAACGCGAGGGTGCCGCCGCTTCTGCTTCAGCCTGATGCACTGATTAATGGAGTACACATCTCGGGTCCGCGTTTTGTGCGTGCTGGAGGGACACCCCAAGTGGTAGAAGTGCAGACTGATTTGGGGACTGAATTTCTGCAATTTCTCTGGATGATTTCTATGGGAAGGTACACTAGGTGCATCACTGCCCGTCAGAGGTTCAGAGTGAGGCAGCAGTGTTTCCTCTGAATCTGCTTGCCCTATACCGTTCTGTGTCTGAAGCTGTCATATATGCTCTTAGTCTGCAGAGTGCTCAAGCTAGCCTGACATTTGTAGTGGAAGGGCAGCTCCAACCAATTACTATCTCCCGTGAAGCTTGGGCTCCATTTGCAGCATACATCAGTCCAGTTCAGCAGGCTAGCCCCCTCATTCGGCTGGAGAGTGTGGAGGACTATGGTGGCAGTAATGTGAGCGACACCCCCGCTATTCATATTCAGAACAAGAGAATTCAGAATTTGATCAGGTATGAAAAAGCACCAATTGACACAGCACATCTCAGGCGCAGCACCCGGTCTACTCGATACGATGGCTTCAGAGTGCTGCAGATCACCGACGCCAAGAAGTATCAGACAAAGGTGAAACAGAGAGTTGCTCCAACTGTCAGGTGCGGCTCGGTGGCTACTGATCCGCATGCTTCGCCTGCGGCTAAGGGGAAGGCTGACGATGTTCCGCCAGATATGCCGATCCAACAGATTCAGTATGTTGGCTCGGTCCTTTGTGGCATACCTGAAGAGGACCTCAGCCCACAGAAGCTCCTAGCGAGCCACGGTACCGGTCAGGGACCGGATCTGCAGTAAACTCATGTCACGCAATAAAAGCTGGAACGTCCTCTGCTGGAACGTACGTGGGATCAACTCGGATAAAAAGCAGCTGGCCATCAGAAACGCTATTGACGTTAGTGGCTGTTTGGTAGTTTGCTTTCAAGAAACCAAGCACACTTCGTTTGATGCATCTTATGTTAAACTATTTTGCCTTAAGAAGTTTGATAAATTTGAATTTGTACCATCTAATGGGAGTTCTGGGGGTTTGATCACGGCATGGATGAGTTCGGTATTTTCTGGCGCTGTGACTTTTTCTGAATCCTTTGCTTTGGGTGTCAGGCTTACCTCATCCCAAACCAATGATTCTTGGACACTAGTTAACATCTATGGCCCATGCTCTGGCCCTGATCGATCGCGTTTTACATCGTGGCTATCCGATCTTCAAATACCACACGGTGAAGATTGGCTCATTGTTGGCGATTTCAATTTCATTAGAGCGCCAGATAACCGTAATAGAGGGGTGGTGATGCGAACGACATGCTCACGTTTAATGAAATAATCCGTAAGCAGGCTTTGGTTGAAATCCCGATCAAGGGGAGGTCCTTTACGTGGAGTAACATGCAATCGATCCCGTTGCTCGAACAACTGGACTGGCACTTCACCTCCATTGACTGGGCTGTTAAATATCCGAACACAATGGTTTTGCCCCTCGGCAAGCCTACGTCTGACCATGTCCCGTGCTACGTTAGCATCCAGAACAATATCCCTAGATCGAAGATTTTTCGCTTTGAGGATTTCTGGACCAAACACCCTGGTTTTTTTGAGGTTGTCCAACGATCATGGAACAAACACTGCTATGCCCCCAATTCTGCTGCTCTGCTCTGCAAGAAAATGAAGAATTTACGATATGATCTGAAACTTTGGAGCAGAAACATATCTAGGCTGTCGGTGCTAATTGATAACTGCAATAAAGCCTTGTTGGAGCTAGATGGTCTGGAGGATAAAAGACTGCTCTCAGTACCAGAAGGGAATTTCAGACGAATACTGAAAGCACACTTGCTCAAACTCCTCGAATACAAAAGGCTATACTGGAAAAGGAGATGCACAATTAGATACTTCAAGTTCGGGGACGGCAACACAAAATTCTTTCATAGGGCTGCCACTGAAAGGTTTCGTCGAAACTCCATCGCCTCGCTTCGTTTGCCTGATGACACTGTTATCCACGACCATGTGGGCAAGGAGGCGGCTCTGTACCAGACTTACAGAGAGAGATTGGGATGCAGTAGCCCAACCAACATGCGTTTTGACCTGAATGCCATTATCAAAAGGATCGATGGCCTTGAAGCTCTCTCTGCCCCCTTCACTTGAGCAGAAATATACCAAGTGGTTAAGGAGATGCCCTCTGACCGAGCCCCCGGCCCGGATGGATTCACCGGAAGCTTCATCAAGTCATGTTGGCACATTGTGAAGGAAGACTTCTATCAGTTCTGTTTTGACTTTTATGCAGGGAAAATTGATCTCGAAAGTATAAACACGGGGTATATCACCCTTATTCCTAAAATTCAGTCGCCGGAGATGGCTAATGATTATCGCCCGATAACTCTACTAAACTGTTGTCTGAAACTCCTGACGAAACTCCTGGCCAATCATTTACAGAAAGTGATCCTCAAAATTGTGCACCGCAACCAATATGGGTTCCTCCGGGGCAGATCGATACAGGACTGTGTCGCCTGGGCTTTTGAATTTATTCACCAGTGTCAAGCATCTAAGTGGGAGGTGGCAATTCTGAAACTAGATTTTGCCAAAGCTTTCGACACCATAGAGCACAAACCTATGATGGACATCATGCGATGCATGGGATTTGACGACAGATGGCTGGGATGGATCGACTGCCTATTTTCATCTGCAAAATCGTCGGTGCTCCTCAATGGGACTCCCGGGAGGCAGTTTTTCTGCAAACGGGGGGTGCGTCAAGGTGATCCGCTCTCCCCGCTCATATTTGTGCTCGCGGCGGACCTGTTACAGGCTGCAATCAATGACGCTTACCGTGCCGGGCACATCCAGATGCCGATCCCGGTGCCTGGGGATAAGTACCCTGTTATTCAGTACGCGGATGACACTATATTAGTGATGCCTGCTAATCTATCGCAGGCAGAGCACATGAAGATGATCCTGCAAGACTATGCGTCATCGGTGGGGCTGCGTATCAATTTTCAGAAGTCGACGTTGATCACTGTCAACACGTCGCAGGAGCTGACGGGACAGTTGGCCGGGGTTTTTGGCTGCGCGATCGGCACAATGCCGTTTACCTATCTTGGATTGCCGATGGGTACCACTAGGCCGACGATGACTGATCTTATGCCCATGGTGGCGTCTGTCGAACGCAGGCTATCCACTGCTGCTTCACTGTTGGATCTTGGGTCTAAACTGACGCTGGTAAACTCGGTGATCACATCCCTCGCGATATACGCCATGTGCTCGATCAAAATCCCCCAGAAAATCCTGGACCATCTTGAAAAGCTTCGGCGGTACTGTCTTTGGGCTAAAAACTCTGATGATGAACCCAAAAACCTCTCCCTGGCTGCGTGGGAGCTGGTCTGTCGGCCGAAAAACAAAGGAGGGCTGGGTATCATCGATCTGAAAGTGCAGAATCAGGGGCTCCTCCTCAAACAATTGCACAAGTTCTTCAACAGAGAGGATGTGCCGTGGGTACAGCTTATTTGGTCGGCCTACTATGAGGGCCTGGTACCACACGCGTCTGATCAGTGCGGATCGTTCTGGTGGCGGGATGTAATGCAACTATCGCCGATCTACAGAGGTGTGACGGAGGTGCGCATTGGAGACGGCAGCATGGTGTTATTCTGGAAAGATCTTTGGCATGGAGAGATACTCGCCGAAAGCCACGCTCGCCTGTTCTCCTTCGCCAGAAACGAGGACGTCTCTGTCCAAGGGCTGCTGACAGCGAACACACTTGGCCAGAACTTTCACCTTCCCCTATCGTTGCAGGCCAGAGCGGAGTTGGAAGAGCTCCAGTCCAACTTGGCCGCGGTTGAACTTTCACCAGGTGAGAAGGATGAATGGAGTTGCGTGTGGGGGCCGAAGGGTTTCGTCGCCAGCAAGTACTACAAAAACTGCTTCCGCGAGATGGAGGCTGATGAAGCTTTCTCCTGGATTTGGCGGTCAAAATGCACTAACAAATGGAAGGTTTTTGCTTGGCTGATCATGGCGGACAGAATTAACACGCACAATATGCTGAAGAGGAGGAAGTTGAAACTGAGGGACGACATATACACCTGCCTTCTATGTGATACCCCCCCGGAGGAAACGGTGGAACATCTATTCTTTTGGTGCCCCTTCAGCAAAACGTGCTGGGACAGGCTGGGGATCGACTGGAGGCGATCGGGAGACAGGCTGAGCCTTTTGCATGCAGCCAAACGAGAGTGGACTCGACCCATGTTCATGGAGGTGTTTGTGATAGCCGCCTGGAGCCTTTGGAAAGAACGTAACAATAAGCATTTCAGAGGGGTGCCGCCCACGCATGATGGGTGGCTGCAGAGATTCAAGACAGACTTCGAGATGATGAAGCATAGGACGAAGGAGGGCCTCTGGTCATTCATTGATCATTTCCTGGCCAACGTTTAGATTGGCTGTGTTGTAATCAAACCCTACCCCCCACTCCCATCTTCTGTTTTCTTCCTCCCTCCCTAGTAGAGTGCTCCCCTTCCCCCCCAAGATATTGACATGTGGACTGTCGGTTGTAAGTGGTTCTCTTTAATATAAAAGTCAGTGAGGCTTTGCCTCACTGTCCTAATTCCTCAAAAAAACAACAACATTAACCTGCTCAGTCGGAACATACAGTCCCTCTTTTCTTTTTGGCAGCCACACCCTGGCACGAGAGGTCAGTCCTCTACTGGCCCGTCTCATATGCAGTGGCCACACGTTTGCCAGAGGGACGACGATGACAAGGACATGGACTAGAGACTAGGCCAAGAGCCTAAGCTTGGGGGAGCTCATCCCCTAGTTATCCATGCATGCATCTTTATTTTTCTTATTTTTCTTTTTGTTCTTGTTTTTGTTCTTAGCATGTTTACTTTCAGTTTGCATAATAAATTTAAAGAGCAAGCTTTGCTCTAGCCCTGTTGGAATTTTCTTCCTTTGTGCTTTGTTTCTTCAAGCCCACAGGTTTACTTTCCGCTAGCAAGTTGGAAATGAAGAGAATGAAGTGGAAATTTGACTGAGGGAAGAAGTGAGCCAGCGTGAGAAGGTATAACATACGCATAATCCCTTGTCTTGCAATATTATTTGAGAAAGAATTTTCAGTTGACTGGCTGCACTTAAATGAGTTCCCCGCGTTAGTTGAATATCATTTAGTCATAACTTCCAACTTCAGATTTTTGCTAGCAGAACCTCGTGGTAAAGCATGTTTTTGTCCCAATAAAAATTCTAAAGAAAACTTAGAGGTTTGAACTTTTAAAGAGAACAAGCATTCAAGTAGTTCAACTCCACATGCTGAATTTGATTGACTTGATGACACCTATTGATAGAGTTATTTGGAGGAATGAATATTTGAAGTGATTGAGGTTATGCCAAAATTTATTCGCGATACTAAAACCGTGGAGCTCCAGCCCTAGGCTGGTTCCATGTCTTGTTGCTATATGTTGAGATAATTCGCGTAACTGCGACACCGTCACAAACTTGGAGATTGTGTGGTAAATGATCGACCTTCTCCAAGGGAGTGTGTATGTGGTAAATAAGAGCACTGATCACCAAGCTCAAAAGAGACAGTCCTTCTTGATCCATAGTGCACAAAATTAAGCCACAACGGAACATAATTGCATACAGTAAATTTTGGCATAACCCTGTCACCAAGAATTGAAATTCTAAAGAATAATGACAGAGAGAAGTGTTTTAAAGCCATGACTAGGAGGCATTAGTGGGTGTTAATGAAATGTTTGAATTCTTTGCTCTCTTTGACTTCCGAATTCCCTAATGCATTTGAATAATGAGTTTGAGTTGAATATCCATCTAAAAAGAAATGCTCTCTTTTGCCTAAACACTTGGTTAGCAAAGAAAATTTGATTCGAGAAATTATAACTAGTCATAGGAGACTATACGTGGTTAGGTAACGAGCTTAGGTGCAGCTATTCAATTGCGAATACCTTCTTGAATGACATTGCAGGATAAGAGAAGATGGATATGATATATTCTCTCAAGCGGATAAAACTTCTTTCTACTCAATCAAGCTACCTTTCATTCTCTTGATTTCTTGTTTGCTCGAGGACGAGCAAATCCTAAGCTTGGAGGAGTTGATGGCTCGAGAATTTGTGATGTTTTCCTAGTGATTCTTGCTTGGTTTCATTAGAATTTTTATTACTCTTCGGATATTTCTAACGCTAATCCCTCGAAAGAGAAGAAAATCCATTTTCTCACTATTTGGCAGGAAATATCAAATATGGAAGGAAACCAAGAGGGATTGCTACAAATCAAGCCAAATGGAGCAACTTCCATGAAGAGACCCAAGTCATCAGGCGCAGCAGAGCAATAGACGGCGTTCCATACGACAGCAAGCACTCGTATGAGCGGTCGTATGGACTGCCATCAGCTCCACCACGTCTATACAAGCCACTTTTGTGAAGGGATCGAGGGAGGAAGAGAACCCTAGCCGCCGCCACACCATCCAGAAGAGGAGAAGGGAGGATCTGAGGAACCATCGAAGATCTTCTTAGTTTTGGTCCTTTCATCTCCATCATCATCACTACCCCCTTCACTATTGTAAGAGGAATTCCAATTTGGGAGGACAAGTGTAACCCTACTTCATTTCATCTGGAGATCAAGACTATTTGAATTATCCATTTCATCTTATTGTGGGTCTTCCCGGTATTATCGATATGGTTTTCATGGGTTTTATCTCTGTTATAATTGATTCCACTCTTATGATGTGTGAGTAATTCCCCCTAGGCGTGGGAGATGTAGGTGAGTGGTAAGATTCATCTGTGCCTATCCTATATGTCGTCATTTGCATTCGTAGTAGTATGATCTATTTAGTATGTTGTTATATGGTGGTGAACTCTATGCGTGTTGTCCAATTTAAGGGCCCAGGCAACATGATCTCAAGACCTACACAGGTAACACAGATTGTTTAGGGAATCTGTGACCTCTGACGGGACAGGTGGAGATATCTACGAGGACCGAAGACAATATGAGATAACGGTGATCCATTGAACTTAATGCTTGGTTCTGGTTCAAGGACCTTAATTGCGGAAACGACCACTCTGTGGCAACGGTGAAGCAGGACCATAGAATGAAATATAATCCTGTGTGGAGGAGTTTCATAACCTTAGGGTGATCCACCTATGGAACACATATATCAAATGCTATGAGTACAAATACAAGGTAACTAGTATTACCGTCGCACTAGCACACTTGATACATTCTTACCATGAACTGAAATCTCTCCGCGCCTAATCTCTTCATTGCAGGAAACACGACCCATAGCCTTACTCATGTTATTTGCTTTTAATCATTTTTATAGGTGTTACTTTTAACTCTCTTTATATTTGTCAAACTAGTTTATCCGTGATTCGGGACAGTAACAATATTTGCAGAAGCACCAGCAGTTACTTCACACAAGAACTGTGACACCTTGTGTGTGATAGAAGCGCCACTATAAATATTCTCCTCCGCTCTTCATTGGGACGGTTACTCATTGGGATACTTTTGCGAAAGTGCTATACTGCCCTGTTTGGCTTGCAGGCATCACCCGGCAGGCCTCTCGCTTTTGAACGAGATGGTAGACCGAATCCAGAGCCTTGGGATCTCGAACGGTCAGTCTTCGGTCTACGACCAGATCGGATGTAAAGCTGATAATAGGGAAATTTACATCTCACCCACCACCCACCTAGTCGCTATGACTGAGGATTTAACTGACGTACTGTACTACGCCTCCGAGGAGGCAACCGACATGGATGAAGATGTCGGCGATCTGCCTGGTGCTACACCACTCAGGACTGGCAACTGGATGGCAACCTCCACCTATGACATCTATATGGTGGACACCCCCAAGGGCGATGACAAGGAAGAGAAAAAGGATCCTCCCAAGCGCCGACGAAGCAAGAAGCGCTCTAAATGCACCAGGGATGGGAACACAAACAACAACAACACTAACAATTACGCCTCCAACAACACCACCCCGGACGGCACCGTGGACCAGGACAACGGCGATGATGCCGCATCTGATCAGATCGATGGTGCCACAGGGATGGAGGACCTTGACGATCCTAACAATAGTAACTACATGCCCGAATCGGAGGAGGATGTAAGTCTCGGACCCGACAAATTCGAAGTCCCCGAGGACCTCCCCGATCTGGAAACCTTCCGACAACGGCTCATTGCCTCCGCTCGAAGTATAAAACAAGGGCGTGAGAAACTTAAAGCCAGTCAGGACACTCTAAATGACAAATGGGTTGAAGTTCTCGCAACCGAGCAGGACCTCAAGTTGCGGCGTGATCCATTCATGAAACACACTCAAATATTAGCTACATCCAATGCACAAGTATGACAATAGTGCTCTCTAGTTGGTGCTTTTGTAAGAGAAGATGGAGACTCAAATAAAAATATAAATTGCATAAAAGTAAATAGATAGGCCCTTCGCAGAGGGAAGCAGAGATTTTTCAAATGTGCCAGAGCTCAAAGCTGAAATTAAAGAGATAAAAAATATTATGAGAGGCATGCTTTTCCTGTCAACGAAAACAGCCGAGAATTCCCAATATTTTCCATGCTAGATACATCATAGGTGGTTCCCAAACAGAAAGTAAAGTTTATTTCCTTTCCACCATTTCTTTGACAATCCATGGCTAGCCGTATCCACGGGTGCCCTCCATACCATCACTTTCCAAGGAATTTTGTTGTTATTAATTTTGATTTCATACGGGACTGGGCATCCCTATTACCAACCATTCTCTCGTGCAATGACAAGTGAATAAACACTCATCGTGAGAATAACACACCTAGCATGGAAAATAATGGCCACCCCCTGCCGCTTCATGAGCGGTACGGGCACACAAAACAGAAAAATTATTTTGAAAATTAGAGTTGGCACACGCAAATTTACTTGGAACGGCATTGACATACCGCATATAGGTAGGTATAGTGGACTCATAGGGCAAAACTGGGTTTAAGGATTTTGGATGCACAAGCAGTATTTCTGCTTAGTACAAATGAAGGCTAGCAAAAGATTGAGAAGCAACCAACCAAAAAAACGAAAACGGTCATAAACATGCATTGAACATAACTAACACCGAATAATGCACCATAAGTAGGATATAATTTCATTGCATAACTATTGACTTAATGTGCATGCATAGGGAATCACAAACCTTAACACTAATATTTTTACTAAATCATAATTACTCACTAACATGACTCACATATCATCATCTCCATATCGTAAAACTATTGCAAGGAATCACACTTATCATATCCAATGATCTATATGAAAGTTTTTATCGATATCCCTCTTGAATATTCATCACTTTGGGACCAAATTCATATCTTGTGCAAATTACCATTACTATTAATCAACTCTCAAAAAGATTTAAGTGAAGCATGAGAGTGCAAATATTTCTTCAAAATTTCAATCTTAACAATTCTCAAAATAATATAAGTGAAGCATGAGAATTCATTTCTTCAAAATTTTAATCTTGTCAATTCTCAAAATAATATAAGTGAAGCATGAGAATTCATTTCTTCAAAATTTTAATCAACTCTCAAAAATAATATAAGTGAAGCATGCGAGTTTATTTCTTCAAAATATAGCCACCACCGTGCTCAAAAATATTTAAGTGAAGCACTAGAGCAAGTGCCTAGCTCAAAAAATTTAAGTGAAGCACATGGAGTATTCTAACAAATCATGATGATAAACGTGTGGCTCTCTCAAGATAGGTGTGTTCAGCAAAGATGATTGTGACAAACTAAAAAGCAAACAAAGCAAAGACTCATATAATACAAGACGCTCCAAGCAAAACACATATCATGTGACGAATAAAAATATAGCTCCAAGTAAAATTACCGATGGTTGGTAGAAGAAAGAGGGGATGCCTTCCGGGGCATCCCCAAGCTTAGACGCTTGAGTCTTCCTAGAATATTACCTTGGGGTGCCTCGGTCATCCCCAAGCTTAGGCTTTTCCTACTCCTTATTCCTTCATCCATCGTGATCTCACCCAAAACTTGAAAACTTCAATCACACAAAACTCAACAAAACCTTCGTGAGATCCGTTAGTATAACAAAATAGATCACTACTATAAGTACTATTGCAAACCCATTCATATTTTATTTTTGCATTATACCTACTATACTCTAACTTCACCATGGCTTATACCCCCCCGATACAATCCATAGATTCATCAAAACAAGCAAGTAGTGAATCAAAAACAGAATCTGTCAAAAACAGAACAGTCTGTAGAAATCTGAATTATGGTCATACTTCTGTAACCTCAAAAATTCTGAAAAATTAGGACAACGTGGGCAATTCATATATAAATATTGGGTAAAAAATTCAGAAGGTTCTGATGTTCCAGTGAAAAAAAAATCCAACACTGGACGCAAAACTTTCTGTTTTCAAACAACATCAATTATACTATCTTCCAAATCATCCCAAAGGCTCTACTTGGCACAAACACTAATTAAAAACACAAAAACACAATCATACCAGTAGCATGACAGTGAAAACACACAATAACAGAAACTTAAAACAAAAAATTATTTTATTCATTGGGTTGCCTCCCAACAAGCGCTATTGTTTTATGCCCCTAGCTAGGCATAATGCATAATTTCAAGTGTTGTCATCTTTGGTTTCCAACTCCTCAATCACACATCCATTTTTTCTAATAGATTTAACATAGGTGTTTCTCACCATCACACTTCTAGGCACAAAATCAAGAATTTTACTTTGGTGAATAGGTTCCTTGATCATATCAATGAAATTGGGATGCACGCTAATCATTTTAAGATCCTCATTTCCCTTACTGGAAGTAGCACCATTGGTTTTAGGAACATATACGAACTTGCAATTTTTATTGGGAGGAGTTTTATCAATATTCTTAACGGAGGAAAAAGCCGACCACAAATTGATAATAATTTCTTCTATCTTATCGATTCTAGCGGGACTTTGTTCTATTCTTTCATTAACTACGAGTTCCTTTTCTTTCAAGGTTTTCAATGCGATTCCTACCTTGGAACCAAACTGAGTGATATGATTATGAAATTTTCTATCCAAATTCTCAAGGTATTCAATAGTAGACATTTTACTTTCAATAGCCTCTAACCTTTGCATAACATGTTCCAAAGTCAAAGTTGTTTCATTAATAGTGATAGGTGGTGATCCCACTAAATTTCCCATAGCATTAAAAGCATTCGTAGAGGGACACATCAAGAAATTCCCTCCAGTAATAGTATCAAGCACAAATCTATACCAAGTAGTAATTCCCACATAAAAATTGCGAAGAAGAATAGTGGAGGATTGCTTACGAAATGATCTATAATGGGCATCGCAAATCCTATACCAAGCATCTTTTAAATTCTCTCCTCCGCTTTGTTTAAAATTAAGTACTTCATTTTCAGGGGTAATAGTAACGAGCGACGAACTAGCCATAACAATAAAGCAAGCAAAAAGCAAACAAGCAAATAAGCAAACAAGAAAAAGGCAAACGGAAAATATTTTTGTATTTTTGTAAAAACGTTTTAGAAGTGGGGGAGATGAAAACGAGAGGCAAATGGCAAATAAAGTAAATGCAAGGAGATGAGAGTTTATGCAAAGGTACTTGATAGATGTCTCCCCGGCAACGGCGCCAGAAATTCTTCCTGCTACTTGTAGCTTGCGTTGGTATTTTCCCCGAAGAGGAAGGGATGATGCAGCACAGTAGAGATAAATATTTCCCTCAGTTATGAAACCAAGGTTGTCAAACCAGTAGGAGAATCACACAACACCTCGTTAGCAGCACCTGCACACAAACAACAAATCCTTGCACCCAACGCAAACGAGAGGTTGTCAATCTCTCGGCGGTCAATTGCAAGATTAAATTGTATATGATAGATAGATAGATTGAAACAAAAATACAAAATAAAATAAATAAAAAGAAATGGCAGCAATATTTTTAGGGTTTTAGTAATATGATTTTGATAGACCTGGGGGCCATAGATTTCACTAGAGGCTTCTCTCGAGAAAATAGCATACGGTGGGTAGACAAATTACTGTTGGGCAATTGATAGAAAAGCAAATAATCATGACGATATCCAAGGCAATGATCATGTATATAGGCATCACGTCCAAAATAAGTAGACCGACTCCTGCCTGCATCTACTACTATTACTCCACACATCGACCGCTATCCAGCATGCATCTAGTGTATTAAGTCCATAAGAACGGAGTAATGCCTTAAGAACGATGACATGATGTAGACAAGATAAACTCACGTATGAATAAACCCCATCTTTTTACCCTTAGTAGCAACGATACATACATGTCATGTCCCTTTCTGTCACTGGGATTGAGCACCACAAGATCGAACCCACTACAAAGCACCTCTTCCCATGGCAAGATAAATCAACTCAGTTGGCCAAACCAAATCAATAGATCAGAGAAGAAATACGAGGCTATAATAATCATGCATAAAAGAGTGCAGCAAAGACTCAAATAATTTCATGGATAATCTGATCATAAACTCACAATTCATCGGATCCCAACAAACACACCGCAAAAAGAGATTACATCGGATAGATCTCCAAGAACATCGAGGAGAACATTGTATTGAAGATCAAAAAGAGAGAAGAAGCCATCTAGCTACTGCCTATGGACCCGAAGGTCTGTGGTAAACTACTCACGCATCATCGGAGAGGCAGCAAGGTTGATGTAGAACCCCTCCATGATCGATTCCCCCTCCGGCAGATTACCGGAGAAGGACCCCAGATGGGATCTCTCTGGAACAGAAGCTTGCTGCGGCGGAAAAAGTATTTCGTGGACTCCCTTGAGGGTTTCTGATTTTTTTGAAATTTATAGTGCTGGAATTAGGTCAAACGGAGCTTGGTGGGCCCCACGAGGCACCAGGGCGCGCCTGCCCCCCCCCCCAGGCGCGCCTTGGTGGCTCGTGGGCCCCACCAGGGTCTTCTGGCATCCTCCCGAAGCTTCTAGTGTTTATCTTGGCCAATAAAAAATCTCCAAAAAAATTCGTGGCATTTGGACTTCGTTTGGTATTGATTTCTGTAAAACAAAAACAGGGCAGAAAACAGCAACTGGCACTGGGCACTAAGTTAATAGGTTAGTCTCCAAAAATGATATATAATTGATGTAAATGATTATAAAAACATCCAAGATTGATATTATAACAGCATGGAACAATAAAAAATTATAGATACGTTGGAGATGTATCACGGCGCGCAAACCAAGCCAAATCTTACCCAAAACGACGTCTACTTCCGGCATTCTATGACGAAGCTGACGACAATCTGCTCTATAGGCACGATCAAGCCAATCAGCCTGACCGTCCTCCTCGAGGGCGAGACAGGCCAAAAGGCGAGCTTCGAGACCCCCCCTGCAATCCCTCGCCGTGAAGACAAGGATCCAGTCCCATCTGCTCCGCCATATGATTTGCGAGGAAAATTGATCGCACAACCTAATCCATCACGATCCATCTATGGATCCAGGGACCGCGCGCCTGCTGGACAGGGCGGATATCAGGCGTGGCTGGACAAACATGATAGGCCTCATAATGATGCCCATGCTCGGACATCAATCAATGTCCGGCAAGCTGTAAATCGGTTCAGAGGAGCTGCACACCCGATCTTTACAGATGAGGTCATTGATGTCTACTACGCAACTTTATTCTTGTAGACTCTGTTGGGCCTCCATGCGCAGATTTTTGTAGGATAGTAGCAAATTTCCCTCAAGTGGATGACCTAAGGTTTATCAATCTGTGGGAGGTGTAGGATGAATATGGTCTCTCTCGAACAACCCTGCAATCAAAGACAAGAAATCTCTTGTGTCCCCAACACACCCAATACAGTGGTAAATTGTATAGGTGCACTAGTTCGGTGAAGAGATGGTGATACAAGTGTAGTATGGATAGTAGATATAGGTTTTTGTAATCTGAAATAATAAAAATAGCAAGGTAGCAAGTAACAAAAGTGAGCACAAACGGTATTGCAATGCTTGAAAACAAGGCCTAGGGTTCATACTTTCACTAGTCCAATCTCTCAATAGTGCTAACATAATTGAATCATATAACAATCCCTCAACGTGCAACAAAGAATCACTCCAAAGTTCCTAGCAAACGGAGAACATAAGAAGAAATTGTTGTAGGTAGCAAAACCACCTCAACGTTATCCTTTCCGATCAATCTATTGAGCCATCCCTATAAGTGTCACAAACAGCCCTAGAGTTCGTACTAAAATAACACCATATGATACGCATCAATTAACTCTAATGTTACCTAGATACTCCAATGTCACCACAAGTATCCGTGAGTTAATTATTCGACATGCATCAAACAATTTTAGATTCATAATATTCAATCCAACACAAAGAACTTCAAAGAGTACCCCAAAGTTTCTCGGAGAAAGTAGGATGAAAACGTGCATCAACCCCTATGCCTAGATTACCCCAAGGTCACGGTAATCCGCGAGTTGATCACCAAAACATACATCAAGTGACTCAATAGAATACCCCATTGTCACCACAGGTACCCACATGCAAGACATACATCAAGTGTTCTCAAATCCAAAGTATTCAATCCGACAATAACGAAACCTCAAAGGGAAAAACTCAATTCATCACAAGAAGATAGAGAGGGAAGAAACACCATATGATCCAACTATATTAACAAAGCTCGCGGTACATCAAGATCGTGCCAAATCAAGAACACGAGAGAGAGAGGGAGAGAGATCAAACACATCTACTGGTACATACCCTCAGCCCCGAGGGTGAACTACTCCCGCCTCATCATGGAAGCAGCGGGGATGATGAAGATGGCCTCTGGTGATGACTTTCCCCCTCCAGCAGGGTGCCGGAACAGAGCTCCAGATGGGATCGTTTCGGAACAGAGGCTTGCGGCGGCGGAAAAACTCATCTAGGTTAACTTTCAGTTTTTTTTGTATATATAAGAATTTTCAGTGTTGGAATCACGCGAAGAGGTGCCATAGGGGGGCCACAAGGCATCAGGGCGCGGCCACCCCCCTGGGCGCAACCTGTTGCCTTGTGGGGCCCCTGTGGGTCTTCTGGTACTCCCTCGAAGCTTCCCAGGTCTCTTTCCTTCCAAAAAAAATCCTCAAAAAGTTTCATCGCGTTTGGACTTCGTTTGGTATGGATTTTCTAGAAAACCAAAAACAAGCAGAAAATAGCAACTGGCACTGGGCATTAGATTAATATGATAGTCCATGAAAATCATATACAAGTGCACCAAAACCATATAAATTATTGCTAACATGGCATGAATACTTCATAAATTATAGATACGTTGGAGACGTATCAGCATCCCGAAGCTTAATTCCTGCTCGTCCTCGAGTAGGTAAATGATAAAAGAAATGATTTATGAAGTGTGAATGCTAGCATAGTGCACAAGATTGATCAATGATAATTCCAATCACTTTTTCTAGCATCATTTTATATCATAAACAGTAGCTCATCTCATAAAACTTCTCATGATAAAGTAGCAATCAATTTACATGTTATGGTTTAAACAATATATTCTCTTGGAACTTAACAACCTATGTTCTTTAGTCACCAAACAATTTCAATGCATCTTATTTTCAGCAAAGGCTAAGTAAGAGCTTCACATACTCAATTATCATATGGTCTTCTATGATTACTACTACTCAAAGCATATTTTTAGAACAAATAGCATCCATCGAACACAGAGAAAGATAGGGGCTTAATGTTTCGCCTCCCAGCTTATTTATTATAGAGATAATTGTCAACAATAATAATTCATGATCAAATATATTTGAATGGATATATGTGTCTGGATCTTTCCCCACCACATGATGCTTGCCAACTAGAGAATAGGTTGGAATGAGAAGTTGACTCAACAAAAATAAAATTGACAGAAAAGTAAAAGATAAGCCCTTCATAGAGGGAAGCATGGATTTGTAGAGGTGCCAGAGCTCATTGCTTAAAACAGAGATGAATACATTTTGAGTGGTGTGCCTTTCCTGTCAATGTCACGACAAAGGATTTCAATATCTTCCATGCTAAACACATTATTGGCAGTTCCCATGCAGAAATGAAAAGTTTAACTCCCCCTCAACCATTCAAACACAAGCCATGGCTAGCCGAATTCATGGGTGCCCTCCAAACTTTCAACTTTCCAGGGGGAGCCTTTGTTTTATTATATATTTTTCTTTTTATTTAAGGGATTGGGCATCCCGATTACCAGCCTCTCTCGTGCAAGGACAAGTGAATAAACACCCATCATGAGAATAACCCACTTAGCATGGAAGATACTGACTGCCCCGTCGCTCCATGAGAGGTACGGGCACACAAAACAGATGATTATTTGAAGGTTTTAGAGATGGCACATGCAAATTTACTTGGAACGGTAGGGTAATACCGTATATAGGTAGGTATGGTGGACACTCATGGAAGAAACTTGGCTCAAGGATTTTGTATGCACAAGCAGTATTTCCGCTTAGTACAGAAATTTTGGCTAGCAAAAGATTCTAAACAAGCACCACATGTTGGAGGATCCATAACAATATAACTTCTATGCAAATATACCTAAACATAACTCATTACGTCGTCTTCCTTGCCCAACTTCAACTTATTCGATCAAGTTTGAAAATAATTAATTGGTATTCACAATCATAAAAGATGTCCAAGATAATATATTTGTATGTGAAATTTCTCTTCCATATACTAATCTTTCATGAATTGCTTGTATGACCAATATTGTGATTGTCAAACTTCAATCGATTTACTTTCTAAACCCAATGTGAAACTACTACTAAGCATGAGACAAGCATATGAAGCACATATAATTTCAACTCTATGATATTCAATTCATTCAACAATTTACTCTTAGGATATAAGTGAAGCACAAGAGTGAATGACAAACTACTCCAAAAGATACAAGTGAAGATCAATGAGTAGTCAAACAATTAAGTAGCTATGTGAAGACTCTCTCCAAACAAAGATTTCAGATCCAAGGATTTTATTCGAACAACAAACAAAACAAAAACAAAAGGACACTCCAAGAATAACACATATCATGTGAACAGATAAAAACTTAGGCTCAACCGAGACTAACCGATAATTGTTGACGAAGAAAGGTGGGATGCCTACCGGGACATCCCCAAGCTTAGTTGCTTGAGACTTCTTGGAATATTATCTTGGGGAGCCTTGGGCATCCCCAAGCTTGAGCTCTTGTGTCTCATTAATTCCTCTCATATCACGGCTTCTCCTAAGTCTTAAAAACTTCATCCACACAAAACTCAACAAGAACTCGTGAGATAAATTAGTACAAATCAATTCAAAACCTTAACATTCTCTACTGTAGAAAATTACAAAAAATATAACTAAACATTGCATACTAAATTCCTATGCAAATTTAATACTCCCATCACCTAATAGAAACATTAAACAAGCAAACATATGCAAACAATGCAACTATAACCGCAATCTGTCTAAACAGAACAGTCTATAAAGGGGGAATAAAAATTCATACTTCCCTAACTTCCAAAATTCTAAAAAATTACCATGTGATAGAGAACTAATACATTCTTATTGTGTAAAAATTTCAGATTTTTATCATGTTCTAACTATTCAGGAATATTCTGGAAATAACAGAAAACTTTCTGTTTTCAAAGAGCAACACATAAACTTGCAAACTGAGCATGGTAAAGGCTATACTTGGCATTTTATTGAGATAAAAAGGTGCAAACATGATTCTAAATAACATCAAGCAAATCTAAATAAAATAAAATGATGCTCCAAGCAAAATACATATTATGTGACGAATAAAAATATAGTTCTGAGTGAGGTTACCGATAGTGTTGAAGACGAAAGAGGGGATGTCATCCGGGGCATCCCCAAGCTTAGGCACTTGAGTCTTCCTTGAGTATTAACTTGGGATGCCTTGGGTATCCCCAAGCTTAGGTTCTTGCCCTTCATTATTCTCCTCATATCATTATCTCACCCAAACCTTGAAAACTTCAATCACACAAAACTTAACGGAACTTCGTGAGATAGGTTAATATGAAAATAAATCATTCACTTAGGTACTGTCAAGACAAGATTCATAATTGTTCTCACACAATACCTACTGTATTCTATCATTTCCACAATTTATATCTCACAATATAAGCTATGGAAACACTAAAACAAGCAAACTATGCATTGAAAACAGAATCTGTCAAAAACAGAACAGCATGTAGTGAAGGAATTAAAAAGCATACTTCTGTACCCCAAAAATTCTGAAAAACTAGGAAAACGTAAACAATTTGTAACCCAATCCTTTATAAAAAAAATCATAATTTTCTCATGCTCCAGTAAAGAATAGAAATTCCAGCACTGGACGTAAAAGTTTCTGTTTTTGCACAGAGTTAAATCAACAAGCATCCACACTATCCCAAAGGCTTTACTTGGCTCATTATTGAAAGAAAACATATAAAACATGATTACTATAGTAGATTAATAATGTGGACACACAAAAACAGTAGGTATAAATGTTGGGTTCTCTCCCAACAAGCGCTTTTCTTTAATGCCTTTTTAGCTAGGCATGATGATTTCAATGATGCTCACATAAAAGTAAAGAGTTGAAACACAATGGGAGCATCATGAAACATATGGAAATCACATTTAAGCCTAACCCACTTCCTATGCATAGGGATTTTGTGAGCACATAATTTATGGGAGCAAGAATCAACTAGCATAGGAAGGCAAAACAAGTATAACTTCAAAAATTTCGACACATAGAGAGGAAACTTGATAGTATTGCCACACCTACAAGCATATGATCCTCTCTCATAATAATTTTCAGCAGCATCATGAATGAATTCAACAATATAGCTATCACATAAAGCATTCTTTTCATGACCTACAAGCATAGAATTTTTTATTACTCTCCACATAAGCAAATTTATTCTCATTCATAATAATGGGAGTATCATATGAAACTTGAATACTATAGATTGTTTCCACATTAAAAGAGTAATGTTCAGCAAAAGGGTATTCATAATTATGACAAGTTTTATAATAATAGTCATCATTACTTTTTATAACATAAGTATCATCACAATAATCATCATAAGTAGCAACTTTGTTCACATCATAATCAATTGAAACCTCTTCCAAAATAGTGGATTCAACACTAAATAAAATCATGACCTCTCCAAATACACTTTTATCATTTTTATAAGATTGAACACCCTCCAAAATAGTGGGATAATTATTACCTAAAGTTGACACTCTTCCAAACCCACTTTCATTATTATTGCAATCATCATAGATAGGAGGCATGCTATCATCATAATAAATTTGATCATTAAAAGTAGGGGGGCTAAAAAGATCATCCTCATTAAACATAGCATCCCCAAGCTTAGGATAAACATTATTTTCAGCAAATAAATTCTCAAACATGTCATTCTCATCAAACATAGCATCCCCAAGCTTGTGGGTTTGCATATCATTAGCATAATCACTCTTATCATCAATAGTATGAATAGCACCAATAGTATAAAAATTATTATCATCATAATTTCCCAAGTTGGTGCTAAAAAGATTTTCAAGATCATCAGAAGTATCATTATCTTCCCAATCATAATCATAACAAGTAATAGGCAAAACAAAATCATCATCAAGTGTATCATCTTCCACAATTATGTTTGATTCATTCTCATGAGGCACAACAATAATGGGAGCAACATTATTTGGGAGAGATACCTTTTTACCTCTACTTTTCCTTCTTTTATTCTTCTTCTTTACCACATTGAGTGTGGGTTTAATTAATTCTTCCGAGCTTCTTATTGAAGAGATCGGTTGGATAGGAAGCTCCTCCTCATCACCTGTTTCATCACGAGAGAAAATAGGAGGGAAAGGGGGAATCTTCACCCTTCCATTAGTATTCCTTTTATATTCTATTGGTTTTCCCATCTTTCTATAATTGGCTATGTAAGCATTCTCATTGCAATTTACCACACAAAACATATAGATTTCCTTTAGATTATTTTCAATGTCGTATGTGAGAATGAATACTTCAAACCGACTATTTTTATGTGTCAATTCTTCACACCCCAAAAATAAACAAAGTTCGTTATAAAGTTCAAGGGTGATCAAGTTATTGCAATATTTGGACACGATTCGATCATGAAACAGTATGCATTGGAATTTAAGATGAGCAACCTTATTGCAAAGTTCACAAGTAATGGGATGAAGAGAGCATAATTTCGTAGCAAATTCATCTATCACTTTAAGCCACCAATTGGTTTTATCATGTTTATGCTTCTTACAAAATCTATCATCCCTATAAGGCATGTCTTCACAAATTTTATGAACTCCACAAAAATTGACATGCTTATAAGAAACCTTTTTTATCATGACTAGTGCAATCATTACTGATATTCAAAGAATTCATACTAACAATATTGCAATCATGCTTATCATTCAAAGATTTATGCCAAACATTTTATTGAATTCTTCTTCTAACACTCTGGCACAATTTTCCGATCCATCATTTTCAAGAAAGACATTATAATGATAAAGCATTTGAGGCAACCTCAATTCCATTTTTTTTGTAGTTTTGTTTTATAAACCAAACTAGTGAAAAACAAAAAACTAAAAGATTCAATTCCAAGATCTAAAGATATACCTTCAAGCACTCACCTCCCCGGCAACGGCGCCAGAAAAGAGCTTGATGTCTACTACGCAACTTTATTCTTGTAGACTCTGTTGGGCCTCCAAGCGCAGAGTTTTGTAGGACAGTAGCAAATTTCCCTCAAGTGGATGACCTAAGGTTTATCAATCTGTGGGAGTTGTAGGATGAAGATGGTCTCTCTCGAATAACCCTGCAATCAAATACAAGAAATCTCTTGTGTCCCCAACACACCCAATACAATGGTAAATTGTATAGGTGCACTAGTTCAGCGAAGAGATGGTGATACAAGTGTAGTATGGATAGTAGATTTAGGTTTTTGTAATCTGAAATAATAAAAACATCAAGGTAGCAAGTAACAAAAGTGAGCACAAACGGTATTGCAATGCTTGAAAACAAGGCCTAGGGTTCATACTTTCACTAGTACAATCTCTCAACAGTGCTAACATAATTGAATCATATAACAATCCCTCAACGTGCAACAAAGAATCACTCCAAAGTTCCTAGCAAACGGAGTACATAAGAAGAAATTATTTTAGGTAGCAAAACCACCTCAAAGTTATCCTTTCCGGTCAATCTATTGAGCAATCCCTATAAGTGTCGCAAACAGCCCTAGAGTTCGTACTAAAATAACACCATATGATATGCAACAATTAACTCTAATGTCACCTAGATACTCCAATGTCAACCCAAGTATCCGTGAGTTAATTATTCGACATGCATCAAACAATTTCAGATTCATAATATTCAATCCAACACAAAGAACTTCAAAGAGTACCCCCAAAGTTTCTATCGGAGAAGGTAGGACAAAAACGTGCATCAACCCCTCTGCCTTGATTACCCCAAGCTCACGGGAATCCGCGGGTTGATCACCAAAACATACATCAAGTGACTCAATAGAATACCCCAATTGTCACCACAGGTACCCACATGCAAGACATACATCAAGTGTTCTCAAATCCAAAGTATTCAATCCGACAATAACGAAACCTCAAAGGGAAAGACTCAATTCATAAGAAGATAGAGAGGGAAGAAACACCATATGATCCAACTATATTAACAAAGCTCGCGGTACATCAAGATCATGCCAAATCAAGAACACGAGAGAGAGAGAGAGATCAAACACATAGCTACTGGTACATACCCTCAGCCCCGAGGGTGAACTACTCCCGCCTCATCATTGAAGCAGCGGGGATGATGAAGATGGCCTCCGTTGATGACTTCCCCCCTCCGGCAGGGTGCCGGAACGGAGCTCCAGATGGGATCGCTTTGGAACAGAGGCTTGCAGTGGCGGAAAAACTCATCTAGGTTAACTTTTGAATGTTTCTGTATATATAAGAATTTTCAGCATTGGAATCACGCGAAGAGGTGCCACAGGGGGGCCACAAGGCATCAGGGCGTGGCCACCCCCCCTGGGCGTGCCCTGTTGCCTTGTGGGGCCCCTGTGGGTCTTCTGGTACTCCCTTGAAGCTTCCCAGGTCTCTTTCCTTCCAAAAAAAATCCTCAAAAAGTTTCGTCACGTTTGGACTTCGTTTGCTATGGATTTTCTAGAAAACCAAAAACAAGCAGAAAACAGCAACTGGCATTGGGCACTAGATTAATATGTTAGTGAAAATCATATAAAATTGCACCAAAACCATATAAAATTATTGCTAACATGGCATGAATACTTCATAAATTATAGATACGTTGGAGACGTATCAGTCATGCAACATCAGTTCCCATAAGGGTTTTAACCCGTGAATATCGAACAGTACGACGGGACAACTGACCCGGCTGTCTGGATCGAAGATTTCCTTCTTCACATTCATATGGCTAGGGGAGATGATCTCCACGCCATTAAATACCAGCCGTTAAAGCTTAAAGGACCAGCGAGGCACTGGCTTAATAGCCTGCCCAAGAACTCTATCGGGAGCTAGGAGGACCTTGAGGATGCTTTCCAGGCTAACTTTTAGGGCACCTATGTTCGGCCCCCGGATGCCGACGACCTCAGTCACGTCGTCCAACAGCCTGGCGAGTCTGCTAGGAAATTTTGGAATCGGTTATTGACCAAGAAGAACCAAATCGTTGATTGTCCAGACGCTGAGGCAATCGTTGCTTTCCAACATAGCATTCGTGATGAATGGCTGGCACGATGATACGTCTCCAACGTATCTATAATTTATGAAGTATTCATGCCATGTTTATTATAGTTTTGTATGATTTTGGTGTACTTTTATATGGCTTTTATATGATTTTTATGGACTAACATATTGACCTAGTGCCCAGTGCCAGTTGCTGTTTTATGCTTGTTTTTGGTTTTCCAGAAAATCCATATCAAATGAAGTCCAAATGCAGCGAAACTTTTTGACGATTTTTTCTGGAACATAAGAGACACTAGAAGCTTCGGGAGGTGGCCAGAAGACCCACAGGGGGCCCACGAGCCACCAGGGCGCGCCACCCCCCCTCCAGGTGCCTCGTGGCCCCCCTGTGGCCCTTCTTCGCGTGATTCCAACGCCAAAAAATCATATATATTCAGAAACCCCAAAAGTTAACCTAGATGAGTTTTTACGCCTCCGCAAGCCTTTGTACCAGAGAGATCCCATCTGGAGCTCCATTCCGGCACCCTGCCGGTGGGGAGAAAGCATCACCGAAGGCCATCTTCATCATCCTGGCGGTCTCCATGACGAGGAGGGAGTAGTTCACCCTCGGAGCTGAGGGTTTGTACCAGTAGCTATGTGTTTTATCTCTCTCTCTGTCTCTCTCGTGTTCTTGAGATGGTACGATCTTGATGTATCGCGAGCTTTGTTGATATATATGAATCATATGGAGTTTTCCCCTCTCTATCTTCTTATGATGAATTGAGTTTTCCCTTTGAAGTTTTCTTATCGGATTGAGTCTTTAAGGATTTGAGAACACTTGATGTATGTCTTGCATATGGATATCTGTGGTGACAATGGGATATTCACTTGAGTCACTTGATGTATGTTTTTGTGATCAACTTGTGGGTTCCGTGACCTTGGGGATCTATGCATGAGGGTTGGCACACGTTTTCGTCTTGACTTTCCGGTAGAAACTTTGGGGCACTCTTTGAAGTTCTTTGTGTTGGTTTGAATAGATGAATCTGAGATTGTGTGATGCATATCATATAATCAAACCCGTGGGTACTCGTGGTGACATTGGAGTACCTAGGTGACATTAGGGTTTTGGTTGATGTGTATCTTAAGGTGTTATTCTAGTACGAACTCTAGGGCTGTTCATGACGATTAATGGGGATGGCTCATAAGATTGATCGGGAAGGATAACTTTGAGGTGGTTTCGTACCCTACAACAATTTCTTCGTTTGTTCTTCGCTATAAGTGACTTTGGAGTGAACTCTTTGTTGCACATGAGAGATTTTCATATGATTCAACTATGTTAACATTGTTGGGAGATCGCACTAGTGAAAGTATGAACCCTAGGCCTTGTTTCTAAGCATTGCAATACCGTTTATGCTCACTTTTGTTACTTGCTACCTTGCTGTTTTTATATTTTTAGATTACAAAAACCTATATCTACTATCCATACTACACTTTTATCACCATCTCTTCGCCGAACTAGTGCACCTATACAATTTACCATTGTATTGGGTGTGTTGGGGACACAAGAGATTTCTTGTATTTGGTTGCAGGGTTGCTTGACAGATACCATCTTCAACCTATGCCTCCCACGGATTGATAAACCTTAGGTCATCCACTTGAGGGAAAATTGCTACTGTCCTACAAACCTCTGCGCTTGGAGGCCCAACACGAGTCTACAAGAACAAGTTGTGTAGTAGACATCAAGCTCTTTTCTGGCGCCGTTGCCGGGGAGGTGAGTGCTAGAAGGTATATCTTTAGATCTTGCAATCGAATCTTTTAGTTTCTTGTTTTATCACTAGTTTGGTTTATAAAAGAAAACTACAAAAAAATGGAATTGAGGTTGCCTCATATTATTCGTCTTTATCATGTCTTTCTTGAAAATGATGGATCGGAAAATTGTGCTCAATTGATAGAAGAAGAATTCAATAAAATGTTTGGCATAAAATATTTGAATGATGAGCATGATTGCAATGTTGTTAGTATGAATTCTTTGAATATCCATGATGCTAATGATATGCAAAGCCACAAGCTTGGGGATGCTATGTTTGATGAAGATGATATTTTTAGTCCCCCAAGTTTTGATGAGAAAATTTATTATGATGAAAGCATGCCTCCTATTTATGATGATTATAATGATAAAAGAGGATTTGGTGAGGTCATGACTTTATTTAGTGATGAATCCAATATTTTGGAAGAGGTTCCAATTGATTATGACAACAAAGTTGCTATCTATGATGATTATTGTGATGACATGTATGCTATAATGAATAACGATAAATATGAAACTTGTCATCATGATTTTAATTTTCAATTGGATTATGCCAATCAAGTATCTCATGACAGTTATTTTGTTGAGTTTGCTCCCACTATTATGAATGAGAATAAATTTGCTTATGTGGAGAGTAATAAAAATTCTATGCTTATGTATCATGACAAGAATGATTTGTGTGATGGATATATTGTTGAATTTCTTAATGATGCTACTGAAAATTATTATGAGAGAGGATCACATGCTTGTAGGTGTTGCAATAATATCAAGTTTCCTCTCTATGTGTTGAAAGTTTTGAAGTTATGCTTGTTTTGCCTTCCTATGCTAGTTGATTCTTGCTCCCATAAAATATTTGCTCACAAAATCCCTATGCATAGGAAGTGGGTTAGGCTTAAATGTGCTTGTCATATGCTTCATGATACTCCCATTATGTTTCAATTCTTCACTTTTTATGTGAGCATCATTAAAATCATCATGCCTAGCTAAAAGGCATTAAAGAAAAGCGCTTGTTGGGAGACAACCCAATACTTATACCTACTGTTTTTGTGTGTCCACATGATTAATATACTGTAGTAACCATGTTTTATATGTTTTCTTTCAATAAAGTGCCAAGTAAAACCTTTGGGATAGTGTGGATACTTGTTGATTCAATTCTGTGCAAAAACAGAAACTTTTGCCTCTAGTGTTTAATTTCCCAGATTTTCCTAGAGCGTCAAAAAATTCTGAAATTTTTACACAGTATTTATATGCAAATTTTTGACGTTTTCCTAAATTTTCAGAATTTTTAGAGTTCCATAAGTATGGTAGTTGCTCAGATCATTACAGACTATTTTGTTTTTGACAGATTCTGTTTTCAATGCATAGTTTGCTTGTTTTAATGTTTCCATAGCTTATATTATGAGATATAAATTGTGGAAATGATAGAATACAGTAGGCATTATATGGAAACAATTGTGAATCTTGTCTTGGACAGTACCTAAGTGATGGTTTATTCTTTATCATACTAACCGTTCTCACGAAGTTCCGTTAAGTTTTGTGTGATTGAAGTTTTCAAGTTTTGGGTGAGATATCGATATGAGGAGAATAAGGAGCGGCAAGACCCTAAGCTTGGGGATGCCCAAGGAACCCCAAGGTAATATTCAAGGAAGACCCAAGCAATTAAGCTTGGGGATGCCCCGGAAGGCATCCCCTCTTTCGTCTTCAACACTATCGGTAACCTCACTCGGAGCTATATTTTTATTCGTCACATAATATGAGTTTTGCTTGGAGCGTCATTTTCTTATGTTTATATTTTATTGGTGCTATCAATAATCATGTTTTGTATCTTTTAGTTCGATAAAATGTCAAGTATAGCCTTTACCATGCTTATTTTGCAAGTTCATGAGTTGCTGTTTCAAAACAGAAAGTTTGCTGCTATTGATTAAATTGCCTAGAAATGTCAGAATGTGATAAAATCTTGAAATTTTGATACAGTCAACTTTGATAAATTATTTCCAGTGTGGTAAATTTTCAGAATTTTTTGAGTTATCTAAGTATGGATTCTTAATTATCCTTTACAGACTGTCCTGTTTAGGCAGATTGCTGTTATGTTTGCATATGTTGGCTTGTTTAATGATTCTATTTGAGGATAGGAGTATTAAATATGCAGAGGCATTTAGTATTCAATGTCTAATTATAATTTTAGTGATTTGCTACAGTAGAGAATGTCGAGGTTTTGAGTGGATTTATACTAACATATCTCACAAGTTCTTGTCAAGTTTTGTGTGGATGAAGTTTTTGAACTTAGGGAAACTACTATATGAGAAGAATTAATGAGACAGAAGATTTCAAGCTTGGGGATGCCCAAGGCTCCCCAAGTTAATATTCCAAGAAGTATCAAGCATTCAAGCTTGGGGATGCCCCGGTAGGCATCCCATCACTTTTCTTCATCAACTATCGGTTAGTCTCGATTGAACCCAAGTTTTTACTCGTTCACATAATGTGTGCTATACTTGGTTGTGTCTTTCTTTTGCTTGCTGTTTGAATAAAATATCAAGATCTAAAACTTTTTAAATGAGAGAAAGTCCTCACATAGCTACTTAATTGTTTCACTACTCATTGATCTTCGCTTATATATTTTGGAGTAGTTTGTCATTAATTCTCATGCTTCACTTATATCTTTTTGAGAGTTAATAATAGTAATGGTAATTTGCAAAAGATATGAATTCGGTCCCAGGATGATGAATATTCGAGAGGGATATAATAAAAACTTTCATATAGATCATTGGATATGATAAGTGTGTTTCCTTGCAATGAAAATAATGAAAGAGGTCATATACTAATCTTATGGAAAGTAATGACATTACATAAAGAAAAGTACAAGTGGTAAAATTTATTGGAGGTTAACAAGCATAGCATTAGTCAATGATGCAATTCATGAAAAAGTTAATAAGGGAAGAGAAGATTCACATGCAAATATACTATCTTGGACATCTTTTATGATTGTGAGCCCCCATTAAGTATTTTATGTCAAAGTGTTGACGTTGGATAGGGAAGACAACATAATGAATTATGTTTGTTCATATTCACATAGAAGTTATATTGTTATAGATCCTCCAACATGTGGTGCTTGCCCAATATCTTTGCTAGCCAAAAATCCGCACCAAGTAGAGATACTACTTGTGCATCCAAAACCCTTAAACCCAGTTTCTTCCCATGAGTGTCCACCATGCCTACCTATGGATTGAATAAGATCCTTCAAGTAAGTTGTCATCGGTGCAAAAAGCAATAAAATTGCCTCTAAATATGTCTAAACTTTTATTGTAAGGGAAATAAGCGTTGTACGAACTTGTGATGGTAAAGAAATAAAAGCGACAGACTGCATAATAAAGGTTATTATCACAAGGGGCAATATAACGTGACATTCCTTTGCATTAAGGGCTTGTGCATCCAACAACAAAAAGCGCATGACAACCTCTGATTCCCTCTGCGAACGGCCTATCCTTTACTTTTATTTATTTACTTTTTATGCAAGAGTCAATAGTGTTCTCCTCTACTTCCTTTTTATTTTTCTCTTTTGCAAGCATCATGTGGTGGGGAAAGATCTAGGCACATATATCCAGTTGGATATGAGTGATCATGAGTTATTATTGTTGACATCACCCTTGAGGTGAATAAGTTGGGAGGCGAAATCACAAGCCCCTATCTTTCTATGTGTCTGGTTGAAACTTTTGCTCCATATTTATGTCGTGAGTGTTAGCAATCATAGAAGACTAAATGATGGTTGAGTATGTGGACTTGCTAAAAAGCTCCTACATGAGACCCTTCCTGAAAATATGATGAATTGCAATTGCATTGTTGACTAGAATAGTGTGTTAGTTTCCAAGAAAGTTTATGCCTTATACTTCATTGTTGTGATGAATTGTTACTTGCTCATGAGAAGTTTTATGATAATAAATATTGCTGTTATAATAATGATCTTACTTTGAATCATTCAAGTCCAATGTCCATGCAACAAAAGATAAGATTATATGATGATTATGATAGGTAGCATTCCACATCAAAATTTCTGTTTTTAATTGCTACTTTATCATGATGACTTTTATGAGAAAAAGTTGCTATTATGATGCTAGGAAAAGTGATTGAAATTATCACTGATCAAACTTATGCACTATGCTAGCATTCACACTTCATAAATTATTTCTTTTATCATTTACCTACTCGAGGACGAGCAGGAATTAAGCTTGGGGATGCTGATACGTCTCCAACGTATCTATAATTTATGAAGTATTCATGCCATGTTTATTATAGTTTTGTATGATTTTGGTGCACTTTTATATGGCATTTATATGATTTTTATGGACTAACATATTGACCTAGTGCCCAGTGCCAGTTGCTGTTTTCTGCTTGTTTTTGGTTTTCCAGAAAATCCATATCAAATGAAGTCCAAATGCAGCGAAACTTTTTGACGATTTTTTCTGGAACATAAGAGACACTAGAAGCTTCGGGAGGTGGCCAGAAGACCCACAGGGGCCCCACGAGCCACCAGGGCGCGCCACCCCCCCAGGCGCACCCTGGTGCCTCGTGGGCCCCCTGTGGCCCTTCTTCGCGTGATTCCAATGCCAAAAAATCATATATATTCAGAAACCCCCGAAAGTTAACCTAGATGAGTTTTTACGCTGCCGCAAGCCTCTGTACCAGAGAGATCCCATCTGGAGCTCCGTTCTGGCACCCTGCCGAAGGGGGGAAAGCATCACCGGAGGCCATCTTCATCATCTCGGCGGTCTCCATGACGAGGAGGGAGTAGTTCACCCTTGGGGCTGAGGGTTTGTACCAGTAGCTATGTGTTTTATCTCTCTCTCTCGTGTTCTTGAGATGGTACGATCTTGATGTATCGCGAGCTTTGTTGATATAGATGAATCATATGGAGTTTTCCCCTCTCTATCTTCTTGTGATGAATTGAGTTTTCCCTTTGAAGTTTTCTTATCGGATTGAGTCTTTAAGGATTTGAGAACACTTGATGTATGTCTTGCATATGGATATCTATGGTGACAATGGGATATTCACTTGAGTCACTTGATGTATGTTTTTGTGATCAACTTGCGGGTTCCGTGACCTTGGGGATCTATGCATAAGGGTTGGCACACGTTTTCGTCTTGACTTTCCGGTAGAAACTTTGGGGCACTCTTTGAAGTTCTTTGTGTTGGTTTGACTAGATGAATCTAAGATTGTGTGATGCATATCGTATAATCAAACCCGTGGGTTCGTGGTGACATTGGAGTACCTAGGTGACATTAGGGTTTTGGTTGATGTGTATCTTAAGGTGTTATTCTAGTACGAACTCTAGGGTTGTTCGTGACGATTAATGGGGATGGCTCGTAAGATTGATCGGGAAGGATAACTTTGAGGTGGTTTCGTGCCCTACAACAATTTCTTCGTTTGTTCTTCGCTATAAGTGACTTTGGAGTGAACTCTTTGTTGCACATGAGGGATTTTCATATGATTCAACTATGTTAACATTGTTGAGAGATCGCACTAGTGAAAGTATGAACCCTAGGCCTTGTTTCTAAGCATTGCAATACCGTTTATGCTCACTTTTGTTACTTTCTACCTTGCTGTTTTTATATTTTTAGATTACAAAAACCTATATCTATTATCCATACTACACTTTTATCACCATCTCTTCGCCGAACTAGTGCACCTATACAATTTACCATTGTATTGGGTGTGTTGGGGACACAAGAGATTTCTTGTATTTGGTTGCAGGGTTGCTTGAGAGATACCATCTTCAACCTACACCTCCCACGGATTGATAAACCTTAGGTCATCCACTCGAGGGAAAATTGCTACTGTCCTACAAACCTCTGCGCTTGGAGGCCCAAGACGAGTCTACAAGAACAAGTTGTGTAGTAGACATCACACGACAGCTCGGGCAGGAGAAGCCGAAGACTATGGCGGCCCTACCTCCCTTATGACCCGGTTCTGTGCTGGAGAGGATAGCTGGCTGGCTCATAGTTCCAACCACAGCAGTGACCCTGGTACATCGGAAGTGCACGACGAAAACGGGAGGCCTCGGCGCAATAAAAATAATAAGCATCGCCATAAAGGCAATGACAGTGACGCCGAGGAGGCTGCCATCAACGCCAGATTCAGTAATCAATGTAGTGACCAGAAGAAAAAGCCCTTTAAAAGGAATAGAGACGACCCATCTACATTGGATAAGATCCTCGACAAGCCTTGCCAAATTCATGGCACCTCGAACAGACCGGCCAATCATACGAACCGGAACTGCTGGGTCATAAAGCAGGCCGGAAAGATCGTAGCCGAGAACCCAGGCAAGAGCCAGTCTCGTAGCGAGGACGAAGATGAACCCCCTAGGATAAACAATGGAGGCCAAAAATAGTTCCCCTCCATAGTAAAGGATGTAAATATGATCTATGTCACCCACATCCCCAAGAAAGAGAGGAAGCATGCACTACGTGATGTTTACGCATTAGAGACCGTAGCGCCGAAGTATAACCCATGGTAAGCTTGCTCGATCACCTTCGATCGAAGTGACCATCCGACCAATATCTGTCATGGAGGAACGGCCGCCCTGGTACTCGATCCCATAGTGGATGGTTTCCACCTTACAAGGGTCCTTATGGACGGAGGAAGTAGCCTCAACCTGATCTACGCTGACACTGTCAGGAAGATGGGCATCGATTCGTCAAGGATTAAACCCAGTAACACCACTTTCAAAGGTATCATACCAGGTGTTGAGGCACAATGCACCGGCACTCTAACTCTGGAGGTGGTCTTCGGTTCTCCCGAGAACTTCCTGAGCGACGATTTGATCTTTGATATAGTGCCTTTTCGCAGCGGCTATCACGCACTGCTCGGACGAACTGCCTTCGCTCAATTCAATGTCATCCCGCACTATGCTTATCTAAAGCTCAAAATGCCGGGACCTAATGGCGTTATAACAGTTAATGGCAACACATAACGCTCCCTTCGTACTGAGGAACAAACCACGGCTCTCGCAGCCGAGGCCCAAGCTGCCAAGGAAACATCAAGGACTGATAGAGAACCCAGTAGACGGAACTGTAGGGTAACGCAGCAGAAAACAAAAATTTTCCGACCTACGTACCAGCCCAGGATCACTATGGAGACTGCATACAAGGTTTGATCTTTTTCGTTACCAACTCGTAGCGCAGCGGAAGTAGAGTCGATGACGAACGGCGGTGCAGATCCCCGCAGCTAGGATTTTACAACCTCCCAACCGCGAGGATGTACTCCCTCGTCAGCTCACCGGACGGATCTTCGGGCAGCCCTTCGGGAGGCCTCAGGACAGTCCCTCGGATAGTCCCACCGGACGGATCCTCAGACAGCCCTTCGGGAGGCCTCTGGACAGTCCCTCGGATAGTCCCACCGGACGGATCCTCGGACAGCCCTCCGGGAGGCCTCACTGACAGCCCTTCGGATAGTCCCACCGGACGGATCCTCGGACAGCCCTCCGGGAGGCCTCACTGACAGCCCTTCGGGCGGGTCACTCGGACAGCCCTTCGGGAGGACCCCCGAAACACGGACAGTAACTCGGACAGCCCTTCGGGAGGCACTCTTGAACTAAGACCGAAACTACGATCTCTCTACAGAGTTGCACACATACGGTGTCATATATCCGGCAGGGCTTCGCCGTCCAGAACTAGTTCCCACCGGAACCCAGACAGCCTTTCGGCTCTACGAAACTATTTCGCTGGGAGGGAGAGAGAAGCCAGAAATGTCATGGCACTTGTATGTGAGAAGGAAGTGAGTGTGGAGGCAGCCCCTCCACCTCTATTTATAGGAAATCCAAGGGGTAGGGTTTCTTGGCCCCCAAGCCTTCTAGAAACCTTTTTGGGAAAATATCCCAAAAGGTGACTTTTCCATAAATATCCCAAAAAGCACTTTCACTATTCACGACGACATTTTTCAGCGTCTGATCGAACTGAAAATATTCATGTGGGCTTAGAACATTTCCAGTACCCACCAAAATAATTTTCAACGCGAGCCGGAACAATTCCGGTTTAGTGATTTTCATCTGCGAAAAGCATCTGAAGCGGTTTCGGCAGCTCCGGAACATTTCCGGTTTTCATTCCGGAAAATTCCAGAAAGTTTCCAGAATGATTCTGGCACCCTCCAAGAATTATCAGGCATGTGCCGAAACCAATTTGACTTAATGGTATCCCCTGAAACAACTTTTCAGTTTTACCGAAACTGTTCCGGTGTTCTCTCTGCGGAACTTTTCCGCTGTCCGAAACTTTTCCGGTGTCCGAAACTTTTTCGGTGATTTTCTCTCAGACTCCCTGTCTAGTATTCAGCAGATAGATGACCCTTAAGCGTGTGACCCTATAGAGTCGGTGAAGCATAGACATGACCCGGAACCCCTTCCGATCAATGATCAACATCGGAGCCGTGGACACCCATATTGACCCCTATACCCACACGAATGAATATTCGAGTGAACCTCTAGTTGCCGTGTGCTATTCCTGTTGCTTCGCGATATGTTACAAATACCCGAGGTGAGACATGTTGGCATCCCCGTGGATCAACAACTTGTCCACTATGCCAGTTACCTCGTTACCGATATTGTTCTCTTTTCTCGTTCCCGTGTTCCGGCATCCCCGTGATCAAATCACAAAGTGTCTGGCCAGACGATGATGGATACCGTAACACCGAGAGGGCCCAGAGATATCTCTCCATCGTCGGAGGAGCAAATCCCAATCTTGAGCTATCAAGTTACTTGACATACTTTTCCATGAACCCGTAAGCCGCCGTAATAGCCACCCATTTACGGATGACGTTTAACAAACCCCAAAGTTCATGAAGCAAGCATGAAGAAACTCGATACTCTCATGGTCTAAGGAATCATGCAAACGTTAACCATCTCTGTGTTATAAACCATTAACTAATGACGAATGTATCTCATAGCATAACATCAATTCGGGTCGATTCAACACAAATGTTCTTCTAATATTGTGCCCTCAAAATTGCCGGCATAGCCATGCCCATGATCAGGAAAACAGGATCATCATGCAATACTTGAGCCAGTCTTAGAGGCCAGACTAGGAATACATTTTACCGTTTATTATTCCACACGTGCATATGAGTCTTCCTCCGAGCCTCGTGGTTATTGTAGACTCGAGAACCATAGCAGTTATAGCATGGAACATAAACCTAATTATGAACAGGGAGATAATCAATAACATTTATTATTGCCTCTAGGGCATATCTCCTACAGGAACCCCCTCAAGCGTTTCTGCGGTGTTACCTTTGCCTCCACGCAGTTAAGCGACAACCTCAAATAGGGGTGCGCACTCCACGGCTCTCCCTACTTGACCGAGGACTACGTACCTCAGATACATAATTTTGCACTTAAAATCCCATAGGAGTCGTGGAGCAATAATATAAAGAGTTCACTATTCGACTCAACCGGACAGTGGCCGAGCTCTATCCTGGTTGTATCAAGGGCCATGTTAAGGGCCCACCAGGATCTCATAAAAGAAACGGCATTCAAGCTGATATGCTACTGCTACTTGGTACAACCTCTTTAAAGGATCCGCCACTCGAACGCTACACTAAAGCGCAACAATGGCGTTGTAGCAGGCATTAATGAGGATACCTTGGATTGGACAAAGGACTCGCTGGTTCACGACAGGAAGGCGCAGACGTGCAGCAGAGCTCGGTTCAGTTATCAAGCCCAATGTCAAATGCTTTGCGTAAACCTTCTATCTTTTATATTTTTCTGTATCCTTAGTAGTTTATTTGGTCACTCAAATTGTTCGGTATCAATAAATTAAGAGAAGACCTGTGTGGCCGGCTTGGCGACGCGGTCCAGCTCCATTAGCTGCTTCATATGGTTGCCGACGACGGGCGGATGCGACGGCGCCTAGAATTGCGCCCAAAATGCCTTCTGTTCAGCCGCATATTCGCGCCCGCCGAAGTGCTGGCATGCATCCGTGATGCTCCTCGGCAGGTCCGCAAAGGCACCTGAGACACGCCAGATTTGCGTCAGCTAAGCGAAGCAGCCACCACCGAAGATGCACTGCATTAAAAAAGGCTTACCAACGGCTATCTCTGAAATCTACAGGAGTTCTTCCTAAGCCGCCCTTGCTTCGACATGGGCTTCTTTTTGCGCTAGCTCGAGCCTATTAAGCTCAGCTGCATCCTTCTTATTGTCCTCTTGAAGGGCATCACGCTCCGCGTACATGCCCTTCAAGTCTTGTTCCACCTCCAGAATCCGAGCTTGGTCCTTTTTCCGAGCATCTCGCTCTTGGGCCAGCTCGGCCCGGAGGGCCTCCATCTTGCCCGCGGCGGCTAAACCAAACAATCATGGCACAAATATTAGTATCAAGAGTTGTTTTTCAAGCAACAAATAAAGCTATGGTGCTATTCTGTAGGCATATTACCTTGCACCTTATCCATCTGCTCCTTCAGCAGATTGATGTCCTCCTCGGACCGCGCAAGCTTACAATTCGGCTCTTCCAACTCTCTTGAGTTGGATGCTGAAGATGCGGCGGAGGCCTGCAACACAGATTATTAGCCTCTGAAACATGAAATTGACCCTCTCGTTGGATGTTTTTTGATCCTACAAGAATCTCGGGGGCTACTGCATATTCACTTCAATAAAACTATTAAAACAGAAAATCGACCCCTAAGTCAGTTTATTAAACTAACTTAGGGCTTGGGGGCTACTGTATATACGATCTTAAAAGCATAAGTTAAAATTCGCGAAATTCCTATTAGTAAGTCCTCGGACAGCTTTTTCAAAACTTGTCCTTAAAGGGCCACTGGATGTATTGAGCACATTATTAAAAACTTGTACGAGCTGACGAGCATTGAAATAACATACCTCAAAGCCTTTCACGAGACCCTTGAAGGCCTCCACGATCCCAGCCTCTATGGACCGGAAGGCCGTGCCGAGAGGGCACGGTGCTCGGGAAGAATCGAGGAGCTTTGAAGAGCATTCTCTATCTCCTTATGCCGCCCCAAGATGGGCAGCTGGGCGTCCTCGGCCCCATCCCTCGTTGGAGAGGTGGTGACCGCCTCCACGCTGCTCGGTGGCGGTTGAGCTATCGGAGCCTGTGACTCCGGGCGTTTTAGCACCGGTTCTTCGAGAACTAGGGGACTCCTCTCCCCCTGATCCTCGACAGCCAAGGTCTGGACCTCGGCCAGGAGCACATCAACACCGCTATCTGTGTTTAACATAGGAGGGTCCGGATGCAACGAAACCTCCCCAAGCTCGTCATGAGCGGGAGGGGGGGACGCGCGCACGCACCCGAGGAGCTCTCGGCCAGCTCGGGGGGAGGGACACCATCGTCCGAACCCTCACCTGGAAGGCGGCGTTGCGAGCTGTAAAAAGCAACAGATCAATAAAATCGAGCACATATCTATTAAAGCTCATTATTCGCAGGTGTGTCAAACATTTTACCTCCTCGGCTGTGGCTTCTCCCTACACTACGGGGGAAGTGTGTCCTTGGAAGAGCCGAAGTGGGTGGCCCCGACACGAGCTGAGGATCGGCTGGGCTAGGCGGCGTGAGACTTCCGGAGCCTCTTGAACCGAGGAAGGTCGTCCTCCTCAGCGTCTTCGGACATCGTCCTTCTCCTATTAGGAGGAGACACCTCTCCCTCCTCCTCTTCCTCCTTCTCCTCCTCCTACTCCTCGTGGACGGAGGAGCCATGGTTACTCTTCGACCTGGCATCCGAAGTCGCTCTTCGGCTGCGCAGGCCCTCTTTATTCTTTGGTTCCTTGGCCAGGACCCCGTATGGCGCCTCGGCTAGAAGGGCTTCGAGCTGGGGGGTCCTGACCCCCTCAGGCATCGGCGTCGGAGACTTCATCTTCCGGGCCTTGTCGCACCAGGCCTGACCAAGGGACGTTAGCCCGATCACTATCTTGATAAAGGAAAGATATTGAAAGGACTGCAATACAATTAAAGCAGCTCATACCTCGGATGGACCACTCTCGGCCTCGTAGTCGCGGTCTTCCCCTTCCTCGAGGAACTCATTTTTGGACGGCTTGAAGAGCGACGTCCACATCCCGGCAAGGTTGGTGCGGAAGAAGTTGCGCACCGTCACCTCATCCTCAGGCTTGTACCACCACATTGGGTAGGCCCTGAGTTGGAGAGGTAGGATGAGGCGGTGGAGCATAATGTGGACTACATCCACTAGCCGGATGTCTTGGTCGACCACCGCCTTGAGCCTCTTCTAGAGCACCTTTACCTCCTCAAGATTTCCCCAATCAAGGCCCTTCTTTGTCCAGGAGACGAGCCTCGTTGGGGGCTCGACCATGAAGGCTGGGATCTCTTTCTGACTCTTGGTGGGCAGGTCGGTGATATAGAACCACTCCCACTACCAAACCTTGATGGTCTCCACAAAAAGTGCCATTTGGCCAGAGCACCCTTGGGAGTTTGCTTACCATAGCCCCGCCACATTCCGCGAGCTGGGCGCCACTGCTCTTCGGCTTGACGTTGAAGATCTTCAACCATAAGCCGAAGTGTGGCTCGATGCACAGGGATGCCTCGCAGATGATAATGAAAGTGGCTATGTGCAGAATGGAGTTCGGGGCCAGGTGGTGGAAGTCCAACCCGTAATAGAACATCAAACCCCTCACGAAGGGGTGGAGAGGGAATCCCAGACCTCGGACGAGGTGGGAGACGAAGACTACCCTCTCTCCCTCCTTATGAGTGGGGATGGCCGATTCGGAGCGGCCGGTCTCGCTCGTCGCCGGCGCACAGCACCTGGCTGCCACGGGGATATACCCCGCGGACCTGAGCTCCTCGATTGTGCCCACCATAACAGTGGAGGGCGTCCACTCCCCCTTCAGCTCGGCGTCGGACATTGCGTATGGGGAAGCTTGGAGGGAAAGAGAAGTTTTGAGATGGATCTGAGGGCGCTGGGGCTCTGGTAAGCTTTGAGCAATGGAGCGAGGGATGGAAGCATGGGGGAAATGATTTACTGCCCTCCTTGTTTTTAGAGGTTAGTAAAAAGACCAAGAGTCCCCTTGCCGTGCCGAATAAATCACTTATTCCTAACCCCGCGTGCCATTATCCTCGCATCGATAAATCAACTTGTTGATGATATCCCTTAAAAACCGGGGCACGATCTCCACATTGATGAGACATGCCAATGAAAAGTTGCCTCGGGCCACGATGTGTGATAACTGATTCAACCCCACAATAGGTGGTGATGGTTCGATAAAGCTGTCAGGGTTTGAGCCCTCTTACTGGCCGTATCTACGTGGCAAGTCTTTCAGACTAAGTTACTTTGAAGACCTCGGACATGGGTAAGTACCTTGATAAAAAGGACTCTCAGACCCTTCCGCTGAGGATAAGGTTTAAAACACATGGCCGTTAGGGTCAACTGTAAAAGGAGACCCGATAAGTTCATCAGCCGCCAAAGACTTCGGATCCGAGTACTAATCATCAAAGGAGGAACTTGCCTGTCAAGCCGAAGACGCCAAGACCGAAGAGACCATTCCGAAGATGAAGATGCAGTCTTCGGCTTCGAAGACCAGTTCAGGGGCTACTGACGGTGTCCTGGACTAAGGGGTACTAACCTGTACGGCCCACAGTCCATGGGCTGAGCTTATGGCCCGCCAATCACTAAAAGGAAGGATCACCGAAGCTATGAGCCTTGGCGTTATCAAGATGGAAACCTCCGGAGACTTGACGTGTACTTCAAGGATTGCTCTATAGCCGGCATATCGACAACCGACCATGTGTATAACCTAGGTACCCCCGGTGCATATATAAGCCGAGGGGTTTAGTCTTTAGAGGCACGATTACTAGCCTTAGGGTTTAGAACACAGTCATACGATCTCGAGGTTGATCATCTTGTACCTTGTACCCCATCACCACAATACAATCAAAGCAGGAGTAGGGTTTTACCTCTTCGAGAGGGCCTGAACCTGGGTAAATACCGTGTCCCTTCTTCTCCTGTTGCCATCGTTCTTAGACCCACAACTAGGGACCCCCTACCCGAGATCTGCCGGTTTTAGCACCGACAATAGGTTTCAGGCTTGTCCAGACCCATGTTGCGAGATGTGGTCAAGCAAGATGGGATTTGCCCCTCCGATCGGAAAGATATACTCTGGGCCTCTCGGGTGATCCGACCTAGATAAGCATGTCCATGTGATCAGGATTACGAGATAATACGAAGTGTTGGTCGGATTCACCAGAACGACAAAGAGGTCAAGCTGCAACAAGGATGACCATATCACCTTGAGCTCGACAACATATATCATTGTGGCAAAGGGAACGGAAGTGTGATGTACAGGTTCACCAAACCGGCTTCATAGTCCACTTGGTGGTCGGCACGCTTTGCTAGAGGTCGCTACCAACCGAGCAGGTAGGATGTGATCCGACCTGCGACCAAGCCGACTTGAACCTAAGGGGTCACCCGCCTAAGGGAAGGAACCTACAAGGTCATATCCGAGGACACTAGTCGAATGTGATCTGAGATGGACTTGGATCGTGACCGAGTAGACTTGTTGGCTTTAGGATCTGTGCGAGGCCCATGTGTTGAGCCCGCGACGGATGCCTATATAAGGTGTGGCACACGTAATCAGTTAATCGCTTCGACGCCATCATTAGGGCTTTGCATGTGTTGCAACTAGCCACCTCCACGAGCCGCCAGCTGTGAGATCGGACCTAGCAGTCCGCCGCACGACGTTCCTCCTACACGCGCAGACACCATTAGAGGCGGTGCACTTGCGCCACTCCAGCGAACCTGTTCGTGGGATCTGATCGGATCGGCTACGTGGGAAACGCACAAAGTAGGAGACGACTCCGAAGACGCGCTGCCTTAGCTCTTCTTCCGCTGCACGACACTGCACGTCTAGTGGTAACGATCCGTGATCCGTCTGCCATAGCACGTTCCTGGTTGTTCTGCACGTAGGGAAAATTTTATATTGCAGCCGATGCACCTAGCCAACACTATCAAACACCTGTTAAGCGTGGAGCCATGGAAGATGCCCTTGCGCAACCGATGGTACACAAGCACCATCAAGGTGCGGTGCATCCTCTGGATTGAGGAACTTCTCACTGTCAGAGCATCTACAATCGGGATTGCCAAATCCGACACCCTATACGTCCGCGGGGGTGCCTGGGCGCACCCGCGGACAGTGACCGGGCAGTCCTCAAATCGATGCATCCACAACCGTGTATCTCATATCCGGCACCTTGTATATGAACTAAAGAATGCAACGTGGAACTAAACTACGTCAATCAAATGGACATACAAATGCGACAACAAACAGACATGTAAAACCGACAACAAACGGACATAATTCACATAAACATCACTAAAAGTTCACCACAGTCCAGCCGATGGACAAATTCATACTACATTACTAAAAATAGAAATTAAAAACGGAGATAGGGCCAAGCTTCACCACTTCCTCGCCCACCCTTTGCCCTTCCGGTCACCCACATTGTTGTACGCATCACGATGGGAGGTGGGTCATCAGAGCCGTTGTCGGAGGAGGAAGAGGAAAGGACGATGTAGCCCTTCAACCTCTGAACAATGCGGTCTTGCATCCGCTTGAGCTTCGCCACCCTTGCCGCCTCCACCACCTCGCACTCGGACTGCTCAATGGCCAGTCAGAGTACCTTCGCGTTCTTCCTTCGGATCCGGCGGGCATCCGTCCCTGCCGTCGTAAGTGACCGACGGTAGACCCACGCGAGGAGCCGGTCCTCCTCGTCGGACACCACTTGCAATCTACGGTGGCGGCGGGAGGACTGCGCGACCACCTCCGATGCGGCCGTCATCTCCCTTGCCCTCTGCCTGTCGCAGCGGGCGGCGCGCGTTCCGACGTGTACATCCGCGACACCGGTGGAGCGGGCACTAAAATCGACTGCTGCCCTTGCGGAGCAGCGCCCGGAGGGGGGCGAGGTCGATGGAGGGGCGGTGCCGATTGAGCTACCCGCGCGGGGCGGGAAGGGCTAGCTCCGGCGTCGGCGTTGCGGCCGTAGACGACAGGCGACGGAGCAGCAGATCCGGAACTACCGCCCGTGTCCACCTGCGGCCGCTACAACGCGATGCGGAGGGCCAGCTCTTCCTCGTTGCCGGACGCATGCGGAGGAATGCATCCAGGTCGTCATCGCCGGAGCCGTCGAAGTGGCTGCTTGTGCTGGACATGCTTGCCGAAGTTGACAGGTTGGAGAAAAGGAGGAGAAAAGATGGAGAAGAGCGGAGTGAAGTGAGGCTAGGGTTTGATCTGGATGGGGATTTTTGGGGGTAGGTGCGGGCTGACATGGCGGATGCGACCGGGCGTGCCCGGGCCACCTGATTACTTCCTTTAGTGATCCGAAAATGGTGCAGAAAGGATTCTCGCCTTTTTCCCCAGAGGTGACCCTGAGTTATCGAACCCACGAGAGGCCAGCGCCCTTTAAGCTAGGGTCTCAAACAAGCTTCTGGTAGAGAATTAAATTCTAGCTTTTGACTGGATCATAAATCAAACTGACATTGAAAACACTTATAACAAAAATAGGCATGGGTATGAGGACTTATGCTTACAACCATATATTTGTGCCGGGATAAAAAATGATCTTAATTTGTGCTCTAGAAGTCATCCATCAAGATGTGCTTGCTACGTATCGAAGTGGGGGATGTGTCCATATTACGTCTTGACCGGAACGTGTCCTGCATCAAGACTCAGTTGTCCAACCGAATGCCCTATCCATCGTGCGGGGTTGACCCGGTAATTAAGATTGCAATAATCAGACAAAAGCATTGGGCATTTAATGACTACACCTCTTGAATCCCGAGGATAGGATCCGTGTTACTGTAGTAAACCTTTCTGTCACTGATGTTCATAATAACACTTCATGGTCTCCCTACCCTTAGCCTCTCCGTGGCTCGCTCTCCATGATCCTGGGCACCTGCACGGATGAAGAACGCGAACGAGACAAGAGACAACCACAGAACAATTTTATGCTACACATACGAGACGTTAATTCAAAGTACTTCCATCGATCCCTCCAACAAATACATCGGGTTGCAAGGCCCTTGCCTCAACCCATGACCTTACCGAACTACTCACACATGGAGATCATATCACACGAATAACTCATCGAAGAACACATCATGAAAATTGATTGATTGATAATATGTCTTATAATGGATGCCGTGTGTGATACACGATTACAAGTATGACTAGATTGCTGAGGACTATGGTGGTGGTGAAGGTTGTGGCTATGGAGATGGGAAATGGCGGCGGCTAGGGTTGATGGAGATGGTTGTGGTGAAGATGACGATGACTGTCTTGTTCTCCAATGTTCTCTTGCTCATTTGGCGCTAGTCCCTTTATAAAGGTTGTTTAGGTGGATCAGGCACCTCGGTTGCCACACCATACGAGCGGGGATGGTCGTATGGAAGGCCGTCTTTTGCACCGTTTCCTCATGTGCGCCTTCCACTTGATCACCTCTATCTCCACTTTACTCCTTTCCATGTATTGACTTGATTTCATACATAAATAGTCCATTTCCTGTGGAAACAAAATAAAAATCGGATATTTGGAATCCTTCGCATTCATTAGTCATTAGTGGCAATATGAGAGTGAATATCTCGATTTTAACGAAATATTTCGATTTAAACTCAGGTTAGAGGAGTGTAAAAATAACACTCATCATCGCCTCATATCCGCCCTACATCTGGGCTGGATATGAGGGGTGCTGGACAGTCCGGACGTTTGTGGCCGGTCTGAGGCGCCCGGGTGAGTCAGGTTTTTTCTTACCGGTCAGTAACTGGTCCGCCCGCCCGGTCGTTTGAAACCGGTTTTGAGGCGCCCGACTGTAGATGCTCTCATCTTTCCCTAACGAGGATGGAACCGAGACGGGCTCTTGTCGCTCCAGTGCATCCTCCGGATTGAGGCCTGAAGCAGCAGAATTTGCTTGTCGATATTGCCACTGGCCGGAAGCGCATGGCCTTGGTGGAGCGCATCCACTTCCAAGACCATTTGTCACCCTTGGTAGGAATAATGCCCCACGTCCGATCTCCTTCTTGATGGCTAGTGTCATCGGAGGACGTGCGGAATCACGAAATCTGAGGGAGGTTTTGTTGGGTGATGATTGACTATTTTAAAAGAGTGAAACGATTGTTTGAGGCCAGCGAGGCACCGGATATGCATGACGACTTCTACTTTTTTATTATTTGTTTTTTATTACACGGCCTGTGCATGTGGATGAAGGGAGTATTTTTTATGTTTTCTATATTGCCATGACAGATCATGTGAAGTGCCTCCTCCGTTTACAAATACTGACGTATTGGATATTTCAATATGATACAATACAAACCAAAATGAGTGAAAAACACATTAAAATAGTAAAATGCGTCTGTATATATTTGATTTAGAAAAAAAGTTAGAACATCTTATCTTATATTTATGAAGTCGGAGGGAGTAATAGATCCAAAGTTTATAAAAAACACTTTCGTGCTTAAACGTGGACGTAGCGAGCAGCTTTGCCTGCGTGTAAGCATGTCGAGCGCATTCATTTAAGCCGTGGGCGCACCGGCTTGAACCAATCAGGAGTCTCCGCGCCAAAAACCCAGAGCCAGCGCGCGCTCAAGCTGGCGGTTGACCCACGTGTCAGGGGGAGGGCACAAGCGGCGCGGCGGGAAAATAAAAGCGCGCGCATCTCTCCACGGAACCCGGGCCCCACACAGTTGGGCGTTTTCCTTGCTTTAATTTTTTTCAACAGAGACGTTTCCCCTGCCACGCTTCACTTTTTATCTCCCATGATTCATTGGAAAAAATCACCAGGCCACATGAAGTGTCAAGAATGTTTTCGTTTCCCTGTTGTACCAGTACATCCCCAGTCACTCTTGTTCGGTGCTCACATTTCTCTCAGTGAAGAAGCCAAAGGCTTATTTCATCGGAGTGATCATAAATTGAACCCTCGTAAGAAGATCACAGTAAAGGTTATATGAAAAAAGAAGAATGACCGCTTACATTTCCCGTCCCAGTCCTCTAAAACAGTGCCCCATCTTCTCTCCGAGACCATAACTTTCATCCTCCACTACCGAAACCACAATTTTCCCTCCTTTCCTGCCCCCTCACCCCTTCCCTTCCCTCGTTTTCTCCCCCTTCTGCCGCCAAAAATCCTCAGATCCAAACCCTAATCGCCCCGCCCCGCGCCCGGCCCGATCCATCCGCCGCTCCGCGCCTCGCCGCGCCTCGGATCACCATGGCGGCCGCCGCCGGCGGGACCAGCAGCGAGGGCGCGGCGCGCGTGCTGCTGCAGCGTTACCAGCCGTTCGGGTCGCCGCCTGGCGAGTACCACCATTTCGGCCCGGCCGACGGCGGCGGCAGCGCCGAGATGACGGAGGCCGTCGTCCTCAGGACGCCAGTGAGTTGGGGTGGGCTTGTCAAGGAGCTTTGTCGATAGATTCAATCTTTCGGTTCTTCAGTTGGATGCTTATAGGACGCAACTGGTCACGTCCCGTCCCGCTCGCCACGAGGGGAGCTCATCTGAGCCGCCGCAGTAGATCGAGCGTAGCAATGCTGGAGCGTGTCACTGTAGATTTGGGAACGCCCAAGCTGGGGTGAAGGGGAATGGTTGTTTTTGGATGTGTTGGAGGCAAAATTGCTGAATTTTTGCTACCCGGTGCATTGTGGCGCAGTCCAATAAAGCTTTTATTTACGATGCATTCCGCTATTTCTAGAAGAGTGTCTAAGATGGAATCTGAACGAACTAAATATGTGGAAATCGGTATGATTTTATGGGGAGGCCCATGTTTCTTAACTCTACCTAGTCACACGTTCATATGGGACATCCTCCTACAAAGCATATAATGTTCCCAGCTGCTCTCAATTGACGACTTACTTCACTCTGCTCCTCGCAACCTATAGTGGCTCAAGCTATTAGATTGTGTGGCATGTTGTGCTGGCTTGAAAACCCCAAAGCTAAGACATTCTCCACAACTCTCATAATTGAGGTGTGGACTATGTTATGAGTTTCATCTTTTAGCTAAATTCCCCACACTGTGTGAAAACAGGCTGAACATTTTAATTTACTGAAAGAGCTACAGAGATAATATAAACTTAACAAAAACAGTTTCTTCTTACTGAAAAAACCCATTACTGTTTCATGACAGTTGTTATGACTTGTCTATTTATTCGGAGTCTTTTTAATTTATTGATTAACAAGTGCAAATCCAGGCTATAAAACTATCAAATCATATTCCACTAACTTCCCTAGGATCCATTACTAACAGTTACACTTTATAAATATTTCGTTCCAGAACCCTATTCTCTTATGTCTCTCTTCCCCCTTAGCCGATTCTCTTGAATCCTACATGCTTTATCGACGCTGCATTCTTGTAATAGCTGCAGAAAGCTTGGAGAACACTTGTTAACCAACATTCAGTTTTCACTAACGCTTTTGATGCAATGCATGCTTTTCTCATAAATCTAATACCAATGTTTCTTTTTGTAGTTAAAGCGGAAACACAACAGAGAAGACAATGAGGTAGCTGAATCAAATGATTGGATGATGAGCCCTGGATATGCTAACGCAGCAAACAGTCCAATTCCTACACCACCTTTGGGAAAAGGTTCTAAAATGTCCGCCAAGCCTAAAGCTGCAAAAGGCCAGAAATCTTGTCCTCAGACCCCTTTGTTTTCTGGTGAGTGATGTGGATTCAGTCAGCCATGAATCATATTCATCTTTGACCAAGTCGCTCATGTCCACTGAATACTATTTTCCAGGTTCTCCGGGCAATCCGGCTACTCCTGTTGGTGGCTGCCGCTATGATAGCTCCCTAGGTTAGAAGGGACACTCAACTTTGGACTGTTGTTTTTTCTGGACTGGCATTTTATCAGTAGCTTGTTAGCTAATGATCATTTATTGATGTTGTCCATTTAGGCTTATTGACAAAAAAGTTCCTGAACTTGCTAAAGGGTGCACCTGGTGGCATGGTTGATTTGAATAATGCTGCAGAAACGCTAGAGGTTGGTAGTTTGCTTTCTCTTGTTTCAAGAGATCCTTTCTAGTGTTAGTCATGTAAATGTGCTGCCTTTGTGCAGGTACAAAAAAGACGTATATATGACATTACTAATGTCCTCGAAGGGATAGGGCTGATAGAAAAGAAGCTTAAGAACAACATTCGTTGGAAGTAAGTTATCCTGTGTCCATATCTATTATTTGTATTTTGTGGTCATCACTTACATTATGTACGCTCTTTTGCAGAGGAATCGATGACTCTCGACCAGGTGAAGTTAGCGATGATATGTCCATTTTACAGGTATCATGCTTTGTGCCGTTTTAGTTATGACAAATGTTGCTTCACATGCAACATGGTTTGTGGACACGGAGATTCTTTAGCTCTTCAGCCCTCAAAACTTATGATTCTTTATGTCTGTCATCTGCAGGGAGATATTGAAGCCCTCACACTGCAAGAGCATAGCTTAGACGGACAAATAAGGTTGGTGACAAGTTACTTAAGTTCCTGATGTTATTATTCTTTCACTAACTTGATTGTTTCTTGCAGTCAAATGCGAGACAAGTTAAGAGAGCTCACTGAAGATGAAAATAACCAAAAGTAAGTGACCCCCTTTTCCTCCCTAAAAGAGTATTTATGTTCGTCGTATAGTTATTTAAGGCATTTAGGACTTCAATGCAAGTCTATAATCTATTCTTTCACCTCGTTTCCTACAGATGGCTGTATGTCACAGAAGATGATATCAAGTCTTCGCCATGCTTTCAGGTACCTTTTGAACTCTAGCAATACTTGTTAAATGACCGGTACCATCTCTATAAATCAAGTAAATTATAAGTACTGTGCTTTAATTTGCAGAACCAGACACTAATCGCAATAAAAGCACCTCATGGTACAACGCTTGAAGTCCCAGATCCTGATGAGGTGAGTATTAACAATATGTTTGTCACCTTTAGGACTTAGATGAATACTACATTTTGTTAATGATGACATCTTCGGTTCCCATGCAGGTGAATGATTATCCTCAAAGGAGATATAGGATTGTTCTAAGAAGCACCATGGGTCCGATAGATGTGTACCTAGTTAGGTATATGCCCATTCAACATCCCTAGCATCAAAACTTCAGAATCTAGAGCTCTAACATGATGTGAATATTAATATCATTATCTGTTTCTTTTAAGTCAATTTGAGGAGATGAATGGCATGGAGACTCCTCCAAGGTCTGCACAAACAATAAGCATGGATTCTCTAGAGAATCCTAGGACACCACTGGCTGCAGGATCTAACAAAGATGTGGAGATGGAGAATGTTCAACAAGGGCTGATAATGCCCCCTGACGCTCCTACTACTTCACAGGATATTGGAGGGATGATGAAGATTGTCCCTTCTGAACTTGATGTAAGTTCACTTCCATGTATAAATGTTCGCAGCATATTCATCTAAAAGTAAATTTGGCCACAATCCTGTTCTAACTATAGTAATACGTGTTTGCACCCAATACTCAACTTCACTACTTCCTCTTCACTATGTCATTCTTGTCCTATACAATCAGCCTCTGGTATTTTCTGTTCTGCTTAGCGTTTTGTAAGTCCTGCTACTTATTCTTTCATTCTACCACCTGTTCTTTGATAATTGAAAGATTAACCCGCAAAAACTGATAAACTGCGAGATTCGATTGCACATGGAGAGAGGAGCATCTCGTGAGCAATATTAGGAATACCCAAATTAGTTCTAAAGAAAGTAAAGAATGCATTTCTATCTGCCATGGATGCATCTTTTATATCACAGTTTCTCATTTGGAAATAGGATGGTAGTTTTGCCGATGGGTATGGGTACCCGTGGGCACCCTAACTGAAAACAGTGCGCATGGGCGAGACTTTGCACCCATGGGTAATGGGTATCCATACCTGTAAAATATATGGGTAGGGCATGGGTATGAAATTGCACCCATGTGTAACCCAATGGATACCCCGGAAGTCACGCCAGTGCTAGACTACCCATCATCACTTGAATTTTAGACTCATTTCTCAACCTTTTTTTGAATGCAAATGCTATACTGTACCCACTGGATACTCATTGGGTATAGGATACCCGATGGGTAGTCAGTTTGTGCCTCATGGGCATTGAAGTGGGTGGGTATAGAAGGTTTATGTGGGTATGGCTTTGGGCAGAAGGAGGTTGTACCCACCCATACCCTACCCATTGCCATCCTTGTGTAGCTAAAATTTCCTGCATAAGCACTACATAACACAAGAACCATTTTTTTTGTGCAGACTGATGCGGATTACTGGCTCTTATCAGACACAGGGGTTAGCATTACTGACATGTGGAAGACAGCACGTATCCTTTTTCTAACAGTCTATATAACCTGTGATGTGCTTATGCTGTAGTATAGCATACCGTGTTACGATGTGAAACCATTGGACTCCTTTAACTCGAATACAGCAGATGTGGAGTGGGAAGGAATCGACATCAACGCCGAGGATTTCTTGGAAGTTGGCACACCTCGGCAGCAAGATCAGCAGCCCTCTGAAATGGTGGATCACCCCTCGTGCATTAGCTGAAGAAGACCTGAAGCATGGTGGCAAGTACCATTCATATACGTGGGAAGAATTCTTCGTTTCTTGCCGCGGGTTAACAATGGCCGACCAATTCGAAACAGAGACCCGAGAGCAAAGGTTCCAGGGGGGTTGCTGTGATGTACATACAGATGGCAACCTAGTGCCATGTCAGTAGCTCTCTGGGTCAAGCTTCTATGCCAATAGCCAACGACCTGATCATTTTCAGATCTACTGACAACCTGGTCATTTTCAGGTTTGTAGCTTGTATGCTGCATGTTGTAGCTCACAACATCAGGACTAGTAGAAACATGTACAGAGCAGCTAGCTCCGTGACTTAATTATTTCAAGTAGTACTGAAAACGTAGACTAGAAGCTTATGCAGTTGTAACACAAACCGTCAGCATTCGATGATATCTGCCTATCGTGTTTGCCTAGTGTCACATTGAAATGAAGAGATGTTTTTTTTTTCTCAATTCAGATAGAGCCTTATTAGCTAGTAATAATTGGGCAATAAAGCCTGGAGATTTTCATCGAACCAAACACTTGCAGGTGTTTCTTTTGAAAATGCTGTGCATTAAGAAACACCTACATGGAACTCTGAAAAAACCCTCATTCCCTTATGCGCTTCCGTGGGTGACGGGGAGGGAACCCTAGCCGCTGGTAGCCCTCCTCCTGTCCCTTGTCGCCGTCTGAGGGTGTGGCCAGGCAAAGCCCCGTCGGTGCCGGCATCGATGGCGCATCTCGCCTCCTTGCATAGGGGAGCCGTTGCGGGACGACATCACTAGGCCGGGGCGTCGTCATCTTGCGGGTAGCGGTGGCGCGACGGAGGTTCCTTCGGCGATGGCGCCCGGGGCATTAGGCGGCGTGGCAGACAGCGACATGGTGGGGCGCACCGGCGATGGCTATGGTGGCAGATTGAGGCTCGATCGGATATGGCGGATGGCGGCGCGAGCCGGTGGTTGCGGCTGTCCTTGGCCCCGCGTGGCGTGAAGTCGCCAGACATACATAGATCTTCGATATGGGTTTGTTCTCCGAATAGCGAAGCCCGTGCCTGACGTGCCAACTGACGGAGCGAAAAGTCATCAGAACCCTCGGTAGGGTGGCGAACATGGCGAGAAGTACCAAAACGGAGCCTGCACGACAGTTTACCCAGGTTCGGGCCTCCGATGAGGAGTAATACCCTACGTCCTGCTTTGTGTTTGTATTCATGGTGGATATACCTTGTGCGAGGGATTACAAGGGGGGAGTGTTGCTACCGAGAGTCTAGGTCTACCAAAGTAGATGGGATCGAGAGCCTCGTAGCCGTCCCCTTATATGCACGATGGGTTAGGGTTTTATAAAGAGGGAGGTCCAATCTTGACCACCGCCATCTTAACTTGGGGTCCAAGATGATCCTTAGGCGTCTATCTGATCCCCTGGGCTCCCTTTTGTTGCCAGCTCCTTGTTGGGCCTTATGGGCTCCCTTGCAGGCCTGCTGCCGGGCTCCCTGTGGAGAAGCCACCCCCGGTGTATTGCACAGTCACATGTTCTCCCTCTCTCCTTGAAACCCATGCCTGGCCCATTGCCCACACCCGAGCCGGCTCGCGCGAAGGAGGCCCCACCCGCGCGTACCCTAGTGGGGCAAACGAAACATGTCGACGTACCTGGGTGGGAATAACGAACCATTTGTGTGGCCGGGTCGCCCTGGGGGCCATGCGCGCGCATGCCACCAACTCATCGGCGCGACCCCTGGCCAGATGGAACTACCGCGTTTTTAATTGCCTTGTATATTTACCAACCACAGCCAACGAACGATAAGTTTCATTACGTGATATATCTTAGTGGTCATTATGTAGTAATAGTTGGCAACACTGGTCAGTTCAAATCCATCCTATACTTCGAGCTGTTTAAGCATGAATACGTGACAATTCGAGTAACCACCCCTTGATCACAACAACAGTTTGTTCGTATTGGACGCACTTAGACACAGCCTTGCGTACGGCTGGCCGGCGCGATGCACACCCAGACACCGCACGACGCCTTTACTCGGGATTTGCCTGCCCGGTACTCGCTGTCGCGGACCCTTGCCGGCTCACGCACATGTGCGGCTTTCCTGGGTTGTCTATATTTCCTGTTTTCTTTAATTTAACCACATGTGCCATTTTGATGGAAATGTAAGATGAATATGCATCGCGATCTTCTGATCGATAGTAAGGCCAACCGCAACCCACACGACAGATGACCTGAACCATCGGAACAAGTGACCCTCCACTCGAAATCACATAGTTGGCAACACTTGTTTGTTCGGACTCGACCTACAATTCGAGACATCTAAGTATGAATACATGACAAAACGGTTACTACCCCTTGATCATAGCAACCATTTGCTCGCACTGATCGCACTTAGACACAACCCTCTTCTGAGCCACAGGCCTTTATCGCGCATGAATCCGGACTTGGGTCCTTTGCCTCACTTCGATGCAACATCTCGCGAACCTGGTCTCACATGTCGAGCGCGCGTGCACGACTCGGCATGTTGCAGGCCCAACATTGACATGTGGGACCGTGTCCGGTTTGAACGATATTTTTTAACACCAAACAGGACGAGTCGAGCACCAGGAAGACGGTCCGAACATAACGAGGACCGGCCTCCCCAACGATGTCCTGGCCGCCAGCCGACAACACTCCCAAAGTGCCAGGCAAAATGGAGCCGAAAAAGCAACGTCTCTGAACATGCCCGGTGAAAGCGCATAGCATAACGCAACCAAGCCCACGACAACAGCCGAACAAGCCACAACCCACTCGGGAACCAACGTTGCGTCGACCGAGCATGTTCCGGGTTGCCCGCTCCTTGCATGTGCAGATCCGTGCATTGGCGGTTGCCCCGGTGTTTATTCCATTGGATAGAGACATCTAGACTGCACGACTGACCAACCACACACCGCCTGCCAATCCGCCGAGCCATCTCCGGCACATCCGAACAAATCGGCCCGACAGACAATGAATGACACCGACACGAAAGCCCGACACCGACACAGCTTGAAAGCAAGCCTCCATGTAATATCTTCAAGCGACATCCGTGTGGCCAGCGGTCAATTGTCCCACGTCTTATTAACTTATCAAAATAAAATAATACTAGTTTCTTTGGTAAGTCATTAGATTCTTACCAAATAATAATTGATTAACAATAAGATGACATGTAAATCATATTATTACGTAAAAAACTTGATAAATAGTTCTTACCAAATAAATCCTTAACAATAGGATGGTAGGTAAATCATGATGATTGCGTATAAAAACTTGATAAGATTTTATTGCACCAACGTAATAATAGACGTGCACTCACATGATAATCTACTAAAATATTTACGCCCCGTTGCAATGCATAAGCAATTATCTAGTCTATACAAATGGTTGAGACTCTAGCATCGAAGGTGCAGTAATGAAAACCTGAATATATCCTTCAAAAATCTCTAGTGGTCGAATATGTTCCTAATATTTCATACTGCATTTTTCTTATAAGTTATAACTACTACTTCCTCCCTTCACAAATACTCCCTCTGTAAAGAAATATAAGAGTGTTTACATCACTAATGTAAACACTCTTATATTTCTTTACAGATCTAAACACTCTTATATTTCTTTACAGAGGGAGTATAAGATGTTTTGAATATTTGGATATGACCTAGGTACGGACTGAAATGAGTGAACAAACACACTAAAACGCGTATATACATGCAATTATAAAAAGTTAAAACATCTTAGTATTTGTGAACGGATGGAGTATTTCTTACTGTAAATCTACCATAAGATGCAGGGAGTATATAATTTCTGATGTTACTAGATCATTGATGGCGCGCGTTGCCGCGCCCGTACATTTTGGCAATTAAATGATAGGAAATTGCATAAAAATATTCACAAAACATGAATGTTAGATGGCCATATGTATGCAAGATTCCCATTTTTATCGTGTGATAGAATAATACTCACAAGAGTTTCATAAAATATGGATGCATAAGAAGCACCAATTTTGGTTCTGCTCATCTTGAGCAAATAAGATAATAATGGAGAACACTATTAGCCGTAGCAAACATACAATTGAATACAAATGGTCAATTTACATATTATTTACTTTGTCATAGAGTGGAAAATCAGACACAGACCAAGGCAAAACCTAAATCAAATTCCACAAAAACGATATAACAATGCCTCAATAGTGTCTCACTGCCTACACTGCTTCAACCACAGCGTTACTAAAACTCCAAACAGGTTCTATCACCACATTGTGCTATTCACACTCCTTTACACCCGGAGTTGACGATCACCCACTCCATCTTTATGGCAACAACGTTTTAGGATACAACATCATCACTTTGGGAACCGCAAACAAAGATTACATCCTATCTATCAGGATAATGTAACATGTAGTCAATTTGTACCATTTGTAGTGTTTGGTCGTTTTGGTAAGAGCGCCTTCTACTGTTGTGAGATTCACCATCATTGCATGTCAAAGCAGAGAACATACAAAATGGTTGAGGTGATTGATGGCACTTAAATTAGCAGCTTGATTTCTTCAGCATCACCTTCCTTACACGCACCGAACAGTTCCAGTGAACATTGGTTTTATTCACATATCAGGAAGCCTTGGACCATGCAATAGAACAAAAGATGAGAGAAAAATGATTTAACGTTACATGCCAATGTACTAAACGTCTAACACCAATGCACAAAGGTAGATGATAATTGCACTCTGGTAAGCCTGCACAGACAAAAACACTATAATTAAATACTTTTGGCATTCAAATCATAATTCTTTGTATGTAACAAACAAGATCTAATACGTTTTCCATTGTTCAAATGGATATTTTATTAGAAGTAAACTTCCAAGATACAGATAGCATGTTATTATTTATTGAGAAAACTTATTTGTTTTCACTGCATAGTGTTCCTACCATGCATCAGAAGTACAAAATCTCCTAAGTAAGGACATTTTAGTGTATATAAACATTATCATGCATGGGTTGGTGATACATGGAATGCAGCAGCAACCGAATACCTGTCAGAGATAGCCAGAGATTGAATGAATGTAAGATGAGTAAATTGTTACGCACTTCAATGGAGAAGCAAATCTAGATATATGCAAAGTCATTCATTCACCCCAGTTTTTGTCAAAAAGAAGTTCAAAAAACCGACTCTTCGCGTACCATCAGCATCTCGCTTTTCCAATCAGTTAGCTGCAAGCAATATGAATGATGTATATATCGCCTCCTGGATCGGCTCCTGTCAAGAATCAATCTAACTATTTAAATAAAAAAGAGATGATACACATTAGATGCCAGCAGCCAGTAGCTAGACTGGAGCCACACCAACAAAGAAACATCATGTATCCATCAAGAATGTAAACTTCATGGAATATAGCTACAATTGACTTAAGGAAACAACAAAAAATGTGTAATTAACTAACGAATTAGGTGTTAGGATCCACACGACCCAAACCAAGGACGAAGGTAGGGCGAGGCACACCTTGACTGTCATGTAGAACCAAACGGAGCAGAAGAGATCAAGCGCATCGTCCTCCCCCATATCCTCCTAGCGCGGTTGAGTTCTTGCCTTGCTGAACCTGGCATTTACGTTGTTACAGCTCGCATGAAAAATAAGAATCGTGTACGGAGAGGAGAACATGTGTGCAGCTAGGATTCTTGCTGCGAGATAGAGAGAGATGGGGGCGAGGGAAGAGATAAATGGTAAACTCCTAATTTTGAAACTACATTAACAAAGGGCTAACAACATTTACATATCAAAACAAAGTGTGCCGTTCATGGGCTGCACAATTGTATAGAATTTAATAAAATGTAATACAACTCTGTCATACCAATGGCTAGCAGGTCCAACTTCTTCAAATCATTTGGCCTATGCATGAAAAATAATACATGGCAAATGTATGCACACGTGAACGCACATAAGCAATAAGCCAAATTCAGAGTTGAACCTGCACAATATTTGCATTTCTTTGCCTAATTTATTGTTGAGTTTATCATCAGTTTGACTAAAATAAATTGCCAAAGAAATCACCGGTAAATTAATGATAGACTAAGGGAGCACCAGAAGAGGGGACCTGAATCAGGCAGTGGTTGCCGCCATATATGCCAAGAAACTGTGCAACGAGGATGTCGCAAGTGTCTCGTTGACTCAAAAAAATGGATAGCAAGTTCTACTTTTCTCCTTTTTTTTACCCCATGAAGGGAAGATTCAAAATCATTGGCACATGCACAATCATGTTACCAGAAATTACTTCGTAAACCGCTCATGCAGCAGCCCAAATTAAACAAGAATACATGTCAACATCCGAACAGGACACTGACGGGAAACAAATGAATCAATCAATCACATACTTTGGGAGTTGGGGTGTGGGAAAAGAAGACCAATAGTTGCTGTTGGGGTCGCCCATGAAGCTGAAGCACCTTGTCTCGACGCAGCGTCGTGAATTCAGGTGATAGGATCACCACGCTGTTGCCCGGGAGCTATAGGATTTGGCTGTCAAACGACAAAAGGTCGAAGGGGATGCCAATGTGAGAAAGACGGATGATGGTGGGCATATATAAGGAAACGACTGAAGATTAAGAGGCAAGTAACGCATCTGCACTTACCACCTACAGTTACGAGAGGAAGACCGTCGAGCTTCATCCCCGTCATTACGCCGCCGTTGTCAGTTTCAGGTCGGAGGGTACACAGCGGCAGAAACGGAAGGGGCGTTCAGGCGCTGGGCTAGTAGCGGCCGTCGAGGATGAAGGCTGAATCGTGTGGGAAAAGATAAACATGGCAGGCTTCCCATAGCGCATTCTCCGATGCGGTCATGCGGCCATGGCGGCGCATCTGGTGGTTCCCCGTACGTCGCCAAAGGAGAGGGATCGGGATCCGCCGCCACGCGAGGGACGTGACCTAGTGTCCTATTCTTTTTCTTTCTGGCAGCACGGATCGAGATTGGCACAAGCCCATTAGGCCCCGCCCAAAAATGCCACTGGAGCAGCGGCCTAATGGGCTTGTGCGTGTGATTTAGTGCTAATCCAACGGGCAAGAATGCTAAAAAATAACGATCGAACGGCCGAGAATGCTGATGGCCTGGAGGGCTGAAAAAGTGCACAGTTTTAATGTCTCTAAATATATAGTCCCTAAAAAGCAGCTAAAACGCCCAAAACCCCCACGGAGAAACACAGCCCCATGGAGAAGCACAACGTTCACTCGTGGCCGTGCCGACGTGGATCCAATAATTGTTGCGGGCCCACACCTCCTCCACCCGAAGCCGATCTGACGAGCCGTTCCGGGCCCAGACACTACTCACTCCTCCCTCCAAACAAATTGTATAATTATTTTGACGTCCTTAAAACCTTTTTGTGCTCGAGATCCCCAGCAACGACGACGATGGCAGCGGCAACGGGTACACCAGCCTCCGGGACATCCTGTCGTCGCCGCGGCACGCGGGTGCGGGGGGCTCGCCCGCGGCCTGCGTCATCGGTGGCGCCGGCAGCTGTGGAGACATACACATGATACGCCACCCGCTGGTAAAACACGCTGCGTACGCGTACCTGCAGATGACGCCGTCGGCGAGGGAAGACCCAACCCGCCGGAACCGGCGCTGGCGCGGCCCGCTCTGCCGCCTCCTGTTCGGCTGCCTCAGCTTCATCGGAGCACTCTTCCGGACGTGACTTCTCCGGCCGGCGCACCTCCATGCGGTTCTTGTTGCACCTCCGTGAATTCTCTTCGATTTCTCTTTTCTTCTTTTCTTTTGTGCGATTACATTCTTTTGTAGAGTTTTCCGGCTTATGTTTGGGTTGTAATTTGTGTGAATAATTTGGTAGGATTAGACACAAAGAGGAATGATAGCAACAAGAGAAATGATTAATGTCATACTACTAACAAAGCTGATTAGTCGTCATGAACTCATGATTGATGCAATAATGGAAAGGAAAATGGTCAGAAACACAAGCATGTGGAGGAAAATAATTGAAGTGAATTGATCGAAAAAAAAGACAATGTTTCTATCACCACAAGTCTACAACATGCTTCATTCATATCTCTTCACACTGGGTTAATTGCTGGATTTTTTTTCTTCTATGTACTAGATTGCTTCTTTCAATTTGACCTTTCCTTGAATCATTCTATTTGTATGTACACAATCATTTCCTCGAACTGGTGTAAAATTCGATCCCTCTCCTCTAATAGTCCTTGTCATTATGAGCTCGCCGGGTCTTGGGGTTGATGGTCGCGCGCAGAACTTCAGCGACAACTGCGGCATCAGGGTTGTCAAAGAGAGATTCCTGCGGTGGCGATGGCGGCCGACGTTTAGTCGCAAACGGACTCCAGCTAGACTTCTTGTTCCTCTGCTGAACACGCACAATCAGAAAAGAGATGCAACTGCTGTCAATACCACTTGTGCTCAAACTGTTTCCCGGGCATTGTATCTTATCATATGATTCGTGCACGTGATTTCTATAGCTGACAACCAGGATGTTCAGGATATTTAACAGATTACAACATACATACTTAATTATATGAGTGGATTCCATTTTCACCCCTAATTTCACATTTGTGTCAATTTTACCCCATTTAACAGAAATTCTCAAGTTCTACTCAATTTAGCGAAGCTTGTGCCACAAATTATCTCATTTTATTTTATTTATTCTTTCTCTGTTGACTGTGTATATGCCAAGTAGAGGGTTTAGTTAGCACCCCTGTTTTTTTTTTCTGGTTTGCTCTGGTCTTTGGATGATCAAACCAATGACTCAACTGAAGACTGGCCGCCCCACGCCGAGGAGCTTGCCGGCGACGTTTTCTCCCGAAGCAGAGATGCGGAAAGGGTTATAGGGGTGGAGGGGATGCCCGGGTAATTGTTCGGGGATATACTGAACTAGTCGGAATAGGCTCGGTGGCTATGGCAGCATGTCCTGCCAGATGCGAGTTAGGCGATGCGTGCGGGCCAAATTGGACCGGGGAGAGCTCCAAGGAGAGACAAGGGTGTGAGGGCGGATCTCACAGGAGTCAGGAGAGATGGGGGCAGCATAAGAAGCGCCGGCACCGGCGTATGGCGGTGGCACACGCCGACCACGGCATGGAGATGAGGGAGTTTGAGGCAGTGTCAGCGTCGTACAGGGCGCCACGCGCGGCTAACAGGGCGTCGGTGTCTCCCCAGCTGCTCTCCTGCTCTGACCTCCCCGAGCTGCAATCCGACCCAATGCCACTCTAAATTCTCTCCTCCAGTCCATCACCACCTAGATCCGCCCGCCATTCGATATACACGAGCGCGAGCTGCGGGAAGAGCGGTGGCGACAGCCGGGCGAGTCCGATGGGGAGAAGCGAGGACAAAGAGAGGGCTGGGCGTGGGGCGGCCGGTTCGGTATTTTTGCACAGAATCAACCGGACCACACAATCATGGCTTTATTTAGGATGAAAAAAATTTAGCCAAGAAATAGAAAGAAAAAACCGTCGCATGGTCAACAGAGAAACTGGAAGAAAAGTGTGTGTGCGTGGTTGGGGGGGGGGGGGTTAATTTGTGGCACAAGTTTCACTAAATTGAGTACAAATTAAGAATTTCTGCTAAATGGGGCAAAAGCTGTCACAAACATGTAAAAAAATGGAATTCACTCTAATTATATGAACAGTCATGAAAATAGGAGCAATGCAAGAATGAAGAGAGCAACATTTCAAGATGGCAAGGTGTAGTAGTAACATGAGGAATCGGACAGGAGATTTGGTCTGTGGAAGGGGACGAATCAACAAACGGTTCCTTTGTGTCTTTGGCTCTTGTGGAGACAATACCCACGTTGCCCGGGGCAATGGTTTTCCCCTGTTTACAACAGGTTGCGGCGTCGCTATCCGGTGGGCCGACGCTGAGTGCTGACAACGGAAGGGGCCTATGGCCTTGGTTGAGATCGGGGAGGAGGACCGGGTCGTTGGCCTGGATGGGTTGGATAATGCTCCTGTCTGATTGTCGAAGTGGGGTAGTGAGAGGGAAACAAAGGAAATAGTGGTTTGGCAAGGTTGGGGCTGTTGCCCTCTTATTCAAAACACACTGTTTTGAGATTATGCTGGTTGGAGTTTCTTCAGAATGGATAGGCAGGTGGTGTCATGGCTCATGGGAGATCTGCTGCAGTACATTATAGTAAGACCACATACTTGGTAACATTCAGTGACTAGTTGCATTGGAGTTTCAACTGTTTTACTTAGAGGAAGATATCACTTTTGAGTAATTTGTACTTCAAGAATAGGATAAATGAAAATAGTTGCCGATGGCAAAATAGTTTTTGGTATTACCTCCGATGGCAAAAACGTCTTATATTTTGGTACGGAGGTAGTAGTAAATAAATACTTATTTTGTGGTACTTTGCTTGCTAGTGTATCCCAGGATACTTAGAACTACATATTCCTGAAAAACTATATGTAGTCGAGTGGGACCTTTTTTGGTAAGAACTGATGGTGACACTTGATGTTTAAAGAAGCTACATATTTCTTGTACTGTGACAATAAAACGATTTCTCTGTACAAGAAATAACAATTTTAAACTACGCTATATTCATAGCAGCAATCAGTCTCTTAAATTTGTAGTAAATTGACCATGAGTTCTCCCGATAGTATAATGCACAGGAGATGAACTTAAACCGACAACAGACCAATCTCTATGACAGCAAGTGCATGGTCAAAATACTCTGCAAAAAGATTCATACCTCAAAAGGGATACACATTCTTTAAACCTATGCAGCCCTTGACTACCTCATGCATATAATTTATCAAAAACAAATCACCTGGAAGGTGAAAACTGTAATACAGTGCATGTTACAATGACAGGGAGGATGCCATTACCTCTAGATTTGATCCTTCAGCCTTGTCAGAGACCACATAACGCAAGACATCCATGAAGAAAGCCGTCCCTTTGTCAGCAAAGTTCTTAACATAGAAGCTAAGTAACTGCCCAGACTTTGCCCTCAGATGCAGTAACCTCTGCTCGATGTTTGGTTCATATTGCATCACAATGGGCCTAAGAAAGGTGTCATATACAACATCACTGCCCTACAGAAATAATTGTATTAACACAGATGTTAGTTGTTACTTACATGCACTTGATGAATTTAAAAGCAGAGTAAGTTCCATTTCACCCCCTGCTAAAGAACATCACAATAAACGACACTGAACCACCCAGAAGAATAAAAGTAGAGAGTGTTTAAGCCCCCAAACTTGCAAAGCCAGGTTTACATACACCCTAAGGTTTTTTTTTTTGTTTTACAAAAAAGGCAGACGCTGTGCTGTTTCATTAAGATAGAGAAAGCCAAAACCAGGTATCATGTACAAGGCACACTGAGGCAGTTTTTCGAGGGTGTGTGCTGACAGACATCCAATTCAAGGCGCATGTTGCCATTTAGACAGCCACATCACCCATTTTTGGTGACGAGAAAGTATCTTACTATATTGAGAGAAGTGCATATTACACCCCCCAACTCTAGCGCTAGTCTAAACTACACCCCCCAACTCCAATACCGTCTAAACTACACCCCCAACTCTCAAAACCAGTCAGAATTCAACCCTCCCCTCCCTGTTGACCGATTTTTGACACAGTTGACCGGTTTTTGACCGGATGAACAGTAAATTCGAATTTTTTTTTCAATTTTTACAATTTTTTTTTCGAAAAAAGATCCAATTTTTTTCAACGCATGAACAGTAATTCAAAATAATAATTAATATGTCGATTTTTTCACCGCGTGAACAGAAAATTCGGGAAAATGTTTGAGCACGTTCATTTTTTCAACGCGTGAACAGTAATTTCCCAAACTTTTCCCGAATTTACTGTTCACGCGGGGAAAAATGGAACGGTTTCAAACTTTCCCGAATTTACTGTTCATGCGGTGGAAATTTTTGGGCTTCTTCCGAAAATTTTATGTTTTTTGAATTATTTTTTTGAATTACTGTTCACCCCGGTCAAAACCGGTCAACAGGGAGGGGAGGGTTGAATTCTGACCGGTTTTGAGAGTTGGGGGGTGTAGTTTAGACGGTATTAGAGTTGGGGGGTGTAGTTTAGACTAGGGCTAGAGTTGGAGGGTGTAATATGCACTTCTCTCTACTATATTTATAGCCACATCACCGGCCCTTTACTTCCTTATATATCCTGGTAAGGAAAAAATGGTGATATGATTACAAAGATGGCAAAAACCACCCAGGGATGGACCATCGTCAGCGAAGCAGCCCTCATTAGACGGTCCCATGGTGAAACTTTAACCTACATTTTAAGGTTCTCGGGAATTAACACCTACTTTATACTTGGGGGGCAGGGGGTACCTTTGTTTTGGGGTACCACAGGTAAACAAAGAAAGCAAGCTTAATTTCTCCATACATTGGCATCCTGGAATGGGTACAGATGCATAAGTAAGATGAAAAGTTAAAGTAGAAAGATAGAAGAAACGAGGAACTGAACTGACCAAGAGATGAGGCTCTCAAAGGCGATCACCATGGCCACAATAATCCTGGAGACATTTCACAAATATGTCAGTTTACAAGCGAGCCATAGCCGATTTAATACTTGAATATATATCAAGTTTAAGAATACACATATTGCCATGGGATAAAAATGGAAACAGTTAGAGCATCCAATGTGCTTATATGGCCTCTAAGGTGGGACCTGATGATTGCCTGTAGGCCATGCTAACTTGATGGTGCATATAACCTTACAACCGCAATAGTATCACGAGTTCCAAAGATAATACAAGTATAGAAACACTGCCGCCAGTCTAATATTCTTAAGATAACCTAGGGAAATCACTTGAGTACCATATGCTTACATGCATACACTATCGAATTTAGTTTATTGCTCAAAGCAGACATCCAATATTATTACAAGTCTCTTTTCTGCTCCACCACAGTTTAGCTGAAAAATCATCCAAGTGAATGAGTAATTCTTGACAAGCCAAGCATTTTATCATGGAAGTATTAAAAATATAATTATCCCTGGTTAGCTTTGAACAAAAATATGGATATTGATATTTTCTGCCATGGCAAACAATCATGAAGCAAGCACCCCCTGCGAGCATTTGTACATGCTCAACTAGCAAGCCAATAATCAGACTTGAAAATACTGTGTTAACAGCACATACTGGTGATGTTTTTTTCCCATCAAACATAATGGATTCAACAGGAGCAATTAAACATCAGCACTATTCACTATTTACCTCAACTAACATTTGCATGTGAAGATTTTAACAAAGCTCCATAATGTAAACAAATAGGGAAGCGGAACTTTTTTTCTAACAGAACAGCGGAGCAATCGGTTAATGTAAATAAGACCAATAATATTACAGTTACTATACCTACTGCCAAAACTATCATTTTCAAATGACAAATAGAGGTAAGGATAAAATTATATGAGTACAACTAGTCCAAGCATGTCTCGTATTTGCCTTAATACCCCCCCCCCCCCCCCCCTCTCTCTCTCTCTCTCTCTTGAACAGCACTCTTCGATCAATGGGAAGTTTCTTGATCTGTTTCTTTGAATAGATAGATTCATGCTAGGGCCAAAGTCATGTTAGGTAATAACAAAGAAATATTCTCGCAATTTAGGGAATGCATATTATACTTTGAATTGGTCTTTCAGTCAATTAGCTGATCAAAGTAAATATAGTAGTCTTAGAACCTTCCATAGTTTAGTTGGTCATTGACCTAGTCCAGTCGTGTTCAAGTCTTGGAACAGAAAAGTAAAATAACATATGCGGAAGCATTCCTCGTTGAAAATCAATCAGCTAACGTGTGAGGTGTGCTAATGTATTGCCATAGATATTTGGAATATTTCCTCAACGCGCATGTAGACGTGGACAAAAGACTAAGAAACTGCACAATCTATTGATTGACTGAAAAACTCAAGCTGGGTAACTTGTGATATGCACTAACCTCTGAGCCAAGTGGGCTCACATAACCAAAATAGTGTAACAAATAGAAATAGCTATAGTATAGGAAATCTGTAAAATCTCATATACTCCCTCTGTTCACAAATATAAGATGTTTTGGATATTTTAATATGGACTACATACGGACTGTTAAAATTTGTAACTAACCAGTTACACCCGAAATTGGTTTAGGGAACTCTTAAGGGTACATTGACTAGTAGCAAGTGCAAATGTCCAATTTCCCTCAAAAATAAGTGCAAATGTCCAATAGCTTGTATTCGACAACCTGGTTAGTTAAAAACTTCAGATGCGCTGCAATGTCTAATTGGTACATTGTTATGAGTCTATCAAAGGCAATTCAATTCTGGGATATAGAAATCAGAAACACGGGCTATGGTCTCAAAAAGCTTCAGTTATTCTTTCAAAAGTTCCTAGGTGAGGGGGCAATATTTTCTTGATATACACTAAATTAATGCCTACTGGGTCTGTCAAGAATCGAATCTAATAGGCTCGCTAAAATCCATTTCATAATTGTGCACAGGGTATAGAGCATCCTCATTAAAAGCAAGCGGTACAGATTTAAGTACAATAAAACATGTTTATGCATCTAGAGTCCCTGGCCAGAATTCAAGTGACCAACTTACAAACAAAACTACAATTTTGGGTAATTTAAGGGAAACGATCGAAACAGGCTTTCACCCCACTTTATATATAAAGCAAACCACCACGTCCATGCATCATGTCTAACTGCAGGAAATAAAATAAGAGTTCTGCTGGGGCAACAGCGCAAACATGAACAAAAAGAAAAAGAAAAAGGCGATAGAAGGCTCCATGGAGCTGAAGGTAATTAAGTGAAATGCCTGTAAATCTTCCAAAGGAATATGATAAATAAGGGACATGAGACCTGTATGATTTGTATTCACTTGAATAGACAATAAGGGCATCTCCAACGCGGATCACCAAAATGCCCGCAAATGTCCGCACCGGGTCATCCGGACACTTCTAGCCATCCAACGTGGATCAACAAAACGGGCCGGACCGGTCCAGACGTCCGAAATCCCATAGACCGACCGCAAATCGAGGGGAGCTCTGGCGGAGTCCGGACGTCCGCCACATCGGACTCCAATACCCCGGTCCCACCCCAAAAACCCTCTACGGATGCTCTAGAACTCTCCGTACATTCACACGGGCTTCACCGTCTACCCGCATTCACGGCGGCCCGCCACCCGAGAAGCCTACTCCGGCTTTGAAGCCCGCCGGCCTCCTCCGCAAATCCTATCCGCACCCACTCCTCACTCTCTCCCAACGCCGCCGCACACCAGGCCTCCATCCTTCTCCGCGATGAGCAAGAAGATGACTAAGGAGGAGAACGGGCGCAGCCGAGCGTGATGGCTGCTCGACAGATACCGCTCCGACCAGCATGGCATTTGGACGACGGTAAAATAATTGGGGAAATTTTGAACAGTTAAAATGGATAAAGTGAGATCATCTAGAATACAACAACAACAACAACAACAAAGCCTTTAGTCCCAAACAAGTTGGGGTGGGCTAGAGCTGAAACCCATAAAATCTCACAACCAACTCATGGTTCTGGCACATGGATAGCTAGCTAGCTTCCACACACCCCTGTCCATGGCTAGTTCTTTGGTGATACTTCAGTCCTTCAGATCTCTCTTTAAGGACTCCTCCCGTGTCAAGTTTGGTCTACCCCGACCTCTCTTGACATTATCAGCATGCTTTAGCCGTCCGCTATGCACTGAATATGCCCAAACCATCTCAGACGATGTTGGACAAGCTTCTCTTCAATCCGTGCTACCCCAACTCTATCCCGTATATCATCATTCCGGATCTGATCACAGATCCATCTCAACATGCGCATCTCAGCTACACCTAACTGTTGAACATGTCGCCTATTAGTCGGCCAACACTCAGCGCCATACAACATTGTTAAGTCACACATGAAGGCTGTTACCAACTCGCGGCAATAATAATGTATTTTTTTCCTGCCTGCCAACAGTTATTTATTTGCAAAGACAGATGGATTTAGATGGTCCATGAACAAGTTCCCTTGTAAGCATTGGTGCAAACTAAACCCTGTTTGATTTCAGGCCTTAGTAACATGTAACAAACCTAACTCTCTTATTGCTGATTAGCACTAGTAACTGGATACAGGGTATGGATTACACTGGTAATTGGGGGAATTAGACGGAGTTTAGACGGGGAAGAGCAGGGAATCGGGGTAGGCAGCAAGAGAGAGGGAGGAACTCGTCTGGTACGAGGGAAGGGAGGAGCCAGAGGAGGAAGAAGGCCGAAGCCAAGTTCTGGTCTGTTCGATCCCCTTTCTGAAGAGAAGCTGTCCCTTATATTCTGCTCCCTTGCATCTCTTTCTCATCTCTTCGACGCAATTGCCACCAAAGCCCATCACCAGCCCGGCCCAACACCTCTGCATTCCTGCCCGTGGCCTAGTCCATGACATTCTCCCCCCCTTAAAAACCGGCTTGACCCCAAGCCGGTCCATAAGAAGAGCCGCCTGGATCCCACAACACGCTGGGGTGCAGCTGACCATTGACGGAGCTCGTCCGGAAGTGCAGACTGGAGTTGCTCTATTCGGAGGAGCTTACCCGGATCCCATGGCAAGGTGATAGAAAAACAATCTGCATGCCCAATTTGATCAGCGTGTTGTGGCAACTGCACTCTCTGAACAACAATGTACCGATGTTGAGTTTGTAGATTTCCGCCAAGCTGGTCCCAGTCTAGTGTCCAGGTGCACACCCCATGAGTAAAAGAATCAGCAGTAGTAAGCAGCTCACCTTTTCCAACTGCGTACACCATACTAATCGCAGTACCAAGATGGGGGTCATAATTCCTCAGACAAACAACTAACTTGGTCACCACAATATACTTTGGAAGAACTGTCAAAATGGTGGTCATAATTACCCTGAGATCGAACCACCCACCATGCTTCTGTTGCAATGATATTGTAAGGCGAAGCAGCAAGCACCCAAAATAGCAATTCGGTTCCCATTTGGCAAAATGTTCCACAAATAAGAGTACTGATTCAATCATGCCGGCAACACAATTGGTGTAACGGCCTCCAAATTTTTGTGTGCAGTGCCATAGAGAACACAACCTGAAGGATGGTGCAATGTTAGTCTGCATGTCATCATCATAAGCCCATGCAACACTAGTACATGGAAGTCCTACCCAAACTTGTGATCTTGAATCAAGCTTCCTTCCTGGATCAAAGAGCATGACAGTAACAATTTGAACTTTCAACCATTTCAGTGGAGTTGTGAACTGCCTAGAGAGAATTATATCTTGCATTCCCTTACACCAATTCAGATTTCCTAGTAACCCGCATACCAGATGGATCCCTGGATCCCACTGTTCAGACCGCTCTTCATAATTTTGCATTGCTTGCAAGGTTATAGGAGAAGCTAGGATATTGCAATTTGATATGGTTCGAGAACTACTTTGTATAGCATCACAGAACATATGCACCATATGTCGCTCCTCATCATATCCAGGACTGAAAGAATTTCGACCCCATGGTTGTGTGTCCGCCAGCCAAAGTTCTGTGTTGCACCTGTGCAAAGTCACCAACTGGAAGGATGACCATGACAGTGACGTTGGTGCGAGTACCTGACTTGAACATGGCTGTTCGGAGGGACGCGGTGGTGGCGGCGGTAGTGAGGAATGGCGGTACTTGCTCCTCAGAGTCCATCGCACCCGGCGACGAGGGATTGGCACCCTGGAGACCCACTTGATGAGGCGTCTGGGTTGCGTCCGGATTCTTTCCACCTCAAGCCTTGTGTCGAACACCTCGACTACGTGGCGTTGTTGTACTTTATCCTGACACTGAGGAGTGGCCACGCCAGCATTTGTTGCAGGAATTGACGTCGCAGTAGGCTGGACATCCTCAACATTGGACCTTGGCATGGGCGACGATGGACTTTTGGTGAAGGGCTTGACCCCTGTAGGTGTGTCAACAGTCGTTGTACAGGGCGCAGTCTCCGCAAAGGGCTTGACCCCTGTAGGTGTGTCAACAGTCGATGTGGATGACAATGGCGCTGCTGCTGTGGCGGGGGTCATTGGCGTCGCGTTTGACACCTTGGAGAGGGAGAGTGCCGCTGGCACGACAGAGGCACGACAAGGACTCAGCATAGGTGTACACTCGATGGAGATATTGCAGCAGCCGTCGTAGATGTTCCTGCCATGCAGTGCGTCACGCGCGTACACAGCCTCATGCCCAGACCGGAGTTGGACCGAGGCCTCCACCCAACCATTGCCCTGGAACATAGCCATCATGGTCACACCACAACCATACAGCTCAAAGACTTGCCGGAGCACGACCTCTGTCACTGGATAAATCATGTGACTCACGGAAACATGAATGACGCTGCTCGTGGTCACCTCCTGGTTGTTCGACATTTCGTCAAACACTTGATGTACAGAAACCAGTTCGTGGCAACTTCCAACCGATCTAACCTCGGATCGGTATTACAGCAGCGGAACAAGTTCCACCGCAGACCTCTCGTCGGAATTACGGATCAAAGCCGGAAGGGCGCGAGGAACGGTGGCTCTGAATACCAATTGTAACAAACCTAACTCTCTTATTGCTGATTAGCACTAGTAACTGGATACAGGGTATGGATTACACTGGTAATTGGGGGAATTAGACGGAGTTTAGACGGGGAAGAGCAGGGAATCGGGGTAGGCAGCAAGAGAGAGGGAGGAACTCGTCTGGTACGAGGGAAGGGAGGAGCCAGAGGAGGAAGAAGGCCGAAGCCAAGTTCTGGTCTGTTCGATCCCCTTTCTGAAGAGAAGCTGTCCCTTATATTCTGCTCCCTTGCATCTCTTTCTCATCTCTTCGACGCAATTGCCACCAAAGCCCATCACCAGCCCGGCCCAACACCTCTGCATTCCTGCCCGTGGCCTAGTCCATGACATAACAACTATATACAAAGAAGAAAATCATAAAATAAAAAATCTCTGGGCCCTCTTGTCTGGAGCACTGATTTCTGATCAAACACCCTGCATACAATTACTTTTTTTTTTTTGAGATAGCTCACCATCCATGCCAAATGGTTCCTGCATACAATTACTAACCATATGCAGCTCGGCGCCTTTTTTTCTCGGGGTGTATGATACCAATCTGAAACTGTAGCAGAACTTACAACCATAGAACTGCCGTAATGCCACAGCTTAAGAGGGTTAAAAGTCTATTGCAAGCACAAGGCAGGATCGTGGTGCCATCATCCACCTAACACCCAACATATAACACGTGGAAACAAAAGAACGCATGTAACCCAATGGAAAGGCAAAAGTGAGTCAGTTATTGAAGATGGCACTATCATTAACATGAACTTTCGTCTAGATACACAAATAAAGAACTAATATCATGCTTAGCGAGTAAACAAGTTACGGGGGGAGGAACTAAAGGTGGCATGCTGGTAGCACAGGATAGTATGGTATCATCCGGCTCCACATCGGAAGGAAACGAAAGCAATTCGCATCAATTGGGGCCGTGCAGGCACCGGGTCAAGTTAACTCGAACGGAATGAAGGGAGAAGAAGGAACGGCTCACCAGTACTGGCACCAGAAGCGGAGCATGTGCGCGTCGTTGGGGCGCGCCTCCACCGTCTTGAAGCACTCGAACGCCGGCATCGCGTACCCGAACAGCAGCCTGCGTCAGCGTCGGAGAAGAATCAGGAGACAGAAGAAAGAGAAACCGCCGCGAGCCCGTTCGCCCAACCCAGTGCAGCGTCGAATGGCCGCTCTACGCAAGGAACGGGGACTCACAGCAGGGTCTTGGACAGGACGCCCCCCAACATCTCGCCGGCCGCCGACCAGCCGGATCAGAAATGCAGGCGCGGAGGCGGAGTCGTGCGCGCGTGGACGATCCGCGGCGTGGCGGTCCCCCCCTGCACTGCACAGGATACAAATTGCGGTTCTCTCGGCGCTGGCGCTCCTTGGGGACACGAGCGGGGGGTTGGGGAGGACAATATCAGAGAAGGCGGGCGAGAGGGGGGCGAGGAAGAAGGTGTTGCGGGAGAAGACGACTCGCGACTGCAGGAAGTGGGAAGTTGCCGAGTTGAACGGACGCTGTGGGGTTTGTTGACTGCGGAGGGGGTGGAGCCGCTCGGCCCGGTATCTCTCGTCACGTTTGCCACTTTGCGGTGGATGACCCGGTGGGGCCACCACGTAGAGGCTGCGGAAGTGGTCAAGTTTGCCACCTTAGGGTGGATGGTCCGGTGGGGCCACGTAGAGGCTGCGGAGGTGGTCTCGCGTGTGGGTAAGACGACGAGTATCGGTGCGAAATTTCTTTCGTTTCTGCCTTGGACCTTGGTTTCCGTGCCTCATGGACGGATATATACACTCATCAAAACTCTATCGTCAACTTTTTTTTGCGTGCTTCTCACGAGGCTAGACCAACTCCAACGCGTCGACGCAGACGGAAACACATTTGGTTCGATTTTTGTCTGTTTGAATCGGCTGTTGGGGAGGCGGCCGCGTATTTTGTGGGCAGTGGGTTCAACCAGCCAATTCATTTGGTCTGCCTTGCCTTTTTTTGCCAAATTTTCTGATTTTGGACAGTCTATGCATATTGATCAAACAAACAATTTAAAATAAAACAGTGTACGTGATTAAACAAATAATTCACATAATTTTACATCACAATAATAAAAATATCATAGTTCACAACTAAATGAATTTAAAGATGTACCATATACATTGAATTTTTTTTTAGTGGATACATCTATTGGTTGATGCCTATGTGAGTCCACATATGCTCAACCAAATTCAATGCCAAGTAAATTGACAGTTTTTCCATTTTCAATGCATATAATCATGCATCCATGGAATTTTTTATTGGTTGTTGTAGTGTTTCCATGCCTCACATACTTCCATGGACGGATATATACATTTCCCTTCTCCCTGCCGTGATGAATGCCAAGCAAATAAGTCACCCAATTCAATTTTAACATGTCCCTTTGTATTGCCCCTACCAATCAAATGGATAGTTTTTTCACTTTCAGTGCATACAATCTATACTTTCAAGCATCACCGAAAAGCCTCTTGATTCATTGATCGCTAACAACCGGGTTGTATCCGCAGTATTTTGTTCTCTAGTACTCCGAGCCAAACACTACAACCACAGGTTTGCAGAACTTGTACAATGACGCAGGGCATGTGGACTCACACATGCAGACATACTCATCCATAAGATCACCAGGAATTTCGTATGCAAGCATACGAACAGCTACAATACATTTCTGATAAGAGAAGAAGCCAACCTTTTCAAGGGCATCATATTTGCATTTGAAGTAATCATCATACGTCACCACTCTCTCCTGAATACGGTTGAACACATGTCTCGCCATCCGGAAGCGTCGCCGGAAAAACTTGGGAGGGAATAGTGGGTCATTGTACTTGAAATAATCGTTGTAGAGTAGGCAATGGCGCCCCATCTCTCTGTTACGATTCAACCCTGGAGCATGGCCCGGGATCGATCCCCTAGACCTTGGCCGCTGCCTAGCAATGTGCTCATTGACGACCAAAGTAGCTATCACAACATCATCATCATCGTCAGACAATTCTTCGGATGATGAACACATGAAGTTGTTGTAAAAAAACTCATCCGAGCTGTCCACCATGACGAAACCGTACCTCAAACGAGTCGGGCAAACCGTCGAACACCTTACGGGCAGTGACGGGGGTGGGGCAGCAGGGCGCAGCCGGTGAATGGAGCCCTCTTTGGCACATCCACTAAGATGGAGGCAGCTGGGTTGTCAAACCCCGCGTCCTCCGGCGGTGACCTTGGGGGCAGTGGTGAGCTGCCGGTGATGTCCGACGAGTAGGCAGCCCGTGGATGCGGTGGCCACAACGCCGAAAAAAGTGGGATGTGATGGATGCGACAAAATGTGGGGCCGTTGGTGGATGCGATGGTGGGTGGTGGGGCGGTGGCGCGGAGGCCGAAAGTGGGTGGCGGTGGGAGGGCGGCGGCCATGGCGAAGAGGGCTTGTTGCTGGTTTGGAGGGAATGTCCTGTGTGCCACAAACGGGCGGGCCGGGGAGGTGATACGTCGCTATAATTTTTTATTGTTCCATGCTATTATAGTATCAATCTTGAATGTTTTATATGCAATTATATGTCATTTTATATCATTTTTGGAAACTAACCTATTAACCTAGTGCCTGATGCCAGTTGCTATTTTCTGCTTGTTTTTGGTTTTTCAGAAAATCAGTACCAAACGGAGTCCAAACGCCATGAAACTTTTTGACAATTTTTTTCTGGACAAAAGAGACCCTAGAAGCTTCGGGAGGAGACCAGAAGCCTCACGAGGAGGTAACAAGGCAACATGGCGCGCCCAGGGGGGTGGTCGCGCCCTGATGCCTTGTGGGCCCCTCGTGGCTCCTTTTGACCTAATTCCACTTCTATAAATTCTCAAATATTGGGAAACCAACAGGGAACCGCCTCGAATAACTTTTCCGCCGCCGCAAGCTTCTGTTCTTCCGCGATCCCATCAGGAGGCCTTTTCCGGCACCCTGCCGGAGGGGGAATCGATCACGGAGGGCATCTACATCAACCTTGCTGCCCTTCCGATGATGTGTGAGTAGTTTACCACAGACCTACGGATCCATAGCTAGTAGCTAGATGGCTTCTTCTCTCTCTTTGATCTTCAATACAATGTTCTCCTCGATCTTCTTGGAGTTCTATTCGATGCAATCTTCTTTTGCGGTGTGTTTGTTGGGATCCGATGAATTGTGGGTTTATGATCATATTATTCATGAGAAGTAATTGAGTCTTTTCTGAACTTTATTATGCATGATTTTGATAGCTTTGTATTTCTCTCCGATCTATCCGTTTGGTTTGGCCAACTAGATTGATTTATCTTCAGCGGGAGAGGTGCTTTGTAATGGGTTCAATCTTGCGGTGTTCTATATCCCAGTGACAGAAAGGGACAAGACACGTATTTGTATTGTTGCCGTTAAGGGTAAAACGACGGGGTTTATTCATATTGATTGGGTTTACTTTGTCTACATCATGTCATCTTGCTTAAGGCGTTACTCCGTTTTCATTAACTTAATACCCTAGATGCATGCTGGATAGCGGTCGATGGGTGGAGTAATAGTAGTAGATGCAGGCAGGAGTCGGTCTACTTGTCTCGAACATGATGCTTATATACATGATCATTGCCATGAATCCGTCATAACTAGGCGCTTTTCTATCAATTGCCCAACAGTAATTTATCTACCCACCGTATGCTATGTGTTCGAGAGAGAAGCCTCTAGTGAAAACTATGCCCCCCGGGTCTACTTTAATCATAAAAAGAAAACCTAAATCTATTTACTGCTATTTTCTTTCTTTTATTTTCTTTTGTAATTTATCCATCTACCACTACGAGATTTAATCCTTGCAAGTACCGAGTTCAAGGGGATTGACGACCCTCTTGCTCGCGTTGGGTGCAAGTATTTGGTTTTGTGTGTGCAGGTGCTATTCATGAGGCTTTACGTGATTCTCCTACTGGATTGATACCTTGGTTATCAGTGAGGGAAATACTTATTTCTACTGTGTTGCATTTCCTCTCCTCTTCGGGGAAAATCCCAATGCGGCTCACAAGTAGCAGGAAGAATTTCTGGCGTCGTTGCTGAGGAGACATCATCAAAACCTATCAAGTACCTTCGCATAAACTATCATCTACTTGCTCTAATTTTTATTTGCCTTTTTATTTGCATTTGCCTCTCGTTTTCATCTCCCCCGCTTCTCATAAAAAAATACAAAAACACAAAAATATTTTTATTTGCTCGTTTTGCTTGCTTTGTCGCTATGTCTCAAGAAAATACCAAGTTGTGTGACTTTTCAAATACTAATAATAATGATTTTATTAGTACTCCAATTGCTCCTCCTGCCACTAGTGCGGAGTCTTATGATATTAATGCTGCTTTGCTAAATCTTGTTATGAAAGAACAATTTTCTGGAACTCCTAATGTGGATGCTTGTTCCCTTAATTTACATTTAGCGGATTCAACTATTAAGAAACCATTGGGTAGAATAAATGATGTGCTTATTCTTGTTAATAGAAACTATGTACCCGTGGATTTTATTGTGCTTGATATTGAATGCAATCCGTCTTGTCCTATAATACTTGGTAGGTCTTTCCTACGAACTATAGATGCTATTATTGATATGAAAGAAGGTAATATAAGATTCCAATTTTCATTAAAGAAAAGGATGGAACACTTCCCTAGAAAGAGAATTAATCCACCATATGAATCCACTATGAGGGTCACCTATTTAATTAATTTGAAGGATGATAATACTTGAAACAATGCATTATGCCTAGCTATGGGCATAAAACAATAGCGCTTGTTGGGAGGCAACCCAATATTTATCTTTATTGCAATTTTTACTTTTCTTGTGTTACACAATTATAGCTACTGTTATGATTGTGTTTTTATCTTTTAATTAGTGTTTGTGCCAAGTAATGCCTTTAGGATGATTTGGATGATAATATAATTGATGTTGTTTGAAAACAGAAAGTTTTGCGCCCAGTTCTGGATTTTTGGTTCTGTACTGGAACGTCAGAAAAATTTGAAATGTTTACACAGTATTTGTATATGAATTGTTTACGTTGTCCTAATTTTTCAGAATTTTTGAAGTTACAGAAGTATGACTTTTAAATAGATCTTTACAGACTGTTTTGTTTTAGACAAATTATGTTTTCTATTGCATAGTTCGCTTATTTTAATGATGCTATGGATTATATCGGGGGGTATAAGTCATGGAGAAGTTAGAATACAATAGCATTATGCAAAAATTAAATATGAATCAATTTATAACAGTACCTAAAGTTTAAGATCTGTTTGCTATACTAACGGATCTCACGAGGTTTCTGTTGAGTTTTGTGTGCTGAAGTTTTCAAGTTTTGGGTGAGACCACGATGGATGAAGGAATAAGGAGCGGCAAGACCCTAAGCTTGGGGATGCCCAAGGCACCCCAAGGTAATATTCAAGGAAGACCCAAGCGTCTAAGCTTGGGGATGCCCCGGACGGCATCCCCTCTTTCGTCTACAATCTATCGGTATATCACTTGGAGCTATATTTTTATTCATCACATGATACGAGTTTTGCTTGGAGCGTCGTGAGCCATAGTTTTCTTTTCTTTATTTGCTTTTTAGTTTGCCACAATCATCTTTTGCTGAACACACCTTTTTGAGAGGGACACACATTTATCGTGATTTGTTATAATACTCTATGTGCTTCACTTATATCTTTTGAGCTAGGCAATTGCTCTAGTACTTCACTTATATCTTTTAGAGCACGGCGGTGCTTATATTTTGAAGAAATAGTTGCACTCTCATGCTTCACTTAAATCTTTTTGAGAGTCTAATAAATAGTAATGGCAATTTGCACGGGTTATAAGATTAGTCCATAAAGGATAGGTATTCAAGAGGGATATAATAAAAACTTTCATGTAGATCACTAAATATGAAACGTGTGGTTTAATGATATTGATGTCGTAATATGAAAGGATATAGGTTCATGATCATTGGTTAGTAGAAATATCGATATTAAAGTTTGTTATTGACTGTTCATCTAAGTGTTGGTCATGGCATGGTGGGGAGGTCCGAGCATTCTTAGGTCTGAAATGAAATCCTTGAGTGCTGTTACAATCGGGGGTGCACGATGGTTAACTCCTACCAACCTCCTCCCTAGGGGCATGCGAGTATTACTTTGCTTCGAGGGCTAATAGGCTTTGCAATAAGTATGTGAGTTCTTTATGACTAATGTGAGTCCATGGATTATACGCACTCTCACCCTTCCGCAATTTGCTAGCCTCTTCGGTACCGTGCATTGCCCTTTCTCACCTCGAGAGTCGGTGCAAACTTCGTCGGTGCATCCAAACCCCGTGATATGATACGCTCTATCATACATAAGCCTCCTTATATCTTCCTCAAAACAGCCACCATACCTACCTATTATGGCATTTCCATAGCCATTCTGAGATATATTGCCATGCAACTTCCACCGTTCCGTTTATATGACACACATCTTCATTGTCATATTGCTTTGCATGATCATATAGCTGACATAGTATTTGTGGCTCAGCCACCGTTCATCATTTTTTATACATGTTATGCTAGATCATTGCACATCCTGGTACACTGCTAGAGGCATTCATATAGAGTCATATTGTTCTAGTATCCAGTTGTAATATCGAGTTGTAAGTAAATAAAAGTGTGATGATCATCATTATTAGAGCATTGTCCCAGTGAGGAAAGGATGATGGAGACTGTGATTCCCCCACAAGTCGGGATGAGGCTCCGGACGAAAAATAAAAAAGAAGAAAAAAAAGAGGCCAAAAAGAGGTCACAAAAAAAAGAGAAAAAGAGAGAAGGGGCAATGTTACTATCCTTTTCCACACTTGTGCTTCAGAGTAGCACCATGTTCTTCATATAGAGAGTCTCCTGAGTTGTCACTTTCATATACTAGTGGGAATTTTTCATTATAGAACTTGGCTTGTATATTCCGATGATGGGCTTCCTCAAATGCCCGAGGTCTTCATGAGCAAGCAAGTTGGATGCACACCCACTTAGTTTTAGTTTGAGCTTTCATATACCTATAGCTCTTAGTGCATCCATTGCATGGCAATCCCTACTCCTCGCATTGATATCGATTGATGGACATCCCCATAGTCCGTTGATCCGTCGAGTAGATGCGAGACTTTCTTACTTTTTCACTTCTCCTATTAATCCCTATCACCGCATTCTATTCCACTTTGTGCTATGTCCATGGCTCACGCTCATGTATTGCATGAAGTTGAAAATGCTGAAGCGCGTTAGAAGTATGATCCAATTGCCTGGTTTAACACCGGGGTGCTCATGATTTATATTTATGCAGTGAAGGCGGAGTCATGCCATGCTAACATGATAAAATGAGTGGGGAATAACATTCGTTAAGGATCGTATATTTTGAAAGTTAATGATTATGCTTCTTATATTCATGGATATTATTATGTTGATATTGTTAATTCATCGTTTCTCAATATTTATACCGTAAAAAGAGATTACATGATAAACATGTTAGGTAGCATTCCACATCAAAAATTCTGTTTTTATCATTTACCTACTCGAGGACGAGCAGGAATTAAGCTTGGGGATGCTGATACATCTCCAACGTATCTATAATTTTTTACTGTTCCATGCTATTATAGTATCAATCTTGGATGTTTTATATGCAATTATATGTCATTTTATATCATTTTTGGGAACTAACCTATTAACCCAGTGCCGAGTGCCAGTTGCTGTTTTCTGCTTGTTTTTGGTTTTTCAGAAAATCAGTACCAAACGGAGTCCAAACGCTACGAAACTTTTTGACGATTTTTTTCTGGACAAAAGAGACCCTAGAAGCTTCGGGAGGAGACCAGAAGCCTCACGAGGAGGTGACAAGGCAACAGGGTGCGCCCAGGGGGGTGGCCGCGCCCTGATGCCTTGTGGGCCCCTCGGGCTCCTTTTGACCTAATTCCACTTCTATAAATTCTCAAATATTGGGAAACCAACAGGGAACCACCTCGAATAACTTTTCTGCCGCCGTAAGCTTCTGTTCTTCCGTTATCCCATCTGGAGGCCTTTTCTGGCACCCTGCCGAAGGGGGAATCGATCACGGAGGGCATCTACATCAACCTTGCCGCCTTTCCGATGATGTGTGAGTAGTTTACCACAGACCTACGAGTCCATAGCTAGTAGCTAGATGGCTTCTTCTCTCTCATTGATCTTCAATACAATGTTCTCCTTGATCTTCTTGAATTTCTATTCGATGTAATCTTCTTTTGCGGTGTGTTTGTTTGGATACGATGAATTGTGGGTTTATGATCAGATTATTCATGAGAAGTAATTGAGTCTTTTCTGAACTTTATTATGCATGATTTTGATAGCTTTGTATTTCTCTCCGATCTATCCGTTTGGTTTGGCCAACTAGATTGATTTATCTTCAGCGGGAGAGGTGCTTTGTAATGGGTTCAATCTTGCGGTATTCTATATCCCAGTGACAGAAATGGACAAGACACGTATTTGTATTTTTGCCATTAAGGGTAAAACGACGGGGTTTATTCATATTGATTGGGTTTACTTTGTCTACATCATGTCATCTTGCTTAAGGCGTTACTCCGTTTTCCTTAACTTAATACCCTAGATGCATGCTGGATAGCGGTCGATGGATGGAGTAATAGTAGTAGATGCAGGCATGAGTCGGTCTACTTGTCTCGGATGTGATTCCTATATACATGATCATTGTCATGAATCTGTCATAACTATGCGCTTTTCTATCAGTTGCTCAACAGTAATTTGTCTACCCACCGTATGCTATGTGTTCGAGAGAGAAGCCTCTAGTGAAAACTATGGCCCCGGGTCTACTTTAATCATAAAAAGATAACCTAAATATATTTGCCACAATTTTCTTTCTTTTATTTTCTTTTGCAATTTATCTATCTACCACTAGGAGATTTAATCCTTACAAGTAACGAGTTCAAGGGGATTGACGACCCTCTTGCTCGCGTTGGGTGCAAGTATTTGGTTTTGTGTGTGCAGGTGCTGTCCACGAGGCTTTGCGTGATTCTCCTACTGGATTGATACCTTGGTTCTCACTGAAGGAAATACTTATCTCTACTGTGCTGCATCTCCTCTCCTCTTCGGGGAAAATCCCAACGCAACTCACAAGTAGCAGGAGGGCAATGGAAGGACGCCGCGGGCGTCCGCTGCGTGTTTGCGCAGACGCAAACCCGGCCAAAATTTTGGCCGAAAATGGGTCCAAACGGACATCTGTCCGTTTGCTTTGGCGCATGGGCTGCGTTTTCTATCTGCTTCGACCCAAACAGACGCGGGCGAACGAAATGGGTCAGCGCGTAGGAGTTGGCCTTAGCTCAATTCTGACCCGGACCATCAGATGCATGGCTCCAAATATTCGTGGAAATGTTTGGGCTTGTCAACGAACAGCTGGGCCGATAGTGGTCATCCAATGAGAGTCATCAAATAAAACGAAACTAATTTATTGTTTATTTTTTTCATTAATTTGTACATCGCAAAATATTCTTAAAAAGAACTAAAGTCTCCTTCTTCTCGTTCGAGGTAGGTTGACTGGCCCCACGTGGGGCGGTCCGACCTCGTTGTTGTTGGTTGCAAACGCGAATGTGGCGGAGGTGACAACAGATGTCTCTTTGGCATCGTTGTCATGCTAATCCACCGCGTCATTGGGCTTCACCTCCAGCCCCTCAAAGAGCCGGTTGTGCTCCACCTCGTTGACGCGGAGGGGCCAACGCTCGCGGCGGATGGTGCGGACTCTGTGCACGGACATGAGCACCGCCCGGTTGATGTCGACGATGCCAGGATCATTCACAACCATAGCCGCGAACTCGCGATGGTGGTGGTGGACACTTTCCACGCCTTCAGTTGCTCCTCCGCCAACCGGTGCTCCTCCAGGAACGACTGGTTGTAGTGCTGCTCCGCCAACAGCTGCTCAATGCAGACATCGGTGCCTCCTTCTCTAGTGTGGGTGCTCGCTCCTCTTCCACCGCCTCCTCCCATGGCGATCTCCGCCATGGACATGGGTCGCGCTCCTCCTCCCTCTCCTCCATGTCCTCCTTTGAGTGCTCCGAAGAGCTCGGAGGTTGGCCCTCGTTAAAGCAGTCCTGACGCCGAGCCTCAGGCGTGAGCCTCTTGTACCACATAGCAAATCGGACCATAGCAACGGCAGACGACGGACAAGGATACGAAGGGGCAAAGGGTAGTTGGATGCGGATCGAACGGTGGGAGATGAGCTCAAAGAGGTAGGTTTAGAGGCGTGACCGAACGGCTAAAATAGCGGAGGTAGGCAGAGCGGCGGTTTGAATGCAGGCACTGGCCAGAGTAGCCTTCTCGGTTGTTGCGCCGGTGTGAATGTCGGATAGGCAGATGGTCGGTCAACTGGCATGAATGCACGGGTGGGCTGCCGTGCGGTCATGTCCACTCTGAGTGGCATGAATGCAACACCTAGTGAGCAAGCATGATGGGAGAGTGGTTTTTGGATGGGTCCGTATTGTCGAGTCCGAAGATATTTCTGGTGGTAGCTGGTCTTCCTCAAACCCTAGCTCCCGGTCCTCACGTACGAACATGGCGGCAGCTAGTCCCACGTCAATGCAACGTGTCCGACACACAACCAAAGTGGGTGCCTCTAGGTCTCGCTTGTAGTGTGACCGAACACAACGTCTGTTGGAAATATGCCCTAGAGGCAATAATAAATTGGTTATTATCATATTTCCCGTTCATGGTAAATGTTTATTATTCATGCTAGAATTGTATTGACCGAAAACTTAAATAGATGTGTGAATATATAAACAACACCATGTCCCTAGTGATCCTCTACTAGACTAGCTCGTTGATCAAGGATGGTTTAGGTTTCCTAACCATAGACATGAGTTGTCATTTGATAATGGGATCACATCATTAGGAGAATGATGTGATGGACAAGACCCAACCGTAAGCTTAGCATCAGATCGTTTAGTTTATTTACTATAGCTTTCCTCATGTCAAGTATCTGTTCCTTCGACCATGAGATCATGTCACTCCCGGTTGCCAGAGGAATACCTTGTGTGCTATCAAACGTCACTTCGTAACTGGGTGATCATAAAGGTGCTCTACAGGTATCTTCGAAAGGTGTCTGTTGAGTTGCATGGATCAAGACTGGGATTTGTCGCTCCGTGTGACGGAGAGATATCTCTGGGCCCTCTCGGTAATACAACATCACAAGAAGCTTGCAAGCATATGACTAATGAGTTTAGTCACGGGATCTTATATTACGAAACGAGTAAAGAGACTTGCCGGTAACGAGATTGAACTAGGTATGGAGATACCGACGATTGAATCTCGGGCAAGTAACGTATCGCCGGACAAAGGAAATTGTATATGGGATTAACTGAATCCTCGACATCATGGTTCAACCGATAAAGATCCTCATTGAATATGTGGGAATCAATATGGGCATCCAGGTTCCGCTATTGGTTATTGATCGGAGAAGAGTCTCGGTCATGTTTGCATATTCCCGAACCCATAGGGTCGCACGCTTAACGTTCGGCAACGCTAGGGTAGTATTGAGATATTCATATGGCAAAGTCCGAAGGTTGTTCGGAGTCCCAGATGGGATCCAGGACATCACGAGGAGCCCCAGAATGGTCCGGAGGTAAAGATTTATATATGGAAAGTTGTTGTCGGAGTTCCAGAAAAATCTATTTTTTTCGGTATTGTACCGAGAAGCTTCCGGAAGGTTCCGGAGGGGTCCGGAAGTCAACAAAGGGTTCCACCACATCCCTAGGGCCAACATGGACTAAGGGGAGGCGTCCTAGCCTTATTGGGCCAGGCGCACTAAGCCCCAAAGGCCCATGCGGCTAAGGAAGAGGTGGAAGGAGAGTCCTTGTAGGAGAAGGATTGGACTTGGAGTCCAATTCTTTCTCCCTTGGCGCCAGCCCTAGGAGGAGAAGGAGATGGACTCCTAGCCCCTCCACTTATATAAATAGAGGGGAGGGGGCGCACCAAAGGAGAAGAACAGCCCCAAGCCTTGACATCTCCCCTCTCTCCCGTTATTCCTCCTCCACGCTCCGCGTAGTGCTTAGCGAAGCTCTGCCGGAAGTTCCGCTGCCACCACCACCACCACGCCGTTGTGCTGGTCTTGATCTCATCTACTACTTCTTCCTCGCTTGCTGGATCGAGGAGGAGAAGTCGCCACCGAGCTGAACATGTGCTAAATTCGGAGGTGCCGTCCGTTCGGCACTAGATCGGATTGGATCGTGATTGGATTGTGACGAGTACGAATACATCAACCGCGTTACGACACTAACGCTTTTGGTCTACGAGGGTACGTAGACACACTCCCCTCTCGTTGCTATGCATCTCCTGTAGGAGATATGCCCTAGAGGCAGTAATAACAGTTATTTTGTATCTCCGAGTTTGTAATGAATGTTTATGTTCCATGCTATAACTGCAATGATTCTCGAGTCTACAATATCCACGAGGCTCGGAGGGAAACTCATGTGCACGTGTGGTATAATAAACGGTAAAAAGTATTCCTAGTCATGCCTCTAAGACTAGCTCAAGTATTGCATGATGATCCTGTTTTCCTGATCATGGGCATGGCTATGCCGGCAATTTTGAGGGCACAATGTTAGTAGAACACTTGTGTTGAATCGACCCGAATTGATGTTATGCTATGAGATACATTCGTCACAAGTTAATGGTTAATAACACAGAGATAGTTAATGTTTGCATAATTCCTTAGACCATGAGAGTATCAAGTTCCTTTGTACTTGCTTCGTGAACTTTGGGGTTTGTTAAACGTCATCCGTAACTGTGTGGCTATTACGGCGGCTTACGGGTTCACGGAAAAGTATGACAAGAAATGAGATAGCTCAAGATTGGGATTTGCTCCTCCGGCGATGGAGAGATATTCTCGGGCCCTCTCGGCGTTACGGTATCCATCATCGTCTGGCCAGACACATTGTGATTTGATCACTGGGATGCCGGAACGCGGAAACGAGAAAAGAGAACAAAACCGGTAACAAGGTAACTGGCATAATGGACAAGTTGTTGATCCACGGGGATGCCGATAATTCTCACCTCGGGTGTTTGTAATATATCGTGAAGCAACAGGAATAGCACACGGCAACTGGAGGTTCACTCGAATATTTTTTCGTGTGGGTATAGGGGTCAATATGGGTGTCCACGGCTCCGATGTTGATCATTGATCGGAAAGTGTTCCGGGTCATGTCTATGCTTCACCGAACCTATAGGGTCACACGCTTAAGGGTCATCTATCTGCTGAATACTAGACAGGGAGTCTGAGAGAAAGTCACCGGAAAAGTTTCGGAGACAACGGAAACGTTTCGGAGAGAACACCGGAATAGTTTCGGTAAAACTGAAAAGTTGTTTCGGGGTATACCATTAAGTCAAATTGGTTTCGACACATGCCTGGAAATTCTTGGAGGATGCCAGAATTGTTCTGGAAACTTCTGGGATTTTTCCGGGATAAAAACCGGAAATGTTCCGGAGCTGCCGGAACCGGTTTGGTTGCTTTTCGCAGATGAAAATCACTAATCCGGAATTGTTTCGAAACGCATCCAAAATCATTTTTGTGGGTACTGGAATTATTCTAAGATCCACAGAAATATTTTCGGATTTAACGGTCGCGAAAAAAATGTTTCCGTGAATAGTGAAAATCGCTTTATGGTTACTATTTTGGATAGCCACCTTTTAGGACTCTAGTCAAAGTTCTAGAAGGAAGAGGCTTGCAAGGGAAGGAATCCCTTTTGGGGGGGGGGCATGGGGTGGCCGGCCAAGGATGGTGCTCCTCCTTGGAGCTCCACATGGCCTCCCATTATGCCCTTAATGCCCATCATATGTGACCTAATGCATGGGTGTTTTGGTATTTTTTGGAGGCACCCTACCCTTTGGCTTTCCTATAAATAGAGGTGGAGAGGAGCTCTCCACACTCATCCCTTGCTCTCATACACATGCCATGCATTATCTGACTTTCTCTCTCCCTCCCACGGGATAGTTTCATAGAGCCGAAAGGCTGTCTGGGTTCCGGCAGGAACTAGTTCTGGACGGCGAAGCCCTACCGGATAGCTGACACCGTATGTGTGCAACCCCATAGAGAGGTCGTAGTTTCGATCTTTTGCCCGAGGGGCTGTTCGAGGGTCCTCCCGAAGGGCTGTCCGAGTTACCATTCGAGCTTCGAGGGTCCTCCCGAAGGGCTGTCCGTGACATCGTCCGAGGGACTGTCCGACCGCCTCCCGAAGGGCTGTCCGACGAGGGAGTACATCCTCACGGTTGGGAGGTTGTAAATCCTAGCTGCGGGGATCTGCACTGACGATCTACATCGACTCTTCTTCCGCTGCGCTATGAGTCGGTAATGATCAGATCAATCCCTGTATGCAGTCTCCATAGTGGTCCTGGGCGTGCTCGCTGTACCGAATTTTTTTGTTTTCTGCCGCGTTCCCCTACAGTGGCATCAAGAGCCTTGCTATGCGTAGATGCATGTTACGATCTAGAATACATAGAGATGTATGGGTATTGCATAATATAATTTTGGAGTAGATGAGATCTATTGCTGAAAATTATTTATGCGGGTGGCAGATGAAATCTGTTACCCGATGTTCTTGTTGCTTCCCTAGAATTTGCGTATTTCTGATCTTGAAACGGCATGGTGGAATTTCACAAAGTTCTGGCAATCCGCGATCCTGATTGATCAACGAAGTGCTATCAGTTCTTTGGGTTCCACCATAGTTGAGAGAAAGATGAAATTTCGCAGACGAAAGGGCAATGCAGATATGATCTGCACGGGGGTCATGCGTATGACGAAGTTTAGTATGGGGCTCGAGATTTTATTATCTCGTGTTTCATACACCCCGCGATGTTAATCTAGCGACTTGAATAATCATACTTGATGATAAACGTTGGTAGCCACGGTTTAAGTCAAAACCTTAGAAGCCACGTAAAATAAAATTTTGCATAAACCGATTAGAGGCGTCTAACTTGGTTTTGCAGGATGTGCATGTGATGTGGTATAGCAGTGCTCATATTAATTGGATTATGTCTGAGATGACTATATGATGTAAATTTACTAACATGACCTACGTGTCATGATTCGGCATGATGGATGGAGCCATATGATTGTCACTTTAATGACCTGCGTGTCAACCTTAAGTAATGAACTTATTTTATTAGCTATAGAGATAGCAATATTATCTGGTGCATCGACAAGGTGGTGGCAATCTTCGCGAAGGTGAACACCGACGCAAATGCCGAAGACGAAGAAATTAAGACTTCTCCGTCAGAAAGGGCTATACCATATCATGCTACTATGAATTGCCTGAGATGTTTATCGTAGTCGCTTTTTATTAGGGTGATCTCTCACTTAAAAAATATCAAAGTAGTTAGTGTTCACCCAAGTGTAGCACTGTCTGAAATTCGTATCTTTTCGGGGTGCGCCGTGTCCACATGGGTACGAACGAATCGAGAGGAATGAGGCGGGTGAGGTCAGACCTCGCAGCAAGATCACTTGGTTGTCTTTGACATTCAGGCAGGATAGTCCTGAGCTCGGAACACACCCATCGAAAGATGAACAAGAGTCACATAAAGATGTGATCGGCAAGTTTGCCTACCGATTGAAATTCTCGTCATCAGTGATGTCCACATCAATGGCGTTGAATTGAAATGTGGATCTTGAATCACTCATAATCAATTTTGAGAGATATTGATTTGAGTGGGAGCGCACTTTAGAATAAAAATTGTTTATTCACTAGTGCAAATTGATTATGAACAAAGTCTAAGTGAAACTTGTGTTTACCGTTGTAGATCAAATGGCTCGCAACATCGCGTTCAACTTAGGCCCGATGTTAGAGAAAGAGAAGTTAGCTGCGACTGGAAACAACTATGCGGACTGGGTCCGCAACCTGAGGATTGTCCTCAGGAGCGCTAAGAAAATGTATGTCCTTGAAACTGCTCTTCCAGCTAAACCGACGGCCACTGCCCCAGAAGATGAACAAAATGTCTGGGTTACTAAGGATGATAATTACAACTTAGTGCAGTGCCTCATGCTAGCTTGCATGAGTCCAGAGCTTCAAAAACGTTTTGAATTCCATAACTCCCGTGATATGATCCGGGAATTGGATGCTCTGTACAAGGAAACTGCACGGTCTGAACGGTTTGATATCATGAAGGCCGTGATGGATTGCAAGATGGCTGAGGGCAGTTCAGTTGGCGAACACGTAGTCAAAATGATTGGCTACGCTGAAAGGCTTAAAACCCTGGAATTTCCAATTCCACCAGCCCATATGATGGACATGTTGCTTTCTTCACTCCCCCCGTCTTACGACGGTTTTGTCATGAACTACAACATGAGTGGGATGGAGAAGACACCAAATGAGGTGCTCGCCATGCTGAAAACTGCGGAAGGAGGACTGTAGAAAAATCGCAAGCAAGTGTTGCTTGTGAATAAAACCGCCAGTTTCAAAAAGAATGGCAAGTCCAAGAAGGGCAAGGGCGCCGGTAAGACCGGCTCCCAGAAAAACTCTAAGGGCGAAGCCAAGAATGAAACTGAGTGCTTCTACTGCAAGGGCACAGGACACTGGAAGAGAAACTGCAAGAAGTATCTGGAAGATAAGATGTCCGGGAAAACCGGAAAAGGTATAATTGTTATACAAGTTAATGTCATTGACGTTTTGCTTGCTAGCGAAAATTCTAAGTCTTGGGTATTTGAAACCGGATCGGTTGCTCACATTTGCAACTCGATACAGGGCCTGCAGAAGGTGCGCAAGCTAGCAAAGAATGAAGTCGTGATGCGCGTCGGGAACGGCGCTGGGATCGCCGCTCAAGCCGTCGGCATTATGCCTCTACGTCTCCCTTCAGGATTTACCTTAGAACTAAGTAACTGTTATTTTGTTCCGGCATTGTGTAGAAACATTATCTCTGGATCATGTTTAGTACACGATGGGTACTCTTACAAGTCTGAGAACAATGGTTGTTCACTTTATTGTAAGGATATGTTTTATGGATTTGCACCCATTGTTGGGGGCCTTTTCATACTAAATCTTGAATGTGGAAATGATGTCTTTAACGTGAATGCTAAATGCCTTAAGAAGGCTGATACCACCACCACTTACTTGTGGCATTGTCGGCTTGGCCACATCGGAAAGAAACGTATGCAAAGACTCCATAAATATGGAGTTTTACCGTCTTTTGATTTTGAATCATTTGACACATGTGAAGCTTGTCTGATGGGGAAAATGACCAAGACGCTGTTCACGGGTCATCCTGAATGGGCGAGTGAATTGTTGGAAATAATACATAGTGATGTATGTGGTCCAATGAGCACAATCGCACGGGGTGGGTATTTCTACTTCGTGACTTTTACTGATGATTTAAGTAGGTATGGATATATCTACTTGATGAAGCATAAGTCAGAAACCTTTGAAAAGTTTAAAGAATTTCAGAATGAGGTAGAAAATCATCGTAACAAAAGGATTAAGTTTTTGTGGTCTGATCGCGGGGGCGAATATCTTAGTCATGAGTTTAGCCAACATCTGAGTGATCGTGGAATCGTTTCACAGCTTACGCCTCCCGGAACTCCACAGCGAAACGGAGTGTCAGAACGACGTAACCGAACCTTGTTAGACATGGTAAGGTCGATGATGTCTCTTACAAATCTGCCGATATCTTTTTGGGTCACGCACTACTCACTGCCGCTTATACATTAAACAGAGCACCGTCTAAGTCTGTTGAGACGACACCATACGAGTTATGGCATGGGAAGAAACCCAATTTGTCACATCTGAAAATCTGGGGTTGTGAAACTTATGTAAAACATTTACAACCAAGCAAACTCGATCCCAAATCAGACAAATGTTACTTTGTAGGTTATCCCAATGAAACAGTTGGGTATTCTTTCTACCAACCCTCCGAGTGCAAAGTGTTTGTCGCTAAAAACGGAGTCTTTCTCGAGAAAGAGTTTCTCGCTAAAGAATTGAGTGGGAGGACAGTGCAGCTTGATGAGATTAGTGAATCTTCGGCAACCGTTGTTATGGCTAAGGAACCGGAAGAAATTCCGCAAATTATCCCTACAACTGAGCCGGAAGTTGTCGCATGTGATGTGGAAACTTCAGACAATGTTGTAACTGAACCGCGCAGATCAAGTAGGGCTATCCAGCCACCTGAGTGGTTTCATAACGAAATCTTCATTCTTGAAGATGATGAACCTGCGCACTACAAGGAAGCGATGGTGGGGCCCAGCTCAAGGGAATGGCACAAAGCCATGAAATCCGAAATGGAATCCATGTACGAAAACCAAGTTTGGAACTTGGAAGAACTTCCAGATGGCGTAAAACCCATTGGTTGTAAATGGATTTTCAAAAGAAAGACGGACGCGGATGGTAACATTACTATCCACAAAGCTAGACTTGTCGCGAAGGGTTCACGCAAGTTCCAGGAGTGGACTACGACGAGACTTTCTCGCCCGTAGCTATGCTTAGGTCTGTTCGGATATTACTAGCAATTGCTGCTTATTTCGATTATGAAATATGGCAGATAGATGTCAAAACGGCTTTCCTAAATGGAAACCTCAAAGAGGATGTATACATGATACATGCAGAAGGTTTTGTCGATCCTAAGGATGCTGGAAAGGTATGCAAGCTTCAGAAGGCCATTTATGGTCTGAAGCAAGCATAAAGGAGTTGGAACATTCGTTTTGATGAAGTAGTCAAAGAGTTTGGCTTCATCAGGAATGACGAAGAATCTTGTGTTTACAAGAAGTTTAGTGGGAGCGCAAAAGCATTTCTAATCTTGTATGTGGATGACATATTATTGATTGGAAATGACGTGAATTTTCTTAGCGAAATAAAAGACTCATTGAAGAAGAGTTTTTCAATGAAAGACTTAAGCGAAGCGACATATGTATTGGGCATCAGAATCTATAGAGATAGATCAAAACGCCTGATAGCACTTAGCCAAAGCACGTACATTGACAAGGTGTTGAAAAGGTTCAACATGGAGAACTCCAAGAAAGGCCTACTCCCCATGTCACCTGGCACAGTGCTTTGCAAGAATCAGTGTCCTCGGACTCTCGATGAGCGAGTACGATGAATGATGTTCCATATGCCTCGACAGTTGGTTCTATTATGTATGCCATACTATGTACAAGACCAGATGTTTCCTATGCGCTAAGTGTTAGCAGCCGGTACCAAAGTGATCCAGGACTGGAACACTGGGCCGCAGTCAAAAATATTCTTAAGTACCTCAGAAGGACCAAGGATTTACTCCTTGTGTACGGAGGTGATAAAGAGCTCATTGTAAGTGGTTACACTGATGCAGGCTTCATGACTGATCCAGATGACTTCAAATCTCAATCAGGCTATGTTTTCATATTGAATGGCGGCGCAGTTGATTGGAAAAGTTCCAAACAAAAGACTATGGCGGATTCTACGACGGAGGTGGAATATGTTGCAGCTTCACGGTATGGATCAAGCAATTTCTTGAAGACCTTGGTGTGGTTCCAAGTGCTCTGGACCCAGTGGAGATCTATTGTGATAATAGTGGCGCCGTGGCTCAGGCAAGGGAGCCAAGTTCCCACCATAAGACAAGACATATTGAACGCAAATATAAACTCATTCGACATCATGTCGAAGCGGGTTTAGTGAAAGTACGCAAAGTTCACACGGATCTGAACGTGTCAGACCCGATGACAAAGCCTCTACCACGAGCAAAGCATGAGCAGCACTGGATAGCCATTGGTGTTAGGGAAGCCATGTAACTGGATTATGACTCTAGTGCAAGTGGGAGTCTGTAGGAGATATGCCCTAGAGGCAGTAATAACAGTTATTTTGTATCTCCGAGTTTGTAATGAATGTTTATGTTCCATGCTATAACTGCAATGATTCTCGAGTCTACAATATCCACGAAGCTCGGAGGGAAACTCATGTGCACGTGTGGTATAATAAACGGTAAAAAGTATTCCTAGTCATGCCTCTAAGACTAGCTCAAGTATTGCATGATGATCCTGTTTTCCTGATCATGGGCATGGCTATGCCGGCAATTTTGAGGGCACAATGTTAGTAGAACACTTGTGTTGAATCGACCCGAATTGATGTTATGCTATGAGATACATTCGTCACAAGTTAATGGTTAATAACACAGAGATAGTTAATGTTTGCATAATTCCTTAGACCATGAGAGTATCAAGTTCCTTCGTACTTGCTTCGTGAACTTTGGGGTTTGTTAAACGTCATCCGTAACTGGGTGGCTATTACGGCGGCTTACGGGTTCACGGAAAAGTATGACAAGAAACGAGATAGCTCAAGATTGGGATTTGCTCCTCCGACAATGGAGAGATATTCTCGGGCCCTCTCGGTGTTACGGTATCCATCATCGTCTGGCCAGACACATTGTGATTTGATCACTGGGATGCCGGAACGTGGAAACGAGAAAAGAGAACAAAACCGGTAACGAGGTAACTGGCATAGTGGACAAGTTGTTGATCCACGGGGATGCCGATAATTCTCACCTCGGGTGTTTGTAATATATCGTGAAGCAACAAGAATAGCACACGACAACTGGAGGTTCACTCGAATATTTTTTCGTGTGGGTATAGGGGTCAATATGGGTGTCCACGGCTCCGATGTTGATCATTGATCGGAAAGTGTTCCGGGTCATGTCTATGCTTCACCGAACCTATAGGGTCACACGCTTAAGGGTCATCTATCTGCTGAATACTAGACAGGGAGTCTGAGAGAAAGTCACCGGAAAAGTTTCGGAGACAACGGAAACGTTCCGGAGAGAACACCGGAATAGTTTCGGTAAAACTGAAAAGTTGTTTCGGGGTATACCATTAAGTCAAATTGGTTTCGGCACACGCCTGGAAATTCTTGGAGGATGCCAGAATTGTTCTCGAAACTTCTGGGATTTTTCCAGGATAAAAACCGGAAATGTTCCGGAGCTGCCGGAACCGGTTTGGTTGCTTTTCGTAGATGAAAATCACTAATCCGGAATTGTTTCGGAACGCGTCCAAAATCATTTTTGTGGGTACTGGAATTATTCTAAGATCCACAGAAATATTTTCGGATTTAACGGTCGCGGAAAAAATGTTTCAGTGAATAGTGAAAATCGCTTTATGGTTACTATTTTGGATAGCCACCTTTTAGGACTTTAGTCAAAGTTCTAGAAGGAAGAGGCTTGCAAGGGAAGGAACCCCTTTTGGGGGGGCCCCCATGGGGTGGCCGGCCAAGGATGGTGCTCCTCCTTGGAGCTCCACATGGCCTCCCATTATGCCCTTAATGCCCATCATATGTCACCTAATGCATGGGTGTTTTGGTATTTTTTGGAGGCACCCTACCCCTTGGCTTTCCTATAAATAGAGGTGGAGAGGAGCTCTTCACACTCATCCCTTGCTCTCATACACATGCCATGCATTATCTGGCTTTCTCTCTCCCTCCCACGAAATAGTTTCGTAGAGCCGAAAGGCTGTGTGGGTTCCGGCAGGAACTAGTTCTGGACGGCGAAGCCCTGTCGGATAGCTGACACCGTATGTGTGCAACCCCGTAGAGAGGTCGTAGTTTCGATCTTTTGTCCGAGGGGCTATTCGAGGGTCCTCCCGAAGGGCTGTCCGAGTTACTGTTCGAGCCTCGAGGGTCCTCCCGAAGGGCTGTCCGTGACATCGTCCGAGCGACTGTCCGACCGCCTCCCGAAGGGCTGTCCGACGAGGGAGTACATCCTCGCGGTTGGGAGGTTGTAAATCCTAGCTGCGGGGATCTGCACCGACGATCTACATCGACTCTTCTTCCGCTGCGCCACGAGTCGGTAATGATTAGATCAAACCCTGTATGCAGTGTCCATAGTGGTCCTGGGCGTGCTCGCTGTACCGAATTTTTTTGTTTTCTGTCGCGTTCCCTTACATCTCCTAGATTAGATCTTGGGTGTTCGTAGGAATTTTTTTGATTTTCATGCAACGTTCCCATAAACGTCACCATAAGGGTGCCTCTTAATGGGCCGGCCCAGTAGGAAGTTACGTACGTTTTGGTTTGTTGCGTATGTGTAGATTCATTCTTTTTTCCTATTTTAGTTTTATTTATATTTCCAAAGATTGTAAAAATATAGTTCAAAAAGATACTTACTCAATTTTAAAAAATATTCACTACACATTAATAAATGCTCATGTAGAACATATTTCGTACAATTAAAAAACGTTTGCGTCATTTCAAAAAATATGTTCACGCATTTCTAATACATGTTCCTGGAAATTTTAAAATACATTTATACAATGTAAAAAAATGTTCACACAATTTTCAAAAATGTTTCGCGCCATTATAAAAAATGTTCGTCAGACTTAAAAAAATGTTCATGTGTTTCCAAAATATGTTCCAGACATATTAAAAAAATGTTTTATAGTGTAAAAAATATGTCTATGTAATTGCAAAAATCTTTCGTACCATTCAAAAAGATGTTTATGACATTAAAAAAAATGTTCTAACACTTCATAAATGTTTGCAGATTTTAGAAAAATGTTCATGGCATTTTATTAAACATTTCAATGTGTGTTAACAAATTGTTCGCCATGCATATAAAATTGTTTAATGTGCATTTAAGGAATGTTCGGCATGTATTAAAAATATATTCAGCGTGTACTTAAAAATTGTACAACATGTATGTGAAAAATATTAAACCTATATACATAAAATATACAATGTGCTTTTTTAAAAGACATGTGTTGAAAAATGAAAAAATGGAAATGAAAAATCAATGAAAACCAAAAATAAAAAAGGAAAAAAGAAAAATGGAAGAAAACCAAAAGAAATCTGGAAGAAAAAATGAACAAAAAACTCCAAAATAAAACCCATGAAAACACATAAAAACAGAAAGAAAGAAAACCACGTGGAAGATTTTCAAACCGATCTGCACCAGTCATAAAACCTTAACAAAACCGTGTAATTTGCCGGCCCACTAAAAAAATCTTGAGCAATGCTACCACATGACGGACCTAAATCCGACAGATCTCGGGTAGACTAAGAGCCTTAACACGATGATAACAGGGGCATGAGTTTTACCCAGGTTCGGGCTCTCCTCGGAGATAAAACCCTACGTATTGCTTGTGTTTTATTGCTTTTGAGTTGAGTACAAAGTACAAATGATCTACCACGAGATCGTTGTGTGTGTCATCTGCATGCCCTATGACACGTCTCAAACGTATCTATAATTTATAAAGCATTCATGCTATATTTACATCATTTATTTATATTTTTGGCATAATATTTATTTGGACTAACATATTAATCTAGTGTCAGAGGCCAGTTCATGTTTTTTTAATTGTTTTTAGGTTTTTAGGTGAGAAATTCATGGAACCGGAATGAGCTGAAATTTTTTGTGATTTTTTAATGGAAAATATCGGATTTTTGGCGAAGGAAACGTCGTAAGGCGGTTGCCAAGGGCTCCACACGGCCTCCCGCGCTGTCTAAGCCCCACCAACGCGAGGGACCCATCTGGACGCTGCGAAGGTCGGTTGGGGCTCTATTTTGGCTGCAAGAAAGCTAAATTTAGGGAAAAAAGTGCCCTTAAATTCTGCCCTATAGGAGTTACAGATATTTAAAAGATGGTGTTCGGCCAAAAAACACAAGTGAAAATAGGAGACAGTAAAGAGAGATCCAATCGAGGGGAGAGCTCCCTCTCTCCCCAAAGGGCCAAGGAAGAGGAAGAAGGAGGGCCCTTCCCACTCTCCTCTAGTGGTGCCGAGACGTCGCCGGGGACATCTCCATCATCACCATCACCACCAACCCTCTCTCCGTTCTCATGGTGATGTGTGAGTAGTGCATACTCGGGGCTGAGGGTATGTACTAGTAGCTTTGTATTCGATTTCTCTCTCTCTCTCCCATGTTTTTGAAGGATTTGATCTTGATTGTATCATGAGCTTTATTAACTTAGTTGGATCTTGTGATGTTCATCTTCCTCTATTCTTTTTGTGGTGAATTGAGTCTTGCTTTTTGAAGTTTCTTTATATTGGATTGAATACTTTGGATTTGAGATTACATGATGCATGTCTAGTAATTAAGTTGAAGATACCCATGGTGACATTGGGGTACTCTTTGCATAAAGGTTGAACGATAGTATCATATATTGTTGTCGTAATACAATTTATAGGACTACCCGTGGCACATTGGGGCGGTTAAATAGATTAAGATTGGAAAGACCACTTTGAGGTGGTTTGCTGTTAAGCGCACCTACGCGATTCCGTCCTACTTTCTCTGATAAAAACAAAAACTTTGGAGTGATTCTTTGTTTCACTTGTTGAGGGATTATCATGTGGTTTAATTATGTTAATGATATTGAGAGTTAGCACTAGTGAAAGTATGAACCCTAGGCCTTATTTCCAAGCATTGAGACTCTGTTTTACTCACTTTTGTTACTTGCTACCTTGTTGTTTTTATTTATTCAGATTACAAAAGGCTATTTCTACCATCCCTATTAGACATCTATCATCATCTCTTCACCGAACTAGTGCATCTATACAGCTGACAACTGTATTGGGTGTGTTGGGTACACAAGAGAACACTTGTTGTTGATTGCAGGGTTGTTTGAGAGAGTGTTGGGGAACGTTGCATGGGAAACAAAAATTTTCCTACGCACACGCAAGATCTATCCATGGTGATGAGCATCTACGAGAGGGAGAGTGAATCTACATACCCTTGTAGATCGCTAAGCGGAAGCGTTAATAAACGCGGTTGATGTAGTCGAACGTCTTCGCGATCCAAATCGCCGAGCGTCCCGCGATCCAATCACGATCCTTCCGATCTAGTGCCGAACGGACGGCACCTCCGCGTTCAACACACGTACGGCTTGATGACGCCTTCACCTCCTCGATCCAGCGAGCGATGGTGAAGTAGTGGTTGAGTTCCAGCAGCACGACGGCGTGGTGATGATGGTGAGGAACAATCTCTGCAGGGCTTCGCCAAGCGCTACGGAGATTATGACGGAGGAACTAGAGGGTTAGGGTTGCCGCACACGGTTTGGGGAAATCTTGATGTGTCCCGTGTGCTAGCCCTGCCCCTCTATTTATATGTTGAGCCTTGGGGTCTAAACTTGGAGTAAAAGCCTCCTCCGGGTCGGTTTTGCCCGCACAAGGTCGGTTTGGCCCGCAGGGAAAGAGTCCAACTCGGATCCCTGCCGAACCGTGCACAGCCGCGCACAAGCGGTAGTACCGCTTCACACAAGCGGTAGTACCGCTTGGGCGGTAGTACCGCTTCACACAAGCGGTAGTACCGCTCGGGCGGTAGTACCGCTTCACCAAGCGGTAGTACCGCTTACGCGGCAGCAAAACTACTTTTGCACTTTCCAATACCTTGTGGGCTTTATCCCTTTGGCTCATATAAAGTATTGCTGCACCCGAACACTTCGGTAAACATCCGGAACCCCTTCCGGTGAACTCCGGAACCCTTCCGGAGATCAAAACACTATTATCACATATATCAATCTTTACCTCCGGACTATTCCGGAGATCCTCGTCATGTCCGGGATCTTATCCGGGACTCCGAACAACTTTCGGTCACCAACATAATAACTCAATTATACTAATCGTCACCAAACGTTAAGTGTGTAGACCCTGCGGGTTCGAGAACTATGTAGACATGACCGAGACACCTCTACGATCAATAACCAATAGCGGGACCTGGATGCCCATATTGGCTCCTACATATTCTACGAAGATCTTTATCGGTCGAACCTCTATGTCAAGGATTCAGTTAATCCCGTATGCTGTTCCCTTTGTTCTTCGGTATGTTACTTGCCCGAGATTCGATCGTCGGTATCACTATACCTAGTTCAATCTCGTTACCGGCAAGTCTCTTTACTCGTTCCGTAATACAAGATCCTGTGGCTAACTCTTTAGTCACTTTGCTTGCAAGGCTCAATGTGATGTTGTATTACCGAGTGGGCCCTGAGATACCTCTCCGTCATACGGAGTAACAAATCCCAGTCTTGATCCATGCCAACCCAACAGACACCCTCGGAGATACCTGTAGAGCACCTTTATAGTCACCCAGTTACGTTGCGACGTTTGATACACACAAGGTATTCCTCCGGTGTCAGTGAGTTGCATGATCTCATGGTCAAAGGAACAGATACTTGACATGCAGAAAACAATAGCAATAAACTGACACGATCAAATGCTACGTTTACAGTTTGGGTCTTGTCCATCACATCATTCTCCTAATGATGTGATCCCGTTATCAAATGACATCTCATGTCAATGGCTAGGAAACCTTAACCATCTTTGATCAACGAGCTAGTCAACTAGAGGCTTACTAGGGACACAGTGTTGTCTATGTACCCACACATGTATTTGAGTTTCCAATCAATACAATTATAGCATGGATAATAAACGATTATCATGAACAAGGAAATATAATAATAACCAATTTATTATTGCCTCTAGGGCATATTTCCAACAGTCTCCCACTTGCACTAGAGTCAATAATCTAGTTCACATCACTATGTGATTTACATTGTAATGAATCGAACACCCATGCAGTTCTGGTGTTGTTCATGTTTAGCCCTTGGAAGAGGTTTAGTCATCGGATCTGCAACATTCAGATCCGTGTGTATTTTGCAAATATTTATGTCGTCCTCCTTGATGTAATCGCGGATGGAATTGAAACGTCGCTTTATGTGTCTGGTCCTCTTGTGAAATCTTGGTTCCTTGGCTAGAGCAATGGCACCAGTATTATCACAAAACAGAGTCATTGGGTTAAGTGCACTAGGCACTACTCCAAGATCTGTCATGAACTCCTTCATACAGACACCTTCCTTCGCCGCCTCCGAGGCAGCGATGTACTCCGCTTCGCATGTAGAATCTGCTACCACGCTTTGCTTGGAACTGCACCAGCTAACCGCACCCCCATTAAGAATAAATACGTATCCGGTTTGCGACTTAGAGTCATCCGGATCAGTGTCAAAGCTTGCATCGACGTAACCCTTTACGACGAGCTCTTGATCACCTCCATAAACGAGAAACATGTCCTTAGTCCTTTTCAGGTACTTCAGGATATTCTTGACCGCCGTCCAGTGTTCCATTCCTGGATCACTTTGAAACCTTCCGACCATACTTATGGCAAGGCTGACATCGGGTCTTGTGCACAGCATTGCATACATGATAGAGCCTATGGCCGAAGCATAGGGGATGACACTCATCTTTTCTCTATCTTCTGCAGTCACTGGGCATTGAGTCTTACTCAACTTCACACCTTGCAAAACAGGCAAGAACCCCTTCTTGGACTGATCCATTTTGAACTTCTTCAAAATCTTATCAAGGTATGTGCTTTGTGAAAGTCCTATTAAGCGTCTTGATCTATCTCTATAGATCTTGATGCCTAATATGAAAGCAGCTTCTCCTAGGTCCTTCATTGAAAAACTTTTGTTCAAATATTCCTTTACGCTTTCCAGCATTTCTATATTGTTTCCAATCAGCAATATGTCATCCACATATAATATTAGAAACGCTATAGAGCTCCCACTCACTTTCTTGTAAATACAAGCTTCTCCGTAAACTTGTATAAACTCGAACGCTTTGATCACATCATCAAAACGAAGATTCCAACTCCGAGATGCTTGCACCAGTCCATAAATGGATCGCTGGAGTTTGCAAACTTTGTCAGCATTCTCTGGATCGACAAAAACCTTCTGGTTGCATCATATACAACTCTTCCTTAAGGAAACCGTTAAGGAACGCTGTTTTGACATCCATCTGCCAAATTTCATAATCAAAAAAGGCAGCTATTGCTAACATGATTCTGACGGACTTAAGCATCGCTACGGGTGAGAAGGTCTCATCGTAGTCAACTCCTTGAACTTGTGAAAAACCCTTTGCCACAAGTCGAGCTTTATAGACGGTGACATTACCGTCCGCGTCCGTCTTCCTCTTAAAGATCCATTTGTTCTGAATGGCCTTACGCCCTTCAGGTAATACTTCCAAAGTCCATACTTTGTTTTCATACATGGATCCCATCTCGGATTTCATGGCCTCTAACCACTTCTCGGAATCCGGGCTCATCATCGCTTCTCCATAGCTCGTAGGTTCATCGTTGTCTAACAACATGACTTCTAAGACAGGGTTGCCGTACCACTCAGGAGCAGTACGCGTCCTTGTCGACCTACGAGGTTCGATAGCAACTTGATCCAAAGCTTCATGATCATCATCATTAACTTCCTCTTCAGCTAATGTAGGCTCCACAGAAACAACTTTCTGCGCTGCGCTACTCTCAGGTTGAAGTAAAGGCTCAACAACCTCATCAAGTTCTATCTTCCTCCCACTCAATTCTTTCGAGAGAAACTCTTTCTCAAGAAATGTTCCGTTTTTAGCGACAAACACTTTGCCTTCGGATCTGAGGTAGAAGGTATACCCAACTGTCTCTTTTGGGTATCCTATGAAGACGCATTTCTCCGCTTTGGGTTCCAGCTTTTCAGGCTGAAGCTTTTTGACATAAGCATCACATCCCCAAACTTTAAGAAACGACAGCTTTGGCTTCTTGCCAAACCAAAGTTCATATGGCGTCGTCTCAACGGATTTCGATGGTGCCCTATTTAAAGTGAATGCAGCTGTCTCTAATGCATAACCCCAAAACGATAGTGGCAAATCGGCAAGAGACATCATAGATCGCACCATATCCAATAAGGTTCGATTACGACGTTCGGACACACCATTACGCTGTGGTGTTCCAGGCGGTGTTAATTGTGAAACAATTCCACACTGTCTTAAGTGACTGCCAAACTCATAACTCAGATATTCTCCTCCTCGATCAGATCGTAGGAATTTAATCTTCTTGTTACGATGATTCTCAACTTCACTCTGAAATTGTTTGAACTTTTCAAATGTTTCAGACTTGTGTTTCATTAAGTAAATATACCCATATCTACTTAAGTCATCAGTGAAGGTGAGAAAGTAACGATAACCACCGCGCGCCTCAATGCTCATCGGACCGCACACATCAGTATGTATGATTTCCAATAAGTCACTTGCCCGTTCCATTGTTCCAGAGAACGGAGTTTTAGTCATCTTGCCCATGAGGCATGGCTCACATGTGTCAAGTGATTCAAAATCAAGTGACTCCAAAAGTCCATCAGCATGGAGCTTCCTCATGCGTTTTACGCCAATATGACCTAAACGGCAGTGCCACAAGAAAGTGGTATTATCATTATCAATTCTACATCTTTTGGCATCAATGTTATGAACATGTGTATCATTACTATCGAGATTCAATAAGAATAAACCCCTCACATCGGGTGCATGACCATAAAAGATATTACTCATATAAATAGAACAACCATTATTCTCTGATTTAAATGAGTAACCGTCTCGCAATAAACAAGATCCAGATATAATGTTCATGCTTAACGCAGGCACCAAATAACACTTATTTAGGTTCATCACTAATCCCGACGGTAATCGAAGAGCGAGCGTGCCGACGGCGATCACATCAACCTTGGAACCATTTCCCACGCGCATCGTCACTTCGTCCTTTGCCAGCCTCCGTCTATTCCGCAGTTCCTGTTTTGAGTTGCAAATATGAGCAACCGCACCGGTATCAAATACCCAGGCACTACAACGAGAGTTGGTAAGGTACACATCAATAACATGTATATCATATATACCTTGTTTGTTGTTGGCCGCCTTCTTGTCAGCCAAATACTTGGGGCAATTCCGCTTCCAGTGTCCAGTTCCCTTGCAATGAAAACACACAGTTTCTGGTTTGGGTCCAGCCTTGGGTTTCTTCACGAGAGGAGCAACTGCTTTGCCACTCTTCTTGGAGTTACCCTTCTTACCCTTGCCATTTTTCTTGAAACTAGTGGTTTTATTGACCATCAACACTTGATGCTCCTTCTGAATTTCAGACTCAGCGGCTTTCAGCATCGCAAACAGCTCGGCGACTGACTTGTTCATCCCGTGCATGTTATAGTTCAACACGAAGCTCTTGTAGCTAGGTGGCAATGATTGAAGAACTCTGTCAGTGATAGCCTCTGGCGGAAGGGGCATCCCTAACTCAGCCAGACGGGTGGAGTACCCAGACATTCTGAGCACGTGATCACTGATAGACCCGTTCTCCTCCATCTTGCAAGCATAGAACTTATCGGAGATCTCATATCTCTCGATCCGGGCATTCTTCTGAAAGATAAACTTCAACTCCTGGAACATCTCATATGCTCCATGACGTTCAAAACGTCTTTGAAGTCCCGGTTCTAAGCCATACAACATTGCACATTGAACTATTGAGTAATCATCAGAACGAGCCTGCCAGGCGTTCACAACGTCTAGAGACTCAACTGGAGCGGGTGGATCACCAAGCGGTGCATCAAGGACATAAGCCTTCTGGGAAGCCGTAAGGATAATCCTTAGATTACGGGCCCAGTCCACAAAGTTACTTCCATCATCTTTCAACTTAGCTTTCTCTAGGAACGCATTAAAATTCAGGGGTGCTACTGCGCGAGCCATGATCTACAACATGAATATTGCAAAGACAACTTAGACTATTGTTCTTAGATAATGAGTTTAGTTAATCATATTTAAAAAACTCCCACTCAAATTGACATCCCTCCGATCATTCGAGTGTAACATGATCCAAATCCACCAACTCAAGTCCGATCATCACGTGAGTTGAGGTGGTTTCAATGGTGAACATCTTCATGTTGATCATATCTACTATATGACTCATGTTCGACCTTTCGGTCTCTTGTGTTCCGAGGCCATGTCTGTACATGCTAGGCTCGTCAAGTTTAACCCGAGTGTTCCGCACGTGCAACATGGCTTACACCCGCTGTATGCGAACGTAGAGTCTATCACACCCGATCATCACGGCGTGTCTCGAAACGACGAACTTTCGCAACGGTGCACACTTGGGGAGAACACAATTTATCTTGAAATTTAAGTGAGGGATCACCTTATAATGCTACCGTCGTCCTAAGCAAAATAAGATGCATAAAAGGATTAACATCACATGCAAATCATAAGTGACATGATATGGCCATGAACTTGTGCTTTTGATCTCCATCTCCAAAGCACCGGCATGATCTCCATCGTCACCGGCATGACACCATGATCTCCATCATCTTGATCTCCATCAACGTGTCGCCATAAGGTTGTCGCGCCGACTGTTGCTTCCACGACTATAGCTAACGTTTAGCGATAAAGTAAAGCATTACATAGCGCTTAATGATTGACACGCAGGTCATACAATAATTAAAGACAACTCTATGGCTCCTGCCAGTTGCCGTACTCATCGACATGCAAGTCGTGATATTCTATACAACACATGATCATCTCATACATCACATATATCTCATCATGTAATTGGCCATATCACATCACAACATACCCTGCAAAAACAAGTTAGACGTCCTCTAATTGTTGTTGCAAATTTTACGTGGCTGCTACGGGTTTGCAAGAACCGTTCTTACCTACGCAAAACCACAACGTGGTGTAGTGATTGCTTTTTGATCTTCTAAAAGAACCCTCTTCATTGAAATCGATTCAACTAAAGTGAGAGAGACAGACACCCGCTAGCCATCTTTATGCAACGAAGTTACATGTCAGTTGAAGGAACCTGTCTCGCGTAAGTGTACGCGTAATGTCGGTCCGGGCCGCTTCATCTCACAGTACCGCCGAATCAAATATCAACTAGTAACGGCAAGCAATATGTATACACCCACGCCCACAACTCGTTTGTGTTCTACTCGAGATCTCATCTACGCATAGACCTAGCTCATGATGCCACTGTTGGGGAACGTTGCATGGGAAACAAAAATTTTCCTACGCACACGCAAGATCTATCCATGGTGATGAGCATCTACGAGAGGGAGAGTGAATCTACATACCCTTGTAGATCGCTAAGCGGAAGCGTTAATAAACGCGGTTGATGTAGTCGAACGTCTTCGCGATCCAAATCGCCGAGCGTCCCGCGATCCAATCACGATCCTTCCGATCTAGTGCCGAACGGACGGCACCTCCGCGTTCAACACACGTACGGCTTGATGACGCCTTCACCTCCTCGATCCAGCGAGCGATGGTGAAGTAGTGGTTGAGTTCCAGCAGCACGACGGCGTGGTGATGATGGTGAGGAACAATCTCTGCAGGGCTTCGCCAAGCGCTACGGAGATTATGACGGAGGAACTAGAGGGTTAGGGTTGCCGCACACGGTTTGGGGAAATCTTGATGTGTCCCGTGTGCTAGCCCTGCCCCTCTATTTATATGTTGAGCCTTGGGGTCTAAACTTGGAGTAAAAGCCTCCTCCGGGTCGGTTTTGCCCGCACAAGGTCGGTTTGGCCCGCAGGGAAAGAGTTCAACTCGGATCCCTGCCGAACCGTGCACAGCCGCGCACAAGCGGTAGTACCGCTTCACACAAGCGGTAGTACCGCTTGGGCGGTAGTACCGCTTCACACAAGCGGTAGTACCGCTCGGGCGGTAGTACCGCTTCACCAAGCGGTAGTACCGCTTACGCGGCAGCAAAACTACTTTTGCACTTTCCAATACCTTGTGGGCTTTATCCCTTTGGCTCATATAAAGTGTTGCTGCACCCGAACACTTCGGTAAACATCCGGAACCCCTTCCGGTGAACTCCGGAACCCTTCCGGAGATCAAAACACTATTATCACATATATCAATCTTTACCTCCGGACTATTCCGGAGATCCTCGTCATGTCCGGGATCTTATCCGGGACTCCGAACAACTTTCGGTCACCAACATAATAACTCAATTATACTAATCGTCACCAAACGTTAAGTGTGTAGACCCTGCGGGTTCGAGAACTATGTAGACATGACCGAGACACCTCTACGATCAATAACCAATAGCGGGACCTGGATGCCCATATTGGCTCCTACATATTCTACGAAGATCTTTATCGGTCGAACCTCTATGTCAAGGATTCAGTTAATCCCGTATGCTGTTCCCTTTGTTCTTCGGTATGTTACTTGCCCGAGATTCGATCGTCGGTATCACTATACCTAGTTCAATCTCGTTACCGGCAAGTCTCTTTACTCGTTCCGTAATACAAGATCCTGTGGCTAACTCTTTAGTCACTTTGCTTGCAAGTCTCAATGTGATGTTGTATTACCGAGTGGGCCCTGAGATACCTCTCCGTCATACGGAGTAACAAATCCCAGTCTTGATCCATGCCAACCCAACAGACACCCTCGGAGATACCTGTAGAGCACCTTTATAGTCACCAGTTACGTTGCGACGTTTGATACACACAAGGTATTCCTCCGGTGTCAGTGAGTTGCATGATCTCATGGTCAAAGGAACAGATACTTGACATGCAGAAAACAATAGCAATAAACTGACACGATCAAATGCTACGTTTACAGTTTGGGTCTTGTCCATCACATCATTCTCCTAATGATGTGATCCCGTTATCAAATGACATCTCATGTCAATGGCTAGGAAACCTTAACCATCTTTGATCAACGAGCTAGTCAACTAGAGGCTTACTAGGGACACAGTGTTGTCTATGTACCCACACATGTATTTGAGTTTCCAATCAATACAATTATAGCATGGATAATAAACGATTATCATGAACAAGGAAATATAATAATAACCAATTTATTATTGCCTCTAGGGCATATTTCCAACAGAGAGAACCACCTTCATCCTACATCTCCCGCAGAATGATAAAGCTTAGGTCATCCGCTTGAGAGAAATTTACTGATGTACTACAAAACTCTGCGCTTGGTGGCCTAGCAAAGTTTACAAGAATAAAGTTGTGTATTAGACATTACCCTACCCCTCAGTTTATATAGACACCAGGGGGTCTCGGGTTACATCCTAGTCGGCTACATACAAAGAGAACGGGTTGTAGACGACTTCTAACAACTTGGAGTATACTAAAGTCTTCGAGAGCCTTCCTTTCCTACGCCATGGGTCGCCTTGACGTGGCCCACTGGTGAACCGACATGGGGGTCCTCGGCCCGACCATTTTGGCCGGGAGACGACGTGGTGAGTGACCCCCAGTCCGGGACATCGTCACCACACGCCTTGCAATAGACAAGATTTAGTTCTCGTGCACACGAAACACCATGGAGACAAACATTGGGGGCGCGGCTATGTCTCGCTTTATGCGAGACAGTAGCTCGACTCGCCTAAGGGAGCCGGTAGTGGCCCGGCCCAGTAGCCATGGGAGTTCGTCAAGTTGATGTCAGCATGTATTTGTTTTCACTTATGATTATATTTAAAAAAAATAGTAAATACATATATTATGATTTCTTTTTCAAAGTTTGCACATTTAAAAATATATTCATGTAGTGTCAAAAATGTTCAATCAACTTTTATAATTTTTTTGTTCCCTTCAATGGAAATTATGTGTGACATTAAAAAATGTTCTTGCATTTGAATAAAATGCACGTAACATTTTTCAAAAATGTTGTACAATGTGAAAAAGAAAATTCGTGTAATTCCAAAAAATTGCACTACTCGATTTTTTTATTACAATTAAAAAAATGTTCACATATTTCAAAAATGTGTTTATGACATATTTGTAAAATGCTTATACTGTGTAAAAAATGTTTGCATAATATTAAAAAATATTTCATAATATTCAAAAATATGTTTCCCCGTGTATTTCAGAAAATATTTAACACGTATTCAGAAAAATGTTCAACAATGAGTATTTGAAAAATCTATTTGAAATTCTTTAAATGTCTATAAAAATTTATTTTAGAAGTATACGAAAAAATGTACAATGTGTATGAAAAAAGTAGACATCGAAACAGATATTTGAAAATATATTATTCGTGTATTTAGAAAATATTAAACATGTATAAAAATATATTCTTAATGTATACAAAAATATACAATATGCATGAAAAACTAGTCATGCGTTGAATAAAATAAAATAAAATAAATCTGAATAAAACTGGTGAAAACCGAAGAAAGAAACAAATAAAAGTAAAGAAAACCAAAGAAAAAACAAAAAAGGGAAGGAAATAACTGAAGGAAACATAGAAAATCCAAAGTAAACCTATCCAAAACAGTCAAAAAATACCGATAAAGAAAACTACAGGAAAAAAAACCGTGTGGCAGCTACAATATTGAGCGGAAAGTAGCGCCGCGCAAGAGGCAAGACCTACTTAGAGCAACTCCAATAGCTTTCGGATCCTTAGAAAAACTATCGTTTGTGTGAAGTTGAGACAAAAATAGCCCTCTAACAGCTCCCGTAAATTCAGAATTTATTTTATGGGTTCCCTTATAATTGCCTCTAACCCCCTTACATTTTTGGGAAGATGACCTTCCCGTATAATTTTGACGTGCCAAATCCACTAGAACTCTCACGCCGGACAACCCTTGCGCCGCCGCTGCCGTGGTCCCGCGCCTCCGCCGTCGCCGCTGTCACGTCGCCGACCACCACCGTCGTCATGCTAGGAGAGGAGCTCCCCTGTGAGGCGCCATGTGCGCCGCACCTCGGCCATGCCAGCCGCCGCTGATGGCGCCACTCGTCGTCGCGCCTCCCCGCCTCCTCCTCTAGCTGCCGCCATGCCACCACCAACACCGCCGACCACCGCTGCTACGGCGGATTCCACCGATGTGCCGACCCGCGCCACCGTGTCGCACGTGTCACGGACTTGCGGGCCATAGGCTATTAGCTAGGCTTTTTTAATGAAAATAGAAAGAAAAAAAATGGGAACTGAGAAATGTAGGTGTCAAACAACTTCGCCTAAATTATACGGTCATCCCGTAAACAATTTTTCCAGGGGATCCCGTAAAAGATCTTTTAAGAAAAGTTTTTTTAGGGTAGCTATTGGAGTTGCTCTATGTCTCGCAACGGGCTAGAAGTACCTAAATTGTCCCACTATAGTCCGAAATCAGGCCTACAGTTGCGTGAAGTACTTTGCTTGTTTCTACCAATTGGGCTGATTATGGTCCAACAAAGTGAGTACTTCTAGTGTTAAAAAACGTCTTATATTAGAGGACGGAGGGAGTATCTTTTAGTGATCTATAAACGCTCTTATATTTCACAGGGAGTACTCTTCTAGGCCGGCTCAGTCCACTGAGAAAGAGCAACCTAGGCTCGTATGCGCTGAAACAAACGCTGCTGCTCCATCTGAAAAACGAGAAGTGACGACATCACAGTTCTCTGAAGAAACAGAACACAGGGTTTAGACTTCTGTTTTTGGAATTTCGAACTTCAAACACAGGGTTCAGACTTCACCACTGAACACAAAATTGAATGTTACTATGCATACCAAATAAAAGTTCCATCCAACTCAAAAAACAAGTTCCATCTAACAAAACTAGAAACAAATTTCACAGCTGGACGAGTCAGAGACATTGATGTCGATCGTATCCTGCATAGCTGCGGGCCTGCGGCCCCGCCCAAGGATGATCCAGGTGAGCGAGCTAGCAGCCCTGGCATCTTCAGGTAGCCAGCCCAAAACCAAAGCCTAACTAGTACTACTACTCCTCTACTCGCATTCACTCGTCATGAATCATGTAATTACTCCTGATGTAATTGAAACGCAACCCGCCAAGCATTACTACTGTGTAAGCTCACGCAACGCAAGCGTAGGTCATGACTCGGTCGTGACACCCAGCGGTCAGCAGCGCATTACATCGCAGTAATGGCCGTATCAATGGCTTCTCCAGAAACCATCCATCCATCAACAAGGAATTGAAGAACTTCGCAGACTCACAGAATAACCATGACGCCTGGCAACTCTGAAGAAAAGGGGAGAAAAATGCATTTCAGAGTTAGCTAGCACCATGCATAATAACCTTCAGGTATCCTGTTTTTCACTTCCAGAGTTTCAGTATGGTCAGTCCATATTCAGAGAAGTGTTGGCTAACATTTTTTTGTCATCTCTTGGGGAGAGCGGAGAAGCGTCAAACTATGCAGAGCTGGACGCTGAGCAGCAGTTATTTTTGGCAGATATTCTGGTAGGTGAGTGTTGAAGTGCTTGCCTTGAATTTGCAAGAGGTAAATGCTAGCACTACTGCTAGTCTGAAGATGCTCCAACAAGTTGCAGCACCACCCTGCTGCCAGGTTCATAACTGTTGCACAATCTTTGGACAAATTTTTTGCAACCCGAACTGCGATACCCTCCAATACATTCTGATCGCATGCCCTCCTTTTCAGTTACAACAACGGCACTTGGGCTAGCCTTTTTTTTTTTTTTGATAAGATGGCTTAAAATGGAGCATCAAGAGGATACGTAAGAGCAACTACAGCCGCGGAGAGCAAATTCGGGCCCTCGAATGCACGCGGACGTGACCGGACGCGTCCGCGTGCGGTGACTGATCACACCTCAAATTAGCTTTTCTGCATCCATATACCTTATTTTTAAAATATTAATTCCATACAAAACATGCAAACGAGGAAATCCATATATTACGTAGATCAAATAACCTATACTACCCTATGTCAACTATCTCCATGCCCGACTCCGGGTACATGGGCGGCAGCCGCAACTCCGGCTCCTCCGGCTGCTCCGCGTCGGGCTCCGCCTCCATCTCTGCGTCGAGTTCGGCGTAAAGCGCGTCGGTCGCCGCCCGTTCCTGTCGGATGAACTGTCGGTTGGCCTCCACATACGCCTCATCCTGAATGGACTCTAGGATGGCCTGCTGCTCCGCCATCTCGGCCGCTTGGGCGACCGCGAACTCCGCCTCCGCGTCCTCCATGCTGAAGCCCGAAGCCGGCGCCAGCTCCTCCTCCGGCTGCTCCACCTTCTCCTCCTCCGGATCCGCCACCTCCATCAGAGCCGGCCGCTACTCCTCCTCCTCCTCCTCCTCCCGCCGCCGCTCCTCCTCCTCCTCCTGCTGCTCCGGCGAGTCCGGAGGCAGGCCGGCTGCGATGTGGGCGGCGCGCCACACCCAGATCTCCTCCTCGATCTGGAAGCAGTGCTCCGGTGTGAGCATAGCATAGGTCGTCTTCTTTTGTCGGGCCATGGCGGACGGCGAGGGAAGATGGAGGTGGAGACGGAGAGGAATGTGCTCGGGTTGGTGGCACGGAGAGGGCGGAAGAGGTTGTGGCTAGGGTTGGGACGCCACTTGGCTTAAATAGCCGGACTTTGGCCTCGAGCGGTGAGCCGGAGCGGCGCCACACGGCGTTCACACCACCACCGAAGGAGGCACCCGTCTGACTATTGGGTTTCCGGGCGATTCCACGTGGGACCCGGCCGTCAGCCCAACGTGGCGGACGCGCCCGGTCGCGCCCGGGCCTCCCCATATCTGCCCTAGATTTTGGCTGGATATGAGGGGTGCCGGTGAGCCCGGGCGTATGAGTCCCGTTTGAGGCGCCCGTCTGGGTCAGTTTTTTTTTGACCGGTCACTGACCGGGCCGTCCGCCCGGGCGTTTGAGGCAAGTTTGGGGTGCCCGGCTGTAGATGCTCTAGCAAGCACACACCTGGCCTTTGCATAGTTAGGATGCACACAGCTAACACCAACACACATGAAAACACATTGGCAACTAGTAAAGTCATATAAGACCAAAGCTATGTGTAAGCGAGGAAAAAAACAATGTGATCAGATCGTGATCGGCAAATTTCAGCTATGACCATACCCGCACCAACCATCTCATTACACCATACGAATGACGAGATTCTTCAACAAAAACACCTTCAAGAAGGGAGCGATACTCAAGCGGAATAGACAAACCTGCTCCCCTGTATGTTGGCCTGACTCGTCCAGGCATAGGAACCGTCCGCCCCTCATTTGTCCACACTCACATCCGCTCTCCTCATATTTAAACCTTCAAATTCACACACAACCATGCAACATGGATCAACACACATTTTTCATAATTCATATTGTTATGTTGTGATCCAAATTCAAGTATAAAGATAAAGTCTAACTTCTGGCGAGCGAGCGGAGCGACGCCCGTCGCCGGGAGGCTTGGGGTGAAGCGGATCAATATTGACCTAGATCACCTGTGTTATATATATATCCTTTGTAAGCCGCCACGCGGGATAAGTTGATCACTTGTAAATCCCCGATGTTTGTAACCTCCCCCGATATAGTAAAGATTTGCTGGCTGGCGCCTGTGTTTTTTCCCCCTTCGTATTGGAGAAGTTTTCCACGTAAAAATCTCGTGCCTCCTGTGTTGATTTCGTTCTTCATCGTTTGATTTGCTTGTAGTATCTCTAACACATATAGGACATAAGACATAGTTCACACGGGACATATCAAACTAGAAAATATCATATAAGAATTCATCATATATGCCATCGGACTATCAATTTTTTGCATGTTTTACTAATAAGTACTATAACTAAAGCGGGAGGGATTCAATTTTTCTGGTTTTTTTGAATTTTTTTTGCCGCATACTGTTCGTATTTCATGGCAACGTCGGCGTCAGTGATGTGACGCCCCCGGCCCGATCGTGCGCTAACCATACACGCAAATGCACACGATCAAGCCTAGGGACTCACTTGAAGATATCACAACACAACTCTAAACACAAATAAAAGTCATACAAGCTTTATAATACAAGCTAGGGGCCTCGAGGGCTCAAATACATAAGCCCGCGATCAAGCGTCAGCGGAAACAACATAATATCTGAGTACAGACATAAAAGGGGAACAAGTTTGCCTTAAGAAGGCTAGCATAACAACGACACTGATCGAAAAGGCGTAGGCCTCCTGCCTGGGAGCCTCCGAATCTACTCCTGGTCGTCGGGGATCTCCACGTCGTAGTAGGCTCCACCGGAAGTGTAGTAGCGGTCGTCGGCGGTAGCAGCTGGCTCCTGGGATCCGTCATCTGGTCGCAGCAATCAGGTATGGGGGAAAAGAGTAGCAAAGCAACAGTGAGTACTCGTCCAAAGTACTCGCAAGACTGACATCAGAACTATACTAAGTATGCATCGGTATCAAAGGAATGGGGCTATATCTTTGGACTAAACTGCAGAAATGCCAGAATAGAGGGGAAAAACCTAGCCTATCGAAGACTAGCATCTTCAGCGTCTTGCAGCATTAGAAGAGCGCAGATTAGTACATAATTAAAGTAGCAAGCATGTTGTAGCAAAGCCCAGGGATCCTTCCTCGACTCCTTGTGAGAAAGCGATCCCGGAGCTTCCAAGTAATTAAAGTATCCAGTTCAAGTAGTAGTAGATCGGGATACAACACTGAGCGTCCTGTTACCGTGGACACGGCTATTCGAATAGATAACTTCCCTGCAGGGGTGCACTACTGTTACCCAACACGCTCGATTAACTCTGGCCGGACACACTTTCCTGGGTCATGCCCGGCCTCGGCTGATCGACACACCGCAGCCCGGCCTCGGCTGATCGACACACCGCTGCCCGGCCGCGCCTCGTAATTATCTCGCGGGTACCTTCCAGGTCAACCCGTCTTCACATCTCTCGCGGGTACCCCTCGGGGTCGACCCGACTTTAACACGGGTCTGAGATAAATGCCCAAGTAACAGTGTGGCCATGACATCAAGGGGGAAATCCGAGGAATCACCCTCGATGGATTCCTACTCGATGTAATCCGTCAAGGAGAACCAGGAGGAATCACCCTCGATGGTCCACTCTTGAGGGGTTGCACGACAGAGTCATCATCGGGAGGGGGAGAGCGAGGAATCACCCTCTGCAAACACCACCGATGTGCTATACTACAGAGATATCATCGGGAGTGCAGTACGAGGTATCACCCTCGGCACTTGATAGTAGCCCTGCAGAGTCGTACAACTAAGGGGGTGTGCGGTGAACTGGGGGTATCTGCACCTTGATCGCAATGATCGAGGTACTGGTAACAAGGCGGGGCAACTGGGACAAGGGTGAGGGGTCACTAATGGGTCACCAACCAACCTATTCTAAGCATTTTAGGATAACAGGTAAAGTAACAACAGCAGGTTACAAAAGCAGGCTATGCATCAGAATAGGAGCAAGCAATTACAGTAGTAAAATCTAATGCAAGCATGAGGGAGAAGGAAGTAGGCGATATAGGAATGATCAAGGGGGTTTTGCTTGCCTGGAAGCTCTGCTGAAAAGGAGGAAGGGTCATCGGTGACGTAGTCGATCACAGGGGCAGCGTCGGTCTCAGAGTCTACCGGAGAGAAGAGGGGGAAGAAATAATAAATAAAAAGCAGACAAATGCAATCACAGATGCATGGCACGGCAGTAAGCTATTCGAGGGGTGCCCTAATGCAGTACTACGCAAGTTAGTCGGAGCGGGAAACATCTGGAGGTGTTTTACCAGCTCTGGTCAATTATCGGACAGATGAATCGGAGGGGAAAGTTCCATGTTCATCATGCTAGAGAGGTGTGGCAGGTATGTGGGTGGCATATTCGGATTCTTCATATTTTTCTGATCATTTTTCATATATAAATTATTTTCATCCGAGTTACGGTTTATTTTATATGATTTTTCAAAGTTTTACTGAATTTCTGGAATTATTTTAATTATTAAATTCGAATTATCCGAAACAGTGTAAGGTGACGTCAGCATGACGTCAGTGTGACGTCAGCGGGTCAAACCCAGCTGACCAAAGTCAAACCTGACCAATGGGTCCCACTGGTCAGTGACGCAGTAGATAATTAGGGTTTATTTAAACTAATTAAAGATTAATTAGGCAGCGGGCCCCATCTGTCAGTGACCGTTTAAATTAACAGATTTAATTAACTGATTTATTATTTATAAAAACAATTTAATTAAAGCGGGGCCCGCATGTGAGTGGCACTGGGTTAATTAGCAGGGGTTAATTAGCGTCTAATTTAAGTGCTACAGTGCAGGGCCCGCGTGTCAGTGGGGTTAGGGGCTGGGTTAGTGGGCTAATCACCCGGGGTGCACCTGGCGGGGCCCACCGGTGTTTGAACTGTTGGAAATATGCCCTAGAGGCAATAATAAATTGGTTATTATTATATTTCCTTGTTCATGATAATCGTTTATTATCCATGCTATAATTGTATTGATTGGAAACTCAAATACATGTGTGGGTACATAGACAACACTATGTCCCTAGTAAGCCTCTAGTTGACTAGCTCGTTGATCAAAGATGGTTAAGGTTTCCTAGCCATTGACATGAGATGTCATTTGATAACGGGATCACATCATTAGGAGAATGATGTGATGGACAAGACCCAAACTACGAACGTAGCATATGATCGTGTCAGTTTATTGCTATTGTTTTCTGCATGTCAAGTATCTTTTCCTTTGACCATGAGATCATGCAACTCCCTGACATCGGAGGAATACCTTGTGTGTATCAAACGTCGCAACGTAACTGGGTGACTATAAAGGTGCTCTACAGGTATCTCCGAGGGTGTCTGTTGGGTTGGCATGGATCAAGACTGGGATTTGTTACTCCGTGTGACGGAGAGGTATCTCAGGGCCCACTCGGTATTACAACATCACAATGAGCCTTGCAAGCAATGTGACTAAAGTGTTAGCCACGAGATCTTGTATTACGGAACGAGTCAAGAGACTTGCCGGTAACGAGATTGAACTAGGTATAGAGATACCGACGATCGAATCTCGGGCAAGTAACATACCGAAGAACAAAGGGAATAGTATACAGGATTAACTGAATCCTTGACATAGAGGTTCGACCGATAAAGATCTTCGTAGAATATGTAGGAGCCAATATGGGCGTCCAGGTCCCGCTATTGGTTATTGATCGTAGAGGTGTCTCGGTCATGTCTACATAGTTCTCGAACCCGCAGGGTCTACACACTTAATGTTTGGTGACGATTAGTATAGTTGAGTTATTTTGTTGGTGACCGAAGGTTGTTCGGAGTCCCGGATAAGATCCCGGATATGACGAGGATCTCCGGAATAGTCAGGAGGTAAAGATTGATATATGTGATAATAGTGTTTTGGTTTCCGGAAGGGTTCCGGAATTCACCGGAAGAGGTTCCGGATGTTTCCCGAAATGTTCGGATACGAGAACACTTTATTTGGGCCAAGGGGTAAAGCCCACGAGGCTTAGGCAAGGTGCGAAAGGAAGTTTTGCTGGCGTCTGGGGCGGTACTACCGCTTATCATAAGCGGTACTACCGCTACGGGCGGTACTACCGCTTATCGTAAGCGGTACTACCGCTACGGGCGGTACTACCGCTTATCGTAAGCGGTACTACCGCTACGGGCGGTACTACCGCTTATCGTAAGCGGTACTACCGCTTGTACGCGATACTGCAGGGATCCGAGTTGGACTCTTTCCCTGCGGGCCAAACCGACCTTGTGCGGGCAAAACCGACCTGGAGGAGGCTTTTACTCCAAGTTTAGACCCCAAGGCTCAACATATAAATAGAGGGGCAGGGCTAGCACACGGGATACATCAAGATTTCCCAAGCCGTGTGTCGGCAACCCTAACCCTCTAGTTCTCCCGTCATAATCTCCGTAGTGCTTGGCGAAGCCCTGCAGAGATTGTTCCTCACCACCATCACCACGCCGTCGTGCTGCCGGAACTCATCTACTACTTCATCGCTCGCTGGATCGAGGAGGTGAAGGCGTCATCAAGCCGTACGTGTGTTGAACGCGGAGGTGCCGTCCGTTCGGCACTAGTTCGTGATCGGATCGAGGGACGACTTGCGATTTGGATCGCGGAGACGTTCGACTACATCAACCGCGTTTCTTAACGCTTCCGCTTAGCGATCTACAAGGGTATGTAGATTCACTCTCCCTCTCGTAGATGCTCATCACCATGGATAGATCTTGTGTGTGCGTAGGAAAATTTTTGTTTCCCATGCAACGTTCCCCAACATGAACACGGCGGCGCGCCGGTGGCGACCACCCGAGGCGGCGGTGATGCTCGGGATTCGCCCACAGGCGACCAAATCGGGCGCGGGACGGCTCGTTCGAACGAGCGAACGAGCGCGCGTCGGAAGGGGCAAGTGGCGTGAGCTGGGGGTGGCCGGAACGACGGCAACGGCGACGGCCGACGGCGGCTACGGGCCGCACTTGATGGTTCGACGGCTACGGGGTACGAGGAGGAGAAGGGAGAGGTCAGGAAGGAGCGCGAGCTCACAGTGGCGACGAAGAGCAGCTCGGGGAGGCCGGGGAGCTCGCGGTGGCGCAGATCGACGGCGCGGTCGTGCGGTGGCCGTGCGCGGAGAAGAAGCCTCGATGGCGGCGATGCGGCTCTCCCCCGCTTGAGCTCGACGGCGTAGACGAAGTAGGCAAGCACGGCGGTTCTCCAGGACATGCCCACGCGGCGCGGGGTGGCCGGTGGCTACGGCGGTGCGGCGGCGCAGCGACGGCAGGGTTCGGGCGCGAGCGAAACAGAGGGGGAGAGAGGCGAGGGAGAGAATTAGGGTTTCGGGGGGGGGGGGAGAGAGCAGGGGCTCCTCTTATCCATCTATGGCCCTCGATGGCCGTGCAAACACGGCGTCGGTGGCCGGCGAGCGGCGGCCTTCTCCTGGCGTAACGTGAGGTAGGGGAAGGCCGACCCAGATGGGCCAGGCCGCACTGTTGGGTTGAGTGGGCCAAGTGCACAGTGCACTTTTCCCATTTTCCTTTTCTTTTTCTTCTGCTTTATTCTTTTCTCTCTTTTGAAAAATGTTTAGCCACCACGTGACTTTTGTAAAATATGTGAATTGGCCCAATAAATACTATGCAATATTTACCACTGCCAGAAAAGGTTTGGTGACAAAAATGATTTCATTTGAATTTTGGATTAAATGAAATGGATTAATTAGTGTTGTTTTGGTACTGTTTCAGGTTGTTAGGGTCAACTTGGGAATTTTAATAATGTTGAGTTTATTTTTATAATAGCTTTGGGAATTTTTGTAATATTATGAACTATTTTGTTTAATTATTTGAAGAAGTTTTTATTTGACTTGCATTTTGAATTTTAAAATTGAAGTTGAATTATTTCCTAATGCAATTTAATGAAAAGGATCAAGATGACATGGCACATTATTTAGCTTAATGACAGGGGCAAGATCTGGGGATGTTTCAAATCTCCCCCACTACAAGAAATCTCGTCCCGAGATTTAAGAGGTGGGGTAAGGGGTATTTTCGGGATCAAGGATGCACAGGAGAGTCAGGTTTTGATCCTGTGGAACTGTGGTGAGTGTCGATTAAGAGTAAGAAGGGCGGTGACATCTTACGCAGTCACGACAACAAGACGTGTCCGAGGAAAGTCTGTCAGCTATGTCGGCAACAATGTCGGTACCAAGGGCTGGGAACGAAGAGAACCATTTTCCTGCTCGTAAGAACGAGGCGGACCAATAGACAAGGTTCTCGTCCACCGGCGGTTACCGGAATGTCATCAACAATAGTAACAAGGTTTTATTTGGTGGTGTTGACTTAAGCAGGGAATTATCACTGCTCAGATAAGTTAGGTTACAAGAAAGGTCAAACAGACCAATGGAAAGGAAAATGTGATTATACACAACTACTAGGTGTATATCCTTCCCAAGGAAAAGCAGAGCATGATATACATGGAAAGGAATAATTGCAGATAATCCAGCTCTCCGGGTGAATGTGATCACGAGAACCTAATGTCAGAGTTAGTAAAATCAATTAACCCGAAAAGAAGAGAGATCAGAATCCCAGAGTATAAAAGAGGAATAAAAGATCCTAATACCACCCATTGGCGACGTGGCCCCGTAAGCCACACAGCCATGTTAGTAAAACAGTTTTGCAAGGACTAGACTCAACTTTGGCCAAGGAGTTGGAAAGGGGGCTTCCTACAGGCAGTCGGCTCTGATACCAGCTTGTGACGCCCCCGGCCCGATCGTGCGCTAACCATACACGCAAATGCACACGATCAAGCCTAGGGACTCACTTGAAGATATCACAACACAAGTCTAAACACAAATAAAAGTCATACAAGCCAGGGGCCTCGAGGGCTCGAATACATAAGCTCGCGATCAAGCGTCAGCGGAAAAAAACATAATATCTGAGTACAGACATAAAAGGGGAACAAGTTTGCCTTAAGAAGGCTAGCTTAAAAACGACACTGATCGAAAAGGCGCAGGCCTCCTGCCTGGGAGCCTCCGAATCTACTCCTGGTCGTCGGGGATCTCCACGTCGTAGTAGGCTCCACCGGAAGTGTAGTAGCGGTCGTCGGCGGTAGCAGCTGGCTCCTGGGATCCGTCATCTGGTCGCAGCAATCGGGTATGTGGGAAAAGAGTAGCAAAGCAACCGTGAGTACTCATCCAAAGTACTCGCAAGACTGACATCAGAACTATACTAAGTATGCATCGGTATCAAAGGAATGGGGCTATATCTTTGGACTAAACTGCAGAAATGCCAGAATAGAGGGGAAAAACCTAGCCTATCGAAGACTAGCATCTTCAGCGTCTTGCAGCATTAGAAGAGCGCAGATTAGTACATAATTAAAGTAGCAAGCATGTTGTAGCAAAGCCCAGGGATCCTTCCTCGACTCCCTGTAAGAAAGCGATCCCGGAGCTTCCAAGTAATTAAAGTATCCAGTTCAAGTAGTAGTAGATCGGGATACAACACTGAGCGTCCTGTTACCGTGGACACGGCTATTCGAATAGATAACTTCCCTGCAGGGGTGCACTACTGTTACCCAACACGCTCGATTAACTCTGGCCGGACACACTTTCCTGGGTCATGCCCGGCCTCGGCTGATCGACACACCGCAGCCCTACCTAGAGCTCAGCAGAGAGGTCCCCGCCGGTCTACATACTAAGTGCTCAGGGGTCTTGGGCCCATCGCCCTTTGCACTCCGGGTCGTTATGCGACGAGCCGGGACGAGCACCACCTCATCCTGGATGGCACTGGCCCGACAGGCCCACAAGGCTGAACTGGACATCTGACAGAGCTTTCGGCTGATACATACGGCGCCGAGGGTGTAGGAGATATGCCCTAGAGGCAATAACAAGTGTTATTATTTATCTCCATGTTTGTAATTAAGTTTATGTTCCATGCTATAACTGCTATGGTTCTCGAGTCTACAATAACCACGAGGCTCGGAGGAAGACTCATATGCACGTGTGGAATAATAAACGGTAAAAAGTATTCCTAGTCTGGCCTCTAAGACTAGCTCAAGTGTTGCATGGTGGTTCTGTTTTCCTGATCATGGGCATGGCTATGCCGACAACTTTGAGGGCACAATGTTAGTAGAACACTTGTGTTGAATCGACCCGATTGATGTTATGCTATGAGATTCATTCGTCACAAGTTAATGGTTAATAACACAGAGAAGTTAATGTTTGCATAATTCCTTAGACCATGAGAGTGTCGAGTTTCTTCATGCTTGCTTCATGAACTTTGGGGTTTGTTAAACGTCATCCGTAAATGGGTGGCTATTACGGCGGCTTACGGGTTCATGGAAAAGTATGTCAAGTAACTTGATAGCTCAAGATTGGGATTTGCTCCTCCGACGATGGAGAGATATCTCTGGGCCCTCTCGGTGTTACGGTATCCATCATCGTCTGGCCAGACACAAGTGTGATTTGATCACAGGGATGCCGGAACACAGAAACGAGAAAAGAGAACAAAAACCGGCAACGAGGTAACTGGCATTGTGGACAAGTGTTGATCCACGAGGATGCCGATGTTTCTCACCTCGGGTATTTGTAACATATCGTGAAGCAACAGGAATAGCACGCGGCAACTGGAGGTTCACTCGAATATTCATTCGTGTGGGTATAGGGGTCAATATGGGTGTCCACGGCTCCGATGTTGATCATTGATCGGAAAGAGTTCCGGTCATGTCTATACTTCACCGAACCTATAGGGTCACACGCTTAAGGGTCATCTATCTGCTGAATACTAGACAGGGGTCTGAGAGAAAAACACCGAAAAAGTTTCGGACGAAACGGAAAAGTTCCGGAGAGGAAATCGGAATAGTTCCGGTAAAACTGAAAAGTTGTTTCAGGGGATACCATTAAGTCAAATTGGTTTCGGCACACGCCTGGAAATTCTTGGAGGATGCCAGAAGTGTTCTGGAAACTTCTGGAAATTTTCCGGGACAAAAACCGGAAATGTTCCGGAGCTGCCGGAACCGATTTGGTTGCTTTTCGCAGAAGAAACATTGTTCCGGAATTGTTTCGGAATGCGTTCAAAATTGTTTTAGTGGGTACTGGAATTGTTCTAGGCACACAGAAATAATTTGGGATTTAACGGACGCTGAAAAATGTCTTCGTGAATAGTGAAAGTGCTTTTTGGATTACTTTATGGAAAGCCATTTTTTGGGCTTTGCTCAAAAGATCTAAGGGAATGACATGGATGGATAGGACCCCTTTTGGGGGGAACCCACAAGGGGGTGGCCGGCCACATGTGGGCTTGCTCCATGGGGCCCCACTTGCCTTTTGGCTTCTCTTTTATGCCCTTGTGAAGGACTTCATCCATGTGCATTTTTGGTTTTATTGTAAAACCACCCTACCCCTTGGCTTCCCTATAAATAGAGGTGGAGGGGCTGCCTCCACACTCATCCCTTCTCACATACAAGTGCCATGACATTTCTGGCTTCTCTCTCCCTCCCAGCGAAATAGTGTCGTAGAGCCGAAAGGCTGTCTGGGTTCCGGTGGGAACTAGTTCTGGACGGCGAAGCCCTGCCGGATAGATGACACCGTATGTGTGCAACTCTGTAGAGAGATCGTAGTTTTGGTCTTAGTTTGAGAGTGCCTCCCGAAGGGCTGTCCGAGTGATTGTCAGAGTTTCGAGGGTCCTCCCGAAGGGCTGTCCGAGAGACCGTCCGGTTTTCGAAGGTCCTCCCGAAGGGCTGTCCGCGACACCGTCCGGGGGACTGTCCGACCGCCTCCCGGAGGGCTGTCCGAGGGGCAGATGTGGGAGTACATCCTCGCGGTTGGGAGGTTATAAATCCTAGCTGCGGGGATCTGCACCGCCGTTCGTCATCGACTCTACTTCCGCTGCGCTACGAGTCGGTAACGAAAAAGATCAAACCTTGTATGCAGTCTCCATAGTGGTCCTGGGCTGGTGCGTAGGTCGGAATTTTTTTGTTTTCTGCTGCGTTACCCTACAGAGGGCCCCATAAACCATTATCCCACGTGGTGGTAGTGCGTATAGGGCCAACGACCCACTCAGATCAATACCCAAATCCGTTAGCAAATTATTAGGAGCTCGCGGTGACGATCAGTACTCCTGTCGTCCCGTCTCGAGGAAGTGCAACAAGGGCCAGGCCCATCCCTCTCTAGGGCGGTCTCTGCCTGCCCGGCCGCGCCTCGTAATTATCTCGCGGGTACCTTCCAGGTCAACCCGTCTTCACATCTCTCGCGGGTACCCCTCGGGGTCGACCCGACTTTAACACGGGTCTGAGATAAATGCCCAAGTAACAGTGTGGCCATGACATCAAGGGGGAAATCCGAGGAATCACCCTCGATGGATTCCTACTCGATGTAATCCGTCAAGGAGAACCAGGAGGAATCACCCTCGATGGTCCACTCTTGAGGGGTTGCACGACAGAGTCATCATCGGGAGGGGGAGAGCGAGGAATCACCCTCTGCAAACACCACCGATGTGCTATACTACAGAGATATCATCGGGAGTGCAGTACGAGGTATCACCCTCGGCACTTGATAGTAGCCCTGCAGAGTCGTACAACTAAGGGGGTGTGCGGTGAACTGGGGGTATCTGCACCTTGATCGCAATGATCGAGGTACTGGTAACAAGGCGGGGCAACTGGGACAAGGGTGAGGGGTCACTAATGGGTCACCAACCAACCTATTCTAAGCATTTTAGGATAACAGGTAAAGTAACAACAGCAGGTTACAAAAGCAGGCTATGCATCAGAATAGGAGCAAGCAATTACAGTAGTAAAATCTAATGCAAGCATGAGGGAGAAGGAAGTAGGCGATATAGGAATGATCAAGGGGGTTTTGCTTGCCTGGAAGCTCTGCTGAAAAGGAGGAAGGGTCATCGGTGACGTAGTCGATCACAGGGGCAGCGTCGGTCTCGGAGTCTACCGGAGAGAAGAGGGGGAAGAAATAATAAATAAAAAGCAGACAAATGCAATCACAGATGCATGGCACGGCAGTAAGCTATTCGAGGGGTGCCCTAATGCAGTACTATGCAAGTTAGTCGGAGCGGGAAACATCTGGAGGTGTTTTACCAGCTCCGGGCAATTATCGGATAGATGAATCGGAGGGGAAAGTTCCATGTTCATCATGCTAGAGAGGTGTGGCAGGTATGTGGGTGGCATATTCGGATTCTTCATATTTTTCTGATCATTTTTCATATATAAATTATTTTCATCCGAGTTACGGTTGATTTTATATGATTTTTCAAAGTTTTACTGAATTTCTGGAATTATTTTAATTATTAAATTCGAATTATCCGAAACAGTGTAAGGTGACGTTAGCATGACGTCAGTGTGACATCAGCGGGTCAAACCCAGCTGACCAAAGTCAAACCTGACCAGTGGGTCCCACTTGTCAGTGACACAGTAGATAATTAGGGTTTATTTAAACTAATTAAAGATTAATTAGGCAGCGGGCCCCATCTGTCAGTGACCGTTTAAATTAACAGATTTAATTAACTGATTTATTATTTATAAAAACAATTTAATTAAAGCGGGGCCCGCATGTCAGTGGCACTGGGTTAATTAGCGTCTAATTTAAGCGCTACAGTGCAGGGGCCCGCGTGTCAGTGGGGTTAGGGGCTGGGTTAGTGGGCTAATCACCCGGGGTCCACCTGGCGGGGCCCACCGGTGTTTGAACACGGCGGCGCGCCGGCGGCGACCACCCGAGGCGGCGGTGATGCTCGGGATTCGCCCACAGGCGACCAAATCGGGCGCGGGACGGCTCGTTCGAATGAGCGAACGAGCGCGCGTCGGAAGGTGCAAGTGGCGTGAGCTGGGGGTGGCCGGAACGGCGGCAACGGTGACGGCCGACGGCGGCTACGGGCGGCGCTTGATGGTTCGACGGCTACGGGGTACGAGGAGGAGAAGGGAGAGGTCAGGAAGGAGCGCGAGCTCATAGTGGCGACGAAGAGCAGCTCGGGGAGGCCGGGGAGCTCGCGGTGGCGTAGATCGACGGCGCGGTCGTGCGGTGGCCGTGCGCGGAGAAGAAGCCTCGATGGCGGCGATGCGGCGCTCCCCCGCTTGAGCTCGACGGCGTAGACGAAGTAGGCGAGCACGACGGTTCTCCACGACATGCCCGCGCGGCGCGGGGTGGCCGGGGGCTACGGCGGCGCGGCGTCGGCAGGGTTCGGGCGCGAGCGAAACAGAGGGGGAGAGAGGCGAGGGAGAGAATTAGGGTTTCGGGGGAGAGAGAAAGAGAGCAGGGGCTCCTCTTATCCATCAATGGCCCTCGATGGCAGTGCGAACGCGGCGTCGGTGGCCGGCGAGCGGCGGCCTTCTCCTGGCGCAACGGGAGGTAGGGGAAGGCCGACCCAGATGGGCCAGGCCGCACTGTTGGGTTGAGTGGGCCAAGTGCACAGTGCACTTTTCCCATTTTCCTTTTCTTTTTCTTCTGCTTTATTCTTTTCTCTCTTTTGAAAAATGTTTAGCCACCATGTGACTTTTGTAAAATATGTGAATTGGCCCAATAAATACTATGCAATATTTACCACTGCCAGAAAAGGTTTGGTGACAAAAATGATTTCATTTGAATTTTGGATTAAATGAAATGGATTAATTAGTGTTGTTTTGGTACTGTTTCAGGTTGTTAGGGTCAACTTGGGAATTTTAATAATGTTGAGTTTATTTTTATAATAGCTTTGGGAATTTTTGAAATATTATGAACTATTTTGTTTAATTATTTGAAGATGTTTTTATTTGACTTGCATTTTGAATTTTAAATCGAAGTTGAATTATTTCCTAATGCAATTTAATGAAAAGGATCAACATGACATGGCACATTATTTAGCTTAATGACAGGGGCAAGATCTGGGGACGTTACAAGTGAACAGTAAGTATGTATGAACAGTAACTACGTATGAACAGTAACCGTGAATGAACATCGAACTCGTGTGAACAGTAACCTCCATGAACAGTGCCTCGCTGATGAATTAGTGCTCTTTCTCTAAAAAAAAAATTTCCCCCGAAGAAAAAATATGCAACTTTTTTTTTAAAAAAAATAGGATATATTTTACACATCATTTCTCCCCCTTCCTCCACCCTCACGTCCTTATATAGAGTGTTAAGATTTAGAATTTTTTATACATCATTTTTCGACACCGACGTACCGATGCACAACACCGACATACCAATACACAGCCGCCTCAATCGTCTCCTAATTCTTTTTGATGCTAGTGTTAACAGAGCACAAAAACAGTAGGCCGAAATTGTATATTTACACGAACAGTAATCCGTGGAAAAAATAAATTCTAGACCGATTACTACCCATTTTTATAACGCAACAACAATTAAAAGTGCACTAACAAATACCCGAACAATAACCGGACATTTTTCGAATGAACTCAGGACTACTAACCGAAACAATAAACCAAATAAACCGAAACAACAACTCCGAATAACACGGAGCAATAAAACCAGCGAAACGGAACAACACCTGAATAAACCAAAAACATTAACCCACGCGGATCATAAAACTGAAACAGTAACCCAATTTTAAACCAAAACAATACACCCGAATAAACAGAAACAACTAAAAAAAGAAAAAAAAACACTACGCATTCACGTGAACAGAAATCTATAAGAAATATATTAAAAAAAACCAAAAAAACTGGAACTCCTCCTCCCTAGAACCGAAACAGTAAAACCAGTGAAACGAACCAACACCGGAATAAACCGAAAACATTAGCCCACCCAAATCATAAACCGAAACAGTATCTACTAACAAATACCCAAACAAAACCGGACATTATCGGAATGAACTCATGACTACTAACCGAAACAATAGCCCAAATAAACCAAAACAACAACCTCGAATAACCCGGAGCAACAAAACCAGTGAAACGGAACAACACCTGAATAAACGAAAAACATTAACCCACATGAATCATAAAACTGAAACAGTAACCGAATTTTAAAATAAAACAATACACCCGAATAAACCGAAACAAAAACCGGACATTATCCGAATGAACTCAGGACTACTAACCGAAACAATAGACCAAATAAACCGAAACAACAAAACCGAATAATCCGGAGCAATAAAACCAGCGAAAGTACTAATACTAAAGCGGGAAGGATTCACTTTTTCCGTTTTTTTGAAAGATTACTACTCATTTTCCATCGCTGTCAGTGAACAGTACCGTATATGAACAGTACCGTCTGTGAAACAGTAATCACCTACGAACGATACCATACACGCGCAGTAATCGTCTGTGAACAGTATCGCGGGTGAACCGCCATCCCCGGATGAACAGTATTTCTGCTTAACCAGTGCTTCAAATAATCTGATTTTCTCGCTTTACTTCTTTTAGCTTTCACCGAAGAAAAATGCGCACGTTTTCAGTGAACAATAGTGATGAAGAGTACCATACATGAACAATAATCGTCTGTGAACAGTAACCGCGGGTGAACAGTCATCTCGGATGACCAGTACTTCTCCTTAACCAGTGCTCCAAATAATCTGATTTCCTCCCCTTACTTCTTTTAGCTTTCACCGAAGAAAAAAAAACACACGTTTCTAAAAAAAACTGAGATTTTTTTTACACATCATTTCTCTCCCCTTCCTCCACCCTCGCGTCCTTATATAGAGAGTTAGGATTTAGAATTTTCTATACATCATTTCTCAACACCGGCGTACCGATGCACAACCGCCTTAATCGTCTGCTGATCCTTTCCGATGATAGTGCTGCCAGGACACAAAAACAGTAGGTTGAAACTGTATGTTCGCATGAACAATAATCCATGGGAAAAATAAGTTATTGACCGATTACTGCCCATTTTTACAACGCAACAACAGTTAAAAGTGCACTAACAAATACCCGAGCAAAAACCGAAACATTATCCGAATAAACTAAAACATTAACCCACACGAACCATAGAACTGAAACGGTAACCGAATTTTAAACTAAAACAACACATCCAAATAAACCGGAACAAAAAAAAACACTATGCATTTACGTGAACAGAAATTCAGAAGAAATAAAAACAATAAATCAGCACTATGCATTCACGTGGACAATAATCCAAAAGAAATAACAAATAAAAATAAAAATATGTGTTGTTCTCTTACTTATTTCGATAAAATACAGACGAAATCGGTCACGGGCGCGGCGTACGCCGCGCTTCTTCAGCGCTAGTTCATAGGACTATAGAGGAAGTTCAATCACGGGCTCCGCTGCCCTTGCCATTGTCCTCGTGGTCGTGGAAGTAGCCGTTGAAGACGCAATAGGGGTTGAGACCGATCTGCTCGGCGCTGGAGCTAGATGTGTTGGACGCGGCACCGGACATGTTCAGATCTTCTTTGTGTGGAAGATCGGTGACGGCACGAACGGCCGAGGCTTGCTCCACCGCGACGCCACGGACGGCCGTGGCTTGCCGCTTCATGTGCGAGGTGTTCTTTCTCCAAACAAAAAAAACAGCAGCAGCAAAAACCTGGGACGAGACCGGGCTCTGGGCCCTGGGAGTGAAGTTGTTGCTATTGTGTTCCTGTCGGGATAAAGGTTGGACGTTTTCACACATAAAAATGCTGCTGGTTTCCCGGCAGGCAAAATGACTGGACAAGGGTTTTGCTTAACTGCTAATGAAGGATTGCTGCTTTGAAAGTAAAGCTGCAGCTGGTGATGATCACTGTTTTTTAATAAGCAGCACAAGAGCAATGCATGATCACTGTTTTCTGTCCATGCACGCCTGCATGCATGCATGCAAGCTTAAGTGTGATCTGCATGAATGCTTTGATGAAAATGAGCAAGTTGTGGTGATACCTAGTACGTACTTACTATGCTGTATCAACTAGCTTGGTCAATGGACACATTATGATCGGTGCATGTGTTTGTCCCGGCATAAACAACGATTAACACACAGGATTCAAGGAGCGTGCCTGACTCGTGCGTGGCCCTCGAAAGTATCACATGGACCAGCGTACCACCTTGAAGATTTGACAGGAATGCATGCAACAACCTTGAAAAGGTATATGACAGAACTCCCCCCCCCCCCCCCCCCCCCTCCCGCTGCCTATGTAGGAACTCTACTTGCCGCCGGCCCGCGCCCTCTATCCCTCCTCTCTCCTTGCCGCCACCAGTGCGCGCCAACGCCGACCGGGCTTCTTCTTGCTCCCATGTGGTGGGGGGCCGCGTGGGTCGAACTCACTAGGCCAGGGTGCAACACGGTGTGGGGCGCGGGGCTGGCGGTGGTGTCAGGCGCTCGCGACGCTGGTGTGGAGGGCTGCACGGTGGTGGTGGTGCGTGCTTGTGATGGCGGCAGTGGTCCCCGAAGCCCTGCTTACTGTACCCGCGTGACGCGGGGGCTGGTGGTGCCTCCTCTGGTCCGAGCCAGGCGGGCTCGCCTTGGGGTTTGCTGGCGGTGGTGCACGGCGGCCTCGCGGGGCACTCTCCAGCTTGGTCCTGGGGCCCGCATGCGGGTGGCTGGACCTGGGGCGAAGCATATCGGGGCTGTGGCCCCGGGCTGCAGGTGATGGGGCCGCGATGGTGGAGTTCGAGGCGACTCTGGGAGGGACCGTTGCGCCGTCAGAAGGATCGGCGTCGAAGGCCACATGTGTGGCTTCATGCTGGCTCTCCTGGGCCAAGCCCAGAAGGATATGGTCGGGGCTTGCTCGGCAACGGCTACCCTTAACACCGTTTTCACTATGAGGGTGTTGTCGTGAAGTTTAGGTGTCTAGGTCGTGGCATGGGGTTGATTTTAGGCCTTCATGTGCTCTTTCTCGACAGCAGCATGGTCATTTTGTTTTCGGCCTATGGCATTTTTCGGTGCGGTTTATGTTTTTGGTTATCCCGAGATCTGCTTTGCTAGAAAGCTTTCTCACTATCTTGTATCGTTCGGCCGTGTACTTTGTTTAATACTTTTTATATAAAGCTGGGCGAGAGCATGTTTTGTGGTACTCTAAAAGGCTTGGTTGCTCTTCCAAACAACATGAAAATCAATGACACAAACTAAGCTTCCGAGTTCCAGTTCAAAACAACACGCTATATAGTCCATTGTCTTGTTGGTTAAAACCCAATGACTGACTCTTATTGGTTTTATCTAGCAATGCCGGTGTTTATTGTGTTTTTACTTCGTTGAAAGCATTGCTCGGACTTGTTTTCAGGGCCAAAACCCATGATCTGGCGGTGGTTGAGCATCGTTTCCTTTGTGGAGGCATTGTTGTTGGAGAATCCTTCTCAGTGTACTGGTGATGTCAAGAGATGGTTGATGCGGATATGGTTGTGGATGTAGATTGTTGATCATTGTTTTGATCGCTTCGGTCTTTTTTGACTTTGCTAGTTGTCGGTGTAACTTTTATGTGTGTGCGTTTGCGTTGGACGTGTGTGTTCTACATATGCAGAGGCGTGCCGAGCATGTGCTTATTTTGTTTGTATCCGCTTGATGTTTCATTTATAACTAATAAAATTCATCCCTTATAGAAAAAAATCCACGGCCTTTATTAGGAGTGCATCAGAGTTAGACACATATTTTCCTTAACAAGGCCCAGAAGCTAGGAATTTTTGGGTTTAGAAATTAATTAGAGTTTTAACCTAGTTGTTAGGGTATGTATGACTCACATATTCACACTGAGGAGCTAAATTAGGCAAGTTTGACATTTTTGTTACCACTGTTTGGTCAGTGTGATAGACAGTATCAGTAAACGCCCTCATTTATATTCCCTGATGCGAAGCATTTCCGGCCACGGGCCACGTAGTGCGAGAGAGAAATGAAAATGTCCGATGGGTTGCAGCCCGCGCACAGACAGCAGCATGCATGCTCCATTATTTCTTGAGCCAGCGGAGAGACAAGCACTGAGGCAGGGCGAAGTGAAAGCTGTTTAGTACTCTAGTTAGCTTGTTACTGATGATTGCATGCCAAGGAGACGGGGTGTTTCCGGTTGTGGGTGTGGATGGACTCGGTGGAGAAGTTGAAGACCAGGGGAGTACTGCAGCTTGAGGAGCCTAGAGAGACGGGCTCGCCGGACAGGCATTTCCCGGAGCTCGGGATGATGGACGAGGTGCCGCCGCGCTGGGGGCAGGTGGGGTTGCTAGGCCATCCGGTTCTCATCCATCTGGATCACGTGGTGGATTTCTCCCGCCCGCCGGCGCCTAGCTCGGACAGTGGTGGTAGCTGCAGCAGTGGGATCAGCGGGATACCATCTGATGAGGGCATGAGGGAGGCGTGGCCTGCTTGATGGGGCTATCGGTGGTTCCTCAGCTACGAAGATGGGGACTTCCCCCCACCCCCGTCACGGCAGTCGGCACATTCGCGGCTGCGCTTCCCGGATCGGGGGGGGGGGGGGGGAACGGTGGGGGCGGAGGAGGAAGGCGCACGTACGGCAACGGGGAAGGTCACCGGCAGGCCAGCGTCGGAATGGTTCAAGCAAGCGGGCGGCAGGATGGTGGCGGGGCGCCTGGGAGGAGAGGCGGCGGCTTCTTCCGGCGGCGTGAAGGGGCTGTGGTGGCGCCAGCGGTGCAAGCTCCGCCCCTCATCGACGCGGATGTGATCTGCGCCTCGGCGCCAGGGATGGATCCGTTCGTCAGTTCTGACAAGTCCCCGGTGCAGCAGATGGCGCATGTGGGGGCAGGGCGGACCGATGGCCAAGAGAGGAAGGGGGAGAGGGACGCAGAGGAGCTTCCGGAGCATTTGCCGGTCTCTTCTCGTGAAAGTCTGAGCTGCCCTGACCTGGCTGGTCTGCTAGTGCAGTCGCATGGGGCGGAGAAAAGGGTCATGACAGAGGCGGCCACTTTTGAGGAAGGGGGTACGAGGGGTTCCCAAGAATCGAGCGACGTGCATGCCCTTTCCGATGCAAGTCTGCCCATTGGTGCAGTGGTGGCCCCGGAGAGGGAGGGGTCAGAGATGGACATAAGTGTTGCGGATGACCACGCGGCTACTTCGTTGACGGGAGACGGGGGAGGACCCGCTGAGCTGGAAGGTGCTTTTGGGCCGCACTCGCCGCGGGGCCGTCCACAGGAGTTGGGCCTGGTGGATGCTGGGATGGAGGCGACGGGTGTGGTTGCGGGGCTGAGTGGGCCGCAATCGGATAGCTCTGGGCGGGCCCAGGAGGCTGTCTCTGCGGCTTTGGATGACCCGCTGTCCCACTTCCTCATCTCCTGCACATCCCCGCTCCCCTCTGCTCTGCTCCCAACCCCGAGTGACAGCGATCTGAAGGAGGTTACCCCGGCGACAAGTGTCGCGAAGCGGAGCAGCGGCAGGCTCGCGGCCAAGCCGACGGCGGGGTGGTCAACAATGGACAAGGTCCAGCTGGTGCTGCTGAAGAAGGGTGGCATCTTGCCCGCGGATGCGCCGACGACTGCCGCTTCGGCGTCGGATCTTGCGAGGTACAAAGAGATGTACAAGAAACCGTTGCCGGACAATTTCATTGCGGCGATCAAATCCATGCTGGAGGCAGAGGGCTCTGGTCAGTTTGGAGGAGGGGCCAGCGGGGGAAAGGTGCAGGATATCCGTGCCTGAATCCCGGTCGCAGTGTCCGTGTTTTCCAGTTTATCCTATGTTAGTGCAGCTCCCTGCTTCTGTCGTTGGTGTTTTCGGTGCTGTGGGTATGTTTGTGGTCAGTTGCTGTGTGTCGAGTCCTCTGATCTTTGTGGCTGTTAGCTCATCCCTGATGAGGTGGTGGTTGGCTGCGGTTCAGAGGCTGTTTTTCAGTTTGTTCGAGTGCCCACCTGTTTTATGGATTTTAATGTATTGAGCTGGAATGTGCGTGGGCTTAATAACCTGGCAAAGAGAAGAGCGGTGCAGATTTTCATTGCTAGTCTTAGCTGCAACATTGTTTGTCTGCAAGAGACGAAATTGAGTGATGTGACGAGGGGCCTGGTGGTGGAAACGTTGGGGTCGAGGTTTGGTGACAATTTCTTGTTTCTGCCGGCTGATGGCTCCAGGGGAGGGGTGCTACTGGCTTGCTCAGATGATTTTGAATTATCTGCGGTTCCTCTTGCTGCTGGGGAGCATTCGGTATCTGGCACGATCAGGTGCAGAGTAGATGGGGTCACCTGGTCAATCTCTGGGGTATATGGACCGCAGTTGGAAGCAGACAAGATTCGGTTCATTGACGAGCTAAAAAGAGTGAAGCCCCTAATGCTGCCGCGATGGATGATTCTCGGCGATTTCAACATGATCTGCAAGGCTCGGGATAAGAGCAATAGCAATCTGAACCTGAGGATGATGGGCCGCTTCAGAGCAGCCATTGAGGAGTTGGAGCTGATTGACTTCCCGCTGCTTGGTAGGCGTTTCACTTGGTCTAATGAAAGAGAAAATGTGACGCACACCAAGATTGACAGGGTTATGGTCTCTGGTGATTGGGATGCGGCCTTCCCCCATTATCAGTTGTCGCCGGCATCCACCAGTATTTCTGACCATTGTCCGATTGTGCTGAAGAGGATGGCTTGCTCTCACTACAAATCCTTCAGATTCGAGAACCATTGGATACGGTTCCATGATTTCAGAGAGGTGGTCTCTACGGCCTGGGCTAAGGAGGTCCAATCCGTCGACCCTGTTCGGGTCTTACATACAAAGCTTTCCAGGACGGCTCGTGCTCTCCGTTTGTGGAACAAGCAGATTACTAGAGGGGCGACTTTTATGTCGGGCGTGGCCAACGATGTGATTTTCTCCCTTGATCTGGCTCAAGAGGAAAGACCTCTATCAGCCGATGAGAGGCAGTTACGGGAGATGCTTAAGGCCAAACTGTTAGGGATCGCGGCTGTTGACAGAGCAAGGTGGCGTCAGAAATCCAGACTGACTGATATTCGCGACGGGGATGCTAGCACGAGGTTTTTTCACCTGAGAGCATCGGGGAGACGACGTAAGAATCACATCCCAAAGCTGATGGGAAGTGCTGGAGAGGTTCATGACCATGACGGGAAGGCCAAGATTCTGTTTCAACGTTTCAGAGGAATTATGGGTGTGCCTTGTGAGAGATCGGCGAAGCTGAATTGGGAAAGGTTGGGGCTGCTACGTATGGATCTGGGGCATCTCGATGGTCCTTTTACTGAGCAGGAGCTTCTGGCCGCGGTCACAGAAACCAATGGGGAGAAGGCGCCTGGGCCAGATGGGTATACTGGCACGTTCTTTAAGCACTGTTGGGCCATAGTTAAGGATGATCTGCTCGTGGCGGTGAACTGTGTTCACTCTCTTCGAGGCCACAACTGGAATTTGTTAAACACTGCCAACCTGGTCTTGCTGCCCAAGCGTGCTGATGCCCAAGATGCTGCGGATTTCAGACCCGTGAGCTTGATGCATAGCGTCCCCAAGCTTGTTAGCAAGATGTTAGCGTTGCGGCTGGCCCTGGAGATCCATCACCTTGTCTCAAATAACCAGAGTGCTTTCATTAGAGGTAGAGCAATTCAGGATAATTTCTTGTATGTCAAGAATGTCATTAAGGCGGCTCACTCGGCGAAGACCCCTACGGTTTTTCTCAAACTTGACATGGCCAAGGCTTTCGATTCGGTGCGATGGGCATATCTCTTGGAGGTTCTTGAGGCAATGGGTTTTGGTCAAAGGTGGCGTGACATGATCTCTCTGATTCTATCTTCGTCGTTGTCAAGAGTGTTGCTGAATGGATCGCCGGGTTTACCCTTCCTGCTTCGGCACGGTCTTAGGCAGGGGGACTCCCTGTCCCCCCTGTTGTTCATCCTCGCCATGGAGCCATTGCAGCGGCTCTTCTCTCTTGCCACCGAGGAAGGAATCCTATCTCCTCTGAGACCGCGGGTGACCCGTCTCCGTGCAAGTTTCTATGCTGACGATGCGGCTCTCTTCATTAACCCATCGGCATCTGACTTTGTGGCTGTGCATGCAATCCTCAGGCTCTTCGGTGATGCTTCCGGGCTCTCTGCCAACATGGCCAAGACTGTTGCTTACCCAATCTCTTGCTCTGGAGAGGACATTGCGCCCATGTTGGCTGATTTTGGAGGGGTTCTGGGTGTTTTTCCGTGTCAATACTTGGGCCTTCCTCTCGGTGTGAGGAGGCCGCGGAGAGTTGAGCTGCAGCCAGTGCTTGACAAAATCGCTGGGAAGTTGTCTACGAGAAAGGGGCGTTTGATGAACAGGATGGGGAGATTGGTTTATATTAACTCTGTGGTCACGGCCTCTGCTACCTTCTTCCTAACGGCCTTTCAACCGGACAAGTGGTTCATAAAGCGGGTTGATAAGATGAGACACAATTTCCTTTGGGAGTGCGAGGAGGGGACTGCTGGTGGCAAAAGTCTTGTGAATTGGGTGCAAGTTTGCTCCCCCAAGAAATATGGTGGATTAGGAGTGAAGAATATCGAATGTTTCAGCCGGGCTCTGCGGCTGCGGTGGGAGTGGTTTCGATGGGATGAGGTGGACAGGCCGTGGAAGGGCACCCCGACGCCGTGTGACGGCCCTGACAAGCAGCTCTTCTTGAGCTGTACCACGATTCAGTTGGGTGATGGCTCTCTTGCCTCCTTCTGGATGGACAGATGGCTGAATGGGGCTGCCCCCTGTGTTCTTGCCCCGGAGATCTTCAAATTGACTCGCCTCAAAAAGATATCGGTCAAGGAGGCGATGGACAATGGGCGATGGATGAAGGGACTGCAGCGTATGCATACTGATGCCCAGATCGAGCAGTTTGTCAGGCTTTGGGGGGAGGTGCAGAACGTGACTCTGTCCAACACCAAAGACTGCATCAGTTGGGACTTAACTGCAAATGCTGCATACTCTGCTTGCTCTGCTTATGAAATCCAGTTTGCAGCTAGGATTGTGATGCCGGGTTTGGACCGGGTGTGGAGGTGCAAGATGGAAGGAAAGGTCAAGTTTTATTTGTGGCTGCTCCTGCAAAATAGAAACTGGACGGCGGACCGTCTGCGGGTGAGAGGATGGCCACACAATTCCATGTGCCGGCTGTGTGATCAGCGGGAGGAAACCGCGGAACACCTAACTCTGTTCTGCTGCTATGCAAAGGAGGTTTGGTTCCAGTTCAGCAGAACAAGCAGCGCAATGTACAATGCTGTTTCGTCGGCGCCCTCGATTGGGGAGTGGTGGTTCAGGCGGTGGGAAAGAGAAAGTAAATGAGGACATCACTTTGGCCGCGTATATCGCGTGGAACCTGTGGAAGAAGCGAATCCGGAGGGTTTTTGAACAGAAGGAGATGACGGCCATCTCTCTGGCTGATTTCATCAAGGAGGAGGTCAATTTATTTTTGGAGGCAACTAAGAGGACCCCTGTAGTAGAGATGTGAGATATTCCATGTTGTGTTGTTTTCGTGTTTTTGAGTGCGTGGGTATGGTGCCTGAGCTAGGCTCGAGTGGTTTTGTATGACTTCTTTTTCTTCTATAATGCAAAGGCAGAGCTCCTGCTGTTCGCGTCAAAAAAAAAAAATTACACCACCACCGATACACCGGAATTAGGCAGGTTTGTCATGAATGGTCTTGGACTCGTGGCCCAGCTTGACGCACCGACCATCCGTGACTTTTGTGAGTGCAGACCGAATCCAAAACCTGCAGCTTTGGCCCGCTCGCTCGACAATGGATGAGGATGGATGGACGACGGCCAACTGCGAAGCGTGATGATGAGGCTGAAGCAAGGAATTAAAGCCCGGCATCGATCCTCTAGCGTTCGGCAGCGGCGGCAGCGTTGTCGTGGCAATTGCATTGCGGCAGCAGACAGGCGCAAACACCACTTGTCTCTTGATTCAGTCCTAGCTACTAATAGGAGTACTGGTTGTGTAAGGTAAAGATAGCCGTGCGTGTGTGCTTGCGCTGTAGTACGTGCGTCGCGCGCGTGTCCGCCTCGTCATGATTCGTCGCGCGCACCGCAGAGAAAGAAAGACGGAAAAGAGGCCATGTATAGCCAGCTCCCGGCCGGCGTTGGGCTCTTTCCCGGCGTCCGCGCGCGCGAGCAGCTGCACGCGGCTACGGCGTGGCTGCAGCGTGTGTAGAAACGGGACACCGGATCAGGGGATGCAGTGATGCCGCCTCCAGCTCTTGCACCTGAGCTTTTTCGTCGTTGTTTCTGTTCGATGTGATTCCCCACCACCAGCATTGACCTCCGATCCCGATGGAACTCCTGCTATCCAGACCAGTCCCTCTAGTCAGGGGTGTGTGGGAGATGCGGAAGGGGAATGACGGGGGTGATAAACGTTCCGGGGTTTCCGCTGGAAAGATATTTATCCGCACTGGTGAAATTACTTGTTTAAAGGACGTTGGAGTATCCGCCTCCTGGGGCATCCACGGTGGCGCGTGCCCCACGCTGTCTGATGCGCTCGTGCCTTGCGCCGCGCTGCCTGCCTGGCGTTCTCCTCGCCGTCTGATCGATCCTCGGCGTTCCTCATCGAGCCGACGTCTTCAGGGGTTCATGACCTATGGGTCGAAGGCGCGCCTGGGGCCACCTCGTTTGGCGGTCGTTGCCCCTACATTGCGTGTTTTTCCTGGTATGTTGGAGGGGTGCTTGCTTGGGCTTTCTGACTATTCGGCTGTTGGGTTACCCTGGCCGGTCCTCTCTGTGGCTACCTAGCTGTTTGACGCTGCCAGGTAGGCGCGCCAGGGACCACCTGGTCTGGCAGCAGTTGACATAGTTGCGGTACACGCGAAACGTTCTACTTCAGATTAACATAGTAGTGGTGGTCAAATCTAAGCTTTGCTTCTACTTCAGCTGTCTAACTCCTTAATCCAATGGTTCCATAATTCGCCAGGTAGTTGTCTCCTTTTTCTTCTTCCTTCCTTAGTGTCACTTCTTCACTTCATCTTCTTCAACTCCTCCTTGAGTACTTCTATTCCTTCCTCTCATTTCCTTGAGGTTTTTTTGGGTGTCGAGCATTTCTTCTCCAAGCCTTTCCTTAATCATGAGTGGTCATCATTCTTGTATTCATATGCAGTTGCATCCTCCAATTCTCTTGGCCTTCATCCATGACTATGGGTCCTTATGAACACTTCTCCTTTGAATTGACATCCTTTAATTCTCTTGGGGACTCACTCTTAATTCCAAGTCATAGTCATCAGTGGTCACTTCTTGATTATCTCCATGAGACTGGTATTCTAAGTTTTGAAAAAGAAGACGTTGAGAAATGAATGAGGTAAGGGGATACAAGACTATATACAAAATAAGTTTTGTTCCTATGGACTTTCAATTTCCTAGGGTCACGACCTATAGACAACATGCGCTCTGCTACCATCTGTCATGACCCGGTTCCGACAGGGGCACCAAATCTCTGTGCTTCATGTGCCAGTCCCTGGATCGATTGCTGGCACGCACAGTTGATGATGAAATACCAAGAAATAACACATGTCATAGTATTACATCACAGATCCAGTCTTTAATACATTACATACCTGCTAGCTCATAGACTAGCTTACAATACAATCATGCAGCGGAAATGATATTTTAGTCTTGTGGTGTCCATCCACACACAGGTAGCAGTTGAGTATAGCGTCGTAACCCTACTTCGTATCACTCCTTCGATACAGAAAATCCTGCAACATGATAGGTTGCAGCTACAAGGGTCAATACTTTGAATGTATTGGCAAGTAACACTAGTTTGAAGTAAAGTTTGTTTAGAAAACCAATTTCGTGCTGAACTACTTAGCCATCAGGAACATAGGGTCCATTGCCCAAACTATTTGCCCATTCAGGATCACTACCCATTCCCTTTTGCCAAACACATGGCTAACCAATGCCAACACATGACTCAGCCAACTCATGACCTTGCCAACACATGACTTTGCCAACACATGACTCTGCCAACACATGACTTTGCTAACACATGACCTTGCCAACTCATGACTACCTTTTGCCCACAGAGGGCTACCCTTTACCAACCCATGGCTATCATCTAATCTCATCCCATTCCATCACACCCCACATATGTGTAACACCCCTATGTAATGAGCTACAGTGATCCACCATATTAATGCCAAGTCATATGAGATTTGCAATGATAATCATGTTGGATTAATATCTCATTTCAAATTCCTCTCTGAATTCAAATTCAAATTATGAGTGAAATTTGAAGTTGCTCAAAAATTGCTGAGAAAAAGTTCATCATTTAGCAAAAATTCCAAAACAAATGATGTTAAGAAAAACAACATCACCATTAATGCTAAAATGGACATTAGCATTTAAAACAGTGCTATTACAGCAATTTATAATGCAAATTCTTTTATGAAAATTCCAAATGAATTCAGCTGGCCTCCAAAATAATTGTGGCAGTGCCTAAAAATGCACTGGAATTAATGGGCCAAGTCCCATATTTTTCCTAAGCCTTTTGGATGCCCAAATATTTTCTTTCTCTCTCTGTTTGATAAATAAAAAGAGAAAAACAGAAAAGAAAAGGAATGGGCGAGGCCTTACCTGTCACTGGGCCGAGCCCAGCCCACTTACCGCTTCGCTCACCTGCTCCCGCCTCGCTGTCGGCGTCGCCATGGCCAGGAGCTCGAGCTCCGGCCACTGGCTGCCACGGCGCCGAAGTAGTTGGGGCGAGGGGATAAGGACGCCCCCGTCCATCTCCCCTGGACTCCCCTCGCCAGTCCTCCCTCTCTCTCCCTAGCGCGCTCGTCCTCCTCTCCTCTGCCCGAGCGCAGCCGACCGCCACCGTCGCCATCATCCGTCTCCGTTGCGGCCATCGGCGCCCGCACGACCGTCCGCCGTGTTTGGGAGGCGTGCCGTCCACCACTACTTCCTCCTCGACCAGCTACGGGAGCCGGGGAGCTCTACCGTGAGCGGATCGAGCCGCCCTCTACTTCCGCATCTCCGGCGATCGCCGTCGACTACGGCCACCTCCGCGCTCCTAATCCTCTCGCGGGCCTACTTGTGCCGCACGGTGAGCATCCACGTCGTCTTCCCCCTCCTCTCTCACTCTGCCAGTTGCTCCATTTGCCGCTTCCGCTTAACCCGAGCTCGGCGGCGCCATTGCCGGCGTACTGCTCGAAGCAGGGCCGCCTAAGCCATCTCACGATGCCCGCCGTGCTCCTAGCGCTCCCATAAGCCGACTAGCGACTTAGATCGGCCGGAGACCGCCCTAGCTGCGTGCCCGAGCTCACCCGAAACTCCACGCCGCCACGGCTCGTCGCCGGCGTCCCTACCGACCACCTTAGCCGCTGCAACCGCCACCATCCGACGCGCGATCGAGAGACCGTTCGAAAGAGCCAAAAACCGCGTGATTTGGTCCACCACAGCTGTTTTCCGCCGCTCGCCATGCTTCGCCGCCGCGTCCGGAGCTCGCCGGAGCAGCTCCGGCGCCGGCGTCCGACGTGGCCTGGCCGGTGGGCCCTCCCGAGTCACTGGCAACTGGGTCCCGCGGGCCCAGTTGACCAGTTGACTGGGTCAACATGGCTGACGTGGCGGCTACGGCCGCTGATGTGTGGGCCCCGGTTGACCTAATTACTGTTACGGTTAATTAGTTAATCCTGTTAATTAGTTAAGCCACTAACAGGCCGGGCCCACTAGTTATTAGTCTGTTAGTTTAAATTTAATCACTGCTAAACCCCACGGTGGCCGACAGGTGGGTCCCACCTGCCAGCTCGACCAGTCAGCTGGCCAGCTGACTGCTGATGTAGTGATGATATCAGCATGACGTCATATTCCACTTTTGACAATTTCTGTTAATTTAAATAATTTCAGAAAAATGCTAAAAACTTTGAAAATTCGTAGAAAATTAACCATAGCTCGGATCGAAAAACTTTCTACATGAAAGTTGATCAGAAAAACGAGACGAATCCGAATACGTGGTCAAAATGCTTGACCATCACTACTAACAACCCGAACATGGAACCTTCCCCTCCGGTTCAGTATACCGAAATCAGCCTAAATGTCGGGAAAATATGCCAGATATTTTTCCGCTTCGTCTGCGACATGTAGCACTGCATTAGGTCACCACTAACACTGCATTTTGCTATGACGTGCATCTGTGTTGCATCAATTGCTTTTACTTATTGTTTCTTCCCCCTTTTCTTCTCCGATAGCCCCCGAGACCGACGCAGCTCAGGAGACCGACGACACCACTGATGATCCCTCCTTTGCCGCAGAGCTTCCAGGCAAGCAACCCCCCTTGACGCATGTCTATATCGCCTATTCCTTCTCCCTCTTGCTTGCATTAGAAATTGCCACTGCTTTGTTTTATCCTATTCTGATGCATAGCCTGTCCTTGTAACTGTTATTGATACCTGCTTGTTATCCAAAATGCTTAGTATAGGTTGGATGGTAAATCATCTGTGACCCCTCTTCCTTGTTGTAGTTGCCCCGCTTTAGTACCTGTGCCCGATCGATGTGATCGAACGGGATGAGACCAGCACAACACCTCACACCCCCTAAGTTGCTCGACTATGCAGAGCTACCATCGAGTGCCGAGGGTGATACCTCTTATCTCACTCCTGATGTTGCCTCTGTAGTACAGCTAGTCGGTTGTGGGATACCGAGGGTGATTCCTCTTTCACCACCTCTGATAAAGCTTCTGTCGTGCAACCCCTCAAGTGTGGATACCATCGAGGGTGATTCCTCCGGGCTCACCTTGACGGGTACATTGAGTGGGAATCCAATGAGGGTGATTCCTCGGATTCCTTCTTGATGTTTTGGACACACGGTTACCTTTGTTGGGGAGCGTTGCATGGAAAACACGCGGGTACTCCTCGGGCTTACTTTATTATTGTCTCTAGGGCATATTTCCATCAACCTTGACTTTAATACTGTTACTGGATAAAGTCGGGTCGGCCCCGAGGGGTACCCGCGAGTGATGTAATGTGGAGTCGGGTTGACCGGAGGGTACCCGCGAGATAATTATGTGGCACGGCCGGGCATTCTTAGCCCTTGCTGTAAGTCCACGAGACGGGGCGACGGGGTCACAGGATCGTGAGTCTCTGCTCGTTAGCGCGCGCTCCAAACGCACTAATGGGTTAGGATATGTAATCTGAGTAGTCCTTTGGCCTTTTCGCGCTAACCAGCACGTGGGAATAATATGGGTACTCGGCGTCGTATGTATCAGCCGAAGCTTTTCAGACGTCAGCAGTTGAGCGGCGCGCGCTGGGTTGGTCTGGTAAAGCCTGCGCTTGTATTAAGGGGGCTAGGACTGCTCACCGGCCGCGTTCGCAACGCGCAGGAGTGCAAAGGGCGATGGGCCCAAAACCCCTGAGTGCTTAGGATGTAGACCGGCGTGCTGACCTCTCGGTTGAGCCTAGGTAGGGCTACGACGTGTCGATCAGCCGAGGTCGGGCATGGACCGAGCAAGTGTGTCCGGCCAGAGTTAATCGAGCGTGTTGGGTAAGTTGGTGCACCCCTGCAGGGAAGTATATCTATTTGAATAGCCGTGTCCACGGTAACAGGACGCTCGGAAAATATCCCGATCTTCTACAACTAGAAATGGGTTGAATATATTAGCTCCGGGATCGCTTTCTCGCAGGGAGTCGAGGAAGGATCTCTGGGCGTGGCTACTTGTACTTGTTACTACTATTATATTTATGTACCAATCTGCACTCTTCTAATGCTGCAAGACCCTGAAGATGCTAGTCTTCGATAGGCTAGGCCTTTCTCTCTATTCTGGCAATTCTGCAGCCAAGTCCACATTTACAACCTTCCTTTGATAATGTTGCATAACTAGACTAGTTCTGATGTAAGTCTTGCGAGTACTTTGGACGAGTACTCACGGTTGCTTTGCTTCCCCTTTCCCCCCATACCCGAATGCTGAGACCGGACGATGGAGCCCAGGAGCCAGATGCCCAGCCGTCGACGACGGCTACTACCACTACTACCCCTCCGGATACTACTACTATGAGGAGCCCTCCGACGACCAGGAGTAGATAGGAGGCACCCAGGCAGGAGGCCTGCGCCTTTCGATCTGTGTTTTATTTTGCCCCGCCTTCTCAAAGGCCTATCTGTTTAACTTATGTCTGTACTCCGATATCTAATGCTTCCGCTGATGCTTGTATGACATCGAGCCTATGTATTCGAGCCCTCGAGGCCCCTGGCTTGTAATATAAAGCTTGTATGACTTTTATTTGTGTTTAGAGTTGGGTTGTGATATCTTCAAGTGAGTCCTTAAGCTTGATCGTGTGCATTTGCGTGTATGATTAGGGCACGATTAAGTCGGGGGCGTCACAAGTTGGTATCAGAGCCGACTGCCTGTAGGATCCCCCTTTCCAACTCCTTGGCCGAAGTTGAGTCTAGTTCTTGAAAAACGATTTTACTAACATGGCTGTGTGGCTTACGGGCCCACGTCGCCAATGGGTGGTATTAGGATCTTTTATTCCTCACCTTTACTTTGGGACTCTGATCTCTCATCTTTTCGGGTTAAATGATTTTGCTAACTCTAACACTAGGTTCTCGTAATCACATCCACCCGGAGACCGGATTCTCTGCAGTTGTTTCTTGCATACCTGATACATGATTCTATCACTGTCATTTGACACTTTTGATAACAGCAATGCCATCCTTGCCCTCCTTCCAATACAGACTTGGTCATGTTTTGACTATACCTTGTCTCTTTACCACATTTTTCCTTTCCATTGGTCTGTTTAACCTTTCAAATAAATTAATATGATCTAAGCGGTGATAAATCGCTGCTTATGTAAAAACCTCGGTGTACAACTCAGTCAGAAAAACCCTGCTACCATTGCTGTTAACCGAGAACGAGTTTAGGCTATTCTTGACTGGACTCCTCCGAAGAATGTTAAGCAAGTCAGAAGTTTTCTCGGTCTTGCAAGTTATTGTCGTCGATTTGTCGAGAACTTCTCAAAGATTGCCAAGCCTCTGACTAATCTGCTTCACAAAGGCGTTAAGTTTGAGTGGACAGATAAATGTCAGGAAAGTTTTCAGACCCTTAAGGACAAGCTTACCTCTGCTCCAGTCCTTGCTCCTCCGGATTCTCGCAAGGATTTCGTGATTTACTGCGACGCCTCTCGTCAAGGATTGGGCTGTGTCCTGATGCAAGAGCACAGAGTAATTGCTTATGCCTCGCGACAGTTGCGTCCTCATGAAGATAATTACCCAGTGCATGATCTTGAACTTGCTGCAGTGATATATGCATTGAAGCTGTGGCGACATTACCTTCTCGGTAACCGATGTGAGATATATACTGATCATCAAAGTCAGAAGTATTTATACTCAGCCGGATCTCAATCTCCGCCAACAGCGATGGTTGGAAACTATTACGGACTATGACTGTGGTATTTCATATACCCCTGGCAAGGCTAATGTGATGGCAGATGCCTTGAGCCGCAAGTCCTATTGTAACAACCTCACGGTTCAGCGAGCTCAACCTCATCTGTATGAAGAATTGCGCAAGCTGAACCTTCACATTGTTCCACAGGGTTCTCTCAATACCCTTGTTATACAGCCAGATCTTGAGAAGGCTGTTAAGCGTGCGCAAGCTAAAGATGCTGAAGTTGATCTGATGAAAAGAGATCTCCACCTTGAAAAGTATACAGATTTCTCGCTTGCTCAAGATGGAACTTTGAATTTCAGAGGCCGCATTGTGGTACCTCGGTTCGAGCTTATGACCGACAAGGTTATGAAGGAGGCACATGATACTCCACTGTCTATTCATCCGGGTAGCACCAAGATGTATCATGATCTCCGACAAAGGTACTGGTGGTCTAGAATGAAGCAGGATATTGCCCGATATGTTGCTGAATGTGACGTTTGCCGTCACGTTAAAGCGGAACATCAGAAGCCTGCTGGAATTCTGCACCCGCTCCCTATTCCTGAGTGGAAGTGGGACAAAGTGCAAATGGATCTTATTACTGGTCTTCCCAGGTCACAGAAGGGTCATGATGCAATTCTCGTCGTCATCGACCAACTCTCCAAAGTTGCACACTTTCTGCCAGTCAAGGAGACGATTACTGCTAGTCAGTTAGCGGATTTATATATCTCCAGAATTGTATCACTTCACGGTATTCCGAAGGAGATCAGTTCAGACGGTGGCAGTCTTTTCACCTCAATGTTCTGGAAAAGTTTCCAAGAAGCCATGGGAACTCATATTACTTGGAGTTCAGCTTATCACCCCCAGTCCCAAGGCCAAGTCGAATGAGTGAATCAAGTGCTTGAAGATATGCTACGAGCTTGTGTTATTTCTTTTGGAAAGAAGTGGGAAGAATCTCTCCCGTATGCCGAATTCTCCTACAACAACAGCTATCAAGCAAGCTTGAAAATGGCCCCCTTCGAGGTTCTTTATGGACGTAAGTGTCGAACCCCTCTGAATTGGTCAGAAACTGGGGAACGACCGCTCATTGGTCCGGATATTATCCAACACGCTGAAGAGCATGTCCGAATCGTGCGGGAAAATCTCAAAGCTGCTCAGTCTCACCAGAAGAGCAATTATGATCGTAAACACTGGGGATCGATCTATCAACCTTGTGAGCAAGCTTATCTGCGAGTCACTCCCATGAAGGGCACTCACCGCTTCGGAATCAAGGGCAAGTTAGCTCCTCGCTACATCGGCCCCTTCCGCATTCTCGCCAGACGTGGTCATGTGGCTTATAAATTGGAGTTGCCGCCGCAATTCTCTCACATCCACGATGTCTTCCATGTGTCGCAACTTCGCCGTTGCTTCAAGGAATCTCCACACCGAGCAGTGGATCATGAGTTGCTTGATTTACAAGATGACTTATCTTATAAGGAGCATCCGATCCGCATTCTCGATCAAGCTGAACATCGGACCCGCCAAAAGACAACCAAGTTCCTGAAAGTGCAGTGGTCAAATCATACTGAACATGAAGCCACTTGGGAACGTGAGGATCGTCTTCGCGAAGAATACCCCGATCTGTTTCGTTCTACCTCCTGAATTCTCGGGACGCGAATTACTTTTAGAGGAGGAGAATTGTAACACCCCTATGTAATGAGCTACAGTGATCCACCATATTAATGCCAAGTCATCTGAGATTTGCAATGATAATCATGTTGGATTAATATCTCATTCAAATTCCTCTCTGAATTCAAATTCAAATTATGAGTGAAATTTGAAGTTGCTCAAAAATTGCTGAGAAAAAGTTCATCATTTAGCACAAATTCCAAAACAAATGATGATAAGAAAAACAACATCACCATTAATGCTAAAATGGACATTAGCATTTAAAACAGTGCTATTACAGCAATTTATAATGCAAATTCTTTTATGAAAATTTCAAATGAATTCAGCTGGCCTCCAAAATAATTGTGGCAGTGCCTAAAAATGCACTGGAATTAATGGGCCAAGTCCCATATTTTTCCTAAGCCTTTTGGATGCCCAACTATTTTCTTTCTCTCTCTGTTTGATAAATAAAAAGAGAAAAACAGAAAAGAAAAGGAATGGGCGAGGCCTTACCTGTCACTGGGCCGAGCCCAACCCACTTACTGCTTCGCTCACCTGCTCCCGCCTCGCTGTCGGCGTCGCCATGGCCAGGAGCTCGAGTTCCGGCCACTGGCTGCCACGGCGCCGGAGTAGTTGGGGCGAGGGGATAAGGACGCCCCCGTCCATCTCCCCTGGACTCCCCTCGCCAGTCCTCCCTCTCTCTCCCTAGCGCGCTCGTCCTCCTCTCCTCTGCCCAAGAGCAGCCGAGCGCCACCGTCGCCATCATCCGTCTCCGTCGCGGCCACCGGCGCCCGCACGACCGTCCACCGTGTCTGGGAGGCACGCCGTCCACCACTACTTCCTCCTCGACCAGCTACGGGAGCCGGGGAGCTCTACCGTGAGCAGATCAAGCCGCCCTCTACTTCCGCATCTCCGGCGACCGCCGTCGACTACGGCCACCTCCGCGCTCCTAATCCTCTCGCGGGCCTACTTGTGCCGCACGGTGAGCATCCACGTCATCTTTCCCCTCCTCTCTCACTCTGCCAGTTGCTCCATTTGCCGCTTCTGCTTAACCCGAGCTCGGCGGCGCCATTGCCGGCGTACTGCTCGAAGCAGGGCCGCCTGAGCCGTCTCACGATGCCCGCCGTGCTCCTAGCGCTCCCCGTAAGCCGACTAGCGACTTAAATCGGCCGGAGACCGCCCCTAGCTACATGCCCGAGCTCACCCAAAACTCCACTCCGCCACGGCTCGTCCCCGGCGTCCCTACCGACTACCTTAGCCGTTGCAACCGCCACCATCCGACGCGCGATCGAGAGCCCGTTCGAAAGAGCCAAAAACCGCGCGATTTGGTCCACCACAGCGGTTTTCCGCCGCTCGTCGTGCTTCGCCGCCGTGTCTGGAGCTCGTCGGAACAGCTCCGGCGCCGGCGTCCGACGTGGCCTGGCCGGTGGGCCCTCCCGAGTCACTGGCAACTAGATCCCGCGGGCCCAGTTGACCAGTTGACTGGGTCAACGTGGCTGACGTGGCGGCTATGGCCGCTGACGTGTGGGCCCCGATTGACCTAATTACTGTTACAGTTAATTAGTTAATCATGTTAAGTAGTTAAGCCACTGACAGGCCGGGCCCACTAGTTATTAGTCTGTTAGTTTAAATTTAATCACTGCTAAACCCAAAGTGGCTGACAGGTGGGTCCCACCTGCCAGCTTGACCAGTCAGCTGGTCAGCTGACTGCTGACGTAGTGATCATATCAGCATGACATCATATTCCACTTTTGACAATTTCTGTTAATTTAAATAATTTCAGAAAAATGCTAAAAACTTTGAAAATTCGTAGAAAATTAACCATAGCTCGGATCGAAAAACTTTCTACATGAAAGTTGATCAGAAAAACGAGACGAATCCGAATACGTGGTCAAAATGCTTGACCATCACTCCTAACTACCTGAACATGGAACCTTCCCCTCCGGTTCAGTATACCAAAATCAGCCTAAATGTCGGGAAAATATCCCAGATATTTTCCCGCTTCGTCCGCGACATGTAGCACTGCATTAGGTCACCACTAACACTGCATTTTGCCATGCCGTGCATCTGTGTTGCATCAATTGCTTTTATTTATTGTTTCTTCCCCCTCTTCTTCTCCGATAGCCCCCGAGACCGACGCAACTCAGGAGACCGACGACACCACTGACGATCCCTCCTTTGCCGCAGAGCTTCCAGGCAAGCAACCCCCCTTGACGCATCTCTATATCGCCTATTCCTTCTCCCTCTTGCTTGCATTAGAAATTGCCACTGCTTTGTTTTATCCTATTCTGATGCATAGCCTGTCCTTGTAACTGTTATTGATACCTGCTTCTTATCCAAAATGCTTAGTATAGGTTGGATGGTAAATCATCTGTGACCCCTCTTCCTTGCTGTAGTTGCCCCGCTTTAGTACCTGTGCCCGATCGATGTGATCGAACGGGATGAGACCAGCACAACACCTCACACCCTCTAAGTTGCTCGACTATGCAGAGCTACCATCGAGTTCCGAGGGTGATACCTCTTATCTCACTCCTGATGTTGCCTCTGTAGTACAGCTAGTCGGTTGTGGGATACCGAGGGTGATTCCTCTTTCACCACCTCCGATAAAGCTTCTGTCGTGCAACCTCGCAAGTGTGGATACCATCGAGGGTGATTCCTCCGGGCTCACCTTGACGGGTACATCGAGTGGGAATCCAACGAGGGTGATTCCTCGGATTCCTTCTTGATGTTTTGGACACACGGTTACCTTGACTTTAATACTGTTACTGGATAAAGTCAGGTCGGCCCCGAGGGGTACCCGCAAGTGATGTAATGTGGAGTCGGGTTGACCGGAGGGTACCCGCGAGATAATTACGTGGCACGGCCGGGCATTCTTAGCCCTTGCCGTAAGTCCACGAGACGGGGCGACGGGGTCACAGGATCGTGAGTCTCTGCTCGTTACCGCGCGCTCCAAATGCACTAATGGGTTAGGATATATAATCTGAGTAGGCCTCTGGCCTTTTCGCGCTAACCAGCACGTGGGAATAATATGGGTACTCGGCGTCGTATGTATCAGCCGAAGCTTTTCAGACGTCAGCAGTTGAGCGGCGCGCACCGGGTTGGTCTGGTAAAGCCTGCGCTTGTATTAAGAGGGCTAGGACTGCTCACCGACCGCGTTCGCAACGCGCAGGAGTGCAAAGGGCGATGGGCCCAAGACCCCTGAGTGCTTAGGATGTAGACCGGCGTGCTGACCTCTCTGTTGAGCCTAGGTAGGGCTACGACGTGTCGATCAGCCGAGGCCGGGCATGGACCGAGCAAGTGTGTCCGGCCAGAGTTAATCAAGCGTGTTGGGTAAGTTGGTGCACCCCTGCAGGGAAGTATATCTATTCGAATAGCCGTGTCCACGGTAACAGGACGCTCGGAAAATATCCCGATCTTCTACAACTAGAAATGGGTTGAATATATTGGCTTCGGGATCGCTTTCTCGCAGGGAGTTGAGGAAGGATCTCTGGGCGTGGCTACTTGTACTTGTTACTACTATTATATTTATGTACTAATCTGCACTCTTCTAATGCTGCAAGACCCTAAAGATGCTAGTCTTCGATAGGCTAGGCCATTCTCTTTATTCTGGCAATTCTGCAGCCAAGTCCACATTTAGAGCCTTCCTTTGATAATGTTGCATAACTAGACTAGTTCTGATGTAAGTCTTGCGAGTACTTTGGATGAGTACTCACGGTTGCTTTGCTTCCCCTTTTTCCCCATACCCGAATGCTGCGACCAGACGATGGAGCCCAGGAGCCAGCTGCCCAGCCGTCGACGATGGCTACTACCACTACTACCCCTCCGGATACTACTACTATGAGGAGCCCTCCGACGACCAGGAGTAGATAGGAGGCACCCAGGCAGGAGGCCTGCGCCTTTCGATCTGTGTTTTATTTTGCCCCGCCTTCTCAAAGGCCTATCTGTTTAACTTATGTCTGTACTCAGATATCTAATGCTTCCGCTGATGCTTGTATGACATCGAGCCTATGTATTCGAGCCCTCGAGGCCCCTGGCTTGTAATATAAAGCTTGTATGACTTTTATTTGTGTTTAGAGTTGGGTTGTGATATCTTCAAGTGAGTCCTTAGGCTTGATCGTGTGCATTTGCGTGTATGATTAGTGCACGATTAAGTCGGGGGCGTCACAATAGGCATTCAACATTTCACAACATGGTGTAAATTTAAAAGAAGTGCAACTTGCCTGGTAATCGTTGATGTTCTTTACATAAACAAATCTTGGTAATTGTTGAAGTTCTTCACACACATAATCTTGATAAAGCTACTCTTCGCTCTCTGAACAATCTATCATAAGTAGAGAGTACTCGTAAACAACCATACAAAACAATCTAACAAACAACAGTGTAGTGCATGGTGTTAGTGTAGATTGTGCTGTGAGATCGTGTGTCAAGTGTCAACTCATAAAGAGTTTGGGAAACAACCTAGTGGTTGTCACTTGGAACACATGTTACATAAGGGTTCACATGTGAGTTTCGAATTAAAAGGGTTCATCACATAAGGAGTATGTGATGCAAAGGTGTGGTTGCCAAATTCTGCAAAAGGAATCTTGCAACTGGAGTCATGGTCTATGAATCTTGGATAGCCAAGTTCATGTTCAAGTTTGCATGACAATTCAAACTTGTCGACCTTTCATGGACTTGAACACCCACTGGCTTGGCTAGGTATCATTTAAGTTTCAGTAGTTGATCTTGACTTAGGTTGGGTTCGTATTTATATTTGAACTCTTCAACTTCATATTTGAATTGGTTTCAAATAATTTTGAATTAGGTTTAACTAAGTTGAATAAGTTCATCTAGGTTAATTAAATTGGTTTGACTTATTATTCAGTTTAGAATTTTAATTAAGGTTCACCTTATTTGAATTCAAAATGAATTTAGTTTAAAATGATATTCGAATTTGAATTCAATTTTAAGTTTGAAATAGTGAAGCTAGTTCAAATTCTAAAACTTTCATAATTAACTAATGTTGGTTCATGAATTCATTTGCAAAATATTTCATTTAATTTAGATTAATTAAATGACTTCTAGGTTTCCTTTAGGTTTACTAAATTAAAATTACGTTTATTATTTCCCCTAAAGTCAAATACAAATCCAATATAATTACTAAATTTTATTTATTTAAATTTTAACTTAAGTCAAATGTAAATCCAAGGTCATTTACGAAGGTTTTATAGTTTTAAATTTCACTTTAGTTTGGTCTAAGTTATATTTAACTTTTATTCCCTTGAGTCAATTATAACTCCAAAATAATTACTAGGTTTAATTTAGATTACTAAATTATAAGGCAAAAGTTTATTCAAATTAAACCTATGGTTTCAAAGTTATATCCAAACTGGTTTGAATTTAATTCAAATTAAATAAATTCCCTAAAGTCAAATAATAATCCTAAAATATTAGATGAAGTGTATTTTGAGTTTCTAAAACATGTTGCAAAAGGAATTATTCCATTTAGGACTTTTATTTTAAAGTTAACATAAACAATTTAAGTTTCATTTGAATTCTAGCTTCTACTGAATTCTATTCAAATTATTCAAATTTGAGTTTCAATGAGATAAGATGAAAGTACAATCCACTAGTTTTATTTTGCAAAAAGAATCATTTAATTTGGATTTATAAATTGCAAGTTATGCCTATTCAAATTTAAATTCATTATGTTTGAATTTGAATTTTAAACTATTCAAATTCTAAATTTTATTGGTCTAGGTAAAAGTGCATTTCATAGGATCATTTTTCAAAAATAAAAGAATCACTCAATTTGGATTAATAGATAAAAAGTTGTGAGTGTATTGAAGTACGAGGGGGTTTTCTGCAAAATTGCCAAATATCCAGTTAATTTGATTTCATTCAATTTTCGTTGTGGATAAGGTTCTGCCACGTGGCGCAATCCTACTGGTGCATACCGCTTTGCTTAAGTGAGTGCACGTGCATCGTCAGATCGAGATCAAACGGCTAGAAATAGATCGGGGAAAAGCTCACTCGCTTAGGTCACCGGAGAGTCGCCGGAAAAACCAGACGCGGCGGCACAACGATTGGATGTCTACGGATCGGCCGTTCCAGAGAGCTCCAGGGGCGGTGGAGGGCACAGACGGGTGTGGAGAACGACGATGAGGTGGATGGTGGTGATGGACGGCCTCGACGTGGTCGAAGTCGGGCGGGGAGAGCTCGCTGGAGACGCACGGGCGGGGGAGAGCTCGCTGGAGACGCACGGGCGGCGGAGAGCTTCGGTTGAAGATGATGCGTTCAAAATCGAGCGCATTTGGATGAGTGGATGGGCCAGCGAGATGCACAGGGTCAAAACAAACACGTTGGACACGGTTTGCGGGGCAAATACCTCGGGGGTTTGCCGGAGTTGCAACCACGGTGACGGTTGGCTTCGGCCTCCGTCGGCGTCAGGGTTGCAGGGGGCTATGGGAAAGCAACAGATGTCCAGGAGGTGCGCCTACGTGCGGTGGATTGGCTGGTGGCAGCAACGCATCAAGTGGAGGGTTGTACCGCCGGAATTTCGCCAGCGCGGAGCTAGGTCAGTGCGGCAATGGTGGGGTCGCGGCGGAGCAGCTTGGGGGCAAGGGGAGGTGCGACTTGGGGCTTTTGTAGAGCGAGGGGAGGGGATTAAATAGGACATGGTGGCCGGTGCTAGCTCGCATGATGGGCGCGTGAACGTGGAGTCGTGGGCGCTTCGCGCGTTGTGGGTGACGTGGGCGTGGGGCAGTTGGGGAAGACGCAGCTGATAGGTGTGGCCCGCCTATTTGAGAGAGGGAGAGACGGGAGAGAGAGGGAGGGGCGTGGGCGAGCTGGGTTGCGGGCATGTGCACGCTGCTGGGTCAGGTAGCTGGGCCGTGGCTTGGCCGGCTGAGCCCTTTTTTATTTTTCTATTATATTTTTTGTTTTGTCTCTGTTATTTTCATTTTCATTTGATTTTTTTTCCAACAACAAACTTGCCGTAAATTCATTTCTAAATATTTGTGAACATGCCAACATTTTATTTGACCCTTCTGGTCAAATATTTTCCGCACTTTATTTTTGGGCTTGTTTTAAATATTCTTTTTGAATATTTTTGTTTTCCAAAATAGTTTTCTTCTATATTTCTTTGTTTTGGTTTCATCTTGACCCATCTAACTTTTGTTTTGAATATCTGTTTCATATATTCCCTTTTGACAATATTTTATGTTTAACCCCTTTAGGGTTGTTTTTAACTTTCTGTGTTTAGTTGACTTGGTTTCAACCAAAACATAACCAAGTTTCAACTACTTGCACATGGCCTTTAACCCTCTAGATTGATCAAACAATTCATTCAAGGTCAATCACAAGCAATCCTAGACAATGTTAGCTAACTAGAGATCAAACAATAGGTTTTTCTAGAAATTTTTTAATTCCATGTGAAACTTTTAACATACCAGATTTGGGAAAAATCTGGTATGTGATAGGTGGCATGTGCCTTGGAGTCGACGAGGAACACACGGAGGGAGGCGGCCTCGACACCCGCCACGGTGGTGTGGGTGACCACACGACGCTCTGCCTCCGCCCATGACGTGCAGTGGCTCCTGGATATCTCCGCTGGCCGCGCTGGGCACTGACCGCCGCAGCAACATCTAGTGCCCTACGTGAGGGTGTCCTAGACTAAGGGGTACCAACCTATATGGCCTGTCGTCTATGGGCCGGGCTGATGGCCTACCGACCATTGGTAGAGGGACTACCAAAGCTGTGATCCTCGGTGTGGACAAGATGGAAACTTCCGAAAACTTGGCGTGCACTTCAAGAAGCCTCTAATAGTCGGCCTGATTATTCCTAGTTTGCAACCGACCATATGTGTTACCTGGGGACCCCCGGTGCCTATATAAACCGAGGGGTTTAGCCTTTATAGGGAGGAACACAAGCCTTAGGGTTAGAACACAATCATCCGATCTCAAGGTAGATCATCTCGTAATCTGTACTCCATCGAATCAATACAATCCAAGCAGGACGTAGGGTTTTACCTCTTTGAGAGGGCCCGAACCTGGGTAAACATCGTCTCCCTTGTCTCCTGTTACCATTGTTCCAAGACACACAACTCGGGACCCCCTACCCGAGATCCGCCGATTTTAGCACCGACATTGGTGGCCCATACAGGTCCTGCTGGGTGGTCATGAAGGATCAATGGTTCGTCTTCAGATCAACAACGACATCGGCCGCGGGGGCATGTTTCTCCCTGGCCAGCTTTTTGCGTTCGGCAGCATCGTCCTTCACGCCAATTCGACCGGCCACCTCGGCCGAGTTGAAAGTTTCACCCCAGGTCAGGTAATTAGATTTGGGAATTTGGAATACGCTGCTGATTCGCGGGGTGATCTTGCTCTCTCAGGTTGGATGTCAGATCAGCCTGAGAACTCCACGTATACCGAGGTCTTAGGCTCTGATCTCGGATCAGCCCTCACCTCGGAGCCAACCTTGAGTTCAGATTCGATCGCCCTGTCGCTAGACCAAGAGTTAACCCTGGCCGACCAGCGCCCTGAGGACGCATCGCACGCCCCGCCGAACATACTACAGGTCAGTGATACGTCCATTTTGCATCATGTTTTTCTATTGATATTTATAATGTTTTTGGTCATTATTTCACTTTATGATGCAATCCTAATGCCTTTTCTCTCTTAATTTTGCAAGATTATGGAGAGGGAGATTACCAGCAGCTGGAATTCTGGACCTAAAAAGCTATAGCAGAGATACCTATTCTACGAAACTCCAAATGACCTGAAACTTCACGAGGATTTTTTATTGAATATATCAAAAATACTGGAACAAAGAAATACCAGAGGGGTCCCACCAGTTGCCCACAAGGCAACAGGGCGCGCCTACCCCCCTAGGGCACACCCTGATGCCTTGTGGGCCCCACAGCTGGCCTTTGCCCCCCTTCTGCTATATGAAGCCCTTTACCCTAGAAAAAAAATATGAGGAGGACTTTCGGGACGAAGCGCCGCCGTCTCGAGGCGGAACTTGGGCAGGATCAATTTTGCCCTCCGGCGGAGCGATTCCGCCAGGGATACTTCCCTCAGGGAGGGGGAAATCGAAGCCATCGACGCCACCAACGTTCCTCTCATCGTGGGAGGACCAATCTTCATCAACATCTTCACCAGCACCATCTCATCTCAAACCCTAGTTCATCTCTTGTATTCAATCTTTGTCTCAAAACCTCAGATTGGTACCTGTGGGTTGCTAGTAGTGTTGATTACATCTTGTAGTTGATGCTAGTTGGTTTATTTGGTGGAAGATTATATGTTCAGATCCTTAATGATATTCAATACTCCTCTGATCTTGAATATGAATATGATTTGTGAGTAGTTACGTTTGTTCTTGAGGACATGGGAGAAGTCTTGTCATAAGTAATCATGTGAATTTGGTATTCGTTCGATATTTTGATGATATGTATGTTGTTGCTTCCTTTAGTGGTGTCATGTGAACGTCGACTACATGATACTTCATCATACTTGGGCCTAAGGGAAGGCATTGTGGAGTAATTAGTAGATGATGGGTTGCTAGAGTGACAGAAGTTTAAACCCTAGTTTATGCGTTATTCCGTAAGGGGCTGATTTGGATCCATATGTTTCATGCTATGGTTAGATTTATCTTAATTCTTCTTTCGTAGTTGCGGATGCTTGTGAGAGGGGGTAATCATAAGTGGGATGCTTGTTCAAGTAAGGACAACACCCTAGCACCGGTCCACCCACATATCAAATTATCAAAGTAGCGAACGCGAATCAAATAAACATGATGAAAGTGACTAGATGATAATTCCCATGTGTCCTCGAGAACACTTTGCTTTATATAAGAGACCGTTCCGGCTTGTCCTTTGCTATAAAAAAGGATTGGGCCACCTTGCTGCACTTTTGTTACACTTGTTACTTGTTGCTTGTTACGAATTCCCTTGCTGTCAAACTATGTGTTACCGCTACTTTCAGTACTTGCAGAGAATACCTTGTTGAAAACCGCTTATCATTTTCTTCTGCTCCTCGTTGGGTTCGACACTCTTACTTATCGAAAAGACTATGATTGATCCCCTATACTTGTGGGTCATCAGTTAGCCCCGCCTACCGTCAAGAGATGGTTCCGGCACACCTCTCACTTTTGAACGAGATGCTAGATCGAATCCAGAACCTCGGGATTTCGGACGGGCAGTCCTCGGTCTATGGCCAGATCGGATGTAAAGTCGATGGCACGGCATCACCCGTTGCTACCTCCCATACAGGCAAATGGGTAGCGACCTCCACCTACGACTTCTACATGGTCGATACCCCCAAGGACACTGAGGATAAGGAAGACGAGGATCCCCCCAAATGCTGATGGAGTCGCAAGCGATCTAAAGGCAGCGGTAAGGGGAAGGCAAGCAACAACAATACCAACAACGATGCCACCAATAATGATGCCACCCCAGATGGTGCCGAGGACCAGGCCAAAGGCAATAATTCCACATCTGGTCAGATCTACGACACCACGGGGATGGATGAGAACGATGACGCTGAGGATAGTAGCTACATGCCCGAGTTCGGGGAGGACATCAGCCTCGGACCCGACGAATTCGACATTCCCGAAGAACCCCTCGACGTGGAAAACTTTTGACGGCAGCTCATTAGCACCACCCGAAGTATAAAAAGGCAACGTCAGCAGCTTCAAGCCGATCAAGACATGCTAAATGATAAGTGGGTGGAAGTACTTGATGAGTCCAATTTATGTGATGTTTTTCCTATATATTTTGTGCCTACAAGGTGGGCTTTGTGGAATTTTACCGCGTTCGCGCACTTCTTTTTGTTGATAATCCCTCAGGTAACGTCTTTTGGCGCAATATCCATTTAATGGAGAAAATCCTCGGAAATAGCAGTAGAATCATGCATTAAAGGTGATAAACACTTTCCATAAAAAGATCAAGCAAGAAGGCCAAAGAAACAACCGTCGTCGCGCTTTCAGAGCGAACGACGGCGTTCCATGCGACCGCGCGCGCTCGCATGAGCGGTCATTTGGCGCACCGCCGCCTCTGGGGGATCAACTACTTTCACCCCGTCGAAGCAGATCACGAAGAGGATGAGAGGAGATGGCAGAAACGCATCCAGAAAGTAGAACCCTAGCCGCTGGAGCTCATCCGGGGGGAGGATCAACCGGGAGAAGAAGGGGATTCCTCTCACCGCGCGAGGAACGGCATCATCATCAACACCTACGTCATCACCATCTTCGTCATCATCGTCATCCACATCCTTATCATCTGCAACATCAAGAACCCTAGTGGATCCTTCGGTGTATCGGTTGAATCATTCGCCCATGTATCTCATTACCATTATCATGATGATTGTTGTTCTTATGTGTGAGTAGACCCCCTAGTTCTCAGGGATATGGATGAACCTTGGTATGTGTAGGATGTAAAACGTTTGTCATGGATATGAGATCCTTTGTTGATTGCCTAGTTTAATAACTTCGTGAATGTTGTGAAGGGGCCCCACTCAGCATTTGTGCCTATATTGGCCACGAAGTATATCACTGTCTTTGCACAGGTTTAGGATGTGGAGGTAATTCGAGGTGACAGTAAAAGCCTACTGCTCCTAACCTTTACAAGTGATCGGGGATTTACGGAGAACCCTGAGTGAGGCCGCGTCCACGGGGAAACCCTTAATTATCATGAGTCGTAACCCACAGGGGGAGACTATGATGGTGGCGTGTGTGGCACGAAGTCTACCACTAGTAGAACGTGTTCTGTACCCGGCTCCGCCCAGCATAAATGCCAACAGTGGCTCAAGTATCATTCCCATGCTATGCTCATGTGTAGTAGTACTAGAAACATACCAATGGGGATTCCGGACTCCCTGAGAACGCCTTTTTAATTATGTTGTTTCATCGTCATTTACCATCTTTGTCTTTCATTTACTTCTATGTTATTCAGTTACAAGTCACCATTTCACTTAAACCTTATTTAAATCCGCCCTCACTCTGCTTTAAGTCTACAATTATCTACAGGCACAAAGTTACATAATTCTCTACAAGGGGCAAAAGCCTTATTCCTGTGCTCCCTGTGGGATCGATACTCTTACTTTGAAAACGCTACAACTAAACCCTGTGCACTTGCAGGCTATCAAGCTTTTTCTGGTGCTGTTGCCGGGGAGGTGAGCGCTTTTGGGCCTTGCCTTGAGTTGTGAATTATTTTGTGATCTAATGGTTTTTGCAGACAAAGAGCAGCCATGGTCCTTCAAGAACAAGTTTATCAGGTAGGTGCTGAGTTAGTAGCAGGCCCGGCTCGAGGAGGGAACTTTATAACAACTGGGCCTGGCCTACCTGGTAAAGTATATGAGATAAACCCTCGATTAATTGATATGATAAGAAAAAATATATTCTGAGGTGATGCAACTGAATGTCCTTATGAGCATATTGACAATTTTGATCTTGCATGTGGAACTCTTCATTTGCAGGAGTTAACCAATAACGAGATCAAAGCAAAAGTATTTCCATATTCTCTCCAGGGAGCAGCTAAAGATGGCTAAGATGCCAAGATATAAATACACTAAGAAGTTGGCCAAAATTATTGGCTGCATTTTCCTCTTATTATTTTCCTCAAGGGAGGCTATATACGATCAACAGGAAGATAAGCAGTTTTGGACAGCGGGAAGGTGAGAAGTTAGTGGACGCATTGCAACTTGTAGTCTGCGTTGGTATTTCCCCGAAGAGGAGAGGATGATGCAGTACAGTAGAGATAAGTATTTCCCTCAGTTAAGAACCAAGGTAATCAATCCAGTAGGAGAACCAAGCAAAATTCCGTTAAGCACACCTGCACACACAAGAGCAAACACTTGCACCCAACGCAAATAAGAGGGTTGTCAATCCTCTTAGCGGTTATTTGCAAGGATTAAATATTATAGAGATAAATAGATAAACTAAAATACTAATTAAAATAAAAGTAAATAAATTGCAGCAAGGTATTTTTAGGTTTTTTATATATGATAAAGTAGACCGTGGGCCATTGTTTTCACTAGAGGCTTCTCTCTCGAACACATAGCATACGGTGGGTAAAAATTTACCGTTCGGCAATTGATAGAAAAGCAAATAATTATGACAGATTCATGGCAATGATCATGTATATAGGCATCACGTCCGAGGCAAGTAGACCAACTCCTGCCTGCATCTACTACTATTACTCCACCCATCGACCGCTATCCAGCATGCATCTAGGGTATTAAGTATGAAACAGAGTAACGCCTTAAGCAAGATGACATGATGTAGACAAAGTAAACTCAAGCAATATGATTAAACCCCATCTTTTTATCCTTAATGGCAACAATACAAATACGTGTCATGTCCCTTTCTATCACTGGGATTGAGCACCGACAGATTGAACCCATCACAAAGCACCTCTCCCATTGCAAGACAAATCAATCTAGTAGGCCAAACTAAATTGATAGATCGGAGAGAAATACAAAGCTATAATAATCATGCATAAAAGAGTTCAGAGAAGACTCAAATATTTCTCATGAATAATCTGATCATAAACTCACAATTCATTGGATCCCAACAAACACACCGCAAAAGAAGATTACATCGGATAGAACTCCAAGAACATCGAGGAGAACATGGTATTGAAGATCAAAGAGAGAGAAGAAGCCATCTAGCTACTAGCTATGGACCCGTCGGTCTGTGGTAAACTACTCACACATCATCGGAAGGGCAGCAAGGTTGATGTAGAAGCCCTCCGTGATCGATTCCCCCTCTGGCAGAGTACCGGAAAAGGCCTCCAGATGGGATCGCGGAAGAACAGAGGCTTGCGGCGGCGGAAAGGTTTTCTCTTCTGTCTCTCTGTTGGTTTGGGAATATTTGAAAATTTATAGCGCTGGAATTAGGTCAAGAGGTGCCACGAGGGGCCCACAAGCCTGGGGGGCGTGCCCTACCCCCCTGGGCGCGCCCTACAGGCTTGTCGCCTCCTCGTGGCTCTTCTGGTCTTCTCCCGAAGCTTCGTGGGTCTCTTCTGGTCCATAAAAAAATAATCCAAAGTTTTTTTTCTCGTTTGGACACTTTTTGATATTGATTTTCTGAAAAGGCAAAAACAAGCAGAAAACAACAACTGGCACTGGGCACTGGGTTAATAGGTTAGTCCCAAAAAATGATATATAATGGCATATAAAACATCCAAGATTGATACTATAATAGCATGGAACAATCAAAAATTATAGATACGTTGGAGACGTATCATGCATATATAAGGTATCGTGAAATACCTCTTGCATGCCCTGAACATCATTATCCTGACTTTTAATAGTCAACTTCTTTTATGGGGGCCTTAATTCCCAAAGTAAACAAGCTTTAGATCTTGCCTCTAAAGGTTCCTTTTTGGGAAGCGAGATATCAGATGCTTGGAGCTTACTTGATAGGATGAGGTACAATGCTGAGAATTGGTACCTTTGTTCAAAAGAAACGAGTAAAGTAGATCTTGTATGATAGCATTAAATCTTTCCTTAGAACTTCAAAAGTAAAGGATTTACGTCATGAGCTAAATATTGGAACTGACCCCATGCTGCATGTTTTGAAAGATTTTTCTAAGTTCTTGAACTTGCCAGAGAAGAAGTACTTAAAATTCAGCAGGGAGTCTAAGGCCATTCGTATGGTGGAAGCCATAAAGAAAAAGACTACCCCACTTGAAAGGCAAAAAGAAGCCTATCATAAGCCAGATGGTAAAAAATTAGAAGGGACACCCACAAAAAAGGGGAAGAAGAATGTCAAGATGGAACAATGTGGGACCCCACCCTACGTCAACATAATTAAAGAACTTGCTACACATATACCGGTGGTGAATAAAGAGGTCTATTTGGATAGGGATACCACTTCCTATCTTGAAGGGTGCACCGAAGGTAAAAATGCAGGTAAGAAAATTTTATCATGTTCCTTTGGATGCAAGACATATTTTGGGCTGTGTGACCCTGGTTCGCCGGTTAATATTATTCCTTATAGTCTATATGCTAAAATTTATGATGAGATTGCTCCTTGCACCCTTGAGCCTACTGACGTTATTATCAAGCTTGCAGATAAAACCGAGAGGAAACCCCGTGGCATCCTTAAAAATGTCAATATAATAATAGGCTCTCTCATTTATCCCATTGACATTTTTCTACTAATGATCTCCGAGGATGAAGATTGTCCTATTGTTTTTGGAACCGCCTTTTTGAATGTTGCAGGAGCCTACATAAAAAAGAAATCTATCTCCATGAAGTGGGGAGATGAGATGGCAAAGTTCCCTTTTTCCTCTATATTAAGTGATGAGGATATATTCATGGAATATGATGATTCTGCTTGCTTAAGCTGGAAAGAAATATTGAGCCTAGTTGAAAAATATCATAAGGTGAATTTATTCCTAGTTGGACTTGTTTCCTTGATTCGGAAGAATTTTATACTGCCTAAGTCCTTGTGTGCATGTATCTTTAGGTACATCGGAGAGGAAGGCATGGCACAAGGGAGCAAGGAGGAGAGCAAGGAGGCAATGCAGCTGGGCAGGGAGGAGGATCCTGCAGTTTCCAGGGCGGTAGTACCGCCCCACCCCAGCGGTAGTACCGCTTAAAGCGGTAGTACCGCCCCTACTACCGTGAAAACTACTGGCATCTTTTGGCGCTAACCGGTAGTAGAGCGGTACTGAAGCGGTAGTACCGCATGACATCAGCGGTACTACCGTGCTGCCTGCGCGCAGAGTTTCGGGCTGACAGCCCATGTACCCCTTCGATCTATCTTAGGATATAAATACTCTTCCTTAGGGTTAGTTAGAGTTAGACCACGTTTAAGATAAACCCTAGTTCATGAGATTGCTTGTAAGCATTCATCTTGAATCCTCATCACCAATTCGTATCGATCTGGTGATTATATACTGCAAGTCAAGTGTGATCTGCTGTTCCATTGGGAATTAGTATATTGCAATTCTAACCGTTCGTGGTCGACGGCTGCGTGCGCAAGTGTGTGACGTTGTGAATATCCAAAGGGTTGAGACCTTTTGCATTGGCATCAGGGATCAAGAGAGGGAGAGTTCATCGGCGACATACAAGTTATCCTACACCATCATCATCACCACCGCCGCTTACTGAGATGATGAGGATATATTCATGGAATATGATGATTCTGCTTGCTTAAGCTGGAAAGAAATATTGAGCCTAGTTGAAAAATATCATAAGGTGAATTTATTCCTAGTTGGACTTGTTTCCTTGATTCGGAAGAATTTTATACTGCCTAAGTCCTTGTGTGCATGTATCTTTAGGTACATCGGAGAGGAAGGCATGGCACAAGGGAGCAAGGAGGAGAGCAAGGAGGCAATGCAGCTGGGCAGGGAGGAGGATCCTGCAGTTTCCAGGGCGGTAGTACCGCCCCACCCCAGCGGTAGTACCGCTTAAAGCGGTAGTACCGCCCCTACTACCGTGAAAACTACTGGCATCTTTTGGCGCTAACCGGTAGTAGAGCGGTACTGAAGCGGTAGTACCGCATGACATCAGCGGTACTACCGTGCTGCCTGCGCGCAGAGTTTCGGGCTGACAGCCCATGTACCCCTTCGATCTATCTTAGGATATAAATACTCTTCCTTAGGGTTAGTTAGAGTTAGACCACGTTTAAGATAAACCCTAGTTCATGAGATTGCTTGTAAGCATTCATCTTGAATCCTCATCACCAATTCGTATCGATCTGGTGATTATATACTGCAAGTCAAGTGTGATCTGCTGTTCCATTGGGAATTAGTATATTGCAATTCTAACCGTTCGTGGTCGACGGCTGCGTGCGCAAGTGTGTGACGTTGTGAATATCCAAAGGGTTGAGACCTTTTGCATTGGCATCAGGGATCAAGAGAGGGAGAGTTCATCGGCGACATACAAGTTATCCTACACCATCATCATCACCACCGCCGCTTACTGAGATGATGAGGATATATTCATGGAATATGATGATTCTGCTTGCTTAAGCTGGAAAGAAATATTGAGCCTAGTTGAAAAATATCATAAGGTGAATTTATTCCTAGTTGGACTTGTTTCCTTGATTCGGAAGAATTTTATACTGCCTAAGTCCTTGTGTGCATGTATCTTTAGGTACATCGGAGAGGAAGGCATGGCACAAGGGAGCAAGGAGGAGAGCAAGGAGGCAATGCAGCTGGGCAGGGAGGAGGATCCTGCAGTTTCCAGGGCGGTAGTACCGCCCCACCCCAGCGGTAGTACCGCTTAAAGCGGTAGTACCGCCCCTACTACCGTGAAAACTACTGGCATCTTTTGGCGCTAACCGGTAGTAGAGCGGTACTGAAGCGGTAGTACCGCATGACATCAGCGGTACTACCGTGCTGCCTGCGCGCAGAGTTTCGGGCTGACAGCCCATGTACCCCTTCGATCTATCTTAGGATATAAATACTCTTCCTTAGGGTTAGTTAGAGTTAGACCACGTTTAAGATAAACCCTAGTTCATGAGATTGCTTGTAAGCATTCATCTTGAATCCTCATCACCAATTCGTATCGATCTGGTGATTATATACTGCAAGTCAAGTGTGATCTGCTGTTCCATTGGGAATTAGTATATTGCAATTCTAACCGTTCGTGGTCGACGGCTGCGTGCGCAAGTGTGTGACGTTGTGAATATCCAAAGGGTTGAGACCTTTTGCATTGGCATCAGGGATCAAGAGAGGGAGAGTTCATCGGCGACATACAAGTTATCCTACACCATCATCATCACCACCGCCGCTTACTGAGAAGATCGGGACACCCCATATCATTAAGTAAGCCATATGAAGAGGAAGTTCGGGATAATGAGGAACAAGAACTAAATCAACTAGCTGAAATCCATCTCCAAACACCAGAAGATGAAGTTGAACGGGTATTGGTGAGTCCAGGATCCTTATATGAAGATGAAGAAAATGAGTAGATCGAGATGATAATGGATGCAACACCAATAGTATGCCCGTGTCTTAATAAAATTTATGAAGCACTCGAAAGAAAGGGAGATGAGGATTTAATTACCTCCTCCGAATTTAAAACCATTACCCCAAGGGTTGAGGTATGAGTTTATGGATAATACAGAAAGATTCCCTATTATTGTTAATGCTGACCTTTTAGGTAAAGAGAAAGAGAAACTCTTATCAGTGCTGAGTAAGCATCGAAAGGCTTTGGGCTACTCAATCCAAGATGTAAAAGGGATACATCCTTCTATATATTCTCATGCAATACACATTGAAGAAGGGGCTAAACCCGTAATTGAGAGCCAACGGAGACTCCACCCGGCATCCAAAAATGTGGTAAGAAAAGAAATAATACGTCTCCTTGATGCGGGGATAATTTACCCTATATCTGTTAGCAAATGGGTAAGTCCGGTCCATTGCATTCCTAAGAAAGGAGGAATTTCCTTAGTAATTAATGAAAACAATGACCTAGTCCCTACTAGGGCTGTTATTGGATATGGAATGTGTGTTGATTTCAGGAAATTAAATAAATATACAAAAAAGGATCACTACCCATTGCCATTCATAAATGATATATTGGAGAGATTGGCCAACAACTCTTATTTTTGCTACCTTGATGGATATTCTGGGTTCTCTCCAATACCGATCCGACCTGAAGATCAAGAAAAGACTACCTTCACCTGCTCATATGGTACTTATGCATATAATAGAATGCCATTTGGTCTATGTAATGGACCACCCTCATTTCAAAAGTGCATATCTAAATTTTTTCCTGATTATATTGAAAAAATTGTTGAAGTGTTCATGGACAGTTTTTCTGTCCAAGGCACGTCCTTTGATAATTGTCTCTATAATCTCACAAAAGTTTTGCAGAGATGTGAGGAAACAAGTTTCGTGCTAAATTGGGAGAAGAGTCACTTGATGGTCACAGAAGGTGTGGTGCTGGGACATAGAGTCTCAGGGAAGAGTATTGAGATAGACCAAGATAAAACTGAAGTAATTGAAAATTTACCGTACCCCCAAGATGCGAAAGGTATGCAAACTTTTATAGGACATGCTAGTTTCTATAAAAGATTTATCAAAGATTTCTCCAAAATATCTAAACCTCTGACTGGCCTATTGCACAAAGATGTGCCTTATTCTTTTGATAAGATCTGTGTGCTGGCTTATGAGAAATTAAGAGATGCCTTGATCACAACCCCCATCATCCAATCTTCAAAGTGGGATGAACCCTTCGAGATCATGTGTGATGCTAGCAATTATGCTATTGGTGCTATTCTAGGACAGCGTGTTGAGAAAAAACTTAACGTGATATTTTATGCTAGCATGAGTTTGGATGAAGACCAAGTACACTTGGTAACAACTGAAAAAGAATTGCTAGCTATTGTTTTTGCTTGCGACAAATTTCGTCCATATATTATTAACTCAAAAGTGATAGTCCACACCGATCATCATGCCTTAAGTTACCTTCTTGCAAAGAAGGACGCTAAACCCCGATTGATTAGGTGGATATTACTACTTTAGGAATTTGATTTGCAGATAGTAGACCGCAAAGGGGAGGACAACCCAGTAGCAGACTGTTGGGGAACGTTGCATGGGAAACAAAATTTTTCCTACGCACACACAAGATCTATCCATGGAGATGAGCATCTACGAGAGGGAGAGTGAATCTACATACCCTTGTAGATCGCTAAGCGGAAGCGTTTAAGAAACGCGGTTGATGTAGTCGAACGTCTCCGCGATCCAAATCGCAAGTCGTCCCTCGATCCGATCACGAACTAGCGCCGAACGGACGGCACCTCCGAGTTCAACACACGTACGGCTTGATGACGCCTTCACCTCCTCGATCCAGCGAGCGATGGTGAAGTAGTGGTTGAGTTCCAGCACGACGGCGTGGTGATGGTGGTGAGGAACAATCTCTGCAGGGCTTCGCCAAGCACTACGGAGATTATGACGGAGGAACTAGAGGGTTAGGGTTGCCGCACACGGCTTGGGGAAATCTTGATGTGTCTCGTGTGCTAGCCCTGCCCCTCTATTTATATGTTGAGCCTTGGGGTCTAAACTTGGAGTAAAAGCCTCCTCCAGGTCGGTTTTGCCCGCACAAGGTCGGTTTGGCCCGCAGGAAAAGAGTCCAACTCGGATCCCTGCCGAACTGTGCACAGCCGCGCACAAGCGGTAGTACCGCTCACAAGCGGTAGTACCGCTTGGGCGGTAGTACCGCTTCACACAAGCGGTAGTACCGCTCGGGCGGTAGTACCGCTTCACCAAGCGGTAGTACCGCTTACGCGGCAGCAAAACTACTTTTGCACTTTCCAATACCTCGTGGGCTTTTATCCCTTGGCCCATATAAAGTGTTCTCGCACCCGAACACTTCGGTAAACATCCGGAACCCCTTCCGGTGAACTCCGGAACTCTCCCGGAGATTAAAACACTATTATCACATATATCAATCTTTACCTCCGGACTCTTCCGGAGATCCTCGTCATGTCCGGGATCTTATCCGAGACTCCGAACAACTTTCGGTCACCAACATAATAACTCAATTATACTAATCGTCACCAAACGTTAAGTGTGTAGACCCTGCGGGTTCGAGAACTATGTAGACATGACCGACACACTTCTACGATCAATAACCAATAGCGGGACCTGGATGCCCATATTGGCTCCTACATATTCTACGAAGATCTTTATCGGTCGAACCTCTATGTCAAGGATTCAGTTAATCCCGTATGCTGTTCCCTTTGTTCTTCGGTATGTTACTTGCCCGAGATTCGATCGTCGGTATCTCTATACCTAGTTCAATCTCGTTACCGGCAAGTCTCTTTACTCGTTCCGTAATACAAGATCCTGTGGCTAACTCTTTAGTCACTTTGCTTGCAAGGCTCAATGTGATGTTGTATTACCGAGTGGGCCCTGAGATACCTCTCCGTCACACGGAGTAACAAATCCTAGTCTTGATCCATGCCAACCCAACAGACACCCTCGGAGATACCTGTAGAGCACTTTTATAGTCACCCAGTTACGTTGCGACGTTTGATACACACAAGGTATTCCTCCGGTGTCAGTGAGTTGCATGATCTCATGGTCAAAGGAACAGATACTTGACATGCAGAAAACAATAGCAATAAACTGACACGATCATATGCTACGTTCGTAGTTTGGGTCTTGTCCATCACATCATTCTCCTAATGATGTGATCCCGTTATCAAATGACATCTCATGTCAATGGCTAGGAAACCTTAACCATCTTTGATCAACGAGCTAGTCAACTAGAGGCTTACTAGGGACACAGTGTTGTCTATGTACCCACACATGTATTTGAGTTTCCAATCAATACAATTATAGCATGGATAATAAACGATTATCATGAACAAGGAAATATAATAATAACCAATTTATTATTGCCTCTAGGGCATATTTCCAACAGTCTCCCACTTGCACTAGAGTCAATAATATAGTTCACATCACTATGTGATTTACATTGTAATGAATCGAACACCCATGCAGTTCTGGTGTTGTTCATGCTTAGCCCTTGGAAGAGGTTTAGTCATCGGATCTGCAACATTTAGATCCGTGTGTACTTTGCAAATATTTATGTCGTCCTCCTTGATGTAATCGCGGATGGAATTGAAACGTCGCTTTATGTGTCTGGTCCTCTTGTGAAATCTTGGTTCCTTGGCTAGAGCAATGGCACCAGTATTATCACAAAACAGAGTCATTGGGTTAAGTGCACTAGGCACTACTCCAAGATCTGTCATGAACTCCTTCATCCAGACACCTTCCTTCGCCGCCTCCGAGGCTGCGATGTACTCCGCTTCGCATGTAGAATCAGCTACCATGCTTTGCTTGGAACTGCACCAGCTAACCGCACCCCCATTAAGAATAAATACGTATCCGGTTTGAGACTTAGAGTCATCCGGATCAGTGTCAAAGCTTGCATCGACGTAACCCTTTACGACGAGCTCTTGATCACCTCCATAAACGAGAAACATGTCCTTAGTCCTTTTTAGGTATTTCAGGATATTCTTGACCGCCGTCCAGTGTTCCATTCCTGGATCACTTTGAAACCTTCCGACCATACTTATGGCAAGGCTGACATCGGGTCTTGTGCACAGCATTGCATACATAATAGAGCCTATGGCTGAAGCATAGGGGATGACACTCATCTTTTCTCTATCTTCTGCAGTCACTGGGCATTGAGTCTTACTCAACTTCACACCTTGCAAAACAGGCAAGAACCCCTTCTTGGACTGATCCATTTTGAACTTCTTCAAAATCTTATCAAGGTATGAGCTTTGTGAAAGTCCTATTAAGCGTCTTGATCTATCTCTATAGATCTTGATGCCTAATATGAAAGCAGCTTCTCCTAGGTCCTTCATTGAAAAACTCCTGTTCAAATATTCCTTCACGCTTTCCAACATTTCTATATTGTTTCCAATCAGCAATATGTCATCCACATATAATATTAGAAACGCTATAGAGCTCCCACTCACTTTCTTGTAAATACAAGCTTCTCCGTAAACTTGTATAAACTCGAACGCTTTGATCACTTCATCAAAGCGAAGATTCCAACTCCGAGATGCTTGCACCAGTCCATAAATGGATCGCTGGAGTTTGCAAACTTTGTCAGCATTCTCTGGATCGACAAAACCTTCTGGTTGCATCATATACAACTCTTCCTTAAGGAAACCGTTAAGGAATGCTGTTTTGACATCCATCTGCCAAATTTCATAATCGAAAAAGGCAGCTATTGCTAACATGATTCTGACGGACTTAAGCATCGCTACGGGTGAGAAGGTCTCATCGTAGTCAACTCCTTGAACTTGTGAAAAACCCTTTGCCACAAGTCGAGCTTTATAGACGGTGACATTACCGTCCGCGTCCGTCTTCCTCTTAAAGATCCATTTGTTCTGAATGGCCTTACGCCCTTCAGGTAATACTTCCAAAGTCCATACTTTGTTTTCATACATGGATCCCATCTCGGATTTCATGGCCTCTAACCACTTCTCGGAATCCGGGCCCATCATCGCTTCTCCATAGCTCGTAGGTTCATCGTTGTCTAGCAACATGACCTCTAAGACAGGGTTGCCGTACCACTCAGGAGCAGTACGCGTCCTTGTCGACCTACGAGGTTCGATAGCAACTTGATCCAAAGCTTCATGATCATCATCATTAACTTCCTCTTCAGCTAATGTAGGCTCCACAGAAACAACTTTCTGCGCTGCGCTACTCTTAGGTTGAAGTAAAGGTTCAACAACCTCATCAAGTTCTATCTTCCTCCCACTCAATTCTTTCGAGAGAAACTCTTTCTCAAGAAATGTTCCGTTTTTAGCGACAAACACTTTGCCTTCGGATCTGAGGTAGAAGGTATACCCAACTGTCTCTTTTGGGTATCCTATGAAGACGCATTTCTCCGCTTTGGGTTCCAGCTTTTCTGGCTGAAGCTTTTTGACATAAGCATCACATCCCCAAACTTTAAGAAATGACAGTTTTGGCTTCTTGCCAAACCAAAGTTCATATGGCGTCGTCTCAACGGATTTCGATGGTGCCCTATTTAAAGTGAATGCAGCTGTCTCTAATGCATAACCCCAAAACGATAGTGGCAAATCAGCAAGAGACATCATAGATCGCACCATATCCAATAAGGTTCGATTACGACGTTCGGACACACCATTACGCTGTGGTGTTCCAGGCGGTGTCAATTGTGAAACAATTCCACATTGTCTTAAGTGACTGCCAAACTCATAACTCAGATATTGTCCTCCTCGATCAGATCGTAGGAATTTAATCTTCTTGTTACGATGATTCTCAACTTCACTCTGAAATTGTTTGAACTTTTCAAATGTTTCAGACTTGTGTTTCATTAAGTAAATATACCCATATCTACTTAAATCATCAGTGAAGGTGAGAAAATAACGATAACCACCGCGCGCCTCAATACTCATTGGACCGCACACATCAGTATGTATGATTTCCAATAAGTCACTTGCCCGTTCCATTGTTCCAGAGAACGGCGTTTTAGTCATCTTGCCCAAGAGGCATGGCTCACATGTGTCAAGTGATTCAAAATCAAGTAACTCCAAAAGTCCATCAGCATGGAGCTTCCTCATGCGTTTTACGCCAATATGACCTAAACGGCAGTGCCACAAGAAAGTGGTATTATCATTATCAATTCTACATCTTTTGGCATCAATGTTATGAACATGTGTATCATTACTATCGAGATTCAATAAGAATAAACCCCTCACATTGGGTGCATGACCATAAAAGATATTACCCATATAAATAGAACAACCATTATTCTCTGATTTAAATGAGTAACCGTCTCGCAATAAACAAGATCCAGATATAATGTTCATGCTTAACGCAGGCACCAAATAACACTTATTTAGGTTCATCACTAATCCCGACGGTAATCGAAGAGCGAGCGTGCCGACGGCGATCACATCAACCTTGGAACCATTTCCCACGTGCATCGTCACTTCGTCCTTCGCCAGCCTCCGTCTATTCCGCAGTTCCTGTTTAGAGTTGCAAATATGAGCAACCGCACCGGTATCAAATACCCAGGCACTACAACGAGGGTTGGTAAGGAACATATCAATAACATGTATATCATATATACCTTGTTTGTTGTTGGCCGCCTTCTTGTCAGCCAAATACTTGGGGCAGTTCCGCTTCCAGTGTCCAGTTCCCTTGCAATGAAAGCACTCAGTTTCTGGTTTGGGTCCAGCCTTGGGTTTCTTCACGAGAGGAGCAACTGCTTTGCCACTCTTCTTGGAGTTACCCTTCTTACCCTTGCCATTTTTCTTGAAACTAGTGGTTTTATTGACCATCAACACTTGATGCTCCTTCTGAATTTCAGACTCAGCGGCTTTCAGCATCGCAAACAGCTCGGCGACTGACTTGTTCATCCCGTGCATGTTATAGTTCAACACGAAGCTCTTGTAGCTAGGTGGCAATGATTGAAGAACTCTGTCAGTGATAGCCTCTGGCGGAAGGGGCATCCCTAACTCAGCCAGACGGGTGGAGTACCCAGACATTCTGAGCACGTGATCACTGATAGACCCGTTCTCCTCCATCTTGCAAGCATAGAACTTATCGGAGATCTCATATCTCTCGATCCGGGCATTCTTCTGAAAGATAAACTTCAACTCCTGGAACATCTCATATGCTCCATGACGTTCAAAATGTCTTTGAAGTCCCGGTTCTAAGCCATACAACATTGCACATTGAACTATTGAGTAATCATCAGAACGAGCCTGCCAGGCGTTCACAACGTCTAGAGACTCAACTGGAGCGGGTGGATCACCAAGCGGTGCATCAAGGACATAAGCCTTCTGGGAAGCCGTAAGGATAATCCTCAGATTACGGGCCCAGTCTACAAAGTTACTTCCATCATCTTTCAACTTAGCTTTCTCTAGGAACGCATTAAAATTCAGGGGTGCTACTGCGCGAGCCATGATCTACAACATAAATATAGTAAAGACAACTTAGATTATTGTTCAAGATAATGAGTTTAATTAATCATATTACTTAAAAAACTCCCACTCAAATTGACATCCCTCCGGTCATTCGAGTGTAACATGATCCAAATCCACCAACTCAAGTCCGATCATCACGTGAGTCGAGGTGGTTTCAATGGTGAACATCTTCATGTTGATCATATCTACTATATGACTCATGTTCGACCTTTCGGTCTCTTGTGTTCCGAGGCCATGTCTGTACATGCTAGGCTCGTCAAGTTTAACCCGAGTGTTCCGCGTGTGCAACATGGCTTGCACCCGTTGTATGTGAACGTGGAGTCTATCACACCCGATCATCACGGCGTGTCTCGAAACGACGAACTTTCGCAACGGTGCACACTCGGGGAGAACACAATTTATCTTGAAATTTAAGTGAGGGATCACCTTATAATGCTACCGCCGTCCTAAGCAAAATAAGATGCATAAAAGGATTAACATCACATGCAAATCATAAGTGACATGATATGGCCATGAACTTGTGCTTTTGATCTCCATCTCCAAAGCACCGGCATGATCTCCATCGTCACCGGCATGACACCATGATCTCCATCATCTTGATCTCCATCAACGTGTCTCCATAAGGTTGTCGCGCCGACTGTTGCTTCCACGACTATTGCTAACGTTTAGCGATAAAGTAAAGCATTACATAGCGCTTAATGATTGACACGCAGGTCATACAATAATTAAAGACAACTCTATGGCTCCTGCCAGTTGCCGTACTCATCGACATGCAAGTCGTGATATTCTATACAACACATGATCATCTCATACATCACATATATCTCATCATGTAATTGGCCATATCACATCACAACATACCCTGCAAAAACAAGTTAGACGTCCTCTAATTGTTGTTGCAAATTTTACGTGGCTGCTACGGGTTTGCAAGAACCGTTCTTACCTACGCAAAACCACAACGTGGTGTAGTGATTGCTTTTTGATCTTCTAAAAGAACCCTCTTCATTGAAATCGATTCAACTAAAGTGAGAGAGACAGACACCCGCTAGCCATCTTTATGCAACGAAGTTACATGTTAGTTGAAGGAACCTGTCTCGCGTAAGTGTACGCGTAATGTCGGTCCGGGCCGCTTCATCTCACAGTACCGCCGAATCAAATATCAACTAGTAACGGCAAGCAATATGTATACACCCACGCCCACAACTCGTTTGTGTTCTACTCGAGATCTCATCCACGCATAGACCTAGCTCATGATGCCACTGTTGGGGAACGTTGCATGGGAAACAAAATTTTTCCTACGCACACACAAGATCTATCCATGGAGATGAGCATCTACGAGAGGGAGAGTGAATCTACATACCCTTGTAGATCGCTAAGCGGAAGCGTTTAAGAAACGCGGTTGATGTAGTCGAACGTCTCCGCGATCCAAATCGCAAGTCGTCCCTCGATCCGATCACGAACTAGCACCGAACGGACGGCACCTCCGAGTTCAACACACGTACGGCTTGATGACGCCTTCACCTCCTCGATCCAGCGAGCGATGGTGAAGTAGTGGTTGAGTTCCAGCACGACGGCGTGGTGATGGTGGTGAGGAACAATCTCTGCAGGGCTTCGCCAAGCACTACGGAGATTATGACGGAGGAACTAGAGGGTTAGGGTTGCCGCACACGGCTTGGGGAAATCTTGATGTGTCTCGTGTGCTAGCCCTGCCCCTCTATTTATATGTTGAGCCTTGGGGTCTAAACTTGGAGTAAAAGCCTCCTCCAGGTCGGTTTTGCCCGCACAAGGTCGGTTTGGCCCGCAGGAAAAGAGTCCAACTCGGATCCCTGCCGAACTGTGCACAGCCGCGCACAAGCGGTAGTACCGCTCACAAGCGGTAGTACCGCTTGGGCGGTAGTACCGCTTCACACAAGCGGTAGTACCGCTCGGGCGGTAGTACCGCTTCACCAAGCGGTAGTACCGCTTACGCGGCAGCAAAACTACTTTTGCACTTTCCAATACCTCGTGGGCTTTTATCCCTTGGCCCATATAAAGTGTTCTCGCACCCGAACACTTCGGTAAACATCCGGAACCCCTTCCGGTGAACTCCGGAACTCTCCCGGAGATTAAAACACTATTATCACATATATCAATCTTTACCTCCGGACTCTTCCGGAGATCCTCGTCATGTCCGGGATCTTATCCGAGACTCCGAACAACTTTCGGTCACCAACATAATAACTCAATTATACTAATCGTCACCAAACGTTAAGTGTGTAGACCCTGCGGGTTCGAGAACTATGTAGACATGACCGACACACTTCTACGATCAATAACCAATAGCGGGACCTGGATGCCCATATTGGCTCCTACATATTCTACGAAGATCTTTATCGGTCGAACCTCTATGTCAAGGATTCAGTTAATCCCGTATGCTGTTCCCTTTGTTCTTCGGTATGTTACTTGCCCGAGATTCGATCGTCGGTATCTCTATACCTAGTTCAATCTCGTTACCGGCAAGTCTCTTTACTCGTTCCGTAATACAAGATCCTGTGGCTAACTCTTTAGTCACTTTGCTTGCAAGGCTCAATGTGATGTTGTATTACCGAGTGGGCCGTGAGATACCTCTCCGTCACACGGAGTAACAAATCCCAGTCTTGATCCATGCCAACCCAACAGACACCCTCGGAGATACCTGTAGAGCACTTTTATAGTCACCCAGTTACGTTGCGACGTTTGATACACACAAGGTATTCCTCCGGTGTCAGTGAGTTGCATGATCTCATGGTCAAAGGAACAGATACTTGACATGCAGAAAACAATAGCAATAAACTGACACGATCATATGCTACGTTCGTAGTTTGGGTCTTGTCCATCACATCATTCTCCTAATGATGTGATCCCGTTATCAAATGACATCTCATGTCAATGGCTAGGAAACCTTAACCATCTTTGATCAACGAGCTAGTCAACTAGAGGCTTACTAGGGACACAGTGTTGTCTATGTACCCACACATGTATTTGAGTTTCCAATCAATACAATTATAGCATGGATAATAAACGATTATCATGAACAAGGAAATATAATAATAACCAATTTATTATTGCCTCTAGGGCATATTTCCAACACAGACCACCTATCATGCATGGAAAGAATACCTTATGATCCGGTGCCTATAAATGAATCCTTTCCAGGTGAGAGTTTGGCTATGATTAAAAAGATAGAATCTTGGTTTGCAGATTACGGTAACTTTCTTGTAGGAAAGTACATGCCGCCCGACATGAGTTATCATCAAAGAAAAAAGTTCTTCAGTGATCTGAAGTATTATTTCTGGGATGACCCATTTCTCTATCGGCATGGACCAGATGACATGATAAGGCGATGTGTCCCAGAACATGAAATGAATGCTATACTGGAAGGGCGCAATAGTAGCCCTTATGCAGGAAACCATGCTGGAGATAGGACCGCCGCCAAGGTGCTTCAATCAGGATTTTACTGGCCTGCACTCTTCAGAGATGCTCACAGGTTTGTTAAAAATTGTGACCCGTGTCAACGCACGGGTAATATTGGGAGGAGACAAGAAATGCCTATGAACTATAGTCTAGTTTGTGAACCTTTTGATGTTTGGGGATTGGATTATTTAGGACCTTTTCCTGTCTCAGATGGGTACACTCACATTCTTGTGGCTGTAGATTATGTTACTACTACTTGTGAACTGCGTTGGGATTTCCCCGAAGAGGAGAGGATGATGCAGTACAGTAGAGATAAGTATTTCCCTCAGTTAAGAACCAAGGTTATCAATCCAGTAAGAGAACCACACAGAACCTCGTTAGCAACACCTACACACACAAAAGCAAATACTTGCACCCAACGCAAACAAGAGGGTTGTCAATCCCCTTGGCGGTTACTTGCAAGGATTAATTTTGATAGTGATAGATAGAAAAGTAAATTGCAAAATAAAAGAAAGGAAATAAAATTGCAGCAAGGTATTTTTGGATTTTAATATATGATAGAAGTAGACCCGGGGGCCATAGTTTTCACTAGAGGCTTCTCTCTCGAACACATAACATACGGTGGGTAAACAAATTACTGTTGGGCAATTGATAGAAAATCACATAGTTATGACGGTATTCAAGGCAATGATCATGTATATAGGCATCACGTCCGAGACAAGTAGACCGACTCCTGCCTGCATCTACTACTATTACTCCACCCATCGACCGCTATCCAACATGCATCTAAGGTATTAAGTTAATGAAAACGGAGTAACGCCTTAAGCAAGATGACATGATGTAGACAAAGTAAATTCAAGCAATATGATTAAACCCCATCTTTTTATCCTTAATGGAAACAATACAAATACGTGTCTTGTCCCTTTCTGTCACTGGGATATAGAACACCGCAAGATTGAACCCAACACAAAGCACCTCTCCCATTGCAAGATAAATCAATCTAGTTGGCCAAACCAAACGGATAGATCGGAGAGAAATACAAAGTATAACAATCATGCATAAATAAGTTCAGAAAAGACTCAAATATTTCTCATGTATAATCTGATCATAAACCCACAATTCATCGGGTCCCAACAAACACACCGCAAAAGAAGATTACATCGAATAGAACTCCAAGGAGATCGAGGAGAACATTGTATTGAAGATCAAAGAGAGAGAACAAGCCATCTAGATACTAGCTATAGACCCGTAGGTCTGTGGTAAACTAATCACACATCATCGGAAGGGCAACAAGGTTGATGTAGAAGCCCTCCGTGATCGATGCCCCCTCCGACAGAGTACCAGAAAAGGCCTCCAGATGGGATCGCGGAAGAACATAGGGTTGCGGCAGCGGAAAAGTTATTCGGGGTGGCTCTCTGTTGGTTTCCCAATATTTGAGAATTTATAAAAGTGGAATTTGGTCAAACGGAGCCACGAGGGGCCCACAAGGCATCAGGGCGCCCCCCTGGGGCCGCGCCCTATTGCCTTGTCACCTCCTCGTGAGGCTTCTGGCCTCCTCCCGAAGCTTCCAGGGTCTCTTTTGTCCAGAAAAAAATAGTCAAAAAGTTTTGTGGCATTTGGACTTCGTTTGGTACTGATTTCCTGAAAAACCAAAAACAAGCAGAAAACAGCAACTGGCACTAGGCACTAGGTTAATAGGTTAGTCCCAAAAAATGATATAAAATAGCATATTATTGCATATAAAACATCCAAGATTGATACTATAATAGCATGGAACAATCAAAAATTATAGATACGTTGGAGATGTATCAAGCATCCCCAAGCTTAATTCCTGCTCGTCCTCGAGTAGGTAAATGATAAAACCAAATTTTTTGATGTGGAATGCTACCTAACATATTTCATCATGTAATTCTCTTTACGGTATGAATATTAAGATCCGAGTGATTCAAGGCAATAGTCTATAATTTGATATAAAGACATCAATACTCAGACATACTAACAAACAATCATGCCTTTCAAAATAAAAATGCTAAATCCCTACAAAATCATATAATCCTGTCATGCTCCATCTTCTTAACATAAAGTATTTATCATGTACAACCTCGAAGACAATCAATCAATTGGTTCATACTTTTTAACGCGCTTCAGCTTTTTCAACCCCCACGCAATACATGAGCGCAAGCCATGGATACAGCACTATGGGTGGAATAGAATGATGATAGAGATTAATAAGGGGAAGCCAAAAAGAGAAGATAGTCTCACATCGACGAGGCTAATCAACAGCCTATGGAGATGCCCATCAATTGATGTCAATGCGAGGAGTAGGAATTGCCATGCAACGGATGCACTAAGAGCTATAAGTGTATGAAAGCTCAAAAATAAAACTAAGTGGATGTGCATCCAACTTGCTTGCTCATGAAGACCTCGGGCATTTGAGGAAGCACATCATCAGAATATACAAGCCAAGTTCTATAATGAAAAATTCCCACTAGTATATGAAAGTGACAACATAGGAGACTCTCTATATGAAAAACATGGTGCTACTTTGAAGCACAAGTATGGAAAAAGATAGTAACACTGCCCCTTCTCTCTTTTTCTCTCATTTTTTTCGTTGGGCTCTTTTTGGCTTCTTTTTTTTATCTCACTGGGACAATGCTCTAATAATGATGATCATCACACTTCTATTTACTTACAACTCAAAAATTACAACTCGATACTAGAACAAATATGACTCTATATGAATGCCTCTGGCAGTGTACCAGGATGTGCAATGATACTAGCGTAACATGTATAAAAATGATGAACGGTGGCTGAGCCACAAATACTATGTCAGCTATATGATCATGCAAAGCAATATGACAATGATAATGTGTGTCATATAAAAAGAACGGTGAAAGTTGCATGGCAATATATCTCGGAATGGCTATGGAAATGCCATAATAGGTAGGTATGGTGGCTGTTTTGAGGAAGATATAAGGAGGCTTATGTGTGATAGAGCGTATCATATCACGGGGTTTGGATGCACCGGCGAAGTTTGCACCGACTCTCGAGGTGAGAAAGGGCAATGCACGGTACCGAAGAGGCTAGCAAATTGCGGAAAGGTGAGAGTGCGTATAATCCATGCACTCACATTAGTCATAAAGAACTCACATACTTATTGCGAAAGTCTATTAGCCCTCGAAGCAAAGTACTACTACGCATGTCCCTAGGGGGGAGGTTGGTAGGAGTTAACCATCGCGCCCCCCCGACCGCCATGCAAAGGAAGACAATCAAGAATAAATCATGCTCCAACTTCTTAGCATAACGACAGACCATACATGCATGCTTCGGGAATCACAAACCTTAACACCAATATTCTTACTAAACCACAATTATCTACTTGCACCTGCCACATATTACCATCTTAATATCGCAAAACTATTGCAAAGAATCAAACTTATCATATTCAGTGATCTACATGAAAGTTTTTATTATATCCCTCTTGAATACCTATCATATTAGGACCAAATTCATAACACGTGCATATTACCATTGCTAATTATTAGACTCTCAAAAAGATATAAGTGAAGCATGAGAGTGCAACTATTTCTTTAAAATATAACCACCGCCGTGCTCTAAAAGATATAAGTGAAGCACTAGAGCAACTGCCTAGCTCAAAAGATATAAGTGAAGCACATAGAGTATTCTAACAAATCACGAATAATGTGTGTCCCTCTCAAAAAGGTGTTTTCAGCAAAGATGATTGTGGCAAACTAAAAAGCAAACAAACGCAAGCAAACTATAACACAAGACGCTCCAAGTAAAACACATATCATGTGATGAATAAAAATATAGCTCCAAGTGATATACCGATAGATTGTAGACGAAAGAGGGGATGCCATCCGGGGCATCCCCAAGCTTAGACGCTTGAGTCCTACTTTAATATTACCTTGGAGTGCCTTGGGCATCTCCAAGCTTAGGCTCTTGCCGCTCCTTATTCCTTCACCCATCGTGGTCTCACCCAAAACTTGAAAACTTTAGCACACAAAACTCAACAGAAACCTCGTGAGATCCGTTAGTATAACAAATAAATCTTAAAATTTTGGTACTATTGTAAATTGATTCATATTTAATATTGGCATAATGCTACTGTAGTCCAACTTATCCATGACTCATACCCCCCGATACGATCCATAGATTCATCAAAATAAGCAAACTATGCAACAAAAACAGAATCTGTCTAAAACAGAACAGTCTGTAAAGATCTATTTAAAAGCCATACTTCTGTAACTCCGAAAATTCTGAAAAATTAGGACAACGCAAAAAATTCATATACCAATACTGTGTAAAAATGTTAGATTTTTCTAACGCTCAAGTACAGAATTAAAAATCAAATACTGGACTCAAAACTTTCTGTTTTCCAAACAGCATCAATTATACTATCATCCAAATCATCCCAAAGGCATTACTTGGCACAAACACTAATTAAAAGATAAAAAACCCAATAATAACAGAGGCTACAATTGTGCAAGCTCACAAAACAGAAAACAAAGCAAAAATTTAAGATACATATTGGGTTGCCTCCCAACAAGCGCTATTGTTTTATGCCCCTAGCTATGCATAATGTATAGTTTCAAGTATTGTCATCCTCAGTTTCCAAATCCTCAATTACACACCCACTCTTCCTAGGAGATTTAACATATGAATTTCTTACAATCACACTCTTGGGCACAAAGTTAAGAAATTTGTTTTCATAAATAGGTTCCTTTATTATATCAATGAAATTGGGGGTGCAAGATAATCATTTTAAGATCCTCATTTCCCTTGCGAGAAGTGGCACCCTTAGTCTTAGGAACATACATAAACTTGCAATTTTTATTAGGAGGGGTCCTATCAATAGTTTTAACGGAGGAAAAGGCGGAACCCAAATTATTAATAATTTCCTCCAACTTATCTATTCTAGCGGGACCTTTCTCTATTCTTTCACTAATTATTGGTTCCTTTTCTTTTAACATTTTTAATGTAGTTCCTACCTTAGAACCAAATTAAGTAATATGATTATGGACCTTTTTGTCTAGATTCTCAAGATGTTCAATAGTAGACATTTTATTCTCAATAGCTTCTAACATTTGCATAACATGTTCCAAAGTCAATGTTGTTTCATTAATAATGATGGGTGGTGATCCCACTAAATTTCCCATAGCATTGAAAGCATCCATAGGGTGACTACTCAAGAAATTTCCTCCGGTAATAGTATCTAGCACAAATCTATACCAAGTAGTAATACCCACATAAAAATTGCGAAGAAGAACAGTGGTGGATTGCTTACGAGTAGACCTATTTTGAGCATCGCAAATCCTATACCAAGCACCTTTTTAACTTTCTCCTGCCCTTTGTTTAAAATTAAAAACTTCATTTTCAGGGGTGCAAGTAACAATTGAAGAGCTAGCAATAACGACAAAGCAAGCAAACAAGCAAACAAAAATATTTTTGTGTTTTTTTTGTAAAATTATTTTAGAAGTGGGGGAGATGAAAACGAGAGGCAAATGCGAATAAAAGGCAAATGAAAATAAGAACATCAGATGATAGTTTATGCGAAGGTACTTGATAGGTTTTGGTGATGTCTCCCCGGCAACGGCGCCAGAAATTCTTCCTGCTACTTGTGAACTGTGTTGGGATTTCCCCGAAGGGGAGAGGATGATGCAGTATAGTAGAGATAAGTATTTCCCCCAGTGAAGAACCAAGGTTATCAATCCAGTAGGAGAACCACACAGAACCTCATTAGAAGCACGTACACACACAGAAGCAAATACTTGCACCCAACGCAAACAAGAGGGTTGTTAATCACGTTGGCGGTTACTTGTAAGGATTAATTCTGATAGTGATAGATAGAAAAGTAAATTGCAAAATAAAAGAAAGGAAATAGAATTGCAGCAAGGTATTTTTGGATTTTAATATATGATAGAAGTAGACCCGGGGGCCATAGTTTTCACTAGAGGCTTCTCTCTCGAACACATAGCATACGGTGGGTAAACAAATTACTGTTGGGCAATTGATAGAAAAGCACATAGTTATGATGATATTCAAGGCAATGATCATGTATATAGGCATCACGTCCGAGACAAGTAGACCGACTCCTGCCTGCATCTACTACTATTACTCCACCCATCGACCGCTATCCAGCATGCGTCTAGGGTATTAAGTTAATGAAAACAGAGTAACGCCTTAAGCAAGATGACATGATGTCGACAAAGTAAACTCAAGCAATATGATTAAACCCCATCTTTTTATCCTTAATTTGAAACAATACAATGTAACATCTCAAATTTTCAATTTGGAATGTTTTACAATTATAGCTAAGCATCTATTGCATTTTGTTTGAATTGTGGTGGAATTTGAAATTTCAGAGGAATTTGAATTTCTGTTTGAATTTGAATTCATTTCAAACTGGCAATTGAATTTCGTTTCAAAAATTCCTGACAAAATACTTTGATCAAAAAGTATGAGAGGAGGTAACATGACACCCCAAAAGTCAGAAGAAAATAATGCCAAAAGAAATGAAATTCAAATTTGGTTTTATTGGGAATTTTCAGAAAAAAGGTTTTTATAAAGTTTTTATTTTGCCTCTGAAAAATAGTTCATCTTTTAGGATTTATTTTTCTGATCTTTTATATATATATTTTGATATAAAATTATTTAATTTTCTCTATTTCTTTGTTTTTCTGTTCTGTCAGTAATTCAAAAAAAAAACTTTAGCCGGCGCCAGGCCAGCCGGCCTACCTCCCTCTCTAGCCGCAGCCCACCACCGTGCCCGGCCTGCCCCGCGCCATTTCCCTTCGAGTCGGTCGCCTGACCCGCTCGCCGTCGCCCGCACCCGCTGCCACGCGGACCCCACCTCTTCTTCCACCCCGCAACCACCGCGCCCGAATCCCGCACGCGCCCGCCGCCGCCGCCGCGCCCGATCTTCTCGGGATCGCGCTCCGGAGCTTTCCCCTCGCGCACGCCCACGCCCTATATATACCTTAGACCCTCCTCTCTCGATTGCCCTTAAACCCTACGCCCAACTCCACCCACGTACGTCGCTCTCGCTGTTCCAATCTCGCTATGCCGCCGCCGTTCATCGTTGGATTCCCCGCCAGTGAGCACACCCGAGCTCATCTTGCTCCATTATTTCGAAACCTCGCGCCCTTGCGCATCCTGTTGACATCTTTTCGATGCCCAGGACCCACCGGAGACACCTCCCCGACCTCGCACGCTCTCGCCGGAGCGCGCGGTGCACCCGAAGCTCCGCCGCCTCACTCCGACGCCACCCTTCACCGCCGACCTCCGTCTTCGCCACCAAACGCCTCGTCGCCCTCGACTAGGTCGCCTGGACCACCTCGCCGTCGCCGGAGATCCCTGGAGCGCCGTCCCCGTTGAAGCCCGACCACCGCCGCCGTCGCCATCGCCGTTTTCGGTAACGACCGGCCACTCATTTTTTTTCCGCATCGGCAACCCTCTGCACCGTTAGATCTAAATCCTATGCACTAGATTAGATCGTGTTTTATTTGTTTTTAGCCGCGAACCGTTTTGTTCTAAGATTCGGCCACCCGCCGCTTTACTCGTTTCGGTCGCCCTCGTAGCCACTCGTAGCCTGCCACGTAGCACATCGCCGATCGGTAGTGTTTTTTTTATTTTCGTTTCTGTTTTTAAAAACAGAATAGTTTCAGTTTTAGAAAATTCATATCAATTAGGATTTTTAGTATTTTAATTTGATTCTTTTTGCATCAGATTGGAAATTTTATTAAGTTTCTGTAGATATCAAGTTTGACTAGTTTTGAAAGTTTGAATTTGAATTTGCATGAAATTTGCTCAAATCACTAGATTGGTTTTATTTGGAGCTAGAAGCAATATTTTTGAGTCATTCCTTTTGCTACTGGTTCTTTGTGACATTGTTTATCAGTAGAAATTAATCGCTGAATTTTATGATTATTTAAAATTTTATTTTTACGAAATCAGTACTGTTTTAGTGTTTTATAGGTTTTGTGTTATTTCTTTTAATTTTAATTGCTTTAAATTGTTTTCTTTAGTTATTTTTGACGTATTCCTTTTAGTTTCTGTTAAGTTATCAGTAGCTATTTTATTTGCAGTAAAAAAATATTTTTTGTATTTTATTTCTTTTATCCTACTAGAAAATTTGTTTTGAGCATTATAGGAGTTTTACAAATGATTTTAATGTGATTCTTTTTGCATAAAAATTTCTTAGTTGTTTTATTTCTGTTATTTAGTAAAAACCTTATTTTTGCTTCTGTTAAAATTTTATTAGTGGCAGAAACTTATTTGTAGCTTGTTTTTACTTGTAGTAAGACTTTGCATTGAGTTTTAGTGCTTTCTTTGGTTTTGTTTTTGGTTTTCTTTGTATGTTTCAATGATTGTGATATTATTAGTTTTACTTGCTATTGTAGTGTTAAATTGTATGATGGTATGCTTATATATGTCTTGTTTGTTTCGATAGAGTATCCGGAGTGCGAGGCTTGTTACTACGAGTCTTTAGAGTTTGAAGATCGTCACCAAGGCAAGTCACTTGATCATGTATTTCATTACCTATGATTTTTATTGCATTAGTTGTTATCCTCCCCACCATGCATGCAAGTAGGTGAATTTGAGTTATGTTCTTGAGTAGTATCATGTGGTAGGTTGAACCCAAATGCCCATGTTACCAATGGCCGGGAACGTTGTAGTTGTTTTGCTATGCTTCGTAGACGGGGTTGGTTGAGTGAATTTCATGGGAGTTGTGAGAGTTAAGTTGATGACTACAACCCCAAGACTTCAAGATCTCAAGACGGACTTCAATTCACTACTGGGTGGAGGACGGATGGAAGGGCACCCTGGAGTACCGAGTGGTTGACCCAGGGATGCATGGAGAAGCGCCATGACATCTTGCGGAAAGCTTCACCCAGCCACGAAGAGACGGATGGATATACCTTGACCGGAAGCTTACCTGTGCAGCCGCAAGTCACTATGGGCTCTGGCTTGGTTGACCCTAGGCGTGACTCTGGACGGACGGTGCCAGCAGATGTAGAAGAACGGTAGGAAATGGATGGGCACCGGCAGTGTCCCAGAGGAACTCTACGGAAGACCATGTTTCGTTCGTCCCGTCTTCAAACACCATGCAGTGTGAGGACATAAAGGAGGGAATGATTCTTGCGGGTAAAGTGCACAAGACTCTGCAGAGTGAAACCTAATCGATTAGCCGTGTCCCCGATTACGGACATCTGAGCCTCTGGAATTGGACTTATTCGGAACTCTCAACACCAATCAAAATTAATTAATTGCTGGGTTAATAATGATTTCGGGTATGAGACACTGGTTGGCGGAACCATCTCATTAACAACAAATATTTTGTAGTAATTGCAAGCAAGTCCTTTTGTTGTAGGGAAAAATTTGCTTTTCGCAAAAACTTAAACTTAGAGCCCCATAGCCAAAATTGCATATAGTGATAGCATTTTATTATTGTTTTCTCTCTGTGACTTGCCGGCATATTCAAAATGCTGACCTACACGGCTGCAATGTCTCATGTTGCAGAGGTTTATTCCGACCAAGAGTGAGGCTACGATCTACGCTCGGTGATTGCCCTTTGGAGTCGGATGCACTCGCTTTTCGTCTACGCTTCCACAATAGTTTATCTCATGAGTTGGCCTTCGACCGAATTTATTCTGATGTAATAAAGCCTCTATATGAGATTCGATGTAATAAATCAGGTGTGATTGAACTTTGATATTTTCATCAATGTACTGTGTGTGCCAGCATGATCTTGGGATGGTACAGATACACAGAGACTTGGCCGTTTTCGGGTCGGGTCGCTACATACAAATACGTGTCTTGTCCCTTTCTGTCACTGGGATATAGAACACCGCATGATTGAACCCATCAGAAAGAACCTCTCCCATTGCAAGATAAATCAATCTAGTTGGCCAAACCAAACGGATAGACCAGAGAGAAATACAAAGCTATAACAATCATGCATAAATAAGCTCAGAAAAGACTCAAATATTTCTCATGAATAATCGGATCATAAACCCACAATTCATCGGATCCAACAAACACACCGCAAAAGAAGATTACATCGAATAGAACTCCAAGGAGATCAAGGAGAACATTGTATTGAAGATCAAAGAGAGAGAAGAAGCTATCTAGTTACTAGCTATAGACCCGTAGGTCTGTGGTAAACTACTCACACATCATCGGAAGAGCAGCAAGGTTGATGTAGAAGCCCTCCGTGATCGATTCCCCCTCCGGCAGAGTACCGGAAAAGGCCTCTAGATGGGATCGCGGAAGAACAGAGGCTCGCGGCGGTGGAAAAGTTATTCGGGGTGGCTCTCTGTTGGTTTCCCAATATTTGAGAATTTATAGAAGTGGAATTAGGTCAAACCGAGCCACGAGGGGCCCACAAGGCATCAGGGCACCCCCCCGGGGCCGCGCCCTGTTGCCTTGTCACCTCCTTGTGAGGCTTCTGGCCTCCTCCCGAAGCTTCCAGGGTCTCTTTTGTCCAGAAAAAAATTGTCAAAAAGTTTTCTGGCATTTGGACTTTATTTGGTACTGATTTCCTAAAAAACCAAAAACAAGCAGAAAACAACAATTGGCACTGGGCACTAGGTTAATAGGCTAGTCCCAAAAAATGATATAAAACAACATATTATTGCATATAAAACATCCCAGATTGATACTATAATAGCATGGAACAATAAAAAATTATAGATACGTTGGAGACGTGATGTCTACTACGCAACTTTATTCTTGTAGACGTTGTTGGGCCTCCAAGTGCAGAGTTTTGTAGGACAGTAGCAAATTTCCCTCAAGTGGATGACCTAAGGTTTATCAATCCGTGGGAGGTGTAGGATGAAGATGGTCTCTCTCAAACAACCCTGCAATCAAATACAAGAAATCTCTTGTGTCTCCAACACACCCAATACAATGGTAAATTGTATAGGTGCACTAGTTCGGCGAAGAGATGGTGATACAAGTGTAGTATGGATAGTAGATATAGGTTTTTGTAATCTAAAAATATAAAAACAGCAAGGTAGCAAGTAACAAAAGTGAGCACAAACGGTATTGCAATGCTTGAAAACAAGGCCTAGGGTTCATAGTTTCACTAGTGCAATCTCTCAGCAATGCTAACATAATTGAATCATATAACAATCCCTCAACGTCCGACAAAGAATCACTCCAAAGTTCTTATCTAGCGGAGAACATAAGAAGAAATTGTTGTAGGGTACGAAACCACCTCAAAGTTATCCTTTCCGATCAATCCATTGAGCCATCCCTATAAGTGTCACAAACAGCCCTAGAGTTCGTACTAAAATAACACCATATGATACGCATCAACCAACTCTAATGTCACCTAGATACTCCAATTTCACCACAAGTATCTGTGAGTTGATTATTCGATATGCATCAAACAACTTCAGATTCATAATATTCAATCCACACAAAGAACTTCAAAGGGTACCCCAAAGTTTCTATCGAAGAAAAGAAGATGAAAACGTGTACCAACCCATATGCCTAGATTACCCCAAGGTCACGGGAATCCGCAAGTTGATTACCAAAACATACATCAAGTGACTCAATAGAATACCCCTTTGTCACCACGGGTATCCACATGCAAGACATACATCAAGTGTTCTCAAATCTGAAATATTCAATCTGACAATAAGGAAACCTCAAAGGGAAAGACTCAATTAATCACGAGAAGATTGAGAGGGAAGAAACACCATATGATCCAACTATATTAACAAAGCTCGCGATACATCAAGATCGTGCCAAATCAAGAACATGAGAGAGAGAGAGAGAGAGAGAGATCAAACACATAGCTACTAGTACATACCCTCAGCCCTGAGGCTGAACTACTCCCTCCTCGTCATGGAGACCGCCGGGATGATGAAGATGGCCTCCGGTGATGATTTCCCCCTCTGGCAGGGTGCCGGAAAAGGCCTCCAGATGGTATTTCTTCGGTACAGAGGCTTGCGGCGGCGGCATCGAAGTTCTAGGTTTATTTCTGGGGGTTTCTCTATTTATAGGATTTTTCAGCGTTGGAATCACGCGAAAAGGAGTTACGAGGGGCCCACAAGGCAACAGCACACGACCCCCCAGGGCGCGCCGTGTTGCCTTGTGGCCTCCTCGTGGCTCTTCTGGTCCTTCCGCGAAGCTTCGGGGGCCTCTTTTGGTCCAAAAAAAATCGTCAAAAAGTTTCGTCCAATTCTGAGAACTTTTATTTCTGCACAAAAAACAACACCACGGTAGTTTTGCTGAAAACAACGTCAGTCCGGGTTAGTTCTAATCAAATCATACCAAAACCATATAAAATTGTTATAAACATGGCATGAATACTTCATAAATTATAGATACGTTGGAGACGTATCAGCATCCCCAAGCTTAATTCCTGCTCGTCCTCGAGTAGGTAAATGATAAAAGAAATAATTTATGAAGTGTGAACGCTAGCATAGTGCATAAGTTTCATCAATGATAATTGCAATCACTTTTCCTAGCATCATAACATCAACTCTTTCTCATAAAACTTATCATGATAAAGTAGCAATCAATTCACATGTTATGGTTTAAACAATACATTCTCTTGAAACTTAACAAGCTATGTTCTTAGTCATGAAACAATTTCAATGCATCTCATTTTCAACAAAGTCTAAGTAAGAGCTCCACATACTCAATTATCATATAGTCTTCTATGAATTCTAATACTCAAAGCATATTTTTAGAACAAATAGCATCCATCGAACACAGAGAAAGATAGGGGCTTAATGTTTCGCCTCCCAACTCATTTATCATAGAGATAATTTTCAACAATAATAAATCATGATCAAATATATTTGAATGGATATATGTGCCTAGATCTATCCCCACCACATGATGCTTGCCAACTAGAGAATAGGTTGGAATCGGAAGTTGACTCAACAAAAATAAATAACATGAAAGTAAATGCATAAAAGTAAATAGAATGCCCCTTCACAGAGGGAAGCAGGGATTTGCAGAGGTGCCAGAGCTCGAATCTTAAATCAGAGATGAATACATTTTGAGAGGTGTACTTTTCCTGTCAATGTCACGACCGAGGATTCTCAATATCTTCCATGCTAAACACATTATAGGCGGTTCCCAAGTGGAAAGGTAAAGTTTACTCCCCCTCAACCATTCAAACACAAGCCATGGCTAGCCGAATCCTCGGGTGCCCTCCATATAATCAACTTTCTGGGGGAGTTTGTTTAATTATATATTTTTGTTTTGCGGGACTGGGCATCCCAATTACCGCCCTCTCTCATGCAATGACAAGTGAATAAACACCCATCATGAGAATAACCCGCTTAACATAGAAGATACTGACCACCCCCTGCCGCTTCATGAGCGGTACGGGCACACAAAACAGATGCTTATTTGAATGATTAGAGGTGGCACATGCAAATTTACTTGGAACGGCAGAGTAATACCGTATATAGGTAGGTATGGTGGACTCTCATGGAAGAAACTTGGCTAAAGGATTTTGGATGCACAAGCAGTATTCTCGCTTAGTACAGAAATTTTGGCTAGCAAAAGATTCTAAACAAGCACCACATGTTGGAGGATCCATAACAATATAACTTCTATGCAAATATACCCAAACATAACTCATTACGTTGTCTTCCTTGTCCAACTTCAACTAATTTGCTCAAGTTTGAAAATAATTAATGGGTATTCACAATCATAAAATATGTCCAAGATAATATATTTGTATGTGATATTTCTCTTCCATATACTAATCATTCATGAATTGCTTGTATGACCAATATTTTGATTGTCAAATTTCAATAGATTTTACTTTCTAAACCCAATGTGAAATATTACTAAGCATATGGAACATGGATAATTTTAGATTTATGATATTCAATTCATTCAAACATTTACTCAAAGGATATAAGTGAAGCACAAGAATGAATGACAAACTACTCCAAAAGATATAAGTGAAGATCAATGAGTAGTCAAACAATTAAGTAGCTATGTGAAGACTCTCTCTCAATAAAGATTTCAGATCTAATAATTTTATTCAAATAGCAAACAAAAATAAAATAAAAGGACACTCCAAGAATAGCACATATCATGTGAACAAGTAAAAACTTAGGCTAACTGATAGTTGTTGATGAAGGAAGGTGGGATGCCAACCGGGGCATCCCCAAGCTTAGTTGCTTGAGACTTCTTGGAATGTTATCTTGGGGTGCCTTGGGAATCCCCAAGCTTGAGCTCTTGTGTCTCCTTAATTCCTCTCATATCATGGCTTCTCCTAAATCTTAAAAACTTCATACACACAAAACTCAACAAGAACTCGTGAGATAAGTTAGTATAAATCAACTCAAAACCTTAACATTCTATACTGTAACAAATCACTAAAATTATAATTAAACATTTCATACTAAATGCCTCTGCATATTTAATACTCCTATCCACAAATAGAAACATTAAACAGGGAAACATGTGGAAACAATGCAACTATAACAGCAATCTGCCAAAACAGAACAATCTGTAAAGGGGGAATAAAAAATCATGCTTCCCTAACTCCAAAAATTCTGGAAAATTACCACGTGACAGATAACTAATTCATTCTTACTGTGTAAAAATTTCAGATTTTTATCATGTTCTGACTATTCAGGAATATTCTGGACATAACAGAAAACTTTCTGTTTTCAAACATCAACACATAAACTTGCAAATTGAGCATGGTAAAGGCTATAATTGGCATTTTATTGAACTAAAAGATACAAAACATGATTATTGATAACAGAAAGCAAACCCAAACAAAAGAAAATGACGCTCCAAGCAAAACTCATATTATGTGAGGAATAAAAATATAGCTCCAAGTGAGGTTACCAATAATGTTGAAGACGAAAGAGGGGATGCCTTCCGGGGCATCCCCAAGCTTAGACGCTTGAGTCTTACTTGAATATTACCTTGGGGTGCCTTGGGCATCCCCAAGCTTATTGTCTTGCCGCTCCTTATTCTCCTCATATCGTTATCTCACCCAAAACTTGAAAACTTCAATCACACAAAACTTAACGGAACTTGTGAGATAGGTTAGTACGATAAAAATAAATCATACACTTAGGTACTGTCAAGACAAGATTCATAATTGTTCTCACATAATACCTACTATATTCTATCATTTCCACAATTTATATTGACCAATATAAGCCACAGAAACTATAAAACAAGCAAACTATGCATTGAAAACAGAATCTGTCAAAAACAGAACAGTCTGTAATGATCTGAATTAAAGCAATACTTCTGCAATTCCAAAAAATTTAAAAAATTAGGACAACGTAAATTTTTTTAACCCAATAATTTGAAAAAAATTCAGAATTTTATCACATTCTAGTACAGAATGAAAATTCCATAACTGGGTGCAAAAGTTTCTGTTTTTGCACAGAATCAAATCAATAAGTACCCACACTATCCCAAAGGCTTTACTTGGCACATTATTGAAAGAAAACATATAAAACATGATTACTACAGTAGCTTAATCATGTGGACACACAAAAACAGTAGGTATAAATATTGGGTTGCCTTCCAACAAGCGCTTTTCTTTAATGCCTTTTAGCTACGCATGATGATTTCAATGATGCTCGCATAAGAATAAAGAATTGAAACATAAAGAGAGCATAATGAATCATATGACAAGAAAATTTAATCCTAACCCACTTCCTATGCATAGGGATTTTGCGAGCAATCAACTTATGGGAGCAAGAATCAACTAGCATAGGAAGGCAAAACAAGTATAACTTTGAAACTTTCAACACATAGAGAGGAAACTTGATATTATTGAAATATATATAAGCATATCTTCTTCTCTCATAATAATTTTTAGTAGCATCATGAATGAATTCAACAATATAACTATCACATAAAGCATTCTTTCCATGATCTGCAAGCATGGAAATTTTATTACTCTCCACATAAGCAATTTTGTTCTCATTCATAATAGTGGGAGCAAACTCAACAAAATAACTATCATGAGATACTTGATTGGCATAATCCAATTGAAAATTAAAATCATGATGACAAGTTTCATATTTATCATTATTCTTTATAGCATACATGTCATCACAATAATAATCATAGATAGCAACTTTGTTGTCATAATCAATTGAAACCTCTTCCGAAATAGTGGAATCATTACTAAATAAAGTCATGACCTCTCCAAATCCACTATTATCATTGTTGCAATAAGGTTCAACACCCTCCAAAATAGTGGGATAATTAGTACCTAGATTTGACACTCTTCCAAACCCACTTTCATCAATATAATCATCATAAATAGGAGGCATGCTATCATCATAATAAATTTGCTCATCAAAACCTGGGGGACTAAAAATATCATCTTCATCAAACATTACATCCCCAAGCTTATGGCTTTGCATATCATTAGCATCATGGATATGAAAAGAATTCATACTAATATCATTGCAATCATGCTCATCATGCAAAGGACTCACATTAAACATTTTATTAAATTCTTCCTCTAACAATTGAGCACAATTATCAGAATTCTTATTTTCAAGAAAGACATTATAAAGGTGAAGCATTTGAGGCAACCTCAATTCCATTTTTTGTAGTTTTCTTTTATAAACCAAACTAGTGATAAAACAAGAAACTAAAATATTCAATTGCAAGATCTAAAGATATACCTTCAAGCACTCACCTCCCCGGCAACGGCGCCAGAAAAAGAGCTTGATGTCTACTATGCAACTTTATTCTTGTAGACATTGTTGGGCCTCCAAGTGCAGAGTTTTGTAGGACAGTAGCAAATTTCCCTCAAGTGGATGACCTAAGGTTTATCAATCCATGGGAGGCGTAGGATGAAGATGGTCTCTCTCAAACAACCCTGCAAGCAAATACAAGAAATCTCTTGTGTCCCCAACACACCCAATACAATGGTAAATTGTATAGGTGCACTAGTTCGGTGAAGAGATGGTGATACAAGTGTAGTATGGATAGTAGATATAGTGCAATCTCCCAACAATGCTAACATAATTGAATCATATAACAATCCCTCAACGTGCGACAAAGAATCACTCCAAAGTTCTTATCTAGCAGAGAACATAAGAAGAAATTGTTGTAGGGTACGAAACCACCTCAAAGTTATCCTTTCCGATCAATCTATTGAGCCATCCCTATAAGTGTCACAAACAGCTCTAGAGTTCGTATTAAAATAACACCATATGATACGCATCAACCAACTCTAATGTCACCTAGATACTCCAATGTCACCACAAGTATCCGTGAGTTGATTATTCGATATGCATCAAACAACTTCAGATTCATAATATTCAATCCACCCCAAAGTTTCTATCGGAGAAAAGAAGATGAAAATGTGTACCAACCCATATGCCTAGATTACCCCAAGGTCACAGGAATCCGCAAGTTGATTACCAAAACATACATCAAGTGACTCAATAGAATACCCCATTGTCACCACGGGTATCCACATGCAAGACATACATCAAGTGTTCTCAAATCTGAAATATTCAATCTAACAATAACGAAACCTCAAAGGGAAAGACTCAATTCATCACAAGAAGATAGAGAGGGAAGAAACACCATGTGATCCAACTATATTAACAAAGCTCGTGATACATCAAGATCGTGCCGAATCAAGAACATGGGAGAGAGAGATCAAACACATAGCTACTAGTACATACCCTCAGCCCCGAGGGTGAGCTACTCCCTCCTCATCATGGAGACCGCCGGGATGATGAAGATGGCCTCCGGTGATGATTTCCCCCTCCGGCAGGGTGCCGGAAAAGGCCTCCAGATGGTATTTCTTCTGTATAGAGGCTTGCGGTGGCGGCGTCGAAGTTCTAGGTTTATTTCTGGGGGTTTATCTATTTATAGGATCTTTCAGCGTTGGAATCACGCGAAAAGGAGTTACGAGGGGCCCACAAGGCAACAGCACACGACCCCCCCAGCGCACGCCGTGTTGCCTTGTGGCCTCCTCGTGGTTCTTCTGGTCCTTCCACGAAGCTTTGGGGGTCTCTTTTGGTCCCAAAAAAATCGTCAAAAAGTTTCAACCAATTCCAAGAACTTTTATTTCTGCACAAAAAACAACACCACGGTAGTTCTACTGAAAACAGCGTCAGTCCGGGTTAGTTCTAATCAAATCATACCAAAACCATATAAAATTATTATAAACATGGCATGAGTACTTCATAAATTATAGATACGTTGGTGACGTATGAAGACGTATCAGTTACAAAGTGGGTTGAACCTTTGCCAACCAAGCATGCAGATGCGGCTACTTCATTGAAGATGATAAAGGACATCATACTGCCCAGGTTTGGAGTTCCTAAAATTCTTATTACTGGCGGTGGATCTCATTTTATACAGGGAATATTCGAAAGAGTACTTTGTAAGTACGGGGTGACTCACGGAATAACTTCACCATATCATCCACAAACTAGTGGGCAGGTGGAACTCTCTAACAGGGAAATAAAGACGATACTGCAAAAGACGGTGCAGAAGTCCAGGAAAGATTGGGCATCAAAGCTGAATGAAACACTCTGGGCTTACCGCACCGCTTACAAGAATCCCATGGGGATGTCACCATACAAAATTGTGTACGGTAAGGCTTGCCATCTACCCTTAGAATTACAGCATAAAGCTTTCTGGGCAATCAAAAATATAAATCTTAATCTTAAAGAAGCTGGAGAAAAGAGGTTGTTGGATATGCATGCTCTAGGGGAACTTCACAACAGTGCTTACGAGAGTGCCAGGTTGTTCAAAGAAAAGGTTAAAATGTGGCATAATCGTAAGATACTGAAACGAACCTTCACTGCGGGGGACAAGGTCCTCCTATTTAACTCTCGTCTCAAGTTGTTTCCAGGGAAGCTTAGGTATCGCTGGGAAGGGCCCTATGAGATAGAAGAGGTGTACAATTCCGGAGCTGTTCGTCTTAAAGGAGGGAAGAATGGTTCCTGGATCGTGAATGGACAACGCTTAAAGATATACCTTGCAGGTGAACAAGAAGAGAGGAATATAGAAGAGGTAAGTTTCCTCACGATCGAGCAAGCCGAAGCTCTCCGTAAGGAACAACGAGTATAGGTCAGCACTCTGGTAAGATAGATGTGAATATCTCACATCTCAGAGCTTGGAATTTTCATCTATAGTTGGGAGTTTTGCCACTAATATTTCAGTGATGAAATTTTTTCTAAGGAAGAAACTGGCATAGCTGCAAACAGAATCAAAGACGGTGTTCCAAACGACCGCAAGCGCCCGTTTGGGTGGTCGTACGAAAAAGAGACGGAGGAGCCACGAGAGTCAGAATCAAAGACGGCATACCATACGGGCATAGGCGCTTATTTGAGCGGTCGTTTGGGGGACACTCGGCGAACGCTGTGAAAATAGAATCAAAGACGGTGTTCCCGACTACCGGACGCGCCCGTACGAGCGGTCGTTCGGTCCATTCCCTATGGCAGGTAAAAAAAAGGGGAGAAGAGATCCAGCAGCAGGCCGAACGACCGGCCATACGAGCGCAAGCGCCCGTATGGAAGGCCGTCGTTGACCCGGTTGGCGCGATTCTTTCCCCATTTCGTTTTGATTTCTTTCTAACTAACTTATTATCTCATATCTCGTGATCACCTACAGGATTAGGCTTCATAAAAGGGAGAAAGGGATGCCCATAAACCTAAAATCATCTAATCTCTCATCTTCTTTGCCTCCCATCTCCTCCAGAAAAGCTTTTGGTTGCAGGTAACAAGCACGATCGCCGCCATGATCTCGTCCACCTGTGCTCGCATCATCCCCTTCCCCAACTTGGACGATGTTGAGCCCTTGGGTTGGGAAGACCTGAGAAAGCTTAGCATCAAGGAAGAACCTCGTGAGGAAAAGAAGGATATGGAGGAGAAGGTCGAGGTGGAGGAGATCGAGGAGGAAGAACCAGCAAAAGAAGGAGATGATGACACTATTCCAGATGGGTATCCCCCTATTCCCTATCAATTCAATATTCGCGGATCTATTCCATTATTTCCTCTGAGGCCTCCTCAATCTGAGTGGGGAAAGGAACCACCAACCCCAGAGGAGATGAAGGAAAAGATTAGGGAGTTGGAGAAAGTTTCCAAGGCTTCTGTTAATGTGATCGGAGATGGGATTGATTCTTATTGGTTGATGAGCAAGGTTTGGAAGGAAGAGTAAATGGTCTTTTCCATAAAATCGGGATTATGATTGATACTCTTACCAACAACACTGCACAACTTGAGTTTTTGACCCAGGTTGTAGATGATCAGCACGCCGTGATAGAGGAACTGAAGAACAAGCTTAAGAGCATCTGCGCTGCCTTCCAGGAATTCTAGGAGTGAGCATGAAATGCTTTGTGCCTAGAATTTCCCGGCTTGATTGTAAGCTTGGAGGAGATTCATGTGCATTTTGTATCTTTACCCTTTCTGCATTTACCTTTCCATGAGATTAGATAATAAGCTTTATTTTCAATAAGGTTGAACTATCGATTTTCCTCTTGAATAAGGAATGATCCCTTCCAATGATTTTAAGGATATCTTGATGTGTGAGATCGTTACTTTTGTTTGAAGAACGTGCTTGATGGTTAATTATTGTGATCTAAGTAGTAGTGCATATTTACTTACATGATGATTATAAGTCCCCCACATCTTAGTTGTGTGAATTTTTGAAGGGAGATAAAACAACTATATATGCTAGCTCATTGAAAGGTTCAACTTACTTAAGGGCAAGCAAAAAAATTAATCTTCTACTAAAATGCCTTGGGAAATGAAGTCTCTCTGAGAATAAGGCTGGCTTACACTTAAAATTTCATTGAGCCTTTAGTATGATTCAATGATGAGAGACTGAACCCTTTGATAAAAAAAATTTACAAGGAAAATGAAAGAAACCACTTGCCCAGTTGAAACAACAATGAACTAGGATATGAAGTTGTTACTTGTCCTCAGTAAAATTAAATGACAAGATGTGGATGCCTGCATGATCTTTATCAGGGTAAGCATGGGCTATTGTTTGCCACATATACGCATCAACAAATGTTCCTCTCGGGAGTAATGGACTCATACCTTTTGATATCCGTATATTATAAACACAAGGGTGACCTCGTTCTTTACAAGCCACGGTACTTGCTCGGGGACGAGCAAGACTTAAGCTTGGGCGAGTTGATGAGTCCAATTTACGTCACTTATTTCCTATATATTTTGTGCCTACAAGGTGGGCTTTGTGGAATTTTACCTCGTTCGCGCACTTCTTTTTGTTGATAATCCCTCAGGTAACGTCTTTTGGAGCAATATCCATTTAATGGAGGAAATCCTCGGAAATGACAGTGGAATCACGCATTAAAGGTGATAAACACTTTCCATAAAAAGATCAAGCAAGAAGTCCAAAGAAACATCCGTCATTGCGCTTTCAGAGCGAACGACGACGTTCCTTGCGACCGCGCGCGCTCGCATGAGCGGTCGTTTGGCACGCCGCCGCCTCTGGGGGATCGACTACTTTCATCCCGTCGAAGCGGATCGAGAAGAGGACGAGAGGAGACGGTAGAAACGCATCCAAAAAGCATAACCCTAGCCGCCGGAGCTCATCCGGGAGGAGGATCAATCGGGAGAAGAAGGGGATTCCTCTCACCGCGAGAGAAACGGCATCATCATCAACACCTACGTCATCACCATCTTCATCATCATCGTCATCCACATCCTTATCATCTGCAACATCAAGAACCCTAGTGGATCCTTCGGTGTATCAGTTGAATCATTCACCAATGTATCTCATTACCATTATCATGATGATTGTTATTCTTATGTGTGAGTAGACCCCCTAGTTCTCGGGGATATGGATGAACCTTGGTATGTGTAGGATCTAAAATGTTTGTCATGGATATGAGATCCTCCGTTGAATGCTTAGTTTAATAACTTCGTGAATGTTGTGAAGGGGCCCCACTCAGCATTTGTGCCTATATTGGCCACGAAGTATATCACAGTCTTTGCATAGGTTTAGGATGTGGAGGTAATTTAAGGTGACAGTAAAAGCCTACTGCTCCTAACCTTTACAAGTGACCGGGGATTTGCGGAGAACCCTTAGTGAGGCCGCGTCCAAGGGGAAACCCTTAATTATCATGAGTCATAACCCACAGGGGGAGACTATGATGGTGGCGTGTGTGGCACAAAGTCTACCACGAGTAGAACGTGTTCTGTACCCGGCTCCGCCCAGCATAAACGTCAACAGTGGCTCAACTATCCTTCCCATGCTATGCTCATGTGTAGTAGTACTAGAAACATACCAATGGGGATTCCGAACTCCCTGAGAACGCCTTTTTAATTTTGTTGTTTCATCGTCATTTACCATCTTTGTCTTTCATTTACTTCTATGTTATTCAGTTACAAGTCACCATTTCACTCAAACCTTATTTAAATCCGCCCTCTCTCTGCTTTAAGTCTACAATTATCTGCAGGCACAAAGTTACATATTTCTCTACAAGGGGCGAAAGCCTGATTCCTGTGCTCCCTGTGGGATCGATACTCTTACTTCGAAAAGGCTACAACAAAACCCTGTGCACTTGCAAGCTATCAGTACTCGGATTCGAGCAAGACCTCGAGCAGAGGCTCATCGACCAAGCTAAATCTTACCCATGACGACGACTGCTTCCTGCATTTGACGATGAAGTTGACGACAACGTGCTCTCTAAGCACGATCAAATTAATCAGTCCGACCGCCCTCCTCGTGGACAGGACAAACCAAAGGGAGGGCTTCGAGATCCTCCCACAGTACCATGCCGTGAAGGCAGGGATCCGACCCCACCCGCTAAGCAATATGATTTACGGGGAAAATTGCTCGCAAGACCTGCCCCAACATGATCCATTTACGGATCCAGAGAACATGCGCCTGCTGGGCAGGCCGGATACTAGGCATGGCTCGATAAGTATGGCAGGGCTCGGGAAATCACATGAGCTCGGACAACATCGGTGGATGTCCGGCATGCCGCAACTCGGATTAGAGGAGCTGCTCACCCCATGTGTTTCACAGACGTGGTCATGCAACATCAGTTCCTAGAGGGATTTAAACACGAAAATATTGAACAATATGATGGAACAACTGACCCGACTATGTGGATTGAGGATTTCCTCCTCCACATCCATATGGCTAGAGGAGACGATCTCCACGCCATCAAATACCTACCATTAAAACTTAAAGGACCTGCGAGGCACTGGCTGAATAGCCTGCCTGAGAACTCTATCGAAAGCTGGGAAGAACTCGAAGATGCCTTCCGAGCTAATTTTCAGGGCACCTATGTCCGACCCCCAGACGCCGATGACCTCAGCCATGTCATCCAGCAGCCCGACAAGTCTGCCAGGCAATTTTGGAACCGGTTTTTAACCAAGAAAAACCAAATAGTAGACTGTCCTGACACAGAAGCAATTGCTGCTTTCCGACATAGCATTCGCGATGAGTGGATGGCTCAACAGCTCGGATAGGACAAGCCGAGAACAATGGCGGCTCTCACCTCCCTAATGACTCGGTTCTACGTAGGTGAGGATAGCTAGTTGGCTCGTAGAAGCAACAACAGTGAAGACCCCGGCACCTCCGAGGTGCGTGACGGGAATGGAAAGCCTAGGCGTAATAAAACAATAAGCGCTGTCACAAAGGCAATGACAGTGACGCCGTCGAGGTGACTGTAAATGCAGGATCAATCCGAGAACTGGCCAGAAAAAGAAGCCCTTTAAAGGGAATAAGGATGGCCCGTCCGTTCTGGACAAAATCCTCGACAAGCCTTGCCAAGTCCATGGTACTTCAGACAAACCTGCTAATCATTCCAACCGAAACTGCTGGGCCATCAACCAAGCAGGAAAGATTGCGGCCGAGAACCAGGGAAAGGGTCAGTCTCATAGTGAGGATGAGGATGAACCTCCCAGGCCGAGTAATGGAGGCCAAAAATAGTTTCCTCCCGAGGTCAAGGACGTGAACATGATCTAAGCTATTCACATCCCTAAAAAGGAGAGGACGTGTGTGCTCCGAGATGTTTACGCTTTAGAGCCCGTAGCGCCGAAGTATAATCCATGGTCGGCTTGCCCGACCACTTTTGACCGACGAGACCATCCGACCAACATCCGTCATGGAGGGACGGCGGCTCTGGTGCTCGTTCCCATAGTGGACGGTTTCCACCTAACACGGGTCCTTATGGATGGAGGCAACAGCCTCAACCTGATTTATGCCGATACAATCCGGAAGATGGGCATTGATCCGTCAAGGATTAAGCCTAGCAACACCACTTTCAAGGGTATCATACCAGGTGTTGAGGCACAATGCTCCAAGTGTTCGGCTCTCCCGAGAACTTCAGGAGCGAAGATTTAATCGTCGACATCGTCCCTTTCCACAGTGGTTATCATGCACTACTCGTGCGAACTGCTTTCGCTCAATTCAACGCTGTCCCACCTTACGCTTATCTAAAGCTCAAAATGCCAGGGCCTAAGGGCATCATTATGGTTAATGGCAACACCGAGCGCTCTCTTCGCACGGACGAGTAGATCATGGCTCTCGTGGCCGAGGTCCAGGCTGCAGAGGAGGCATCAAGGTCCTTAACCGCATCAAACGCGCAGAGCTCTTTAAAAGTGCTTCCGAGGTGTTACCTTTGCCCCCAGCCGGTCGAGCGACAGCCTCTAATAGGGATACGTGCTCCATGGCTCCCCTTACCATATCGAGGACTACGTACCTCGAGTACACAACTTCTCACTCAAAATACCATGGGTGGCTGTGGAGCAAAACTATGACGGTAAATTGTTTGGCTCGATCAACAGTTTCCGCAATACCTCCTGGTAGTATAAGTGGCACAATTAAAGGCCCGACCAGGAGCTTGGAAAACTAACACTAAGCTGATATCCTGCTGCTACTAAGAATGACCTATTTAAAAGGGCACACCGCTCGAATGCATTCAAAGCACATCGACGGCGTTGTAGCAAGCAGCACTGTTATACCACGGAATATACAGGGACTACCAGCGCGAAGGTGGGGATGTGCGGCGAGACAGGACATCAAGCCAAGCGATAGATGCTCTGCGGATCTCAATCTTCCCTTCATTATTTTTTATGTATCTTTCTAAAGTTTCTTCGATAGCTCGGCTTGTTCGGCTTGACCCTTTTAATCAAAAGAAGAACTCTGTGTTCGGTTTACATCCTTGTGTGTAATACATTTGTCTTCTATTATACTTCTGAGCCGAAGATAACTCTCGCGATACGACTATTTCTTGACTTTAGAAGTCATCAGCTTTGACCGGGGGCTAGGATTCAAACCACGCCCACCAACATGCCTCAGTACTCATATAAAAGACCTCGGCCTTCTGTTCTCGGATATTGCTTTATATGCATCAATTTTGAATTTTGCCCTTGGTCCAAAGCTGGGTTGCCCGGCTCCTGTGCTTACCCCTTACGTTCCCGCATTGTTTGGCTAAGGGGCATAAAGGGGGTTTAAACTGGTCAAGTACCTCAGTGGAGAAAGCCGAAAGCTGACTGTCACAATAAGCGTAAATTGGTCTGCGATTCGATTACCGTGCCAAACTAAGAATCATTAGAGGTTATTCCATATTAAACGATGGGCCTTCTTTCAAAAATAAGTCAAAGTGTTAATGGCTTGACCTCAGATGACTCCGAACACTTCATATACACACCGGGGGCTAGAAACTTACCCCCAAACTTCGAGCTCCTCCGACTAAGTGAAAATTTTAAGACCTCATAGTCTGATTGCCTAGTTTCTATTAATACAACCGCCTCCGGGCACCGAGACGTCGGCTAAAGGTTGTATAGTTATTATAGAAATACCCTGCGTAACATCTACAAAGGAGCAGAAGCCGACGACTGGTCACTTTCAATTTTAAAAAACTCGCAAAGGAGTCAAAATAGTATATCGGACATAAAGAGCTCATGCGCATTAAAACAATACTTGTTTTTTACATCATGCACCTCAGCATACCGAGGGAGTTCTACTCAAAGTTCTCAGGGAATGTCTCCTTGCTACACTTAGACTCAGAAATACGCGCGCCCAACATCACATCTGTAAAGTACTGCTCAGGCACATGTTTCTTCCCTTCAGGGCCGCCCTTAGCCATGTCCTCTGCCTTGATCCCTGGATAATGCATCTTGACAGACACATACATCTGCCGGGCACCCTCCAGGTAGGCGGAGCACTTCCAGAGTTGAAACTGGGGGCTGGCGCTTTGAAGCCGCTGGACCAAGCTGAAGTAACTGCTCGGCAAAGGCTTGGTAGGCCACATGGCGATGCAGAGGTCTTCCATGGCCTGCTTCACGACTCGGTGCAATCCATCAGGTGCTTCATTTGATCGTTCAGGAGCAGCAGATGCGATGGCACTTAGAACTGTGCCCAAAATGCCTTTTGCTCGGTGGCATCTTCATGCGTGCTGTAATACTTGCACGCATCCGATACACTCCTTGACAGGTCCGCTTGGCGAAGTTGACATCACCGAAGACGCACTGTAGTAAATAGGGCTTACCAGCGGCTATTTGAGCAACATGTAGGAGTTCTTCTCGGTCCGCCCTGGCTTGCGCCTGGGCCTCCTAACACGCCAGTTTGATACGTCTCCAACGTATCTATAATTTTTTATTGTTCCATGCTATTATATTATCAATCTTGGATGTTTTTATATGCAATTATATGCAATTATATATCATTTTTTGGGACTAACCTATTAACATAGTGCCCAGTGCAAGTTGCTGTTTTCTGCTTGTTTTTGATTTTTCAGGAAATCAGTACCAAACGAAGTCCAAATGCCACAAAACTTTGTGGAGATTTTTTTCTGGACAAAAGAGACCCTGGAGACTTGGAGAGGAGGCCAGAAGCTTCACGAAGCCTCCACAAGGCAACAGGGCGTGGCCCCAGGGGGGCGTGCCCTGATGCCTTGTGGGGCCCTCGTGGCTCCTTTTGACCTAATTCCACTTCTATAAATTCTCAAATATTCGGAAACCAACAGAGAGCCACCCTGAATAACTTTTACACCGCCGCAAGCCTCTGTTCTTCCGCGATCCCATCTGGAGGCCTTTTCCGGTACTCTGCCGGAGGGGGAATCGATCACGGAGGGCTTCTACATCAACCTTGTTGCCCTTCTGATGATGTGTGCGTAGTTTACCACAGACCTACGGGTCCATAGCTAGTAGCTAGATGGCTTCTTCTCTCTCTTTGATCTTCAATACCATGTTCTCCTCGATGTTCTTGGAGTTCTATCCGATGTAATCTTCTTTTGCGGTGTGTTTGTTGGGATCCGATGAATTGTGAGTTTATTATCAGATTATTCATGAGAAATATTTGAGTCTTCTCTGAACTCTTTTATGCATGATTATTATAGCTTTGTATTTCTCTCCGATCTATCGATTTGGTTTGGCCAACTAGATTAGTTTATCTTGCAATGGGAGAGGTGCTTTGTGATGGGTTCAATCTGTCGGTGCTCAATCCCAGTGATAGAAAGGGACATGACACGTATTTGTATTGTTGCCATTAAGGATAAAAAGATGGGGTTTAATCATATTGCTTGAGTTTACTTTGTCTACATCATGTCATCTTGCTTAAGGCGTTACTCTGTTTTATACTTAATACCCTAGATGCATGCTGCATAGCGGTCGATGGGTGGAGTAATAGTAGTAGATGCAGGCAGGAGTCGGTCTACTTGTCTCGGACGTGATGCCTATATACATGATCATTGCCATGAATCCGTCATAATTATTTGCTTTTCTATCAATTGCCCAACAGTAATTTGTTTACCCGCCGTATGTTCTGCGCTCGAGAGAGAAGCCTCTAGTGAAAACTATTGCCCCCGGGTCCATCTTTATCATAAATTAAAATCCAAAAATACCTTGCTGCAATTTATTTACTTTTATTTTATTTTGCAATTTATATTTCTATCTATCACTATCAGAATTAATCCTTGCAAATAACCGCTAAGAGGATTGACAACCCTCTTATTTGTGTTGGGTGCAAGTGTTTGCTTTTGTGTGTGTACGTGCTGCTAACGGGATTTTGCGTGGTTCTGCTACTGGATTGATAACCTTGGTTCTTAACTAAGAGAAATACTTATCTCTACTATACTGCATCATCCTCTCCTCTTCGAAGAAATACCAACACAGTCTACAAGTAGCAGGAAGAATTTCTGGCGCCATTGTTGGGGAGACATCACCAAAATTTATCAAGTACCTTCGCACAAACTATCATCCACTTGCATTTATTTTATTTTCCTTTTTATTTGCATTTGCCTCTCATTTTCATCTCCCCCACTTCTAAAACAATTTTTCAAAAACACAAAAATATTTTTATTTGCTTGTTTGCTGGTTTGCTTGCTTTGTCGCGATGTCTCAAGAAAACACAAAATTGTGTGACTTTTCCAATACTTATAATAATGATTTTATTAGTACTCCTATTGCTCCTCGCGCCACTAGTGTGGAGTCGTGTGACAATTTTCTGGTAGTCCTAATGAAGATGCTGCATCCCATATAAATACTTTCGTTGAACTTTGTGATATGCAAAAGAAAAAAGATGTGGATAATGATATTGTCAAATTGAAATTATTTCCGTTCTCACTACGATATCATGCTAAAACTTGGTTTTCATCCGTGCCTAGAAATAGTATTGATTCTTGGGATAAATGTAAGGATGCTTTTATTGCCAAGTATTTTCCTCCCACTAAGATTATTTCTTTAAGAAATCAAATTATGAATTTTAAGCAATTTGAGCATGAACATGTTGCACAATCTTGGGAGAGAATGAAATTAATGATAAGATATCGCCCAACGCATGGTTTAAGGTTATGGATGATCATACAATTTTTTTATGCGGGACTAAACTTTGTTTCAAGAAATTTGCCAGACTTTTCCGCAGGTGGTACTTTTATAGAAATTACATTGGGAGAAGCTACAAAACTTCTTGATAATATTATGAAAAATTATTCTCAATGGCACACTGAAAGAACTCCAACCGGTAAGAAGGTAAATTCTGTTGAAGAAATTAATACTTTGAGTGATAATATGGATGCTCTTATGAAATTGGTTGCTAGTAAAAGTGTTCATATTGATCCTAATGATGTGCCATTGTCTACTTTGATTGAGCAAAATAATGATGCTATTGATGTGAATTTTTTCTCTAGAAATAATTTCAACAACAATGCTTATAGGGGCAATTTCAATCCTGGACCATTTCCTGGAAATTCCTCTAATAATTATGGTAATTCCTATGGTAATCCATATAATAATAATAATAATAATAATAATAGGATGCCCTCTGATCTTGAAAGTAATATTAAATAATTTATTAATTCGCAAAAGATTTTCAATGCTATGATAGAAGAAAAATTGAATAGAGTTGATGAAATGTCTAGGAACATGGATAGAATTGCTCATGATGTGGAAAATCTCAAGATTAAAATTTTGCCACCCAAGCATGATATAAATGAGTCTATTAAAGCTATCTATGTCTCCATTAATGAAAGTAAAGAAAGGACCGCTAGGTTGAGAGCTAAGCGAGAATTTCTTGAAAAAGCTATTCCACCCGGTTTCTATCATAGTAATGATGAAGATATTAAAATGATTGGTGTCACCCCTATTGAATCTCTATTTAGTAATATAAAACTTGATGAAAAAGGGACTGAAGATGAGTCAACTTTAGATAGAAGGCGTCCCAATCATTTGGAGGGTGATGATCGTAACGATAAAAATGAAAAAAGTGGGTTTGGAGAGGTCAAAACTTTAAATAGTAATGCACCCACTACTTTGGATTACAAGGACTTTAATTATGATAGTTGTTCTTTGATTGAGTGTATTCCTTGTTGCAATCCATGATTAATTCACTAAATGCATATGAACAAAATAAAGCTTTTACTAAACATATTGTATAAGCTATGATGAAAGCTCATGAAGAAAAACTTGAGTTGGAAGTTTCAATTCCTAGAAAATTACAAGATGAATGGGAACCTACTATTAAAGTCAAAATTAAATATTATGAATGTAATGCTCTATGTGATCTTGGTGCTAGCATTTCCACTATACCAAAATCTTTGTGTGATGTGCTAGGTCTCACCGATATGGATCCTTGTTCCCTTAATTTGCATCTAGCGGATTCCACTATTAAAAAACCATTGGGTAGAATAAATGATGTGATTATTATTGCTAGAAATTATGTGCCCATGGATTTTATTGTTCTTGATATTGAATGCAATACTTCTTGTCCTATAATACTTGGTAGGCCTTTCCTACGAAGCATAGGTGCTATTATTGATATGAAAGAAGGTAATATAAGATTTAAATTTCCATTAAAGAAAGGGATGGAACACTTCCCTAGAAAAATAATTAAGCCACCATATGAATCTATTATGAGGGCCACTTATGGAATTAATTTTAAGGATGACAACACTTGAAACTATGCATTATGCCTAGCTAGGGGCATAAAACAATAGCGCTTGTTGGGAGGCAACCCAATGAATAAAATAAATTTTTTGTTTTACCTTCTATTTTTGTGTGTTTACAAAATTATAGCCTCTTTTATTATTGTGTTTTTATATTTTAATTAGTGTTTGTGCCAAGTAATGCCTTTGGGATGATTTGGATGATAGTATAATTGATGTTGTTTGGAAAACAGAAAGTTTTGCGTCCAGTATTTGATTTTTGATTCTGTACTGGAGCGTAAGAAAAATCTGAACTTTTTACACAGTATTGGTATATGAATTGTTTACATTTTCCTAATTTTTCAGAATTTTTGAAGTTACATAAGTATAGCTTCCAAATAGATCTTTACAGACTGTTCTGTTTTAGACAGATTCTGTTTTTGTTGCATAGTTTGCTTATTTTGATGAATCTATGGACCGTATCGGGGGGTATGAGTCATGGAGAAGTTGGAGTACAGTAGAATTATGCCAATATTAAATATGAAACAATTTACAACAGTTCCTAAAGTTTAAGATTTGTTTGTTATACTAACGGATCTCACGAGGTTTCTGTTGAGTTTTGTGTGCTGAAGTTTTCAAGTTTTGGGTGAGACTACAATGGATAAAGGAATAAGGAGCAGCAAGAGCCTAAGCTTGTGGATGCCCAAGGCACCCCAAGGTAATATTCAAGGAAGACTCAAGCGTCTAAGCTTGGGGATGCCCCGGATGGCATCCACTCTTTCGTCTACAATCTATCGGTAACTCACTTGGATCTATATTTTTATTCATCACATGATATGTGTTTTACTTGGAGCGTCTTGTGATATAGTTTTTTTGCTTTTTAGGTTTTCACAATCATCTTTGCTGAACACACCTTTTTGATAGGGACACACATTATTAGTGATTTGTTAGAATACTCTATGTGCTTCACTTATATCTTTTGAGCTAGGCAGTTGCTCTAGTACTTCACTCATATCTTTTAGGGCACGACGGTGGTTATATTTTAAAGAAATAGTTGCACTCTCATGATTCACTTATATATTTTTGAGAGTCTAATGAATAGCAATGGTAATATGCATGGGTTATGAATTTTTTCCTAATATGATAGGTATTCAAGAGGGATATAATAAAAACTTTCATGTAGATAACTGAATATGATAAGTTTGATTCCTTGCAATAGTTTTGTGATATTAAGATGGTAATATGTGGGAGGTGCTAGCAGATAATTGTGGTTTAGTAAGAATTTTGGTGTTAAGGTTTGTGATTCCCGAAGCATGCACGTATGATCTGTCGTTATGCTAGGAAGTTGGAGCATGATTTATTCTTGATTGTCTACCTTATGAGTGGCGGTCGGGGATGAGCGATGGTGTTTTCCTACCAATCTATCCCCCTAGGGGCATGCGTAGTAGTACTTTGCTTCGAGGGCTAATAAACTTTCGCAATAAGTATGTGAGTTCTTTATGACTAATGTGAGTCCATGGATTATACGCACTCTCACCTTTCCGCAATTTGCTAGCCTCTTCGGTACCGTGCATTGCCCTTTCTCACCTCGAGAGTCGGTGCAAACTTCGCCGGTGCATCCAAACCCCGTGATATGATACGCTCTATCACACATAAGCCTCCTTATATCTTCCTCAAAACAGCCACCATACCTACCTATTATGGCATTTCCATAGCCATTCCGAGATATATTGCCATGCAACTTCCACCGTTCCGTTTTTATGACACACATCGTCATTGTCATATTGCTTTGCATGATCATATAGCTGACAGAGTATTTGTGGCTCAGCCATCGTTCATCATTTTTATACATGTTACGCTTGTATCATTGCACATCCTGGTACACCGCCAGAGGCATTCATATAGAGTCATATTTTGTTCTAACTTCGAGTTGTAATTTTATTTTGAGTTGTAAGTAAATAGAATTATGATGATCATCATTATTAGAGCATTGTCCTAGTGAGGAAATAAAAAAAAGAAAAAAAAGAGGCCAAAAAGAGCCCACGAAAAGAGAGAGGAAAAACAATGAGAGAAAAAGAGAGAAGGGGCGGTGTTACTATCCTTTTCCATACTTGTGCTTCAAAGTAGCACCATGTTTTTCATATAGAGAGTCTCCTGTTTAGTCACTTTCATATACTAGTGGGAATTTTCATTATAGAACTTGGCTTGTATATTCCGATGATGGGCTTCCTCAAATGCCTGAGGTCTTCATGAGCAAGCAAGTTGGATGCACACCCACTTAGTTTTCATGTTGAGCTTTTATACACTTATAGCTCTTAGTGCATCCGTTGCATGGCAATCCCTACTCCTCGCATTGACATCAATTGATGGGCATCTCCATAGCCCGTTGATTAGCCGCGTCGATGTGGGACTATCTTCTTATTTTTGACTTCCCCTTGTTAATCTCTACCACCACACTCTATTCCACCCATAGTGCTATATCCATGGCTTGCGCTCATGTATTGCGTAGGGGTTGAAAAAGCTGAAGCACGTTAAAAAGTATGAACCAATTGCTCGGCTTGTCATTGGGGTAGTGCATGATAAATATTTTGTGTTAAGAAGATGGAGCATGACAGGATTATATGATTTTGTAGGGATAACTTTCTTTAGCATTTTTATTTTGAAAGACATGATTGTTTATTAGTATGCCTGAGTATTGATGTCTTCATATCAAACTATAAACTATTGCTTTGAATCATTCATATCTTATTATTCATACCGTAAGAGAGAGACTACATGATGAAACATGTTAGGTAGCATTCCACATCAAAAATTCTGTTTTTATCATTTACCTACTCGAGGACGAGCAGGGATTAAGCTTGGGGATGCTTGATACGTCTCCAACGTATCTATAATTTTTGATTGTTCCATGCTATTATAGTATCAATCTTGGATGTTTTTATATGCAATTATATATCATTTTTTGGGACTAACCTATTAACCTAGTGCCCAGTGCCAGTTGCTCTTTTCTGCCTGTTTTTGATTTTTCAGGAAACCAGTACCAAACGAAGTCCAAATGCCACGCAACTTTTTGGAGATTTTTTTTCTGAGCAAAAGATTGCCTGGAGACTTGGAGAGGAGGCCAGAAGCTTCACCAAGCCTCCACAAGGCAACAGGGCGTGGCCCCAGGGGGCGCGCCCTGATGCCTTGTGGGGCCCTCGTGGCTCCTTTTGACCTAATTCCACTTCTATAAATTCTCAAATTTTCGGAAACCAACAGAGAGCCACCCCGAATAACTTTTACACCGTCGCAAGCATCTGTTCTTCCGCGATCCCATCTGGAGGCCTTTTCCGGTACTCTGCCGGAGGGGGAATTGATCACGGAGGGCTTCTACATCAACCTTGCTGCCCTTCCGATGATGTGTGAGTAGTTTACCACAGACCTACGGGTCCATAGATAGTAGCTAGATGGCTTCTTCTCTCTCTTTGATCTTCAATACCATGTTCTCCTCGATGTTCTTGGAGTTCTATCCGATGTAATCTTCTTTTGTGGTGTGTTTGTTGGGATCCGATGAATTGTGAGTTTATGATCAGATTATTCATGAGAAATATTTGAGTCTTCTCTGAACTCTTTTATGCATGATTATTATAGATTTGTATTTCTCTCCGGTCTATCGATTTGGTTTGGCCAACTAGATTGGTTTATCTTGCAATGGGAGAGGTGCTTTATGATGGGTTCAGTCTTGCGGTGCTCAATCCCAGTGACAGAAAGGGACATAACACGTATTTCATTATTGTCATTAAGGATAAAAAGATGGGGTTTAATCATATTGCTTGAGTTTACTTTGTCTACATCATGTCATCTTGCTTGAGGCGTTACTCTGTTTTATACTTAATACCCTAGATGCATGCTGGATAGCGGTCGATGGGTGGAGTAATAGTAGTAGATGCAGGCAGGAGTTGGTGTACTTGTCTCGGACGTGATGCCTATGTACATGATCATTGCCATGAATCCGTCATAATTATTTGCTTTTCTATCAATTGCCCAACAGTAATTTGTTTACCCACCGTATGTTCTGCGCTCGAGAGAGAAGCCTCTAGTGAAAACTATGGCCCCCGGGTCTATCTTTATCATAAATTAAAATCCAAAAATACCTTGCTGCAATTTATTTACTTTTATTTTATTTTGCAATTTATATTTCTATCTATCACTATCATAATTAATCCTTGCAAATAACCGCTAAGAGGATTGACAACCCTCTTATTTGCGTTGGGTGCAAGTGTTTGCTTTTGTGTGTGTAGATGCTGCTAACGGGATTTTGCGTGGTTCTCCTACTGGATTGATAACCTTGGTTCTTAACTGAGGGAAATACTTATCTCTACTATACTACATCATCATCTCCTCTTCGGGGAAATACCAACGCGGTCTACAAGTAGCATCGTTCAAGCCGCTTAAGCTCGACTGCGTCCTTTTCCTTCTGACCCTTAAGGGCATCGTTCTCTGCGTACAAACCACAAACCCTTAAGTTCCTCCTCTACCTCGGTCACCCGAGCTTGGTCCTTGCCCCGAGCATCCCGCTACACGGCGGCGCTCGCCTTGGCGGCCGCCGCTCTTTGCTGCTCGGCTTCGGTCCGAGCATTTTTCAGCTCGGCACGGAGGGCCTCCATCTCTGTCACGGCAGATGGCAAATGATCAGTGCACAGATGTTAATACTTGAAGTTGTTTTAAACAATAAATGAAGGTATGACTCTAGTATCCACTGCTTACCTTGCGCCTTCTCCATCTGCTCGTTCAGCAGATTGATGTCCTGCTCAGACCGCGCAAGCTTGTGATTCAGCTCTTCCAACTCTTTTGAGTTGGCCGCCGAAGTTGATGTCGAGGCTTGCACAAAATTATTAGACTCCGAAGATAACATCGATCCTCTCGTCGGCTCTATCAATCCGACCAGAGTCTCGGGAGCTACTGCGTATTCGCTTTTAACACAAAATTTAAACTAGATATCGAACCCCAAGTCAGTTCTTGAAACTAACTTAGGGCTTAAGGGCTACTATACCTATGCTCCTAAAGCATAAACAAGTTTTTCAAAACAAATAATATCTGTGTAATGGTCTTCGGACAACTTCTCTTTTTTAATTTGTCCTTCAAGGGTTACTGGGTATATCAAGTATCAACTAAAAAATCGAGGTTATAAAAACCGACGAGCAATATAAATTGCGTACCTCAAAGCCTTTAGAAAGGCCAATGAAGGCCTCCATAATTTCGGCCTCCGCGGACCGAAACTGGTTAAATGATGTGCCAAGGAGGGCATGGTGCTCGGGAAGAATAGAGGAGCTCCTTAAAGCTTCCTCTATCTCCTTTTGCCGGCCCACAAGGATGGGCCACCCAAGGACGGGCTGTGGCGGCAGAGCATCCTCGGCTCCACCCTTCGCTGAAGAAGGGGTCACCCTCTTCGACTGGCACGGTAGCTCTGGGGCGGTGGGGGCCGAGGATTCCGGGCGATCGAGCACCGACTCTTCTAGCACCAGGGGAATCTTTTCCCCTTGGTCCTCGGCAACCGAGGATTGAACCTTGGCCTTAGACACATCGGCACCACCCTCTGTGTTTAACACAGGGGGATCGGAATGAAATTTCTCCCTGCTCACCGTGAGCAGGGGAGGGAGGGATGCGCGCGTCCGAAGAGCTCTCCGCCAGCTCGGCGGGAGGGATGGTGTTTTCCGACTCCATGTCTCCAGGAAGGCGACGCTGCGGGCTGTAAAGGCAAAAGCATAGTGAAATTGAGAGCATGATGATCGGGGTTATTGAATAAAAAGTGTCAACCAACGTACCTTTGTGGCGGTGGCCTCTCTCTGCATTGAGAGGGGAACGCGTCCCCGAAAGAACCAGAATTGGTGTCCTCAGGACCGGCTTGGCTGGGCGGCATGGGCCTTCCTTAGCCTTTTCAACCGCCGAGGAGGGTCATCCTCTTGGACACCCTCAGATGCCGCTCTCTTCACCCTCCAAGGGGAAGCTGCCTCACCCTCCTCCCCTTCGTCCTTCTCCTCGTCCTCATCTTCTTCTTCTTCTTCCTTCTCCTCCCCCGCCCATTACAAAGGGGTGGAGGGGGAATCCCAGACCTCATATGAGGTGAGGAACAAAGACCACCCTCTCCCCTTTCTTGGGAGCAGGGATGGCGGAGGAAGAACGGCCGGTCTTGCCCTCCGCTGGGGCCCGACACATGGCTATGGCCGGAATATATCCTACCGCCCTGAGCTCTTCGATGGTTCCCACCATGACGTTGGAGGGCACCCATTGCCCCTTTGAGCCATGATGACCCACAAGTATAGGGGATCAATCGTAGTCCTTTCGATAAGTAAGAGTGTTGAACCCAACGAGGAGTAGAAGGAAATGATAAGCGGTTTTCAGCAAGGTATTCTCTGCAAGTACTGAAAGTAGCCGTAACAGATAGTTTTGTTGCAAGAAAATTCGTAGCAAGTAACAAGTGACAATACTAACAAAGGTGCAGGAAGGTGGCCCAATCCTTTTTATAGCAAAGGACAAGCCGGAAAGTTCTCTTATAGTAAGCAAAGCGTTCTCGAGGACCCATGGGAATTATCGTCTAGTCACGTTCATCATGTTAAGTTGATTCACGTTCGCTACTTTGATAATTTGATATGTGGGTGGACTGGTGCTAGGGTGTTGTTCTTACTTGAACAAGCAACCCTCTTATGATTACCCCCTCTCGCAAGCATCCTAAACTACGAAAGAAGAATTAAGATAAATATAACCATAGCATGAAACATATGGATCCAAATCAGCCCCTTACGGAATAACGCATAAACTAGGGTTTAAGCTTCGGTCACTCTCGAAACCCATCATCTACTTATTACTCCCCAATGCATTCTTGTTGGCCCAAATATGGTGAAGTGTCATGTAGTCAACGTTCATGTGACACCACTAGAAGAATAACAACATACACATCATAAAAATATCGAACGAATACCAACTTCACATGATTACTTATAACAAGACTTCTCCCATGTCCTCTAGAACAAAAGTAACTACTCACAAATCATATTCATGTTCAAGATCAGAGGTGTATTAAATATGCTTAAGGATCTGAACATATAATCTTCCACCAAATAAACCAACTAGCATCAACTACAAGATGTAATCAACACTACTAGCAACCCACAGGTACCAATCTGAGGTTTTGGGATAAAGATTGAATACAAGAGATGAACTAGGGTTTGAGATGAGATGGTGCTGGTGAAGATGTTGATGAAGATTGGTCCTCCCACCATGAGAGGATCATTGGTGATGTCGATGGCTTCGATTTCCCCCTCCCGGAGGGAAGTATGCCTGGTGGAATCACTCCGTCGGAGAGCAAAAGTGCTCCTGCCCAGGTTCCGCCTCGAGACGGCGGTGCTTCATCCCGAAAGTCTTATTCTTATTTTTTTTTCTAGGGCAAATAGCATCTTATAGGAGAAGATGGGCCCCGGAGACCTGCAGGAGGGCCCACAAGCTCAACACGTGTGCCCCCTGAGCTTGTGGCTCTCTGGTTGGCCCCCTCCTGGTATTTCTTCCGCCAATAATTTTTATATATTCCAAAATAATTCTCCGTAAATTTTCAGGTCATTTGGAGTTGTGGAGAATATCTATCTCTGCTGTAGCTTTTTCAGGTCCGGAATTCCAGCTGTCGGCAATCTCCCTCTTCATGTGAAACTTGCAAAATAAGAGAGAAAAAGCATTAGGATTGCATCATAAAGTGAAACAATGACCCAAAACATAATAAATAAAAGTAGGAAAACATGATGCAAAATGGACGTATCAACTCCCCCATGCTTAGACCTCGCTTGTCCTCAAGCGAAAGCCGAAATCGATAATCATGACCACATGTTTAGAGAGAGAGGTGTCGACAAAACAAAATACGTGCATGAAAACATCATGATCATTATCATAGAAGTAATATATCATCATAAAACTTCTCATCATCAAGTAACAATTCCTTCACAAGTTAAAGTATGAACCATAAACTTCATTGAAAACAAACAAACTATGATCTCAGTCATGGAAACAATTGCAGTTCATCATATTTTCAGAAAGGGTCTATGTAAGAGCTTTGTTTAGCAAGTTCACATACTCAACTATCATTTAGTCTTCCATGATTGCTAACTGATACGTCCCAAACATATCTACTTTTCCAAACACATTTGCTCTTGTTTTGGACTCTAATTTGCATGATTTAAATGGAACAAACCCGGACTGACACTGTTTTCAGCAGAATTGCCATGGTGTTATTTTTGTGCAGAAATAAAAGTTCTCGGATTGTCTTGAAAATTTACGAAGAATTATTTCAGAATATATATAAAATATTGGCGAGGAGATCTACTGGAGGGGGCCCACCCAGGAGCCACAAGCTCAGGGGGCGCGGCCACCCCCCAGGGCGCGCCCCCAGGCTTGTGGGCCCCTGGAAACTCCGCTTGACCTAATTCCAACGCTATATATCTATTCGTGGAGAAAAAAAATCAGAGAGAAAGAATCATCGCGTTTTACGATACGGAGCCGCCGCCACCTCCTGTTCTTCATCGAGAGGGCTGATCTGGAGTCCGTTCGGGGCTCCGGAGAGGGGGATTCGACGCCGTCCTCATCATCAACCATCCTCCATCACCAATTTCATGATGCTCACCACCGGGAGTGAGTAATTTCTTCGTAGGCATACTGGACAATGATGGGTTGGATGAGATTTATCATGTAATCGAGTCAATTTGTTAGGGCTTGATCCCTAGTATCCACTATGTTCTGAGAATGATGTTGCTATGACTTTGCTATGCTTAATGCTTGTCACTAGGTCCCGAGTGCCATGATTTCAGATCTGAACCCTTTTTGTTTTCATGAATATATTTGTGTTCTTGATCCTATCTTGCAAGTTGCATGCACCTATTACGTGTTATGATCCGCATACCCCAAGGTGACAATAATTGGGATTCTTTCCGGTGATTACCGTAGTTTGAGGAGTTCATGTATTCACTAAGTGCTAATGCTTTGTTCCGGTTCTCTATTAAAAGGAGGCCTTAATATCCCTTAGATTTCCTTATGGATCCCGCTGCCATGGGAGGGTAGGACAAAACATGTCATGCAAGTTCTTACTATAAGCACGTATGACTATATAAGGAATACATGCCTACATTACATGTCTGAATTGGAGCTATTGTGTATCGCTCTAGGTTGTGACTGTTATATAATGAATGTCATCCAACATAATTATCCATCACTGATCCAATGCCTACGCTTTTCTCATATTGATCTTTGCTAAGTTACTTCCGTTGCTGCTGCCATTACAATCACTACAAAACTGCTACTGTTACTGTCTTAGTTACTATTGCTACTATTATTACTGCTATCAAAACTATCATACTACTATGCTACTAAACACTTTGCTACAGATATTTAGTTCTCCAGGTGTGGTTGAATTGACAACTCAACTGCTAATACTCGCAAATATTCTTTGGCTTCCCTTGTGTCGAATCAATAAATTTGGGTGAAATACTACCCTCGAAGACTGTCGCGATCCCCTATACTTGTGGGTTATCAAGACCTTTTTCTGACGCCGTTGCCGGGGAGCATAGCTCTACTGGTGAGTCACTTGGGATTTATATCTGTTGATCACTATGAAGAATCTGAAAGACGCTAAGACCAAGATCGTTCCCTCTAAGACGAGGGGAGGTAAGGAACCGCCATCACACTTTGCACTTGATTCACCTTCTGTTTTGAGTAGGCTTGTGACACCACCACCTGTTATTCATTTTGATATGTCGCAAGTAATTGATGATACTACTTCTGCTATAAATGAAATTCTTGATGATGCTAGTACTATGCTTGATAATACTGTACCACTAGGTGAATTTGTTAATGAACAACTTGCTAAAGCTAAAGAACTTGAAAATGTTGAAACTTCTGAAAATTATGATTCACCTATTATGCCTATCTATCCTACTAGAGTTGAAATGCCTAAGATATCTGATGGTTATGTTATAGATGGAGAAATAGCTAGAGAATTTCTTGCTTGTAATGATAGATATGATGTTAGGAAATTACTAGCTAAGCTTAAAGAAAAGTCTAGGATGGAGAGAATGAAATATGATCCCAAGTTTGCTACCTCTCCTATCTTTGTTACTGATAAGGATTAGGAATTCTCTGTCGATCCAGAGGTAATTACTTTAGTTGAATCTGATCCTTTTCATGGTTATGAAACTGAAACTGTTGTGGCACACCTTACCAAATCAAATGATATAGCCACCCTATTTGCTCATGAGGAAAAAATTCGCTACTATTACATTCTTAAGTTGTTTAATTTCTCATTAAAGGGTGATGCTAAGAAATGGTTTAATACTCTTGCTCCTGGTTGTGTGCGTAGTCTCCAGGATATGATATATTACTTCGCTGAAAAATATTTTCCTGCTCATAAGAAACAAGCTGCCTTACAGGAAATATTTAACTTTGTGCAAATTGAAGAAGAGAATCTCCCTCAAGCTTGGGGGAGGCTTCTCCAATTACTTAATGCTTTGCCTGATCATCCTCTTAAGAAAAATGAAATACTTGATATCTTTTATAATGGACTAACCGATGCTTCTAGGGACTACCTAGATAGTTGTGCTGGTTCTGTTTCCAGGGAACGAACTATTGGACAGGCTGAAGAACTATTGAATAATATGTTGAGAAATGCCGATGATTGGACACTTCCTGAACCACCACCTAAGCCAACTCCGAAGAAGAGAGGTATTCTATTCCTCAGTCCAGAAGATATGCAAGAAGCTAAGAAATCTATGAAAGAAAAAGGTATTAAAGCTGAAGATGTTAAGAATTTACCACCTATTGAAGAAATACATGGGCTCGACACCCCGACACAGGTAGTAGAGGTAAATTGTCTTACTAGATTCGATGAAGGTGATATTCCTTATAATAAATCTGCTAGCCAATGCATGTATGAATTTGATAATTACATCATTAAGCAGGACCACTTTAATATGTATGTTAGCAATCAATTGAAATGAAATGCTTCCATGATAGATCATTTAAGTGATTTGATGTTTAGAACTGCTAATGATGTTAAAGGCTTAAGTAAACATGCTTCTATTGTTCATACTCAGTTAGAACAAATTGCTAAGTCCCAAAATGATTTGCTTGATGAGATGAATAATAAAATGAATGATCGTGCTGTTAGAGTCGTTACTAGAGGATGTAGAATGACTCAGGAACCTTTGTATCCTGAAGGTCATCCTAAAAGAATTGAGCAAGATTCTCAAAGAATGAATACTGATGCACCTAGTTCATCTAAAAAGAAAAAGAAAAAGAAAAATGATAAAACTTTGCCTGCTTCTAGTGAACCTGTGATAGAAAAACCTTCTGAGGGTCCTAATGATATTTCTATTTCTGATGCTGAGACACAATCTGGTAATGAACATCCACCTAATGATAATGATAATGAGAATGATATTCATGTTGATGCTCAACTGGATAATGATGTAGAAATAGAACTTGCTGGTGATCTTGATAACCCACCTCCTAAGAATAAAAGATATGATAAAAGTGATTTCATTGCTAGAAACACATGGAAAGGAAAGAGAACAATGGGTTCAAAAACCCATGCCTTTTCCTACTAAACCATCTAGAAATAAGGACGAGGAAGACTTTGAGCACTTTGTTGAAATGCTTAGACCTATCTTTTTGCGCGCTCGCTTGACTGATATTTTGAAAATGCCTCCTTATGATAAATATATGAAAGATATTGTAACTAATAAAAGAAAGATACCCGAAGCTAAAATTTCCACCATGCTTGCAAATTATTCTTTTAAGGATGAAGTGCCTAAGAAGTTGGGACATCCGGGAATACCTACTATACCATGCTCTATTAAAAAGAGTTATGTTAAAACTACTTTATGTGATTTAGGAGCCGGTGTTAGTGTTATGCCTTTCTCTTTATATAGAAGACTTGATTTCAATAAGCTCACACCTACTGAAATATCTTTGCAAATGGCTGATAAATCAACTGCTATACCTATTGGTATTTGTGAGAACGGTCCCGTTGTAGTTGCAAATGTTACTATCTTGACAGACTTTGTTATACTTGATATGGCCGAGGACGACAACATGTTGATTATCCTTGGAAGACCCTTTCTGAATACTGCAAGGGCTGTTATTGATTGCAACAAAAGCAAAGTCACTTTTCATGTCAATGGTAATGAGCATACGGTTTATTTTCCAAAGAAACAAAGTTCGGTGAATGGTATCAACATTATTGAAAAAATTGCAACAATTACTATTGGAGGATTCAAATTTCCTCTCCCTTCAGTCAAAAAGAAATATGAAACCCTTATTGTTGGGGAAATGCATATCCCCGTTGAGGTAACCTAGTGTTATACAAAAATTCTTCGGTTTCATGCCATTCGGAAATAGTTTGTTAATAAGACTTGATCAACCTTATTAATGGATTCTTTTTGAGGGCCATGTGGTCGATGAATTTAGTAAACACAACCTATTGTACCTATCTTTTGCTTGCTGTTATTTAAAGTTAATAAAGTGGAAATGCCATGATTATCCTGTTTTCTGAATTATCCGTGCAATAAAAAATGGCCCAAAAATAAAAGTTCTCAGAATGCCCTGAAAATTTAGTATGATTTTTTCCTAAATATTTAAGAATTTTTGGCACTGAACACACCTTAGGGGGGTGCGCCTGTGAGCCACAAGCTCACAGGGCGCGCCTACCCCCCTGGGCGCGCCTAGTGGGCTTGTGGGTCCCACAAGGACCCCCTCACTTATTCCAGCCGCCCATCACCTTCTTCTTCCTCCAGAAAAAATCAAACTTGCTCCCAAGCCCGTGTTCTTGCTCATTTCTGTGAGATTTTCGATCTCCTTGCTCGGAACTCCGTTTCCAAAACTGTTTTGAGGAATTGCACCTTGGTATGTGACTCCTCCAATGCTCCAATTAGTTTTTGTTCTAGTGCTTTATGTTTTGCAAATTCTTGCTGCTGTGGTGACCATGTATATGAGCTTGCATGTTAAATTTGTATGGGACAAAGTAGTTTTGATGCATGATATAGCCTCTAGACACTTGTGGGAGTAGTCGCTATCAATTTTGTTGAGTTTTGTTCACTTTTATTTTGAGTCACTAAAAATTTCAGAAAATTTCAGAAAAGGAAAATGCTCAACTGGAGGTTGAGAGGTTCTTCGAGCCGGAGTACTAAGGAGGCTCCGAAGCCCAAGTATAACCTTCCTCGTGCGACCGAGGTGTGGCCGTGCGAATTTTCGATGATTTCTATTACTTGGCGAACAATGCCGGCCTTATCCCGTTCCTCGAAGATAAGTGTGAACAATGCCGGAACCATGAGGCTTCTTGTGAGAAGCTCTGGTTTGTGAGAAGCTTATACCAAGACCTGCCCCAAATGGGATTTTTTTTACCACAGCATGTTGGTGCCCTTCCATGATAGCATGCCAAGTTTCATGAATTTCAGACGAGTTTTGGATTTACTAGAATTTCAAAACCAAGTATCTCAACATTTGCCGCCGAGCCACGATGCCGAGGTGTTTGATATTCATTCCCATTTCTTGCATGGGACCTAAGCATGCACCCAGGGACACACATATGATATTTCAACCCATTTTGGTGGACCGGAGCATGTGCATGTAGTTCAAATTTGAATTATGCACATAAAATGCCTAGAAAACTCAGTTAATGTTTAAAAATATCCAAACGAACCCCGAATAATTCCAAATTTTAACATGGCACTCCTGTTGGTCTATGTTGCCTCTAGAAAAAAAATGAAGGCAAGAAGAGGCAACGAATGTCGTTTCGTCCGCAAAGGTGACACGTTCCCCACCGGAACCATGAGGCTTCTTGTGAGAAGCTCTGGTTTGTGAGAACCTTATGCCAAAACCTGCCCCAAATGGGACAAATTTTTTACCACAACATGTTGGTGCCATTCCATGCTAGCATGCCAAGTTTCATGAATTTCTGACGAGTTTTGGATTTACTAGAATTTCTAAACCAAGTATCTCAACGTTTGCGGTGGAGCCACGATGCCGAGGTGTCTGAAATTCATTCCCATTTCTTTGCATGGGACCTAAGCCTGCACCCAAGGACACATATATGATTTTTCAACCCATTTTGGTGCACCGGAGCATGTTCCTGTAGTTCAATTTTGAATTATGCATATAAAATGCTTAGATTACTCAGTTAGTGTATAAAAATGTCCAAACGAACCATGAATAATTCCAAAATTTAACATGACACTCCTATTGGTCTATGTTACCTCTAGAAAAAAATTAAGGCAAGAAGAGGCAACGAATGTCGTTTCGTCCACAAAGGTGACACGTTCCCTACCGGAATCATGAGGCTTCCTATGAGAAGCTCTGGTTTGTGAGAAGCTTATACCAAAACCTGCCCCAAATGAGACAAAATTTATACCACAGCATGTTGGTGCCATTCCATGATAGCATGCCCAGTTTCATGAATTTCAGACGAGTTTTGGATTTACTAGAATTTCAAAACCAAGTATCTCAACGTTTGCGGCCGAGCCACGATGCCGAGGTGTTTGAAATTCATTCCCATTTCTTGCATGGGACCTAAGCATGCACCCAAGGACACACATATGATTTTTCAACCCATTTTGGTGCACCGGAGCATGTGCATGTAGTTCAAATTTGAATTATGCACATAAAATGCCTAGAAAACTCTGTTAATGTATAAAAATGTCCAAACGAACCCCGAATAATTCCAAATTTTAACACGACACTCGTATAGTTTTATGTTCACTGCAGACAAATGTTCTAGCAATTCAAACACCATCCTTTGCCGCTGTGACCCCATTCCATATTTCAAATCAAGACGAAAAATCAAGTACATCACACACAGTTTATTGTCACCAACTGTGTGAAATGCAGTACAAAATATCTTGGTGCACCGTCATATATGGCTTACGCGAGAAGGTTCGTTGGCTATAGTCCACAGCCGGTGCGTCAAGCAAACTAGCCCCCCAAATATCATTTCATTGTTCAATCATCGCTGGTCAAAGATGGGGACATGGACCCGCGTCGTGAGGGCAACTTCGGCGGCCCACTCCGGTGAGAGCGCGGCCGCAGCCTCCATGAGCGTGCTCACAACCTGCTTGAGCGCGGCCGCAATCTACGACCGGGCGGCTGCGGCAGCCGAAACGGTCGCTACTGCAGCTGAGATGGCGGCAGCAAAATCTACGACGGGGATAGCAATTGGCGAGAGCGGGACAGCAGCTGTTCGTTCCGCGGCGGCTGCCTTAGCCCTGATGGAGGCCGCCTGCGCCCATGTCGAGGCCGCCCACGCCCAGCTCCTGGCGGTCACCGCACAAATCACACGAAGCTTCTCCGACAACGATCGGCAACCCACGGCCGAAGAGTTGGCAATCGCCGAGAGCGTTCGAGCAGCCGTCCATTCGTTCGCGGCATACATTGCCGCGATGAAGCCCGTCCAAGCCCAGACCGCGGCCACCCATGCCCAGCTCATGGTGGCCTTTTCCAAAGAGATGGCGGACGCGGATGGCGAGATGCTTGCCGAGTATGGTGCGATGGATGCCATGGAGTCCCTTCCCCAGGAGATCATCGGGCGCGAGCTGGACATGGAGGAGGCGGCGGAGATCGACGAGCGCCAGGCGGAGTAGTAGTCTTTGTTTAGAGTTCCGGTCTTTTGTTAAAGCAATGTTTAGGTCAGCTAGCTCTGTTTAATTGCTGAACTTGCTCGATTAAGAAGTGTGGGTGTCCTGTACGCTCTTTTGTGTACCCAAATTATGCAATGACGTGGATGACCACTGTAACCAGGGAAATTCGAACCAAAATTTGCACGTTCAAACTCATCACACACGGGGTAAGCCATATGAATCGTTTGTGATGTTCAGATATCGTACACAGTGCTGAATAAGGGACCGTGTCTGATGACACTTCGCGCGCCAGTTTTTCGCTACGTGGAGCGAAATTTTTCGACATCCGCGGAAATATCTACCTCCCATGCCCCCCTCCTCCTTACCAAAAGCCACATTTCCCCTGTTTCTGCCTTCCATTCCAAGTTCAAACCTTCACTGCTTGCTTGCAGCGCCGCACCCGACCCCCATCCTCCACCTGCTGCTCGGCCTGCTCCTTCCTGCTGGCGACGCTCCTTCCTGCTGCTCGGCCTCGTTGATCTAGTCAGGTAATCCACACCCGACCCCCATCCTCCACCTCCTTCTACATCCCACATGCCCCGACCGCCGGCATGACACCTTCCACCCAAATCACCGACCCATCCTCCAAATAAGCGCCGCCCTAAGCAATGGTGCACGCAGTATAGCCAGGAGCTCAAGGAGCATCTGGCAGCGGAGAAGCAAATCGCGGCCGCATGCGCGGATGAGTTCGCAATGGCTGCCATGCGTGCCGACCCCCAGATCTTGGAGGAGCACCTCGCCGTCGAGGCCACCATCGACGCCTCGCGCGCGGACGCCGCCACATGGTTGGCTACTTTAAACGACAGTTCGTGGCGTTTTCTCGAGGCCACCGTCGGTGCCTTCGACGAAGACTACGAGGTGTTTTCTCAGCGTGCCCGTGCTTACCTCAACTCCAGAGCCAACAGGTTGGTGCCCCGAGCAGCTCAGGCGACTCACCACTACGAGGAGGGCACCCACGATGTGGAGGCCTCGCCCTCTTCCAAGTCTAAAGAGCCCATCGTCATCGATATCTCCGACGATGAGGAGTAGCTTGTCTTTTTAGCTCACTACAAGGACCTATGTTCAGCTAGCTAGCTACGCCGGTTAAGCATGTTCGGTTTAGCTGTTGCATGTGCTGCTCCTGCCTTTCCTTTACAAATTCTAGTGAATTGTCCTATGTACTCTTACTATGCAATCTGATCATCTAGTATATATGTTCTATATATTGTGCAATGTGGTGCTGAGTTAGCTGTTTGGTTATTTTTTTGTCATGTTCAGTTAACTGTTTAGTTCAATTCTGCAATGTGATGCTCAATTCTTGTGGGTGCATTTTTTGTATTCTCTTGCATGTGAGAAATAATCGAATTTGGCTGTACAAAATACATGAGATACAAATACAATTGATGTTGTTAAGCATACTAGCATTGGTTAACTGTCTGATCTTGTAGTATGTTCTCTTGTGCAATGTGGTGCTCTGTTAACTGTTTGGTTCATTTGTTGTGGTGCTTGGTTAACTGCTTGGTTCAATTCTGCAATGCGATGTTCAATTGTCATGGGTACAATTTTGTATTCTTATGCATGCGAGAAATAAATCGAATTCGGCTGTACTAAATACATGAGAAACATATACAATTGCTATATTTCCTAGTTCTCAAGCATGCTTGGTTTGGATAAATGGCTTTTCCATGTGGCTCGAATTAATCTTCTGAATCTGCAATGTGTTTATTTTTCATCAACATAATTTACTGATAGTATGCCAACCCTCACTTAACCTGATCAATAACTACCTTATATGTGTTGCAGGGAAACAATGGGAGGCACTGAGGTTTACCATCGAGGTTCGCACATGCATGGTCCTTTGTCTAATAGCACATTATTGTGCAATTGCATGAACCATTCTTGTATTTAGGTTTTTAACAATTTGGTCTTGCACATGTAGGTCCTGCTGTCAGAGGTTTTGACCCACTATTCGACCCATTTTGCATATGGGGAAATGAGATGTCCATGGATATCAGTCAAGTCAAGAAACTCAGAAAGATTGTGAGGATAAAGAAACTAGCGACGAAAAACAACAAGATCTTTGTCTGCACAATGAAGAAGACATCAGTGAACTACATGATGGTACTAACTCTTATACTCCCTCCGGTCCTTTTTAGTCTGCATATAAGTTTTGTCCGAAGTCAAAGTATCTCTACTTTGACCAAAGTTATAGAAAAAAGTATCAACATTCAAACTGCAAAATCATTATTTTTAGATGCATTATGAAATACAATTTTATAGTTTACATATTTGGTATCATGGATGTTGATATTTTTTAAAATAAATTTGGTGAAACTTTACAAAGTTTGACTTGATACAAATCTAATGCGCAGAGTAAGAAAGGACCAGAGGGAGTACCTTGTTTTTTAATTCCTTTGCGCCATTTCAAAATTCAGAGAAGATATTTATGCATATCTTTGTTTTCAGACCTTTCCAAAGCAGTTCACAGATGATTACCTCTTAAACCACCTGTATGGTCAAGAGGCGAGGAAGGTGTTCATACAACACCCACGGTACAATATTGAAGTCTTCCTCATGAGGATGAAGGGTGGGCGGTCAATCATCCACAGGCACTGGCCTAAAGTTGCAAGGACATTCAACATCATTGAAGGCTCAATATTCGCCTTCCGCTTCAGCAGTTTTCCAGATGAGATTCATTTGTCTATCTACCGTCTATGATGCTAATTTCCAAAGGTTTTAGATGTTGCATGTGAAACTTGGTGCTGTTGTGTAATGGGGTAGATAGCTATATTCCTATATGGTGTGAGTGAGTGCTGAAGCTATATGATGTTGTACTCTGATGTATTTCAATTATGAAATCCTGGTTCCATAATACGAAAATGAAATATATTGTGTGTTTATTATGAAATGTAAATTTGATTACTAAATGGATTAATAATAATAGGCCAATTAGCTTGCTTATTGGGTTTTCCTAGTGCAAACGGTTATTGAGACAACACCATGGGCGATGATCTCAGACAACCCACACAGTTTATAGGAAGTAAACGTGTTGGATCAATGAACAATCACACACGACTTCCTCTGGACAACTATTTGCGTTAGGCCACCTTGCACAAACGTTTTCCACATAAAAAGTGTGTGTGATGGACAGCCTATGCCACACAGTTTCTTGTAGACACCGTGCGTGATGCATTCAATAACACAAACGATAAAATTATTACTATCATCTGCAATGGCAATGCTACCACAGACGACGTGATGCGGAAAACTGTGTGCTTTGTATATACGAACGGAAACGTTTGTCTGGGATTCACTGTGTGGGATGTATATTCGAACGGAAACGTTTATCTTGGATTCACTGTGTGGGATGTACATATGAACATAAATGATAGGGCCAGTATAATTGTCTGCGATGGCTCACCCGATCGCACACAAGCTCTTTTTGCGCCGCGTGTGTGACCAGAGGCCCTATCGCGGACGATTTCTGGGTCGTGTGGAAAGGACCCCCCTATCGCACACACATGCAAGGCGATTGTTTAAAACTTCGTCGCTGAAAGGGGGTAAAAACGGTTTGTATAGCAGCTCGCTGTACTAGTGTTAAAATGGTTGTGATGTAGTATGTTAGTATGGTATCCTCCTCTGAACAATTCAAGTGGCTTGACTTGGCACATGTTCACGCATGTAGTTGATTCAAAACCAACATAGCCTCCACAGTATTTATGTTCATGGTGTTTATATCCTACTCATGCTCGTATTCAGTGTTAATTATTCTCAATGCATGATTATGACCGTTTTCGCTCTCTAGTTGGTCGCTTCTCAATCTATTTGCTAGCCTTCGCCTGTACTAAGTGGGAATACTGCTTGTGCATCCACAATCCTTAAACCAAAGTTGTTCCAGATGAGTCCACTATATCTACCTATATGCGGTATTACTCTGCCGTTCCAAGTAAATTTGCATGTGCCACCTCTAATCATTCAAATAAGCATTTGTTTTGTGTGCCCGTACCGCTCATGGAGCAACGGGGGGCGGTCAGTATCTTCCATGCTAAGCGGGTTATTCTCAGATGAGTGTTTATTCACTTGTCATTGCATGAGAGAGGCTGGTAACTGGGATGCCCAGTCCTGTAATCAAAATAAGAAAAATATAATAAAACAAACTCCCCCGGAAATTTGATCGTTTGGAGGGCACCCGTGAATTCGGCTAGCTATGGCTTGTGTTGGTATGGTGGAGGGGGAGTAAACTTTACCTTTCCGCTTGGGAACCACCTATAATGTGTTTAGCATGGAAGATATTGAAAACTCTCGGTCATGACGTTGACAGGAAAGGCATACCTCTCAAAATTGTATTCATCTCTGTTTTAAGCTCTGAGCTCTGTCATCTCTGCAAATCCATGCTTCCCTCTGCGAAGGGCCTATCTATTTACTTTTATGTTATTTTACTTTTATTATTGAGTCATCACCTTCTCATTCAAGCACCAGTTGGAGATCACTATTGTCATCTTTATGCATTGAGTGTAGTTAATGTTGGGTGTGACATGACTGGATCTCTCCTACCATGAATTACAATATCTAGTCGTTACTTGAACTTCAGAGGTGCTCTGCATTTATGTTTTGCGGTTTCAGAAAGGGCTAGCGACATACCATGTTATCATATTACATCATGATTGTTTTGACAAATTGTTGGCATCTGAGATATCTTAATATTGCTCGCTAGTTGGTTATGTTATTGAGTAAATGTGAGACCTAAGTGTTATCATTCATATGGTTAGTTCATAATCTTTGCTGAAAACTTGGATGCTAGTTAAGTATATATACAGACAACAAGAACAAAAGAGTTCGTAAAAGTTTTTTTTATCACTTTTAGTTTGTCAACTGAATTGCTTGAGGACAAGCAATGAGTTAAGCTTGGGGGAGTTGATACGTCCCAAACGTATCTACTTTTCCAAACACTTTTGCTCTTGTTTTGGACTCTAATTTGCATGATTTGAATGGAACTAACCCGGACAGATGTTGTTTTTAGCAGAATTGCCATGGTGTTATTTTTGTGCAGAAATAAAAGTTCTCGGATTGACCTGAAAATTTACGGAGAATTATTTCAGAATATATAAAAAATATTGGCGAAGAGATCTACTGGAGGGGCCCCACCCAGGAGCCACAAGCTCAGGGGGTGCGGCCACCCCCCAGGGCGCGCCCCCAGGCTTGTGGGCCCTTGGAAACTCCTCTTGACCTAAATCAGAGAGAAATAATCATTGCGTTTTATGATACGGAGCCGCCGCCACCTCCTGTTCTTCATCGAGAGGGTTGATCTGGAGTCCGTTCGGGGCTCCGGAGAGGGGGATTCGACGCCGTCATCATCATCAACCATCCTCCATCACCAATTTCATGATGCTCACCACCGGGAGTGAGTAATTTCTTCATAGGCTTGCTGGACGGTGATGGGTTGGATGAGATTTATCATGTAATCGAGTCAATTTGTTAGGGCTTGATCCCTAGTATCCACTATATTCTGAGATTGATGTTGCTATGACTTTGCTATGCTTAATGCTTGTCACTAGGGCCCGAGTGCCATGATTTCAGATCTGAACCCTTTTTGTTTTCATGAATATATTTGTGTTCTTGATCCTATCTTGCAAGTTGTATGCACCTATTACGTGTTATGATCCGCATACCCCAAGGTGACAATAATTGGGATTCTTTCCGGGGATTACCGTAGTTTGAGGATTTCATGTATTCACTAAGTGCTAATGCTTTGTTCCGGTTCTCTATTAAAAGGAGGTCTTAATATCCCTTAGATTTCCTTATGGACTCCGCTGCCACGGGAGGGTAGGACAAAAGATGTCATGCAAGTTCTTACTATAAGCACGTATGACTATATAAGGAATACATGCCTACATTACATTTCTGAATTGGAGCTATTGTGTATCACTTTAGGTTGTGACTGTTATATGATGAATGTCATCCAACATAATTATCCATCATTGATCCAATGCCTACGTTTTTCTCATATTGATCTTTGCTAAGTTACTCCCGTTGCTGCTGCCGTTACAATCACTACAAAACTGATATGGTTACTGTCTTAGTTACAATTGCTACTGTTACTACTGCTATCAAAACTATCATACTACTATGCTACTAAACACTTTGCTATAGATATTTAGTTCTCTAGGTGTGGTTGAATTGACAACTCAACTGCTAATACTCGCAAATATTCTTTGGATCCCCTTGTGTTGAATCAATAAACTTGGGTGAAATACTACCCTCAAAGACTGTCGCGATCCCCTATACTTGTGGGTTATCACTAACACTCACGGTATATTTATGGAGCAAAATTTCAGTCAAATACCTAGGAAGATGGGGGTTTATAGTTTTCAGCTCCCAACTGATTTATCTCAAGGATAATGTCAACAATAATAACTCATGATAACCTACATCCAACCGGATATATATATGTCTGGATCTTTCCCTACCACATGATGCTTGCCAAGTTGAGAATAAATAAGAACAGAATAGGGATGAACATTATGACTCTTCCATAAAAGTAAATACTGAAAGTAAAAGATAGGCCCTTTGCAGAGGGAAGCAGAGGTTGTCATGCACTTTTTATTTTGGGATGTGCAAACTCTTAATGGAAAGGAACGCCACTTTATATTGCCCCTTGTGATAGCAACCTTTATTATGCAGTCCATCGCTTTTATTTCTTTGCCATCACAAGTTTGTACAAAGCTTATTTTCCCTTACAATAAAAGATCATACATATTTAGGAGCAATTTTTATTGCTTTATGCACCGATGACAACTTACTTGAAGGATCTTATTCAATCCATAGGTAGATATGACGGACTCTCATGGCAAGAAACTGGGTTCAAGGGTTTTTGGATGCACTAGTAGTATCTCTACTTAGTGCGATTTTTTGGCTAGCAAAAGATTATGAGCAAGCACCACATGTTAGAGGATCCATGACAATATAACTTCTATGTGAATATAAGCAAACATAACCCATTACATTGTCTTCCTTGTCCAACGTCAACTATTTGATCAAGCATAGAATATTTGATGGGGGCTCACAGTCATAAAAGATGTCCAAGATAGTATATTTATATGTGAGACCTCTCTTTCTTTATTACTTTTTCATGAATTGCATCAATTATACCTTCTTTTATGTGAAGACATCACTCCACATGGGATTAACATATGATCTTTTTGTTCTTTTCAGTGCTAGGATTTAAGCAAGAAGGTAAAGCAACCAAACTCAAACTACTCTTTATTATATAACTCTCAAACTCGATTACATAGATAGATAGATCATGAAACAAGCACCTGAAACTAGATCATACTAAAACTTTATTCTTCTAAATCACGAAATAACTAAAGACCGAACTAAGATAGATAATGATGGTAAAAGTGATGGTGATATGATACCGAGGCACCTCCCCCAAGCTTGGAACAAGCCAAGGGTGGTGCCCATACTCGTGTACTCAAGTGTCTTTCTTCGGTGATGATGGTGATGAGGTAGTAGGCTTGTCCTTCATAATGTTCATTAAGATTTCCTTCAAACTCTGAATTTCTTGAAGCACGTGTTGAATAATCTCAGCGTTCTTTTGAACTTCAGCCATAATGTGCTTATTCTCTGGCCCCCACGCATTCTTTCCTGCATCACTTTCACTTGGACGAGAGATGTCCCAATTGGAAGGTATGTGCATACGGGGAGTATTCTCAACTCCATAACAGTGAACCAAATTATGAAAATTGTTCCGATGTAACTGTGTAAGGGCCTCCTAGGGGCAGGTCCCTCTTGTACTCTTGACTTCCTTGGCTCATCGTTGTCCTCATGGCTTGATGGGGGTTTGGAGTAGTGGAGATACCCGCTAGAGTACCTCTCTCTGAAGCCGGAGGGTGGACGGCGAATCTCCCGACTCTTCTTCCATGGTGACCTCCTCAGCTGCCTCTCTCTTGAGTTCCATCTATAGCAACCAAGCGTCGTCTCCCACGTTGTTGGAGGAGGAAGAAGACATGATGCCTGGCCTTGAAAATCTGATAAAAAACAGCCCGAAACAAGAATAGAACAGAAGCTTGCGATACGATGGTCAAAATATCCGAGAGTATATATAATGAATTTTGCCCGTGCAGGACAAGTAATATGGGAGAAAACAGAGTCGAGAAAGTCCACGGGGGAGTCACAAGCTCACATGGCGTGCCCTGGGGGGTAGGGCGCGCCCCCTGAGCTTGTCACTCCCTCGTGCACTTTCCTGATTGTTTATTATTTTTCTAATTTTTTATATATCCCAAAACGAACAAAAAAGTACTTTTATGGAACTTTTGGAGTCGGTTTACTTACCGTATCACGTACCTACTCCTTTTAAGGGTTCTGGAGCATTCCGTAAGGTCTCTTTTATGTGTTCCTCCGGTGTCTTTGTTTGAATAATATTTATTTCCATATTCATGGGCGTACCTGAGATATAATGTTTAATTCTTTGCCCATTAACTACTCTCGGATTAGTGCCTTAGGCGTTGTTGATTTTGATAGCTCCAGAACGATAGACTTCTTCAACGATATATGGTCCTTCCCATTTAGAGAGACGTTTTCCTGCAAAGAATCTGAAACGAGAATTGTACAATAAAACTTGATCACTTACTTTAAATTCCCATTTTTTGGATTCTTTTGTCATGCCATCTTTTAACTTTTTCTTTAAACAACTTGGCATTTTCATAAGCTTAGGTTCTCCATTCATCTAGAGAACTAATATCAAATAACCTCTTTTCACTGGCAAGTTTAAAATCATAGTTAAGTTTTTAATTGCTCAATAAGCTTTATGTTCCAACTCAAGAGGTAAATGACATGCCTTTCCATAGACCATTTTATATGGAGACATACCCATAGGGTTTTTATAATCAGTTCTATAAGCCCATAATGGATCATCAAGTTTCTTAGACCAATTCTTTATAGATCTATTAACAGTCTTTTGCAAAATTAACTTTATTTCCCTATTGCTCAATTCAACTTGACCACTAGACTGAGGATGATAAGGTGATGCGATTCTATGGTTGACATCATATTTAGCTAGGAGTTTACGAAATGCACCCTGAATAAAATGTGAACCACCGTCAGTCATTAAATATCTAGGGACTTGATGACCCACAAGTATAGGGGATCAATCGTAGTCCTTTCGATAAGTAAGAGTGTCAAACCCAACGAGGAGCAGAAGGACATGACAAGCGGTTTTCAGCAAGGTATTTTCTGTAAGCACTGAAATTATCGGTAACGAGTAGTTTGATAGCAAGATAATTTGTAACAAGTGACAAATAGCAATAGTAACAAAGAGTGCAGCAAGTTGGCCTAATCCTTTTTATAGCAAAGGACAAGCCGGAACGATCTCTAATAATAAGTAACACGTTCTCGAGGATACATGCGAATTTCATCTAGTCACTTTCATCATGTTTGTTTGATTCGCGTTCGCTACTTTGATAATTTGATATGTGGGTGGACCGATGCTTGGGTGTTGTTCTTACTTGAACAAACCTCCCACTTATGATTACCCCCTCTCACAAGCATCCGCAACTACGAAAGAAGAATTAAGATAACTCTAACCATAGCATTAAACATATGGATCCAAATCAGCCCCTTACGGAATAGCGCACAAACTAGGGTTTAAGCTTCTGTCACCCTAGCAACCCATCATCTAATTACTACTCCACAATGCATTCCCTTAGGCCCAAAGATGGTGAAGTGTCATGTTGCCGACGTTCACATGACACCACTAAGAGAATCAACAACATACATATCATCAAAATATCGAACGAATACCAAATTCACATGATTACTTATGACAAGACTTCTCCCATGTCCTCAAGAACAAAAGTAACTACTCACAAATCATCAACATGCCCAAGATCAGTAGGGTATTGAATAGCATAATAGATCTGAACATATAATCTTCCACCAAATAAACCAACTAGCATCAACTACAAGATGTAATCAACACTACAAGCAACCCACAGGTACCAATCTGAGGTTTTGAGACAAAGATTGAAAAGAAGAGATGAACTAGGGTTTGAGATGAGATAGTGCTGGTGAAGATGTTGATGAAGATTGGCCCTCCCACGATGAGAGGGTCGCTGGTGATGTCAATGGCGACGATTTCCCCCTCCCGGAGGGAAGTATCCCTGGCGGAATCTCTCTGTCGGAGAGCAAAAGTGCTCCTGCCCAAGTTCCGCCTCGAGATGGCGGCACACCATCCCAAAAGTCTTCTCTATAATTTTTTGTAGGTCAAATGCACTTATATACCAGAAAATGGGGGCCAGAAGTGGGCCAGGGGCCCCACGAGGTACCAGGGCGCGCCTGGGGGGTGGCGCGCCCTGGTGCCTCGTGGGCACCTGGGTGGCCCCCTCTGGTACTTTTTGCTTCCAGTATTTTTTATTTATTCCAAAATAAATCTCCAAAAAAATTCAGCTCATTTGGAGATGTGCAGAATAGGTATCTCTGACATAGCTTTTTTAGGTCCAGAATTCCAGCTGCCTGCATTCTCCCTCCTTGTGTGAATCTTGCATATTAAGAGAGAAAAGGCATTAGAATTGCTCCAAAAAGTGTTATAATGATTAAAAACACTATAAATAACAGTAGCAAAACATGATGCAAAATGGACGTATCAACTCCCCCAAGCTTAGACCTCGCTTGTCCTCAAGCGAAAGCCGATATCGATAATCATGTCCACATGTTTAGAGAGAGAGGTGTCGATAAAAAAAATACGGACATAGTAGCATCATGATCATTATTATAACAGCAATATTTATTATCATAAACCTCTCATGAGCAAGTAACAATTCATCACAACAATGAAGTATAAGTCATAAACTTTCTTGAAAACTAACAAACTATGTTCTCAGTCAACAATGCAATTGCAATTCATCATATTTTCAGGAAGGGTCTCATGTAGGAGCTATTTTAGCAAGTCCACATACTCAACCATCATTTAGTCTTCTATGATTGCTAACACTCATGACATATATATGGAGCAAAAGGTTTCAGCCAGACACATAGAAAGATAGGGGCTTGTAATTTCGCCTCCCAACTTATTCACCTCAAGGGTGATGTCAACAATAATAACTCATGATCACTCATATCCAACTGGATATATGTGCCTAGATCTTTCCCCACCACATGATGCTTGCAAAAGAGAAAAATAAAAAGGAAATAGAGGAGAACACTATTGACTCTTGCATAAAAAGTAAATACATAAAAGTAAAGGATAGGCCCTTCGCAGAGGGAAGCAGAGGTTGTCATGCGCTTTTTGTTGTTGGATGCAAGAGCTCTTAATGCAAAAGAACATCACTTTATATTGCCCCTTGTGATAGCAACCTTTATTATGCAGTCTCTCGCTTTTATTTTTTTACCATCTCAAATTCATACAAAGCTTATTTCCCTTACAATAAAAGTTCAGACATATTTAGAGGCAATTTTTATTGCTTTTTGCACCGATGACAACTTACTTGAAGGATCTTATTCAATCCATAGGTAGATATAGTGGACTCTCAGGACATGAAACTGGGTTTAAGGGTTTTGGATGCACAAGTAGTATCTCTAATTGGGGCAGATTTTTGGCTAGCAAAGATATTGGGCAAGCACCACATGTTGGAGGATCTATAACAATATAACTTCTATGTGAATATGAACAAACATAATTCATTACGTTGTCTTCCTTGTCGAACTTCAACAATTTGTCATAAAATACTTAATGGGGGCTCACAATCATAAAAGATGTCCAAGATAGTATATTTGCATGTGAATCTTCTCTTCCCTTATTAATTCTTTCACGAATTGCATCATTGACTAATACTATGTTTGTTATCCTCCAACAAATTTTACCACTTATACTTTTCTTTATGCAATGTCATTACTTTACATAAGATTAGCATATGATCCCTTTTTTTCATTATTTTCATTGCTATGATTGAAACATGAAAGTAAAGAAGCAAAAACTCAAACTACTCTTTGTTATATAACTCTCAACTCGATTACATAGATAGATGGATCACGAAACTAACACTCGAAAATAGATCATACTAAACTTTTATTCAACTAGATCACGAAATAGCTAAGGATCGAACTAAAAGTAGGTAAAGATAATAAAAGTGATGGTGATACGATACCGGGGCACCTCCCCCAAGCTTGGCACAAGCCAAGGGGAGTGCCCATACCCATGTGCTCAAGTCTCCTTCTTCGGTAATGGTGGTGATGGTGAAGTGGCAAGCTTGTCCTTTAGCTCAAGCAAATACATCAATATGCGGTTGATGCTCCGAAGGGCGATGTTTTGCTCCTCCAACAAAATAACTTTGCGAGTGAGAGATGTATTCTGAACACTAACTATTTCAAAGACTCTTAGGGCTTCAATTACGGATGGGGAGAGATGATCATATAAAGGTTGAAGGATATCTTTCTTCTCTGTGGTCTCCTCCATGGGGATGGCTTGCCCTCCTTCCGGCGCCTGGGCCCCTGCGACTTCCTCGACCATGTTCTCCTTGCCATTGTCTTCTTCTCCCGACGACAACTCGTAGTAGACCTCGCTGTAGGGGCGTTTTCCCGGCGATGATTGCACAATGCGGTGCTTGGCACGTAGCTTTTGGGGAGCCATGACGATCTAGATCTGTCAGAAAACTAGCATGAGACAAGAACAGAGGAGATTTCTGCGATACGGTGGTCAAAACATATGGGAATATATATAAAGATTTTTTATCTTGCAAAACAAGTAGTCCAGAAGAAAAACGGAGTCGGGAAGGCTCACGTGGGGCCCACGAGCCACCAGGGCACGCCAGGGGGTGGCGCGCCCTGGTGCCTCGTGGGCACCAGGTGGGTCCCCTCGGCTGTTTCTTATTTTTGTATTTTTCTAAATATTCCAAAACTGACAGAAAATATTTTTATGGAATTTTTGGAGTCGGTTTACTTACCGTATCACATACCTCTTCCTTTTCAGGGTTCTGGAGTGTTCCGGAAGGTCTCTCCTATGTATTCCTCCGGTGTAATTGTTTCAATAATATTAGTTTCAACATTAATGGGAGTACCTGAAATATAATGCTTAATTCTTTGCCCATTCACCACTCTCAGATTAGTGCCTTCGGAGTTGTTTATTTTGATGGCTCCGGAGCGATAAACTTCTTCGATGATATACGGTCCTTCCCATTTAGAGAGAAGCTTTCCTGCAAAGAGTCTCAAACGAGAGTTGTACAATAGAACTTGCTCACCCACTTTGAATTCCCATTTTTGAATTCTTCTATCATGCCATCTTTTAACTTTTTCTTTAAACAATTTGGCATTTTCATAAGCGTGTGTTCTCCATTCATCTAATGAGCTAATATCAAATAACCTCTTTTCACCGGCAAGTTTAAAATCAAAATTTAGTTCTTTAATTGCCCAATATGCGTTATGTTCTAACTCAAGAGGTAAATGACATGCTTTTCCATAAACCATTTTGGGCCAGTTCTTTTGGTGGCTTTTTTGGGCTTCTAGAATAAGCTGCCCCCCACCCAGCTTATTCTAGAAGCCCAACCAAAAATATATTTTTAAAAGCCTACTAGTCAAGTCTTAATTAGTAGGCTTCTAAATAAATAAATTTGGTTGGGCTTCTAGAATAAGTTGGGTAGGGGGCAGCTTATTCCAGCTTATTCTAGAAGCCAGCAAAAGAACTGGCCCTTTATAAGGAGACATACCCATAGGATTTTTATAAGCGGTTCTATAAGCCCATAATGCATCGTCAAGTTTCTTAGACCAATTCTTTCTAGATCTATTGACGTTTTTTTTTGCAAAATTAATTTTATTTCCCTATTGCTCAATTCAACTTGACCACTAGTTTGAGGATGATAGGGAGATGCAATTCTATGGTTGACATCATATTTAGCAAGCAATTTATGGAATGCACCATGAATAAAATGTGAACCACCATCAGTCATTAAATATCTAGGGACTCCAAACCTTGGGAAAATAACTTCTTTAAGCATTTTAGTAGAAGTGTTATGATCAGCACTACTAGTTGGAATAGCTTCTACCCACTTAGTAACGTAATCAACAGCAACTAAAATATGAGTATACCCATTGGATTTAGGAAAAGGTCCATATAATCAAATCCCCAAACATCAAATGGTTCAACAACAAGTGAATAATTCATACGCATTTCCTGACGTCTACCAACATTACCAATTCTTTGACATTCATCTCAAGATGATACAAATTTACGAGCATCCCTGAAAAGAGTAGGCAAATAAAAACCAGATTGCAATACCTTATGTGCAGTTCTTTCTCCCGCATGGTGTCCTCCGTAAGCCTCGGAATGACACTTCCGTAGGATTTGTTCCTGTTCATGCTCAAGTATACATCGCCTAATAATACCATCTACTCCTTCTTTATAAAGATGTGGGTCATCCCAAAAGTAATGTCTTAAATCATAAAAGAACTTTTTCTTTTGTTGGTATGTGAAACTAGGTGGTATAAATTTAGCAACAATATAATTAGCATAGTCTGCATACCAAGGAGTATTACGAGAAGCATTTATGACAGCTAATTGTTCATCAGGAAAGTCATCATTAATAGGAAGTGGGTCATCAAGAACATTTTCAATTCTAGACAAATTATCTGCTACGGGATTCTCATCTCCCTTTCTATCAATAATATGCAAGTCAAATTCTTGTAGCAATAAAACCCACCTAATAAGTCTAGGTTTAGCATCTTTCTTTTCCATAAGATATTTAATAGCAGCATGATCGGTGTGAACAATTACTTTAGAATCAACTATGTAGGATATGAATTTATCACATGCAAACACAACTGCTAGAAATTCTTTTTCAGTAGTAGCATAATTTCTTTGGGCACTGTCTAGAGTGTTACTAGCATAATGGATAACATTTAATTTCTTATCAACTCTCTGTCCTAGAACAGCACCAACAGCATAATCACTAGCATCACACATAATTTCAAAAGGCAAGTTCCAATCAGGTGGTTGAACAATAGGTGCAGTGGTTAAGGCTTTCTTAAGTGTTTCAAAGGCTTCTAGACAATCATCATAAAAAACAAATGGAACATCTTTTCGCAAAAGATTGGTAAGAGGCTTAGAAATTTTAGAGAAGTCTTTAATAAACCTTCTATAGAAACCAGCATGACCAAGGAAACTTCTTATACCTTTAATATCGTTAGGACATGGCATTTTCTCAATAGCATCAACCTTAGCTTTATCAACTTCAATACCTCTCTCAGAAAATTTATGCCCCAAGACAATACCTTCATTCACCATAAAGTGCCACTTCTCCCAATTCAAGACAAGATTAGTTTCTTCACATCTCTGCAAAACTCTATCAAGGTTGCTTAAGCAATCATCAAAAGAAGTTCCGTAAACGGAGAAATCATCCATGAATACCTCAACAATCTTTTCACAAAAGTCAGAGAATATAGCAGTCATACATCTTTGAAAGGTAGCAGGTGCATTGCATAAACCAAAAGGCATACGTCTATAAGCATAAGTTCCAAAAGGACAAGTAAAGGTGGTTTTCTCTTGATCAGATTGTGCTACGGGTATTTGAGAAAAACCAGAATAACCATCTAGGAAACAAAAGTGTGTGTGCTTAGACAATCTTTCTAACATTTGATCAATGAAAGGTAAGGGGTAATGATCTTTTCCAGTAGCTTTGTTTAATTTTCTAAAATCAATTACCATCCTATAACCAGTTACAATTCTTTGTGGAATAAGTTCATTTTTATCATTAGGAACAACGGTAATACCTCCTTTCTTAGGGACACAATGAACGGGACTTACCCATCTACTATCATCTATGGGATAGATTATACCTGCTTCCAGAAGTTTTAATATTTCGGTTCTTACCACCTCTTTCATCTTAGGATTTAATCGTCGTTGGTGGTCGACAACTGGTTTAGCATCACGCTCCATATTAATTTTGTGCTGACATAGAGTGGGACTAATGCCCTTAAGATCATCAAGAGTATATCCAATAGCATCTCGGTGCTTACTCAGAGTTTTCAGTAATCTCTTTTCTTCATGCTCTGAAAGGTTAGCACTAATAATAACAGGATATATCTTCTGTTCATCAAGATAAGCATATTTCAATGTATCAGGTAATTGCTTCAATTCGAATACAGGATCACCCTTAGGTGGAGGAGGACCTCCAGGAGTTTCAATAGGCAAATTGTGTTTAAGGATGGGTGGCTGATCAAAGAACATTCTATCTATTTCATTTCTTTCTTGCATATGCACATCATTCTCATGGCCTAGCAAATATTGTTCTAACGGATCAGTAGGAGGTACGGCAATAGAAGCAAGACCAATAATTTCATCTTTACTAGGCAATTCTTTATCATGAGGTTGTCTACGAAATTTGGAGAAATTAAACTCATGAGACATACCACCAAAATCAGTACTAACAATTTCTTTAACGCAATCAATCTTGGCATTAATAGTGTTCAAGAAAGGTCTACCAAATATAATGGGACAAAAATCATCTTATGGAGAACCAAGGACTAGAAAATCAGTAGGGTATTTGATTTTTCCACACAAGACTTCAACATCCCTAACGATCCCAACCGGTGTAATGGTATCTCTATTTGCAAGTTTAATAGTAACATCAATGTCCTCAATTTCAGCAGGTGCAATATCATTCATAATTTCTTGATATAAGGTAAATGGAATAACAATGATCTCCTATTTTAACTGAGACAACAGGCATGTCCACAACGGGTCTGTTTTTATCTTTAGGATCAGGTTTAGCGATTCTAGCTGCTTCATTACAGAAGTAAATAACATGCCCATCTATATTATCAACCAAGAGATCTTTAACCATAGCAACATTAGGTTCAACTTTAATTTGTTCAGCGGGTCTAGGTTCTCTAATATTACTTTTGTTAACCACAGTTGAAACTTTAGCATGTTCCTTATCCTAACAGGAAAAGGTGGTTTCTCAATATAAGCGGTAGGCACAACTGGATCAACATGGTAAACAATTGTTTCTTCTTTAACACTAACGGGTTCCTCAAGCTTTTCTTTAACAGGGGGGTGATATTTAAACCAATTCTCCTTAGGGAGATCAACATGAGTAGCAAATGATTCACAAAAGGAAGCTACTATCTCAGAGTCAAGTCCATATTTAGTGCTAAACTTATGAAAAGCATCTGTAGTCATGAAAGATTTAACACAATCGAACTCAAGTTTTATACCTGACTCATTACCTTTGTCGAGTTCCCAGTCTTCAGAGTTGCGTTTAATTCTATCCAGAAGATCCCATCTGAATTCAATAGTATTCTTCATAAAGGAGCCAGTCGAAGAAGAATCGAGAGTGTTTTGATTATCATGAGAAAGCCGTGCATAAAAATTCTATAAGATAATTTCCTTTGCGAGCTCATGATTGGGGCATGTGTACATCATGTACTTAAGCCTCCCCCAAGCTTGAGCGATGCTTTCTCCTTCACGAGGCCAAAACTTATATATAATTCCGATCATGATGAACCAAATGCATAGGATAAAATTTCTGATGGAATTCCAGTTTCAATCGGTTCCAGTCCCATGTATCGGTATCATCACATAGCCTATACCATGTCAATGCCTTTCCCCCCAAAGATAAATGGAATACTTTCTTCTTAACTCCATCTCCAGATAAACCTGCAAGCTTAAACAATCCACAAGTTTCATCCACATAGATCAAGTGCATATCAGGATGTATTGTTCCATCTCCTGCATAAGGATTAGCTAGCAGTTTCTCTATCATACCCGAAGGAATCTCATATTCAATATTTTCAGTAGGTGCAGTAGGTTGAGGAGCAACTCTTGGTGTTTCCGGTCGAGGTGAAGATAACCCGAACAAACCGGATTACTTTCCATAGTAACAAGTGACAATAAATTTCAGCACGTAATATAAATGTTTCCTTACCAAATTCCACTCACCAAAGGTGCTTCACTCCCCGGCAACGGCGCCAGAAAAGAGTCTTGATGACCCACAAGTATAGGGGATCAATCATAGTCCTTTCGATAAGTAAGAGTGTCAAACCCAATGAGGAGCAGAAGGAAATGACAAGCGGTTTTCAGCAAGGTATTTTCTGCAAGCACTGAAATTATCGGTAACGAGTAGTTTGATAGCAAGATAATTTGTAACAAGTGACAAATAGCAATAGTAACAAAGAGTGCAGCAAGTTAGCCCAATCCTTTTTATTGCAAAGGATAAGCCGGAACGATCTCTTATGATAAGTAACACGTTCTCGAGGACACATGGGAATTTCATCTAGTCACTTTCATCATGTTTGTTTGATTCGCGTTCGCTACTTTGATAATTTGATATGTGGGTGGACCGGTGCTTGGGTGATATTCTTACTTGAAGAAACCTCCCACTTATGATTACCCCCTCTCGCAAGCATCCGCAACTACGAAAGAAGAATTAAGATAACTCTAACCATAACATTAAACATATGGATCCAAATCAGCCCCTTACGGAATAGCGCATAAACTAGGGTTTAAGCTTCTGTCACTCTAGCAACCCATCATCTAATTACTACTCCACAATGCATTCCCTTAGGCCCAAAGATGGTGAAGTGTCATGTAGTTGACGTTCACACGACACCACTAAGAGAATCAACAACATACATATCATCAAAATATCGAACGAATACCAAATTCACATGATTACTTATGACAAGACTTCTCCCATGTCCTCAAGAACAAAAGTAACTACTCACAAATCATCAACATGCCCAAGATCAGTAGGGTATTGAATAGCATAATAGATCTGAACATATAATCTTCCACCAAATAAACCAACTAGCATCAACTACAAGATGTAATCAACACTACTAGCAACCCACAGGTACCAATCTGAGGTTTTGAGACAAAGATTGAATACAAGAGATGAACTAGGGTTTGAGATGAGATGGTGCTGGTGAAGATGTTGATGAAGATTGGCCCTCCCACGATGAGAGGGTCGCTGGTGATGTCGATGGCGACGATTTCCCCCTCCCGGAGGGAAGTATCCCCGGCGAAATCTCTCCGTCGGAGAGCAAAAGTGCTCCTGGCCAAGTTCCGCCTCGAGACGGCGGCGCACCATCCCAAAAGTCTTCTCTATAATTTTTTTAGGTCAAATGCACTTATATACCAGAAAATGGGGGCCAGAAGTGGGTCAGGGGCCCCACGAGGTACCAGGGCGCGCCTGGGGGGGGGGGGCGTGGCGCGCCCTGGTGCCTCGTGGGCACCTGGGTGGCCCCCTCTGGTACTTTTTGTTTCCAGTATTTTTTATTTATTCCAAAATAAATCTCCAGAAAATTTCAGCTCATTTGGAGATGTGCAAAATAGGTATCTCTGACATAGCTTTTTCAGGTCCAGAATTCCAGCTGCCAGCATTCTCCCTCCTTGTGTGAATCTTGCATATTAAGAGAGAAAAGGCATTAGAATTGCTCCAAAAAAGTGTTATAATGATTAAAAACGATATAAATAACAGTAGCAAAACATGATGCAAAATGGACGTATCAGGACTCCAAACCTTGGAAAGATAACTTCTTTAAGCATCTTAATAGACATGTTGTGATCAGCACTACTAGTTGGAATAGCTTCTACCCACTTAGTAACATAATCAACAACAACTAGAATATGAGTGTATCCATTAGATTTAGGAAAATGTCCCATATAATCAAAGCCCCAAACATCAAATGGTTCAATAACAAGTGAATAGTTCATAGGCATTTCCTGAAGTCTACCAATATTACCAATTCTTTGACATTCATCACAAGAAAGGACAAACTTACATGCATCCTTGAAGAGAGTAGGCCAATAAAAACCAGATGTAATACCTTATGTGCAGTTCTGTCTCCCGCATGATGTCCTCCGTATGCCTCGGAATGACACTTCCGTAGGATTTGTTTCTGTTCATGCTCAGGTACACGACGTCTAATAACACCATGTACTCCTTAATTATATAAATTTGGAACATCCCAAAAGTAATGTCTTAAATCAAAGAAGAACTTTTTCATTTGTTGGTAAGTGAAACTAGGCGGTATATATTTTGCAACAATGTAATTAGCATAATCTGCATACCAAGGATTATTACGAGAAGTAGAAGCATTTACAACAGCTAATTGCTCATCAGGAAAACTATCATGCATCAATAGGAAGTGGGTCATCAAGAACATTTTCCATCCTAGACAAATGACTACTACAGGGTTTTCAGCTCCCTTTCTATCAACAATATGCAAATCAAACTCTTGTAGTAATAAAATCCACCTAATCAGTCTAGGTTTAGCATCTTTCTTTTCCATAAGATATTTAATAGTACCATGATCCATGTGAATGGTAACTTTAGAATCAACAATATAAGGTCTGAATTTGTCACATGCAAACACAACTGCTAAAAATTCGTTCTCAGCAGTAGTATAATTTCTTTGAGCACTATCCAAGGTCTTATTAGCATAATGAATAACATTCAATTTCTTATCAATTATTTGACCTAGAATAGCACCAATAGCATAATCACTAGCATCACACATAATTTCAAAGGGTAGGTTCCAATCAGGTGGTTGAACAGTGGGTGCAGAAATTAAGGCTTTCTTAAGTATTTCAAAGGCTTCTATGCAATCATCATCAAAAACAAATGGAACATCTTTTTGCAAAAGATTAGTAAGAGGCCTAGAAATTTTAGAGAAGTCTTTTATGAACCTTCTATAGAAACCAGCATGACCAAGGAAACTTCTTATACCTTTGATATCTTTAGGACATGGCATTTTCTCAATTGCATCAACTTTAGCTTTGTCTACCTCAATACCTCTTTCAGAAATTTTATGCCCAGGGACTATACCTTCATTCACCATAAAGTGGCACTTCTCCCAATTCAAGACAAGATTAGTCTCTTCACATCTCTGCAAAACTCAGTCAAGGTTTCTTAAGCAATCATCAAAAGAGGTTCCGTAAACGGAGAAATCATCCATGAATACCTCAACAATCTTTTCACGAAAATCAGAGAATATAGCAGTCATACATATTTGAAAGGTAGCAGGTGCATTACATAAACCAAAAGGCATACGTGTATAAGCATAAGTTCCAAAAAGGACGAGTGGAAGTGGTTTTCTCTTGATCTTCTTGTGACACAGGTATTTGAGAAAACCAGAGTAACCATCAAGGAAGCAAAAATGTGTATGCTTAGATAATATTTCAAACATTTGATCAATAAAAGGCAAGGGGTAATTATCTTTCCTAGTAGCTTTATTTAATTTCCTGAAATCAATTATCATCCTATAACCAGTTACAATTCTTTGTGGGATAAGTTCATTTTTATCATTAGGAACAACAGTAATGCCTCCTTTCTTATCAACACAGTGAACAGGACTTACCCATCTACTATCAGCTATAGGATAAATTATACCTGTCTCCAGAAGCTTTAATATTTCAATTCTTACCACATCCTTCATCTTAGGATTCAAACGACGTTGATGATCAACGACTGGTTTGGCATCAGGCTCCATATTAATCTTGTGTTGACATAAAATGGGACTAATGCCCTTAAGATCATCAAGAGTATATCCAATAGCAGCACGGTGCCTCCTCAGAGTTTTAAGTAATCTCCTTTCTTCATGCTCTGAAAGGTTAGCATTGATAATAATAGGATATATCTTCTTTCCATCAATATAAGCATATTTTAGTGTATCAGGCAATTTCTCTAATTCAAACACAGGATCACTCTTAGGTGGGAGAGGGTCTCCCAAAGTTTCAACAGGCAAATTATGTTTAAGTATAGGTGCTTGTCTAAACAATATTTCATCTATTTCATTTCTTTAATTCATATGCATATCATTTTCATGGTTTAGCAGATATTGTTCTAAAGGATCAGTAGGAGGAACAAAAATAGAAGCAAGACCAATAATTTCATCTTTATTAGGCAATTCTTTATCATGAGGTTGTCTACGAAACTTAGAGAAATTAAACTTATGCGATACATCCCCAAAATTAACACTGACCGTTTCCCTAGTACAATCAATCTTAGCATTAATTGTATTCAAGAAAGGTCTACCAAATATAATGGGACAAAAATCATCTTGTGGTGATCCAAGAACAAGAAAATCAGTAGGGTATTTGATCTTACTGGTACCTGCAGACCAAACAGGGTAGTGTAGCACTTTCGTGGAAGTATCCCAATGAGTAATCGTCCCAACAAAGAGCAGAGGAGAGTATTTTTGGAGGCGTTTCTGTCACACACAAGGTGTCATAGTTCTTGTGTGAAGTACTGCTTGAGCTTCTGCAAATACTATTACTGTCCTGGGTAAACGATAAACTAAAATGTTAATATAAAGAGGATTTAAAGGTGTCTACTAAATAACTATTGAAAGTAAATAAGAAGAACTAAAATATAAATGGTGTTGCCTGCAATGAAGAGATTAGGTGCAGAGAGATTTCAGTTCACGGTAAGAATATATGAATTGTGCCAGTGCGATGGTAATACCAGTTACCTTGTATTGTACTCATAGTATTTGATATAAACTTTCTGTAGGCGGTTCTCCCTAGAGTCATGAAACTCCTCCACTAGGGGTTACATTTCATTCTATGGTCCTGCTTCTCCGTTGCCACGGAGTGGTCGTTTCCACAATTAAGGTCATAAGACCAGAACCAAGCATTAAATTCAATGGATCACCGTTATCTCATATTGTCTTCGGTTCTCATAGATATCTCCACCTGTCACGTCAGAGGTCACGGAGTTCCTAAACAGTACGTGTTACCTGTGTAGGTCTTGAGATCATGTTGCCTGCGCCCTTAAATTTGACAACACGCATAGAGTTCACCACAGTATAACAACATACTAAATAGATCATACTACTACGAATTCAAATGACGACATATAGGCTAGGCACATATCAATCTTACCACTTACCTACATCTCCCACACCTAGGGGAATTACTCACACATCATAAGAGGGGAATCAATCACACCAAAGAGAAAAACCATGAAAACCATATCAATAATATTGAGGGGATCCACAATGAGATGAAATGGTGCCCAAATAGTCTTGATCTCAGATGAGATGGAGTAGAGATTACAAGTTCCAATCCCTCTTACAGTAGTGAAGGAGGTGATGATGATGATGATGGAGATGAAAGGACCAAAAACTACAATGATCCTCATGAGTTCTTCAGATCCTCTCTTCTCCTGTTCTGGATGGTGTGGCGGTGGCTAGGGTTCTCTTCTCAACTAAAAATTCTTCCTCAAATAATATTGTGAGACAAGGGATTATGTATATGTTATACCTTCTCGCGATGGCTCATTCTTCCCCTCCATCAAGTCCCAATTCATTTTCTTCATTTCTTCTTGCTAGTAGAGAACAAACCTGTAGGCTCAAAGAAAACAAACGAAAAGAATTGTAACAAGGCAAGACCAAAGTGTGGTCCTCATTTTATTATGCAAACTAAAAATAAACATGCAAAATACAAAAACAAAAGAAAAATAAATATGCATGCATGGATAACTAGGGGATTAGCTCCCCCAATCTTAGGCTCTTGGCCTACTCTTTAGTACATGTCCTCGTCATCGTCGCCCCCTGGCCAAACTGCGGCCACTGGTGGGATGGGCCACTAGAGGAAGGACCTCCTACTCCAGGATGTGCCTGCCAGAAAGAAAAGAGGGATTGCATGTTCCCACTCAGCAGGTTAATGTTGTTGTTGGCCTCACGGAGGTCCGTACGGATCCCTCCTACCTGTTGCTGCAGCTGCTGAAACTCAATCCTAGGCACATAGTCACGTGGCTACCCAAAGTTAACCTGTGGTGCAGGCTGTGGTGGATAGTTGGGTGCGTGCTGAGGGGCATTGCCCCATGCATCCCAACCGTGGGCAGGACCTGTTGCTGCTGCTGTAGCCTCCCACTCTGGAGCGGGTTCGGGTTGAGCAATGTTTCCGAAACCAGCCTCGTGGCGGTACTCGTTGATCTCATCAATAGAGAGTACCCACATATCATGCGTAGAAACAGTAAATGCTTGCGGCAAGGGCAAGCGAACATCGACAGTGTGCGTGTTAGGTAGGGGGCATTTGTAGCAATGCTCCCCTTGCACGGGCCCAATGAAATGAGTGTTGGTCATAATTCTACGGTTGAGTGCCATAGGGCCTGGGACGTGCTGCCTTGCATCAAGATCGAGGCCGAAGTGCTCGGCAAGCCGAGTCACTATGCCTCCCACAACAATAGTCCCCCTCAGCTACTTGTGCTTCCTACCGAGGTGATGCATAAGAAAAGCTCCCAAGTTAGGGTTGGGGTGTAATCAGGGTGGAGTGCTGCGTGGAGCACACACATGTCATAGCTCGACATGCCCCCAAGGTTCTCCCTACCAAAAATAGTGTTGGCAATGAAAATCATGAAGTAGCGAATGGCGGGGTTTTGGATGCTCGATACCTTCTTCCCAGAGAGGTCATGCTCATCCTTGACGGAGATGAGCTCCGACGAACCCAACGCGTTAGCAACCGGCATGCCCCTAGTGTCGAGAACTCCTTGGTTCTCGAAACCGAAGGCACTGCAAAACTGCTCCAGCATCATGGTGCGCTGAACTCCTCTGAGCATGAATGAGCCGCTCGGTGCCACCCTCGAGTCATCGAGATTGTGGGAGAAGGTGGAGAGGAGCTCCACGGTGATGCTGCGGTACGTGAGGTAATGGAAGTTGCTGAAAACTCCCATCCCAACATTGTCCGCAAGCCACGCGAAGTCATTGTGAAGCCCTTGGGACTCCAAGAATGCATCACGCTTCCACTTCGTGGGGGTCATCCCCCGGTGTTCATGCGTTGGAAGTCCTTGTTCACAACAGCACGGAGTTCATCTTCGTCGTTCCGGGCATGCTTAGAGCACGAGCCCATGGCCTTCTTCCCCGCGGCAATCGCCGATCTCATCATTTCCTACACACAACGAAAATAACAATAGAAAAATGTAAGTTTAACATGGGGATCGAGTTCTAATACTACCTAAGATCGATTCTAGCCTATTACTTTGAATCCTAACGTGCAAATCGACCGGAAATCAAAAATATTATGCATCTCATCTAGGATATGAACATTGATGAAACCACCACCAAAACTTGCAATAAACCATGGATCGGAGGAGAAACTCACCGAGGATGAAGATGCATGGATCAAACGAACGAAATCCGCGAAGAAACAAAGGTTTTGGAGGATTTTTGTTAGGGTTTGAGAGAGAGATGTGAGAGCTTTGGGCGTTGGGAGGAAGAAGAAGAAAACCTCCAAGCGCCGGCGGCTCAGATTTATGAAAATTCAGGCGAAACGAGCGCTCATATGGGCGTGGACGCTCGTATGGAACGCCGTCTCACGTTCAAATCAATCGATCTAGGTTTACATACCTGAAACGAGCGCTCAAACTGGCGCAGGCGCTCGTTTGAAACGCCGTCGTCAAACCTGCTTATCCGAAGCTCTGCCGGGCAGAGGGTGAAACGGACGCTCGAACGGGCACTGACACCCGTCCGAAAGGCCATCTTTTTCTCTGTACCCACGGACGCTCCTGGTTGAACAATCAAACGATCGGAACTATGTCTTCAAATCTGTAAGTTGTGGCTGATTTCGGCGAGAGTGTCATTCGACCGCGCAAACGGGCGCACGCAGTCGTATGAAACACCATCGATCTCTCTGTTCTTTTCTGTGTTTCTTCTGAAATTTCGTGCGACCGCGCATACGGGCGGCAGTGCCCGTATGAAACGCCATCATTCTCCTCCATTGCTTTCCTCCTTTGTTTCTTTTCCTAATTCCTCTTTTCAACATTTCTCCTTTAATAAAAAGGTCAAAAACAACTTTTTTGAGGGATTTTCATCAGTTCATTTATAAGAGTAAAATATTGATTAAGACTAAGATAAAATTTTATCAAAAAATAAAGAGAAAATGGGTTGCCTCCCATAAAGCGCTGGTTTTTAGGTTGCTTAGCTCAACCTCTTACCTTGGTATTTCATCAAGTATCAGGTGCTCGTGAATTTTCTCTGCTCACCGTACATAATCGTTTAGGCGGTGGCACATACTTCACCCTTGCTCCTGGCTTCTTCGGAAAGTACTTGACTATTTCTTCCCCACAGATTCTAAAGGTTACCTTCCCTTCTAAGCAATCTAGCGATGCACCTGCAGTATTCAAAAATGGTCTACCAAGGATAATTGATAATTTTTCGTCTTCGGGCATGTCAAGAATAATAAAATCGGTAGGTATAACAGGCCCGTCCAATCTCAATGGAAAGTTTTCAGCCATCCCCACTGGCTTCTTTGTGGACTTGTCTGCCATCTGCAAAGTTATGCCTGTGGGTATGCATTCAGATAAATTTAACTTCTGATAAAGAGTTAGAGGCATCACACTTACCCCTGCTCCTACATCACAAAGAGCGTTATTTATATCAAGATTACCAATAGAACAAGATATAGTGGGTATACCTGGGTCTCCCAGTTTCTCTGCTATCTTGTTATCAAACGGATACTCTGTTATCATGGCAACGTGTTCCTTCAAAGTCATACTCCTTTTATTATTCACTACATCACGCATGAACTTAGCAAAAGTAGGAATCTTTAACATATCAGTCACATGCATTGACATTTTAAGATCAACTATGGCTTGAAGAAAAGAAGAGTATAATGCATCATTTGAAGGTGGTCTTACAGCCTTAGGATAAGGAAGAATTTTCTTAGATTTACCTTTGTCTTTCTCCTTTTCCTTACCTATCTCTTTGTTTTTCGGTGCTTGACCACTAACCTTCTTGGTTGGATCAGGTGGTTGTTTATTTCTTTCCACCCTAGGTTCTTCCTCTTCTTCTACTTCCAGAGTTTTTTCTTCATTGTTATTGCCATCAGTTGTTTCTGCATCAGAGTCAACTTCTTTTTCAACTTCTGCTTCATCCCCACGAGTATCTTGATGGACCTGTTCTTCAGGTTCTTCTTCACCAAAGAGCAATTCTCTATTCTCTTGAGTTTGGCTTTGGCTCTCTATTCTTCTTTGTTCTTGCTCTCTTTCATACCATTCCGGGCCCTTGGGATCATGCGTTCTTTTACCACTACGAGTAGACATTTCATTAGTAGAAACAGGATTATCTAATTGAGCAAGAATAAAAGCTTTTCTCCAGATCCCCTTTTCTCTTCGCTCTCTTCGCTTCCCTTCTCCACCTGCTCCTCCACTCTATGCACCCGAGCACTCGAGACCATGGGGAAGGACACCACGGCCAAACTCAAGAAGGCAAAGAAGGCGGGGAAGGGCGCGTCATCGAGTGGCGGCCTACCGGCGGGCCGTATCAAGGGGGACTGGATCCTGTCACGGGTGACGGAGGAGCGACTGTAGGAGCTGGAGGCCGAGGGGCTAATTCCAGCGGGCGGCTGGCGGTTGCCCGAGGTGGACGAGGTGGAGCCCGCGCCGCACGCCGACGAGCGAGTTCTCCTCGTCACGCATGTCGAATGAGGTTTCTCAATGCCCCCGCACCCCTTTTTCTGTGCTTTTTTTTATTTCTTCGGGGCGCAACTCCACCACCTTCCGCCGACTGCGATGGTTTATCTGTCTGCTTTCGTCCTGCTCTGCGAGAATTTCATCGGCTGCTATCCCCACTTGGGGTTGTTCAAGCACATCTTTACATGCCGGTCGATGACCGTGAAGAAGGACTCGCCCGACGGGGCGAAGACCAACGTGACCCAGCAGTGCAGCGGACTGGGTATCCAGCTCAGGGGCCACAGTGCCTTCCCCAAAATGAGTTTCCCTGTAACATCCCAAAATTTTAAATTTTGGAATGTTATATTAATTAAATGATTATGGTTGATTGTTTTATTGATTTATTGAAAGTGAGTGAAATTTGAAACTTTTTGAAAGTTAAATGAGAGGGAATAAAAGGACTTTCCCAAAACTTTCATTCTTACTCTTGATCTTCAATGAATTCAAATTCTTTTCAATACAAAACCCTGGAGTGAAGATGACATGACTTCTTCCATTTAAAGAAATGAAAAGGGATTTGAAAAGATTTGAATTCCATTTGAAAATATTTCAAATTCATAAACTTTATGCAACTCAATGATTTTCTTGAGAGAAGATAAAATGACTTCTTCAAATTATAAGAAAGATGAGTTGTAAGTTTTTATTCAAATTATTTTTCTCCTAAAAATAAATATATGGAAATTAGGGTAAAATTATTCCCTACAAAAGAAAAGTGGAGAAAATTAAATTTGTAATCATTTTGGTATTTTAAAATAATTTTATTTGAATTTTAAATGCAACAGTAGCACTGTTTGCATTATTTTAATTTTTGTGGATTTTATTTGGACTTGAAAAAATAGTTCATCTTTTAGGAAATCTTTTTCTGAACATTTTGATATATAATATGTCTGTTAATATTTTTATTTATTTCTTTTTGTTTTAGTTTTCTTTTCCCTGTTTTATTTAAAAGCGAAAAGTTTTTTTCTTTCATTTTCGTTCTTTCTTCGGCCGAAGCCTACTGTAGCGTACAGCCCATCCAGCCCAGCCGGCCTCTCGGCCCACAGCCGCGCGCGAGCACGAGACCACTACCGCTCGGCCGCCCGCTGCCTCGCTCACCTCCCCTCTGCCACTGACCGATGGACCCCGCGGCTTCTTCTTCCTCAAGCCACGCCCGAGTCCCGCACGCACAAGGCAGAACCATCGCCTTCGGATCCTTCGGGATTCGATCCCCAAAGCCGACCCCCTCCTCAAGTCTTGTCCCTATAAATAATGCCCTCCCTCTCCTCGTCCAATTTTCACAAAAATCGGAAGGTCTCGATCCCGCTTCATCCCGATCCGATCTCGCCGGAGTTCACCGCCGCCTGAAGCTTTCAATGGATGATTCTGCTGCCACCGAAGGTTACCCAAGCAGCTCCTCTCCTCTGTTCGCACCGTCTCGATAGGCTACATCTCCCTGGCCTATTGTATCTCGCAACCTCTCCTGAAGTTCGCCGACGCCGCACTCTGCACCAGCCATTCGATGCCATTGCCACGGGCTGCCCCTGCCGCTCACGAGGTCACCCCCGATCTTGCCTTCACACGCCGCGCCCCGTCCGATCCTCCCCGGAGTCCTGCGACCACCAAGACGAGCGCCACGACCACCTCCCGACGCCGCGCTGCCGTCTTCCCCAACTCCGGCGGCCACCTCCACTGTGTTCCCGGTTAGCATCTCGCGTCCGTCCGATCATGGATGTATGGCTTAGATTAGATCTATTTTTTTTCAAACATTTTTGCTTAGAGATCGGTCGTCCGCTGTTTTAGCTTCGTAGCAAACGAGTATGCACCAGTGGCAGCACGCCACGTGTCGCCCGCGTAGCAGTAAACGCAGCGTTGTTTATTATCTTTAGTTATCGGCCGTCCGTCGTTTAGTCCCGCAGCGCACGTGCCTTGACCAACCAGAACGCGCCACGTGGTCATTAGCCGGCCCGTAGTGATTTTTCTTTTTCTGTTTTTGATTTCTTTTTCAGAAATAGTTCCTATTTTAGATTGCTTATATCTTATATGTTTTTAGGTATTTTTGAGTGATTCCAATTGCATTGTGTCAAATTTTTTATTTAGTTTCTGTTTGTGCCATTAGATTTCAAATTTGAATAGTTTAAATTTGAATTTGCATGAATTTGCTTCAAACCTTGTTTTGTGAATAACTTGAGTTTAAAAATAGATTTTGACATGATTCTTTTTGCTACTGGTCACTTGTGATGTTATTTAGCAGTAGGTTTGATTTGGGAAACTTTTCTTTGTTATAGGCAAAACAGTACTATTTTAGTTATAGCTTTGTTTTAATCTTTTCTTTGTTGTTTTAATAGTTTTAAATTATTTCTTTTTGTCACTTTTGACAAATTAGTTTATGTTTTGTTAGTCAACAGTAGACAAAATTTTATTTATTTTTATTTTATTTTGTAGTGACACTTGCATAGGACATAAATTGAGTTTCATAAAAGCTTTTTATTTGTTTCTTTTTGCTAGAAAAAGTTTATGAAAAATACTTTCTGTTAATTTAGTTATTTTGTAGTTTCTTTTTTGTTAATTTATTAGCTTACTATTTTCTTTGTTGTTAAGGCTTATTTAGGACAAAAATAATTTTATTGTTTGTAGTAAAGTCTTAGACTTTTCCTTAGTAGTTTTTCTCGTAGTTTTCTTTGAAGTTTCTTTGGATTTTATTTGGGTTTTATTATTTGATTTCTTTGTTGTTTTAATTGTTGATGGATAATTATGATTGCTAGAAATTGCTTGCTAGAATGATTGCTTATGTGAATGCAATGTTTGACTATATAGATTTTTCTTCGGAGAGTGACGAAGAGTACTATCAGGACTTCTATGAGAGCGATATAATCTTCATCAAGTACTACCAGGCAAGTTCACTTTGACCATTTTATTCATACCGATGCTTTTATTACATTTAGTGTCACCGTTCAACAATCCCTCCAGTAGTGATTGAATCTTGTAGTTGAGTAGAATGCATGAGGTAGGAACCCACTCCCCTGTTACCAAGCCCGGGAACGTTATTTATTTTAATGCTACGGTATAGTAGACGGGGTTTGGTATGAGTGTTCATGAGTGGTGTGAGAAGGAGGACTCTGCGTCAATGACGACAACTTCATGAAGACTCTATGTCAATGACGGCAACTCCATGATGGCATCTTCAAGGCCTGCATATTCAAGACCTCAAGACTTCAAGACTCAAGACAAGTTTTCAATACACACTACTGGGTGGAAATTGGACCGTGCGGCACCCTGGAGAACCAAGTGCATGCGTTGTGAGCTGGAGTAGGCCAGTACTCATGTGGAAAGTTCCACCCAGACTCAAAGAGACGGAAGAATACTTCATGCCCGGAAGCTTACATGTGCAACCGCAAGTCATTATGGGCTCTGGCTTGGTTGACCTTAGTTGTGACTCTGGCTGGGACGGTGCTAGCAGATGTAGAACTACGGTAGGATTGGATGAGCACCGGACAGTGGTCAGAGGAACTCTTCGGAAGACCATATTTTGGTCGTCTTGTTCTCAAACACTCTGAAGTGCGAGAACGTAAAAAGAGGGATTGAATCTTGTGGGTAAAGTGCACAACACTCTGCAGAGTTAAAACCTAATCGATTAGCCGTGTCCCCGGTTACGGACAATTTGAGCATCTGGACTTGGATCTATCCCTGAACTCTCAACACCGGACTGATAACTAATTGTGGGCAACTATTGATACTTATGGGTTATGAGACATCGGTTGGTGGAACCATGTCATAGTAGATGACTCTGTAGTGAAGACTCCTGATATTCCTTTGATGTAGGAAAAAACCCCAGCTTATATGCAAAAACTCAGACACAGAGCCAAAAGCCATATTGCATATAGCATAGTCTTTATCATCTGATTTCTATTGTGATCTTGCCGGTACATTCAATGTACTGACCTACACGGCTGCAACGTATCATGTTGCAGGTATTTCTACGATGAGTAAGAGTTGCGATATAGGGTTACGATCTACACTCAACTTGCTGATGGCGTTGATGGGACTCCACACCCGATTGACTGTTTCCGCTGAGACTTATGAGGTATATATCAGTTTTACATTATTTATACATGTGATTGCACTTTGATATATACATTGATGTACTATGTGTGCCGGCATACCGATCCAGGGATGGCACAGATACACAGAGGCTTGACCGTTTGAGGTCGGGTCACTACAGAGATGGTATCAGAGCACATGTTGACTATAGGATGTGACCCTAGAAATCGGAAAGCCCCTAGGACAGGATATCTCTAAAACTTTATTTTCAAAAAGACCCTTACTTCTCATCTTTTTTGATTTTACCAAATGGTCCCTCTTACCTCAATTAGTCAGAATATATCCCTTCCCCTTTTGACCACACGGAGGATCAACTGAAGCCACTCCAAGAAGGATCAGATATCGGACAACTGATGGCCACTTCGGAGTAAAGAAGATTTCACCATGCATTAGAAGAATTGTAGCTACAACAATTGAAGACTCCGAAGACCCAAAGAACTTGAAGACCCTGAAAAATCCCAATGTTTATATGACCTTTAGAAGACCAAAATCCCTGTTGTATACCCACGTTAGTTGTGATGATTTGTGAGCTGTCATTTGTGTGTGTTTTCCGACAGCCACAAAATAAAACCTATTTTCAAGACTATGTTGTTTGTATTGGGTGTATCTCTCCATCTCTCGTAGCTCATCCCAAAACCCTTGGACCCAATAGATGATGAATGAAGATGGACTTGTATTCTCTGGACCGATGACTCAGCCGGAGGCAGAGCTATGGATTCAAAACATGGAGGATCACTTCGGAAAAAAATTGATTGCAAGGAAGTATGAGGTTCAATACGCTCTTCAGTACTTTACAAAAAGTGCTGCAACATGGTGGAAAATGCATCAAGCCATACAAGGAAGTAATGGAGCAAAAACTTGGGAAGAATTCAAGGAGACTCTGTTAAGATCCCGTCTCATCTAGAAACCTTATGATAGTAAGATGAAGAAACCTTGTGCATGTAAGATTTGCGGAGAAATAGGACACACCCAAGAAGAACACAAGGATGGATGCCCTCATTGTGAGGAAAATCACCGAGGTGAAGAATGCCCCACTTGGCAGGTTACATGTTTCATATGTGAAGGAACTGACCACTACCCGGCTCAGTGTCACATTTACCCCATGGTGCAACAAATTGTCCAGAAGCAGAAGGAAGGAATGAAAGAAGCCCTCCGAGAAGGTATGGAAGTACCTGTGGTGAAGGATGCTGTGAAGAACACAAATGGAGGAAAGCCAATCAAAGTTCGCACCAAGCCATGCTATGCATGTGGAGAAGCAGGACACATCTCTCAGCTGAGTATCTTGGTGAGTTCCCAACAGCAGAAGAGGAGTATGACCCTAGGAAATAGAGGATCTGATTAGTATGAAGAAGTCCACGAAGAGGAAACAAAGACCTCCCCAGAACAACCCAATTTCTACCGAGAAATACCTAAGTCATATCACATATTTCAAGTGCAAGAATTCAGGGCACTATTTCCATGAATGTCCAGAAAAGAAGCTAAAAATCGAAGGAGCCTACATAATCACAAAGAAGCCCCGAGACATGTCGGAAGTCATTTGTTTTCGCTGCAAGGAAGCAGGACATTTTGCTACGGAATGTTCAGATCAGAAGAAAGCTGGAGCTGAGTAGTTGAGATTTTTTATATTGGTAATAAGTGTAATAGGAAGCAATTTTATTTTCATAAGAATGTGGAGTTGAGTTATGTAATGGAAGTCTCAGAGATTGTAATGAGTCATGAATCAATAAAGATAATGTGTCATGATTTCATATGTTGAATTGTATGAGTTGTTACTCTATGAACCAAGATTTTGACCATTTTTGAGGATATGAGAAATGTGGTCTATGGATGAAATTGTGCATTTCATTTTAAGGGTGGTAGTACCCTGTGAGGACACTTGACCAATGGAAAGGAAAAATGTATTCCACAGAGTGGAGTTTTGAATTTTAATATGTTGGCTACCCCAAGAGTATGAAGGAATGATGTACTATTGGATTTAAAGGAGGTGTAATGCCAGAATATGGAACAATAGTAACTCCAAGGATGAGTGGAATCGGTACAAGTGATTGAAGTGGGCCATAACCCACAGGCCCAGAAATTAATAAGGAATCAAGCACTACCGTGTTGAAGGAAGAATTTGGAAGAAACTATGATTTCATCAGCTTACGTTTCATAGGAGGATACGCAAAAACCCGAGGGTTGTGAAGAAACGATAGATGTTATGTTTGGCTTGCAGAACCAATGGATTTACCCGAACCCAATTCGAGGACAAGAGAAATTCTGCAGTGCTTGTGAGAATGCCCGAGTGTTAGAATTGCGAGATTTGCTAAACCTTATACAGAGTAATGATTTGGGTGCGGAATGGATTGATCACCATACCGACTTACTCTTGTCATTCGCTCTTGCTATTTGGAATGGTAAATCTAGAGTGACTTACCCATAGTAGAGAGACGACGATGTCAAAACCTTGTTTAAACCCTTAGAATGGTAGGACGATTGACCCTGTACAGGCAACCGTTGCAAATCGTAAGTTATACGGTGAGATACAACCCAGACCCATTTCCTGTAGGAGAAACCATAAATTGCTGGCCACCATGAGAATCTCGATAGTTGTTTAGCATTGGTGACAGACCTGTCAGCTAAGAAGACCCAGTCTCGGAAGAACCTTACCATGATGAAAGGACACAAGATTTTGAGGAAAATGTTATGCCCCTACCGGAAGAGCCTCGGTGTTGGAGTTATCCCGGAGATGTGAGAAGACCGACACCGTCAACCTAAGGATGGAGAACATGAGTTTTGATGGAAACGCGACTTTGATTCTAAGTGTGGTAGCACCCCAGACCTTTGAGATGATAAATGGATTTTTCAAGAAGACCCCTCCAAAAACCTAACCTTCTTTCTAGCCTCTCCGAATCTCGAGGACGAGATTCATTTTAAGTGTGGTAGGTTTGTAACATCCCAAAATTCTAAATTTTGGAATGTTATATTAATTAAATGATTATGGTTGATTGTTTGATTGATTTATTGAAAGTGAGTGAAATTTGAAACTTTTTGAAAGTTAAATGAGAGGGAATAAAAGGACTTTCCCAAAACTTTCATTCTTGCTTTTGATCTTCAATGAATTCAAATTCTTTTCAATACAAAACCCTGGAGTGAAGATGACATGACTTCTTCCATTTAAAGAAATGAAAAGGGATTTGAAAAGATTTGAATTCCATTTGAAAATATTTCAAATTCATAAACTTTATGCAACTCAATGATTTTATTGAGAGAAGATAAAATGACTTCTTCAAATTATAAGAAAGATGAGTTGGAAGTTTTTATTCAAATTATTTTTCTCCTAAAAATAAATATATGGAAATTAGGTTAAAATGATTCCCTACAATAGAAAAGTGGATAAAATTAAATTTGAAATCATTTTGGTATTTTAAAATAATTTTATTTGAATTTTAAATGCAACAGTAGCACTGTTTGCATTATTTGAATTTTTGTGGATTTTATTTGGACTTGAAAAAATGTTCATCTTTTAGGAAATCTTTTTCTGAACATTTTGATATATAATATGTCTGTGTATATTTTTATTTATTTCTTTTTGTTTTAGTTTTCTTTTCTCTGTTTTATTTCAAAGCGAAAAGTTTTTTTTCTTTTTCTTTCTCTCTTTCTTCGGCCGAAGCCTACTATAGCGTCCAGCCCAGCAGGCCTCTCGGCCCACAGCCGCGCGCGAGCGCGAGACTACTACCGCTCGGCCGCCCGCTGCCTCGCTCACCTCCCCTCTGGCACTGACCGGTGGACCCCGCGCCTTCTTCTTCCTCAAGCCACGCCCGAGTCCCGCACGCACAAGGCAGAACCATCGCCTCCGGATCCTTCGGGATTCGATCCCCAAAGCCGACCCCCTCCTCAAGTCTTGTCCCTATCAATAATGCCCTCCCTATCCTTGTCCGATTTTCGCAAAAATTGGAAGGTCTCGATCCCGTTTCACCCTGATCCGATCTCGCCGGTGTTCACCGCCGCCTGAAGCTTTCAATGGATGATTCCGCTGCCACCGAAGGTTACCCAAGCAGCTACTCTCCTCTGTTCGCACCGTCTTGATACTCTACATCTCCCTGACCTTTTGTATCTCGCAGACTCGCACGGGATTGAGCTCCCCAACCTCTCCTGAAGTTCGCCGGCGCCGCCCTCTGCACCAGCCATTCGACGCCATCGCCATGGGCCGCCCCTGCCGCTCAGGAGGTCACCCCCGATCTTGCCTTCACATGCCGCGCCCCGTCCGATCCTCCCCGTAGTCCTGCGACCACCAAGACGAGCGCCACGACCACCTCCCGACGCCGCGCTGCCGTCTTCCCCAACTCCGGCGGCCACCTCCACTGTGTTCCCGGTGAGCATCTCGTGTCCGTCCGATCGTGGATGTATGGCTTAGATTAGATCTATTTTTTTTCGAACATTTTTTCTTAGAGATCGGTCGTCCGCTATTTTAGCTTCGTAGCAAACGAGTACGCACCAGTGGCAGAGCACCACGTGTCGCCCGCGTAACAATAGCCGCAGCATTGTTTATTATCTTTAGTTATCGGCCGTCCGCCGTTTAGTCCCGCAGCGCATGCGCCTCGACCAACCAGAACGCGCCACATGGTCATTAGCAGGCCCGTAGTGATTTTTCTTTTTCTGTTTTTGATTTCTTTTTCAGAAATAGTTCCTATTTTAGATTGCTTATATCTTTTATGGTTTTAGGTATTTTTGAGTGATTCCAATTGCACTGTGTCAAAAATTTTATTTAGTTTCTGTTTGTGCCATTATATTTCAAATTTGAATAGTTTAAATTTGAATTTGCATGAATTTAATTCAAACCTTGTTTTTGGAATAACTTGAGTTTAAAAATAGATTTTGACTTGATTATTTTTGCTACTGGTCACTTGTGATGTTATTTAGCAGTAGGTTTGATTTGGGAAATTTAAGAAAATTTGAAATTAGGGTTTTAGGCAAAACAGTATTGTTTTAGTTATAGCTTTGTTTTAATCTTTTCTTTGTTGTTTTAATAGTTTTAAATTATTTCTTTTTGTCACTTTTGACAATTTAGTTTATGTTTTTGTTAGTCAATAGTAGACAAAATTTTATTTTTATTTTTATTATTTTGTAGTGGCACTTGCATAGGACATAAATTGAGTTTCATAAACGCTTTTTATTTGTTTCTTTTTGCTAGAAAAAGTTTATGAAAAATACTTTCTGTTAATTTTGTTATTTTGTAGTTTCTTTTTTGTTAATTTATTAGCTTAGTATTTTCTTTGCTATTAAGTCTTATTTAGGAAAAAAATAATTTTATTGTTTGTAGTAAAGTCTTAGACTTTTCCTTAGTAGTTTTTCTTTGAAGTTTCTTTGAAGTTTCTTTGGATTTTATTTGGGTTTTATTATTTGATTTCTTTGTTGTTTTAATTGTTGATTGATAATTTTGATTGCTAGAAATTGCTTGCTAGAATGATTGCTTATGTGAATGCAATGTTTGACTATATAGATTTTTCTTCGAAGAGTGACGAAGAGTACTATCAAGACTTCTCTGAGAGCGATATAATCTTCATCAAGTACAGCAGGCAAGTTAACTTTGACTATTTTATTCATACCTATGCTTTTATTGCATTTAGTGTCACCGTTCAACAATCCCTCCAGTAGTGATTGAATCTTGTAGTTGAGTAGAATGCATGAGGTAGGAACCCACTCCCCTGTTACCAAGCTCGGGAACATTATTTATTTTAATGCTACGCTATAGTAGACGGGGTTTGGTATGAGTGTTCATGAGTGGTGTGAGAAGGAGGACTCTGCGTCAATGATGACAACTTCATGAAGACTCTACGTCAATGACGGCAACTCCATGATGGCATCTTCAAGGCCTGCATATTCAAGACCTCAAGACTTCAAGACTCAAGACAAGTTTTCAATACACACTACTGGGTGGAAATTGGACCGTGCGGCACCCTGGAGAACCAAGTGCATGCGTTGTGAGCTGGAGTAGGCCAGTACTCATGTGGAAAGTTCCACCCAGACTCAAAGAGACGGAAGAATACTTCATGCCCGGAAGCTTACATGTGCAACCGCAAGTCATTATGGGCTCTGGCTTGGTTGATGCCACTGTTGGGGAACGTTGATGTCGTTGAACCGAGTACCGAACGTACGGCACCTCCGCGTTCAGCACACGTTCAGCTCGGTGACGTCCTCGACTTCTTGATCCAGCAAGATAGCGAGGTAGTGGATGAGTTCCGGCAGCACGACGGCGTGGTGACGGTGATGGTGATGCTATCTCCGCAGGGCTTCGCCTAAGCACTACGAAAATATGACCGAGGGACGGAACTGTGAAGGGGGGCGCCGCACACGGCTAAGACAATGTTGTGTTCTCCTTTGGGGCGCCCCCTCTCCTCTATTTATATATGTGTAGGGGCTTGGAGTAGAAGGAATAGTGCCACGTGAACAGTAACCGTGAATAGTACACACGTGGACTTGGACTCCAAAGTCCAATCCTATTCCTACTAGGACTCTCCCTTTTTCCTTCCCTAGCTGCGTGGGCTTTTGAGAACTTGGTGCGCCGGGACCAATAAGGCCAGGGCGCCTCCCCTTAGCCCATGCCAGCTCTTGGGACGTGGTTGACCCACTTGTGGACTTCCGGAACCCTCCGGAATCCTTCGGAACCTTCTGGAAGCTTCCCGGTACAATACCGAAAAAAACTGCACCTTTTTCCGGAACCCAAAATATGACTTCCCATATATAAATCTTTACCTCTCGACCATTCCGAGACTCCTCGTGACGTCCGGGATCTCATCCGGGACTCCGAACAACATTCGGTTACCAACTCACATAACTCATATAACACTATATCGTCAACGAACGTTTAAGCGTGCGGACCCTATGGGTTCGGGAATGATGTAGACATGACCGAGACGCCTCTCCGGTCAATAACCAATAGCGGAACCTAGATGCCCATATTGGTTCCTACATATTCCACGAAGATCTTATCGGTCGAACCGCAATGACAACATACGTAATTCCCTTTGTCCGTCGGTATGTTACTTGCCCGAGATTCGATCGTCGGTATCTCCATACCTAGTTCAATCTCGTTACCGGCAAGTCTCTTTACTCGTTCCGTAATACATCATTCCGTAACTAACTCCTTAGTCACTTTGCTTGCAAGCTTCTTATGATGTGCATTACCGAGAGGGCCCAGAGATACCTCTCCGAAACACGGAGTGACAAATCCCAGTCTCGATCCATGCCAACTCAACGGACACCTTCGGAGATACCTGTAGAGCATCTTTATGATCACCCAGTTACGTTGTGACGTTTGATAGCATACAAGGTATTCCTCCGATATCCGGGAGTTGCATGATCTCATGGTCTGAGGAACATGTATTTGACATTCAAGAAAGCAGTAGCAATAAACAGAACGATCATATGCTAAGCTAACGGATGGGTCTTGTCCATCACATCATTCTCCTAATGATGTGATCCCATTATCAAATGACAACTCATGTCTATGGTTAGGAAACCTTAACCATCTTTGATCAACGAGCTAGTCTAGTAGAGGCTCACTAGGGACACGGTATTTGTTTATGTATTCACACATGTATTTAAGTTTCCAGTCAATACAATTCTAGCATGAATAATAAACCTTTATCATGAACAAGGAAATATAAAATAATAACAACTTTATTATTGCCTCTAGGGCATATTTCCATCAACTACTGGGTGGAAATTGGACCGTGCAGCACCCTGGAGAACCCAGTGGATGCGTTGTGAGCTGGAGTAGGCCAGTACTCATGTGGAAAGTTCCACCCAAACTCAAAGAGACGGAAGAATACTTCAAGCCCGGAAGCTTACCTGTGCAACCGCAAGTCATTATGGGCTCTGGCTTGGTTGACCTTAGTTGTGACTCTGGCTGGGACGGTGCTAGCAGATGTAGAACTATAGTAGGATTGGATGAGCACCGGACAGTGGTTAGAGGAACTCTTCGGAAGACCATGTTTTGGTCGTCTTGTTCTCAAACACTCTGAAGTGCGAGAACGTAAAAAGAGGGATCGAATCTTGTGGGTAAAATGCACAACACTCTGCAGAGTTAAAACCTAATCGATTAGCCGTGTCCCCGGTTATGGACAATTTGAGCCTCTGGACTTGGATCTATCTCTGAACTCTCAACACCGGACTGATAACTAATTGTGGGCAACTATTGATACTTATGGGTTATGAGACATCGATTGGCGGAACCATGTCATAGTAGATGACTCTGTAGTGAAGACTCCTGATATTCCTTTGATGTAGGGAAAATAAAACCAGCTTATAGGCAAAAACTCAGACACAGAGCCACAAAGCCATATTGCATAGTTATTTATACATGTGATTGCACTTTGATATATACATTGATGCACTGTGTGTGCCGGCATACCGATCCAAGGATGGCACAGATACACAGAGGCTTGACCGTTTGAGGTCAGGTCGCTACATTCCCTGACTCCATCAAGGGCTGGCAGGACAGTTGGTTTTACTGCAGGGATGTTCCGTGTGCGGGGTTGCCAACTGGACTTCCGCCGTACTCGGCAGCAAGGGTTGCTGCTCCGACATCCCTCACCGTAGCCAAGGAGGAGAAGGTAGACGTAGGAATCCTGGTGGAAGCTCTGGCGGGTGTAGTGAGAGCTGGAGTCGATGGGATGGACCTGCTGGAGGCCTTCCTCAGTCGGCGAATCCAGCCACTCCAAGATAGGGAACACCCCATGTGGAAGTATGAGGGGTCGAGTGACCCCACTCGGGTGCACCCCGATAGTTTGCCAGAGAAGGCCTTGGAGGATAAGATCAAGGCAATAACCTCCGCGCGTGACAACCCGTGCGGAGCTAGGAAGGTGCCTCCGTATGATCTGGATCACCAGCCTATTGATGTAAGTTTGCATCTCAGCCGAGTGACTTTTCGTAGTGACCTCCCTATGTTTGATTTTGAACTTGTTGTGTGTTTTTCACTTGGCAGAGCTTTCAGAAGAAGATCTCATAGATTCCAAGTGTCGACCACGCCCCGGAGGACGTGACCCACGACACCGAACACCGGCGCTGCGAGGATGATGAAGAAGAGGGAGAGGACGACAACGATGATGACTCGGAGACCGAGGAGGGAGAAGAGGCGGAATCTTCTCTGTCTGAGGGAGGTCCCAGGGAGACCCGCACCAAGGCCCACCATGATCTGAGTGCCCGCACGGGCGGTGTTCAGGCGCCGACTAGTTTGAGGCCGACTGCCACGGCTCATCTTACGCGTGGGTCAAAGCGCGGGCGAGCCGGATCGGCGGAGCCGACTGAGAAGCAGCTCAAGCAGCCCAAGCTCACCACCACCAAAACTCGAAAGGCCGCCCTGCCCAAGATCAAGATGGTGGTTCCTGTGGCTTCGACGTAAGTGGTAGAAAGTGACCTCCCTTGCCATGTCAATCTATGTTGACTGACAACCGAATGACTTTGTGAATGCAGCAACGAGACGTCGACCACTTCGCCGGACCCGAATGCCCCTGAGAAGGGCCATCCTGACGTTGAAGCTACCGACGCCGCCACCTCCAAAGGTACCGACTGGTTTACTTGAGTTTTTGTCTGAGTGTCTGTTTGACTCATATGCTTGCTTTTGGATGATTGCAGCTCCGAGTGAAGTTATCCATCTTGATGATGGTGATAAGGCCGACCCGCCAAACCCAGAGACTGGCGAGAAGTCCCAGCCTAGCGGCAATATTATCATGCTAGAAGCCGCCGACAGCCGAGTGGATCAGGTCTCGCCAGCAAAGGTCTTCACCGGGACTGCTTCTCCAGCGAAAGGTACTGCCAAGACCGCATACATGCCTCCACCAGCGCTGACACCAAGCTCCACCCCAGCCACCCTGTTCACGCTGCAAAGGGTCCCTAAGGACCAAGTGGGGGTGCTACTTGTGAACTGCGTTGGGATTTCCCCGAAGAGGAGAGGATGATGCAGTACAGTAGAGATAAGTATTTCCCTCAGTAAAGAACCAAGGATATCAATCCAGTAGGAGAACCACACAGAACCTCGTTAGCAGCACCTACACACACAAAAGCAAATACTTGCACCCAACGCAAACAAGAGGGTTGTCAATCCCCTTGGCGGTTACTTGCAAGGATTAATTCTGATAGTGATAGATAGATAGATAGATAAAGTGCAAAACAAAATAAAGGAAATAAATATGCAGCAAGGTATTTTTGGATTTTATATATGATAAATAAATGACCCGGGGGCCATAGTTTTCACTAGCGGCTTCTCTCTCGAACACATAGCATACGGTGGGTAAACAAATTACTGTTGGGCAATTGATAGAAAAACGCATAGTTATGACGGATTCATGGCAATGATCATGTATATAGGCATCACGTCCGAGGCAAGTAGACCGACTCCTGCCTGCATCTACTACTATTACTCCACCCATCGACAGCTATCCAGCATGCATCTAGGGTATTAAGTTAATGAAAAGAGAGTAACGCCTTAAGCAAGATGACATGATGTAGACAAAGTAAACTCAAACAATATGAATAAACCCCATCATTTTATCCTTAATGGCAACAATACAAATACATGTATTGTCCCTTTCTGTCACTGGGATAGAGCACCACAAGACTGAACCCATCACAAAGCACCTCTCCCATTGCAAGATAAATCAATCTAGTTGGCCAAACCAAACAGATAGATCGGAGAGAAATACAAAGCTATAACAATCATGCATTAATAAGTTCAGAAAAGACTCAAATATTTCTCATGAATAATCTGATCATAAACCCATAATTCATCGGATCCCAACAAACACACCGCAAAATAAGATTACATCGAATAGAACTCCAAGGAGATCAAGGAGAACATTGTATTGAAGATCAAAGAGAGAGAAGAAGCCATCTAGCTACTAGCTATGGACCCGTAGGTCTGTGGTAAGCTACTCACACATCATCGGAAGGGCAGCAAGGTTGATGTAGAAGCCCTCCGTGATCGATTCCCCCTCCAGCAGATCACCGGAAAAGGCCTCCAGATGGGATCGCGGAAGAACAGAAGCTTGGGGCGGCAGAGAAGTTATTCGTGGTGGCTCTCTGGTATATGGGGAATATTTGAGAATTCATAGTCTTGGAATTGCGTGAAGATGTGCCACGAGGAGCCCACAAGCCTGGGGAGCACGCCTCCCGAGCTTGTCGCTCCCTCGTGGCTCTTCTGGTCTTCTCCCGAACCTTCTAGGGTCCCTTCTGGTCCAGAAAAAATTAATCCAAAGTTTTTTCTCCGTTTGGACTATGTTCGATATTGATTTTCTAAAAAGCCAAAAACAAGCAAAAAAATAGCAAATGGCACTGGGCACTAGGTTAATAGGTTAGTCCCAAAAAATGATATATAATTGCATATAAAACATCCAAGATTGATACTATAATAGCATGGAACAATAAAAAATTATAGATACGTTGGAGACGTATCAAGCATCCCCAAGCTTAATTCCTGCTCGTCCTCAAGTAGGTAAATGATAAAAACAGAATTTTTGATGTGGAATGCTACCTAACATGTTCACGGTATGAATATTAAGATCCGAATGATTCAAATCAATAGTCTATAATTTGATATAAAGACATCAATACTCAGGCATACTAACAAACAATCATGTCTTTCAAAATAAAAATGCTAAAGAAAGTTATCCCTATAAAATCATATAATCCTGTCATGCTCCATGTTCTTAACATAAAGTATTTATCATGCACAACCCCGGAGACAATCAAGCAATTGGTTCATACTTTTTAACGCGCTTCAGCTTTTTCAACCCCCACGCAATACATGAGCGCAAGCCATGGATATAGCACTATGGGTGGAATAGAATATGATGATAGGGATTAATAAGGGGAAGTTAAAAAAGGAAGATAGTCCCACATCGACGCGGCTAATCAACGGGCAATGGAGATGCCCATCAATTGATGTCAATGTGAGGAGTAGGGATTGCCATGCAACAGATGCACTAAGAGCTATAAGTGTATGAAAGCTCAAAATAAAAACTAAGTGGGTGTGCATCCAACTTGCTTGCTCATGAAGACCTCGGGCATTTGAGGAAGCCCATCATCGGAATATACAAGCCAAGTTCTATAATGAAAAATTCCCACTAGTATATGAAAGTGACAACATAGGAGACTCTCTATATGAAAAACATGGTGCTACTTTGAAGCACAAGTATGGAAAAGGATAGTAACACTGCCCCTTCTCTCTTTTTTCTCATTTGTTTTTTTTCTCTTTTTTTTATTTCCTTACTGGGACAATGCTCTAAATAATGATGATCATCACACTTCTATTTACTTACAACTCAAAATTACAACTCGATACTAGAAAAAATATGACTCTATATGAATGCCTCTGGTAGTGTACCAGGATGTGCAATGATGCTAGCATAACATGTATGAAAATGATGAACGGTGGCAGAGCCACAAATACTATGTCAGCTATATGATCACGCAAAGCAATATGACAATGATGATGTGTGTCATATAAATGGAATGGTGGAAGTTGCATGGCAATATATCTCGGAATGGCTATGGAAATGCCATAATAGGTAGGTATGGTGCCTATTTTGAGGAAGATATAAAGAGGTTATGTGTGATAGAGCATTGATACGTCTCCAACGTATCTATAATTTTGATTGTTCCAAGCTATTATAGTATCAATCTTGGATGTTTTATATGCAATTATATGCCATTATATGTCATTTTTTGGGACTAACCTATTAACCCAGTGCCCAGTGCCAGTTGCTGTTTTCTGCTTGTTTTTGCCTTTTCAGAAAATCATTATCAAAAAGAGTCCAAACGAGAGAAAAAAACTTTGGATTAATTTTTTCTGGACCAGAAGAGACCCACGAAGCTTCGGGAGAAGACCAGAAGAGCCACGAGGAGGCGACGAGCCTGGAGGGCGCGCCCAGGGGGGTAAGCGCCCCCCCAGGCTTGTGGGCCCCTCGTAGCCCCTCCTGACCTAATTCCAGCGCTATAAATTCCCAAATATTCCCAATATACCAAGGAGACAGAAGAGAAAACCTTTCCGCCGCCGCAAGCCTCTGTTCTTCCGCGATCCCATCTGGAGGCCTTTTCCGGTACTCTGCCGGAGGGGGAATCGATAACGGAGGGCTTCTTCATCAACCTTGCTGCCCTTCCGAGGATGTGTGAGTAGTTTACCACAGACCTACGGGTCCATAGCTAGTTGCTAGATGGCTTCTTCTCTCTCTTTGATCTTCAATACCATGTTCTCCTCGATGTTCTTGGAGTTCTATCCGATGTAATCTTCTTTTGCGGTGTGTTTGTTGGGATCCGATGAATTGTGAGTTTATGATCAGATTATTCATGAGAAATATTTGAGTCTTCTCTGAACTCTTTTATGCATGATTGTTATAGATTTGTATTTCTCTCCGATCTATCAATTTGGTTTGGCCTACTATATTGATTTATCTTGCAATGGGAGAGGTGCTTTGTGATGGGTTCAATCTTGCGGTCCTCAATCCTAGTTACAGAAGGGGACATGACGCATATTTGTATTGTTGCCATTAAGGATAAAAAGATGGGGTTTAATCATATTGCTTGAGTTTACTTTGTCTACATCATGTCATCTTGCTTAAGGCATTACTCTGTTTCATACTTAATACCCTAGATGCATGCTGGATAACGGTCGATGGGTGGAGTAATAGTAGTAGATGCAGGCAGGAGTCAGTCTACTTGTCTCGGATGTGATGCCTAGATACATGATCATTGCCATGAATCTGTCATAATTATTTGCTTTTCTTTCAATTGCTCAACAGTAATTTGTTTACCCACCGTATGCTATGCGTTCGAGAGAGAAGCCTCTAGTGAAAACTATGGCCCCCAGGTCTACTTTTATCATATATTAAAACCCAAAAATACGTTGCTGCAATTTATTTACTTTTATTTTACTTAGTATTTTAGTTTATCTATCTATCACTATCAGAATTAATCCTTGCAAATAACCGCTAAGAGGATTGACAACCCTCTTATTTGCGTTGGGTGCAAGTGTTTGCTTTTGTGTGTGCAGGTGCGCTTAACATGATTTTTCTTGGTTCTCCTACTGGATTGATAACCTTGGTTCTTAACTGAGGGAAATACTTATCTCTACTATACTGCATCATCCTCTCCTCTTCGGGGAAATACCAACGCTGTCTACAAGTAGCAGGAAGAATTTCTGGCGCCGTTGCCGGGGAGACATCATCAAAATTACCAAGTACCTTCGCAGAAACTATCATCCACTTGCATTTATTTTATTTGCATTTGCCTCTCATTTTCATCTCCCCCAGTTCTAAAACAATTTTTACAAAAACACAAAAATATTTTATTTCCTTGCTTGCTTGCTTTTATTGCCTTCATGTCAAACACACAAGAACAGCAAATAAAACAAAATTTTAAGACACTATGGATCACCTTAAAGTTTTCTAGTTGGATCATCTTCGATCCATTTGTGCTCGTGCTGAAACCCCAACTAGTTTAGTTGAGGGAAAATCATTAGATGAGCATGCTCATTTTGTGCGTCACCATTTGTCTCAAAAAGGGACACTCTTATGGAATCAAATAAATTGTTTGCTATGCTATGCTTGGAATCTATGTGAAATTCATGATTTTACTTGTTGCTCTGAGAACCCTAAAAAACACCTTCCCTACCTATGTGAGTTTAATGATAATGAAATCTTATCTTCTTATGCCAAGGGTGTTTATAGCTACTATGATATCGAACAAATTGAAGAATTTGTTACTTTTAAGGGTGCCCGTGAAGTTGCTTCTTTGATTGAAAAGTATGATATTACTCTCTACAAATCTGGAAAAAAATCCATACTTAAATATTGTGATGAAAACTATGCTTCCAACACCTCTGTTAGTGAATTCATTGGGAGAATGTCTGCTGCTTTGGAAGAGAATAATGATATGCATGAATCTATAGATAATTGTGATTCTGTTGATCCGCTTGAAATACCCCTTTTTGATGAATTTGATGCTTGCTATGCTTATGGCCAGGATGCCAATATTAATTATGCTTATGGAGACGAACTTGCTATAGTTCCTTATGTTAAAAATGAAAACATTGCTATTGCAACCACACTTGATAGCTCATTGAATGAAAGGCATGGTTGCAATAATGTTATTATAAATTCTATTAGTGTTAATTGTGCTAACAATACGCGAAGCTACAAGCTTGGGGATGATAATTTTGTCATGTCCACTACTTATTGCAATGATCATGATTGGGGTGATAATGCTTCTTATGATCTTAAAAAATTATTTAAGCCTCATGATGAATATGTTATTGATAATAATATTTACAATAATATTAAAAGTGGGTTTGGATGAGAGTCAACTTTAGGTAAAAATAATCCCACATATTTGGAGAATGTTCAATCTTATGAATTTTTTGATAAAAGTGGGTTTGGAGAGGTCATGACTTTAGTTGATGTTAATCCCACTATCTTGGAAGACTATAAAACTTTTTTGCATGTGGATCATGAAGATAAAATTTAATATGATAGCTATATTGTTGAATTTTATTATGATCCTACATGTAATTATTATGAGAGAGGAAAATATGGTTGTAGAAACTTTCATGTCACTAAATTACCTCTCTTTGTGCTAAAATTATTAATGCTCCATTCTTCCTATTTGCATATGCTAGATATTGCTTGTCTTGATAATTTATTTTCTTATATAATGCCTATGAATAAGAAATATGTTAGACTTAAATGTGTTTGACACATGTTTTATCATGCTCTCTTGGTGCTTCAATTATTATCTTTCATGAGAGCATCATTGAAATCTCAAGCCTATCTTAATGGCTATAAAGAAAGAGCTTGTTGGGAGACAACCCAATACTTTCTGTTTTTGTGTGTTTGCACAATTATAGCCTCTGTTATGATTGTGTTTTTATCTTTTAATAAGTGTTTGTGCCAAGTAATGCCTTTGGGATGATTTGGAAGATAGTATAATTGATGCTGTTTGGAAAACAGAAAGTTTTGCGCCAGTGCTGGAATTTTAGTTCTGTACTGGAGAGTCAGAAAAATCTGAAATTTTTACACAGTATTGGTACATGAATTACTCACGTTTTCATAAAGTTTCAGAATTTTTCAAGTTACAGAAGTATGGCTTTAAATAGATCTTTACAGACTGTTCTGTTTTAGACAGATTCTGTTTTTGTTGCATAGTTTGCTTATTTTGATGAATCTATGGATCGTATCGGGGGGTATGAGTCATGGAGAAGTTGGAGTACAGTAGAATTATGCCAATATTAAATATGAATAAATTTATAACAGTACCTAAAGTTTAAGTTTTGTTTGTTATACTAACAGATCTCACGAGGTTTCTGTTGAGTTTTGTGTGCTGAAGTTTTCAAGTTTTGGGTGAGACTACGATGGATAAAGGAATAAGGAGCGGCAAGAGCCTAAGCTTGGGGATGCCCAAGGCACCCCAAGGTAATATTCAAGGAAGACTCAAGCGTCTAAGCTTGGGGATGCCCCGGAAGGCATCCCCTCTTTCGTCTACAATCTATCGATAACTTACTTGGAGCTATATTTTTATTCATCACATGATATGTGTTTTACTTGGAGCGTCTTGTGATATAGTTTGTTTGCTTTTGTTTGATTTTTAGTTTTTCACAATCAACTTTGCTGAACACACCTTTTTGAGAGGGACACACATTATTCGTGATTTATTAGAATACTCTATGTGCTTCCCTTATATCTTTTGAGCTAGGCAGTTGCTCTAGTGCTTCACTTATATCTTTTAGAGCACGACGGTGGTTATATTTTAAAGAAATAGTTGCACTCTCATGCTTCACTTATATATTTTTGAGAGTCTAATGATTAGCCATGGTAATATGCACGGGTTATGAATTTGGTCCTGATATGATAGGTATTCAAGAGGGATATAATAAAAACTTTCATGTAGATCATTGAATATGATAAGTTTGATTCCTTGCAATAGTTTTGCGATATTAAGATGGTAATATGTGGGAGGTGCTAGTAGATAATTGTGGTTTAGTAAGAATATTGGTGTTAAGGTTTGTGATTCCCGAAGCATGCACGTATGATCTGTCGTTATGCTAGGAAGTTGGAGCATGATTTATTCTTGATTGTCTACCTTATGAGTGGCGGTCGGGGACGAGTGATGGATTTTTCCTACCAATCTATAACCCTAGGGGCATGCGTAGTAGTACTTTGCTTCGAGGGCTAATAAACTTTCGTAATAAGTATGTGAGTTCTTTATGACTAATGTGAATCCATGGATTATACGCACTCTCACCTTTCCGCAATTTGCTAGCCTCTTCGGTGTCGTGCATTGCCCTTTCTCACATTGAGAGTTGGTGCAAACTTTGTCGGTGCATCCAAACCCCGTGATGTGATACGCTCTATCACACATAAGCCTCCTTATATCTTCCTCAAAACAGCCACCATACCCTACCTATCATGGCATTTCCATAGCCATTCCGAGATATATTGCCATGCAACTTCCACCGTTCTATTTTTATGACACGCATCATCATTGTCATATTGCTTTGCATGATCATATAGCTGACATAGTATTTGTGGCTCAGCCACAGTTCATCACTTTTATACATGTTACACTAGTATCATTGCACATCCTGGTACACTGCCAGAGGCATTCATATAGAGTCATATATTTGTTCTAGTATCGAGTTGTAATTTTGAGTTGTAAGTAAATAAAAGTGTGATGATCATCATTATTAGAGCATTCTCCCAGTGAGTACAGGATGATGGAGACCATGATTCCCCCACAAGTCAGGATGAGACTCCGGACGAAAAAAAAGCCCACAAAAAAAATGAAATGAGAGAAACAGAGAAGGGGCAATGTTACTATCCTTTTTCCACACTTGTGCTTCAGAGTAGCACCATGTTTTTCATATAGAGTCTCCTATTTTGTCACTATCATATACTAGTGGGAATTTTTCATTATAGAACTTTGCTTGTATATTCCGATGATGGGCTTCCTCAAATGCCCGAGGTCTTCATGAGCAAGCAAGTTGGATGCACACCCACTTAGTTTTCATGTTGAGCTTTCATACACTTATAGCTCTTAGTGCATCCGTTGCATGGCAATCCCTACTCCTCGCATTGACATCAATTGATGGGCATCTCCATAGCCCGTTGATTAGCCTCGTCGATGTGAGACTATCTTCTTATTTTTGACTTCCCCTTATTGATCTCTACCACCATATTCTATTCCACCCATAGTGCTATATCCATGGATTATGCTCATGTATTGCGTGGGGGTTGAAAAGGCTGAAGGCGTTAAAAAGTATGAACCAATTGCTCGGCTTGTCATCGGGGTAGTGCATGATAAATATTTTGTGTTAAGAAGATGGAGCATGACAGGATTATATGATTTTGTAGGGATAACGTTCTTTAGCATTTTTATTTTGAAAGACATGATTGTTTATTAGTATGCCTGAGTATTGATGTCTTTATATCAAACTATAGACTATTGCTTTGAATCATTCGGATCTTATTATTCATACCGTAAGAGAAAGATTGCATGATGAAACATGTTAGGTAGCATTCCACATCAAAAATTCTGTTTTTATCATTTACCTACTCGAGGACGAGCAGGAATTAAGCTTGGAGATGCTTGATACGTCTCCAACGTATCTATAATTTTTGATTGTTCCATGCTACTATAGTATCAATCTTGGATGTTTTATTTGCAATTATATGCCATTATATATCATTTTTTGGGACTAACCTATTAACCCAGTGCCCAATGCCAGTTGCTGTTTTCTGCTTGTTTTTGCCTTTTCAGAAAATCATTATCAAAAAGAGTCCAAACGAGAAAAAAAACTTTGGATTAATTTTTTCTGGACCAGAAGAGACCCACGAAGCTTCGGGAGAAGACCAGAAAAGTCACGAGGAGGCGACAAGCCTGGAGGGCGCGCCCCCCAGTCTTATGGGCCCCTCATAGCCCCCCCTGACCTAATTCCAGTGCTATAAATTCCCAAATATTCCGAATATACCAGGGAGACAGAAGAGAAAACCTTTCCGCCACCGCAAGCCTCTGTTCTTCCGCGATCCCATCTGGAGGCCTTTTTCGGTACTCTGCCGGAGGGGGAATCGATCACAGAGGGCTTCTTCATCAACCTTGCTGCCCTTCCGATGATGTGTGAGTAGTTTACCACAGACCTACGGGTCCATAGCTGGTAGCTAGATGGCTTCTTCTCTCTCTTTGATCTTCAATACCATGTTCTCCTCGATGTTCTTGGAGTTCTATCCGATGTAATCTTCTTTTGCGGTGTGTTTGTTGGGATCCGATGAATTGTGAGTTTATGATCAGATTATTCATGAGAAATATTTGAGTTTTCTCTGAACTCTTTCATGCATGATTATTATAGCTTTGTATTTCTCTCCGATCTATCAATTTGATTTGGCCTACTAGATTGATTTATCTTGCAATGGGAGAGGTGCTTTGTGATGGGTTCAATCTTGCGGTGCTTAATCCCAGTGACAGAAGGGGACATGACACGTATTTGTATAGTTGCCATTAAGTATAAAAATATGGGATTTAATCATATTGCTTGAGTTTACTTTGTCTACATCATGTCCTCTTGCTTAAGGCGTTACTCTGTTTCATACTTAATACCCTAGATGCATGTTGGATAGCGGTCGATGGGTGGAGTAATAGTAGTACATGCAAGCAGGAGTCGGTCTACTTGTCTCGGACATGATGCCTATATACATGATCATTGCCATGAATCCGTCATAATTATCTGCTTTTCTATCATTTGCCCAACAGTAATTTGTTTACCCACCGTATGCTATGCGTTCAAGAGAGAAGCCTCTAGTGAAAACTATGGCCCCCGGGTCTACTTTTATCATATATTAAAACCTAAAAATAACTTGCTGCAATTTATTTACTTTTATTTTATTTAGTATTTTAGTTTATCTATCTATCACTATCAGAATTAATCCTTGCAAATAACCGCTAAGAGGATTGACAAACCTCTTATTTGCGTTGGGTGCAAGTGTTTGCTTTTGTGTGTGCAGGTGCGCTCAACGGGATTTTGCTTGGTTCTCCTACTGGATTGATAACCTTGGTTCTTAACCGAGGGAAATACTTATCTCTACTATACTGCATCATCCTCTCCTCTTCGGGGAAATACCAACGTAGTCTACAAGTAGCAAGCGTATAATATCACGGGGGTTGGATGCACCGGCGAAGTTTGCACCAAGTCTCGAGGTGAGAAAGAGCAATGCACGGTACTGAAGAGGCTAGCAAATTGCGGAAAGATGAGAGTGCGTATAATCCATGGACTCACATTAGTCATAAAGAACTCACATACTTATTGCGAAAGTTTATTAGCCCTCTAAGCAAAGTACTACTACGCATGCCCCTACGGGGGAGGTTGGTAGGAGTTAAACATCGCGCGCCCCCGACTGCCACGCAAAGGAAGACAATCAATAATAAATCATGCTCCAACTTCTTAGCATAGTGACATACCATACGTGCATGCTTCGGGAATCACAAACCTTAACACCAATATTCTTACTAAACCACAATTATCTACTAGTACCTCCCACATATTACCATCTTAATATCGCAAATCTATTGCAAGGAATCAAACTTATCATATTCAGTGATCTACACGAAAGTTTTTATTATATCCCTCTTGATTACCTATCATATTAGGACCAAATTCATAACCCGTGCATATTACCATTGCTATTCATTAGACTCTCAAAAAATATAAGTGAAGCATGAGAGTGCAACTATTTCTTTAAAATATAACCACTTCCGTGCTCTAAAAGATATAAGTGAAGCACTAGAGCAACTGCCTAGCTCAAAAGATATAAGTGAAGCACATAGAGTATTCTAACAAATCACGAATAATGTGTGTCCCTCTAAAAAAAAGGTGTGTTTAGCAAAGACGATTGTGGAAAACTAAAAATCAAACAAATAAAAGAAAACTATGGTACAAGATGCTCCAAGTAAAACACATATCATGTGATGAATAAAAATATAGCTCCAAGTGATATACCGATAGATTGTAGATGAAAGAGGGGATGCCATCCGGGGCATCCCCAAGCTTAGACGCTTGGGTCTTCCTTGAATATTAACTTGGGGTGCCTTGGGCATCCCCAAGCTTAGGGTCTTGCCGCTCCTTATTCCTTCATCCATCGTGGTCTCACCCAAAACTTGAAAACTTCAGCACACAAAACTTAACAGAAACCTCGTGAGGTCCGTTAGTATAACAAACAAATATTAAAATTTAGGTACTGTTATGAATTGATTCATATTTAATATTGGCATAATGCTACTATACTCCAACTTCCCCATGGCTTATACCCCCCGATACAATCCATAGATTCATCAAAATAAGCAAACTATGCAACAAAAAACAGAATCTGTCTAAAACAGAACAGTCTGTAAAGATCTATTTAAAAGCTATACTTATCTAACTCCAAAATTTATTAAAAATTAGGACAACGTAAACAATTCATATAAAAATACTGTGTACAAACTTCAGATTTTTCTGACGTACTATTACAGAACCAAAAATCCAGCACTGGGCGCAAAACTTTCTGTTTTCAAACAGCATCAATTATACTACCATCAACATCATCCCAAAGGCATTACTAGGCACAAACACTAATTAAAAGATAAAAACACAATCATAACATAAGCTAAAATTGTGTTTTCACACAAAAAGTAAAAAAGCAAAAATAGAGATAACTATTGGGTTGTCTCCCAACAAGCTCTTTCTTTATAGCCACTAAGATAGGCTTCGAGATTTTAATGATGCTCACATAAAAGATAAGAATTGAAGCACAAAGAAAGCGTCATATAGCATGTAATAAACATATTTAAGTCTAACATACTTCCTATGCATAGGCATTTTATAAGCAACCAAATTATCAAGACAAGACGTATCTAGCATATGCAAGGAAGAAGAACAAAACATTAACAATTTGAACTTCAAGAGAGGTAATTGAGTAACATGAAAATTTATACAACCATATTTTCCTCTCTCATAATAATTACATGTAGGATCATAGTCAAATTCAACAATATAGCTACCATATAAAATATTCTCTTCATGATCCACATGCATAAAAGTTTTATAATCTTCCAAGATAGTGGGATTGACATCAACTAAAGTCATGACCTCTCCAAACCCACTTTTATCAAAAAATTCATTAGATTGAACACACTCCAAATATGTGGGGTTCTTTTTACCTAAAGTTGACACTCTTCCAAACCCACTTTCAATATTATTGCAAATCTCATTATTAATGGTAGATCCATTATAAGGCTTAAATAAAATTTCAAGATCAAAAGAAGCATTATCACCCCAATCATGATCATTGCAATAAGTAGTGGACATGACAAAATTATCATCCCCAAGCTTGTAGTTTTGCATATTATTAGCACAATTGACATTAATAGAATTTATAATAACATCATTGCAATCATGCTTTTCATTCAAGGAGCTATCATGAATCACTTTATAGACTTCTTCTTTTAGCACTTCATCACAATTTTCAGATTCACGATTTCCATGCAGAACTTCATAAAGATAATCAAGTGCACTCAACTCACTAGCAATTGGTTCTTCACAATTGGATCATTTGAAAATATTAGCAAGTGGATGAGGATCCATATGTCTATATTTTTATTTTCATTGAGTCACACAATTTTAGCAAGCAAGCAAACGAGCAAACAAGCAAATAAAATATTTTTGTGTTTTTGTAATTTTGTTTAGAAGTGGGGGAGATGAAAACGAGAGGCAAATGCAAATAGAAAGGCAAATGAAAATAAGAGCAAGTAGATGATAGTTCATGCGAAGGTACTTGATAGGTTTTGGTGATGTCTCCCCGGCAACGGCGCCAGAAATTCTTCCTGCTACTTGTGAACTGTGTTGGGATTTCCCTGAAGAGGAGAGGATGATGCAGTAAAGTAGAGATAAGTATTTCCCTTAGTTAAGAACCAAGGTTATAAATCCAGTAGGAGAACCACACAGAACCTCGTTAGCAGCACCTACACACACAAAAGCTATTACTTGCACCCAACGCAAACAAGAGGGTTGTCAACCCCCTTGGCGGTTACTTGCAAGGATTAATTCTGATAGTGATAGATAGATAGATAAATTGCAAAACAAAATAAAGGAAATAAAATTGCAACAAGGTATTTTTGGATTTTATATATAATAGATAAATGACCCGGGGGACATAGTTTTCACTAGAGGCTTCTCTTTCGAACACATAGCATACGGTGGGTAAACAAATTACTGTTGGGCAATTGATAGAAAAGCGCATAGTTATGACGGATTCATGGCAATGATCATGTATATAGGCATCACGTCCGAGACAAGTAGACCGACTCCTGCCTGCATCTACTACTATTACTCCACCCATCGACAGCTATCCAGCATGCATCAAGGGTACTAAGTTATTGAAAACAGAGTAACGCCTTAAGCAAGATGACATGATGTAGACAAAGTAAACTCAAACAATATGAATAAATCCCATCGTTTTATCCTTAATGGCAACAATACAAATACGTGTCTTGTCCCTTTCTGTCACTGGGATAGAGCACCGCAAGATTGAACCCATCACAAAGCACCTCTCCCATTGCAAGATAAATCAATCTAGTTGGCCAAATCAAATGGATAGATCGGAGAGAAATACAAAGCTATAACAATCATGCATAAATAAGTTCAAAAAAGACTCAAATATTTCTCATGAATAATCTGATCATAAACCCACAATTCATCAGATCCCAACAAACACACCGCAAAAGAAGATTACATCGAATAGAACTCCAAGGAGATCGAGGAGAACGTTGTATTGAAGATCAAAGAGAGAGAAGAAGCCATCTAGCTACTAGCTATGGACCCGTAGGTCTATGGTAAACTACTCACACGTCATCGGAAGGGCAGCAAGGTTGATGTAGAAGCCCTCCGTGATCGTTTCCCCCTCCGGCAGATCGCCGGAAAAGGCCTCCAGATGGGATCATGGAAGAACAGAAGCTTGCGGCGGCGGAAAAGTTATTCGAGGTGGCTCTCTGGTATATGGGGAATATTTGAGAATTTATAGGCTTGGAATTAGGTCAAGATGTGTCACGAGGGGTCCACAAGCCTGGGGGGGCGCGCCTCCCGAGCTTGTCGCTCCCTTGTGGCTCTTCTGGTCTTCTCCCGAACCTTCTAGGGTCCCTTCTGGTCCAGAAAAAATTAATCCAAAGTTTTTTCTCCGTTTGGACTCTGTTTGATATTGATTTTCTGAAAAGCCAAAAACTAGCAAAAAACAGCAAATGGCACTGGGCACTAGGTTAATAGGTTAGTCCCAAAAAATGATATACAATTGCATATAAAACATCCAAGATTGATACTATAATAGCATGGAACAATAAAAAATTATAGATACGTTGGAGACGTATCAGGGGGCGAGCAAGGAGGCTCTGATCCAGGTCGAGGTGATGGACAGCCGGCTGAAGGAGGCGTACGACGCCAGCGAAGCCTTGAAGACCAATGCCCGAGTAAGTGCCATAGTAAGTTCTGTTTCCAGTCGAAGTTTCAAAGTCAAGGCTGGCAACCGCTTCTGGAAGAGTGTTGGCCTTGGTTTTCTTCAGCACGAAGTTTTTTCTGGGTTTTCCAGTGGGTTTGCACGGGGCTCACCCACTGGGTGTTTCTCGTTCCAGTGGGGGCACGCTGAGTGCACCCACTGGGTGTAGTCCCCGAGGCTCCCGTCGATTGGAACCAGTCGGCGGGAGTCTTAGGTTTGCTTTTTGACTGTTTACCTACTCGGATCCGATCGGATTGGTCTGAGTCATTTTTCGTTCCAGTGGGGGCACGCTGAGTGCACCCACTGGGTGTAGTCCCCGAGGCTGTCGCCGACTAGGTTCAGTCGGTGGGAGTCTTTAGGGGGCAGTTCTTTTGGCGGCTTAAAAAATAAGCCGCCTTCTCCCTAGCTTTGCCCATAAGCCGTCTTCCTCATTTATTAGGGCTTTTGAACTAGTTATGGGATAACTAATTTAGAAGCCTCAACAAATTTTGGGACCGGCTTATTTTTTTCAACTGGGGAGAGGCAGCTTATTTTTTAAGCCGCCCAAAAGAACTGACCCTAGAACTCTTAGCATTTTTCGCTCTGAGCATGATTGCCAATCATTTTTTTAGTGGGGGCACGCTGAGTGCACCCACTGGGTGTAGTCCCCGATACTGTCGTTGATTGCTGGCAATCGGCGGGAGTCTTTACAGAACTAACACATCTGCACTCGGAGTGCGATTCCCCACTCGGCAGACTGAGAGGGTGTCTTGGTAGATTTTAAGTGCGAAAAAGTTCTGACTATGAACTACTCATGAATCAGAGTCTGGGCTCGAGTAGCACAGGTACTCGTGTGTTCACTTCGCTTTATAGCCGACTGATTGTCTTGTTGTTTTGTAACAGAGGGCCTGCGAGCTCGGGGCCCACTACGCCACCCTGGAGAAGGACGTGCTGCAGCTCCGTCTGGATCTGGACGCTGAGAAGCATAAGAGCGAACACCTTGCTCAGGAGAAGCGCACTTTGGGAGGTAAGTCTTGCTTTCCGAGTGCCCATTGAAACTTTTCCGCCTTTGATTCGAGTGAGCTCGCTTTAGCAGATGTTTGTACTCAAAACGTGGAACTTATAAAGAGGCTCAAGACTTCTATTTCTTTAGACACCATGAAGCAGGCCCTGGAGGAAAAGGACACCAAGCTGGCGGAGGCATGGAGGAATGCGAACGCCAAGACCAAGGCAGCCAAAGACAAGCTGAAGTCAATCGGCAAACTTGAGGAGGAGAACAAGACCTTGAAGGTCGTCACCGAGACGGCAAAGGGTGAGATTGCAGAGCTGAAGTAGCATTATGCCGAGTGGGAGACCAAATGCAATACCCAGGCGAGTGCCTTCGAGGAGGAAAATAAGAAGCTGACTGACCAGACTGCCGAGCTCCTCAAGAAGAAAGCTGAGCTCGAGCAGTATGTCGAGGAGTTCGGCGAGGAGATGTGCAAGAAGCTTGAAGGTATGTTGCCCTGGTCGAGTGGTTTTTGCTTGCTTTAAGGTCTCAGGAGACATTAATTTTCTGTCTGTTTCTGTGTACAGATTTCTGTCTTGATGTCGAGCTGGAGACTGACAAGATTGCGAAGGAGCTGAATCCCTCGAGGCTGCTTCTCAAGGACAGTGCAGCCCTGGCAATCCTCCGACTGGACGAGCGTATGGACAATGATGTCGCGTATATCGATCGCCTGAAGGTCATCATGGAGAACATCGACGTGGAACTGTTCCTGGAGGAGACACTCGTGAAGGATCTTGAGTTGCTGATGTCCAGACTGAAGGCCATCCCCAACCGAGTGCAATCATGGAAGAAATCTGCGGCTCGGTGTGGAGCTGATGTGGCGTTATCGCTCGTCCGCGTCCATTGCAGGGATGTGAATGAAGAAAAGTTGAAGTCTCTCAAGGTCGACAACACGAAGAAGCTCAAGTTTGAGGACTTCATGGAGACGTTCATCGAGGCCGCCACCCGGATCACAGATGGCATCGATCTGGATACCTTTGTCGACCCGGCGAGCCCTGTGCCAGACGCGTGACCGAAAAACTTTTAAGTTCCGAGTGAATTTGCCTCGGTATGCCGAGTGGTTGATGTAACCGTTAAACTCTGATGAGCTTGGGCTCATGCACTTTATTTTGTTTCGAACAGATCGAAGTTTCAATCGGATATTTGAATCCTTGCTTTGTTTATTTTTGCTGATGCACTTTTTTAACTTAGGCGAAGGCTGGTCCGCAGCTAAGCCCTCGAGTGAGAGGAAGCTATCACTCGGAGATGTTTTTAACTTAGGCAAAATCTAGTTCGCGGCTAAGCCCTCGAGTGAGAGGAAGCTCTCACTCGGAGATGTTTTTAACTTAGGCGAAAGCTGGTTCGCAGCTAAGCCTCCGAGTGAGAGGAAGCTCTCACTCGGAGATGTTTTTAACTTAGGCGAAAGCTGGTTCACAGCTAAGCCCCCGAGTGCAGAGGAAGCTCTCAATCGGAGATGTTTTTAACTTAGGCGAAGGCTGGTCCATAGCTAAGCCCCCGAGTGAGAGGAAGCTCTCACTCGGAGATGTTTTTAACATAGGCAAAGGCTGGTCCGCAGCTAAGCCCCCGAGTGAGAGGAAGCTCTCACTCGGAGATGTTTTTAACTTAGGCGAAAGCTGGTTCGCAGCTAAGCCCTTGAGTGAGAGGAAGCTCTCACTCGGAGATATTTTTAACTTAGGCGAAAGTTGGTTCGCAGCTAAGCCCCCGAGTGCAGAGGAAGCTCTCACTCGGAGATGTTTTTTAACTTAGGCGAATACTGGTTCGCAGCTAAGTGTACCCGCTGGGGGTGATCTAGATTCCGAGTGCTAATGTCACCGGAGTGAGTCGTAGCATGTAGCCAAATTCGATGTTACACAGGAAAAGTAAAACTTTTATTCATCGAATATCTCTCAGAAAACTATTACAACGTTTATTTTATTCTAAGTGTAGAATTTGCGGAGCAGGTCCGCATTCCAAGCTATGGGCTCTTCTATGCCTTTGCTGAAGTTGTAGAGTCGATATGCTCCATTGTTTAGAACCTTTGAAACTGAAAAGGGCCCTTGCCACGAAGGAGCCAGCTTATGGGGCTTTTGTTGATCCAGTCGGAGGACCAGATCACCTTCTTGAAAGGCCCGCCCTCTAACTTGCCTGTCGTGATAGCGGCGCAGATCTTGCTGATAAGCAGTCGACCTGATGAGTGCCAGTTCGCGCTCTTCCTCAAGGAGGTCGAGGCCGCCCTGACGTGCTTCTTCAGCTTCTGCTTCCGAGTACAGTTCCACTCGGGGGGAGTTTTGAAGTAAATCACTCGGAAGAACAGCTTCTGAGCCGTATACCATGAAGAAAGGAGTGTGGTTCGTGGATCGATTCAGGGTCGTCCGCAGGCCCTAGAGGACAGACGGTAACTCGGTGACCCAAGCTCCTGCAACATGATTCAGATCGCGCATGAGGCGCGGCTTCATGCCTTGAAGTATCATCACATTCTCCCGTTCTGCTTGGCCATTCGACTGCGGATGAGCCACGGAAGCGTAGTCCACCCGAGTGCCTTGAGAGAAGCAGAACTCACGAAACTCGTCCGAGTCGAAGTTTGACCCATTGTCCGTGATAATGATGTGAGGGACTCCAAACCTGAAGACTATCTCTTTGATGAACTTGATGGCAGTGGTCGAGTCCAGCTTCTTGATGGGCTTTGCTTCGATCCACTTGGTGAACTTGTCCACTGCCACCAACAAATGAGTGAACCCGCTGGTGCCAGTCCGCAGGGACCCGACCATGTCCAGCCCCCAGACGGCGAACGGCCATGTGAGCGGAATTGTCTTCAGCGCGGACGCTGGTTTGTGCGACTTATTTGCATAGAACTGGCATCCAACACACTGCTCAACTATGTCTCTGGCTGCCTCATTGGTGTGGGGCCAGTAGAAGCCTGCCCGAAACGCTTTAGCGACCAGTGTCTGAGAGGACGCGTGGTGCCCATAGGTTCCCGAGTGAATCTCCTGCAAGATCCGCTGTCCTTCTTCAGGTGAAATGCAGCGTTGAGTGACTCCGGAGGTACTCTTCTTATACAACTAGTCTCCCATGACGGTGAATGCCTTTGATCGGCGGACGATCTGACGGGCTTCCACTTCATCTTCAAGGAGTTCCAGCCTGAGCAGGTATGCTATGTATGGCTCGGTCCACTCGGGTATGATCTCCAGTACTTCATGCACCAAATCGATCACCGCTGTAATGTCAACTTCAGTTGGATTGGACGGTCCAACTGGTTGTGGGGGCTCCTCCACAAAGGGATCTTCTTTGATCGTCGGGGAGTGTAAGTGCTCAAGGAACACGTCTTTGGGTACTTCTTTTCGGGTGGAGCCGATCTTGGCCAAGTCATCGACTGGTTGATTCTTGAGGCGAGGCACGTGATGCAACTCCAACCCTTCGAAGTTCTTCTCAAGTTTTCTGGCTGTGTTGCAGTATCTTGTCATGGCTGGGCTACTGATGTCCCACTCCTTCATCACTTGGTTCACCACAAGATCCGAGTCGCCATAGACCATCAGTCGGCGGATGCCGAGTGAGATAGCCATTCGCAATCCATACAGGAGGGCCTCGTACTCGGCCTTGTTGTTGGAAGAATCAAAGTGAATCTGCAGCACATAGTTGAGTCGGTCTCCCTTAGGAGAGATCAGGACTACTCCAGCCCCCGAGCCATGAAGCATCTTAGAGCCATCGAAGAACATGGTCCGGTGCTCTGGGAGGCTCAGGGCTGGCTGCTGTTATTCTGTCCACTTGGCCAGAAAATCCACCAGTGCCTGGGACTTGATATATTTCTTGGCTTTGAACTTGATGTCCAGAGGGAGGAGTTCAATAGCCCATTTGGCCACTCGGCCTGTTGCATCCCTGTTGTTCATAATCTCAGACAGCGGAGCATCGCTGACCACTGTGACCGAGTGCTCTTGAAAATAGTGAGCCACCTTCTTTACAGTCAATATATGCCATAGACCAGCTTCTGATAGTGCGGGTATCTCTGCTTCGAAGGGGTCAAGACTTCTGATATGTAGTAGACTGGGCGCTGCAGCTTGAGGGCTTTGCCATGTTCCTCTCACTGCACAGTGAGCACAGTGCTAACCACTTGATTCGTGGCTGCGATGTACAAGAGCAAAGGCTCTCGGCTGCCCGGAGTAGCAAGCACCGGCTGGGTGGAGAGCAGAGCTTTGAGTTCCTGGAACGCAGCCTGCGCTTCGTTTGTCTACTCGAATTTTTCTGATTTTTTCATGATTCGGTAAAGCGGTAGGGCTTTTTTGCCGAGTCATGAAATGAATCTGCTCAGGGCTGCCAGACAGCCCGTGAGTCTTTGTACGTCATGGAGACGCTCTGGTTGCTTCATTCGGACTATAGCGCCGATCTTCTCAGGGTTAGCATCGATCCCACGTTCGGAAATGAGGAAACCGAGTAACTTGCCGGCTGGAACCCCGAAAGTGCACTTGGCCGGGTTGACCTTGATTCCAAATCAACGCAGGTTTGCGAAGGTCTCGGTGAGGTCAGTCAGGAGGTCAGAACCTTTCCTAGACTTGACCACGATGTCATCCATGTAGGCCTCCACATTTCGACTGATTTGCTTTTGCAAGCATTTCTGAATCATGCGCTGGAAAGTCGCCCCGGCATTTTTCAGTTCGAATGGCATCATGATATAACAAAAGCACCCGAATGGGGTGATGAAGGCTGTTTTTATTTCATCTGGGCCGTACATTCGGATCTGGTGGTACCCGGAGTACGCATCCAGAAAACACAAACGCTAGCACCCGGCAGTAGAATCGACTATCTGATCTATGCGGGGGAGAGGAAAGTGATCCTTTGGGCAGGCCCGATTGACGTGCTTGAAGTCAATGCACATCCTAAGGGAGTTATTCTTCTTGGGCACCATGATGATGTTGGCGAGCCACTCGGAGTGGTACACTTCACGGCTGAATTCGGCTGCTAGGAGCCGTGCAATTTCCTCGCCAATCACCTTGCGCTTCTCAGTAGAAGAGCGTCGGAGGTGCTCCTTCATTGGTTTGACCTTCGGGTCGACACGGAGTCAGTGCTCAGCCAGCTCCCTGGGAACACCCGTCATGTCAGACGGCTTCCATGCAAAGATGTCCCAGTTCTCACGGAGGAACTGGATGAGCTCGACTTCCTATTTGCTGTCCAGCGTCTTGGAGATGTTGGTGGGCTGGGCGTTTGGGTCTTCAGGGTGAACATGAACTTGCTTCGTCTCGCCAGCCAACTGGAATGCAGATTCAGTCGCCAGCTTCTTGGACTTCAGCAACTCACTCGAGTCGACCGCCTTCTTGTATTCGTCCAACTCTGCCATCGCCATCTGTTCATCGGCTATCTTGGAGCCCTGCTGGAGGCACTCCTCAGCCAACTTTCTGTTGCCTGAGACAGTGATCACGCCCTTGGGCCCTGGCATCTTAATCTTAAGATACACATAACATGGTCTGGCCATGAAACGTGTGTAGGCTGGCCTACCCAGGATAGCATGATAAGCACTGCGGAAGTCCACTACCTCAAAGGTCAACTTTTCTTTTCTGAAATTCTTCTCGTCGCCAAACACGATGTCCAGGGAAATCTGTTCGAGTGACTTTGCTTTCTTTCCGGGGATTACCCCGTGGAACTGCATGTTGCTCTCGCTCAGTCGGGACATCGGAATGCCCATTGCCTTCAAAGTGTCGGCGTAGAGGATATTCAGTCCGATGATGCCGTCCATGAGGACCTTGCGCAGTCGGACACCACTGACAGCCGGATCAACCACCAGCGCCTGCCGCCCAGGGGTCGGTATGTGTGCTGGGTGGTCCGACTGATCAAAAGTGACAGGGGTCTGAGCCCAGTCGAGGTATTTGGTGACCGCTGGCATGGCCAGATTCACCTCTCGGTTTATGACCTTCAGTCGGCTCTTACTTTCGACGTCTGCGAAGATCATCAGGACTTTCTCCACTTGGGGGTAACCAGAGGCATGCTTCTTCCCCCCATCGCTGTCGTCCTGGTCCTTGTCATCAGAACCGTCTTCTTTCATCACCTGTTTCAACAGCCGACAATCCCGAGTGGTGTGCTTCGGCAATATCAGATTGTCGTCTTCGTCTGTCTTCATGTGGATCTGACACGGCTGATCGAGGATGTCGCCACCCGAGTGATCCTTCTTCTTGGCAGTCCAAGTCTTTTTCTATTTGGGCTGGCCCTTGCCTTTACCCTGTACAGCCAGAGCCTCTGCTTCAGCGTTGTCGGCCGCTTCGGCCTTCCGCTTCTGCTTCTTATTGGAGTTGTTGCCCGACTGATGGGCATCTCCAGCTCATCCTTTGCCACTCCTCAGCCGGTCTTCCTCTTCGCCGTTGGCATACCGACAGGCTATTTCCATCACTCGGCTGAGACTGGGAGTCCCTGTCCCACCAAACTTTAGGATGAGCTCGCGGTACTTGATTCCCGCCTTGAAGGCGCAAATAGCCTGGTGCTCTGTGACATTCTCCACTGTGTTGTGCAGAGTGGTCCAATGCTGAATGTACTCTCGGTGAGTTTCATTGCTTTTCTGCACACAGTGTTGCAGTTCCGACAAACCACCCGGCCGCTTGTACGTGCCCTCAAAGTTCTTCACAAAGACTCGGGTCAGGTCATCCCAGCAGTAGATGCTACCAGCAGGGAGCTGGTTGAGCCATGCTCTCACTGACCCTTCGAGCATCAGGGGCAAGTGCTTCATAGCCACGTTGTCGTTGCCGCCGCCAATCTGCACAGCCACTCGGTAATCTTCCAACCAAATTTCTAGTTTTGACTCGCCAGTGAATTTGCTGATCCCTATCGCCAACCTGAAGTTGGCAGGAATGTCAGCAGCCCAAATGTACCTGCTGAAACATTTGGGTCCTGATGAGGAGGATCCACTCGGGCGATCTCTGTCTTGGTCTTCACGGTTGGCTCTGTTCCTATCGACCAGGTTCTGGACGAGAACGGATCTCGCGTCAAACTGCGGGTCTCTAAGGTCACCCGGAAGGCGGTGTGGGCTGGGCCTCTGGTCATCCTCGTACGGTCGCCTGTCATCATAGGGCTGGCGCCCGTATGTGACGTCCCGCGGAGGGGGCGTCCGAGTGCGGTGATAACCGTCGTGCCGTCGGGGCGGAGTGATCTGGTTGCGCCTCCGATCCCCGTATTGATCCCTGCGCCTCCCAGATGCGAGGGGACTATGGGCCGACAGGACCGTCTCGGCGTAGACTGATGCGCTATGGATACGATCTCGAGACTGCGACACAACCACATTCTGTGACATAGCAGTTTTCAGCAGGGCGCGGATCTGCCGAATCCCTTCTCTAGTGGCGGAGCCGGAGGGCTGGATGGAGTCGGCGATTTGGGTCACCTCCGCCAAGTTTTGAAGTGGGGTGTTAAGGACTTGGTAGTTCCGGGGCTGACCACCCGGGAACAGTCGCCGCCGATGCTGACTGGAACTTGGTTGTTGCTGGCGGGCGCGGTTGTTGAACTCCCTCTGCAACCGCTCGAGGCGGTCGCGCTCAGCTAGAGTGGCCAAATGCGTCGACTCCATGGCCAGGGCCTCATGAGTCATCCCTGTGATGGGGGTGCGAAGAACTTGCTCGTTCCTCTACCGGAGCTCTTCCCTCTGCTCCCGAGTGAGGGGATGTGAGACGTACTATTCGTGGCGCGGAGAGTGATCGCCCCTCGGGTCGTCGCCGACGCGATCGTGGGAAGCGCCTTCGAGGCCTTCGCGGGCGCCGTTGAATCCCGGAGGACTGCTGGGCTCTCCCCCGGCCATGAGAACTTCTGCCGCGGAGCCGTTGCTCTCGCATTCGGATTCGTCCGAAGCCTCCTCAGGCGTGGCGGTGTAACGCCCCGGACACACCCGCCGGTGGACGTTACTCCTGGCGGGATCTAGAGTGGCCCCACATATCAATACTAGTCTTTTCTGCGCACTTTGTCCTCACTCGTGCGCACCCGGGACCAACTTCCCAGTCGGTCACCCATCCTGAAATTACTCCAAGCTGAGCACGCTTAACTTTGGAGTTCTTTCCGAATGGGCTCCCGGAAAAGAAGGAATTCCTTATTGATATGAGTAGTCTAGCATCCCTATTAAGCCAGGCCATCACATACACCCCCACTCAGAGGAACCGACGTCCTCGTCGGGCCACAGGAATGTTCCCTCTTGGCACATACGTCTGTGCATCCAGTCCGGCACATGTAGCATGCCGTGTGCCACAACGGGTCACAAACGTCATGCACAACATGACCGCGCACCTGTCCGCAAACATCCGTGTAACCGCGAGGGTCGGCTCTGATACCAACTTGTAACGCCCCGGACACACCCGCCGGTGGTCGTTACTCCTGGCGGGATCTAGACTGGCCCCACAGATCAATACTAGTCCTTTCTGCGCACTTTGTCCTCACTCGTGCGCACCCGGGACCAACTTCCCGATCGGTCACCCATCCTGAAATTACTCCAAGCTGAGCACGCTTAACTTTGGAGTTCTTTCCGAATGGGCTCCCGGAAAAGAAGGAATTCCTTATTGATATGAGTAGTCTAGCATCCCTATTAAGCCAGGCCATCACAGGCGGGGAACAGTTCAAGGACGGACTTGTCGGGCTCGAGCACCGACACTTGTGCTGCCGCGGCCTGGAGGGCCACAACATGCTTGACCCAGCGCTTGAGCCGTGAGCGTCCGGAGCGCTTGCGACGACATCTGGCTGGAAGGAGGGGTGCCACCCAGTACGGGACCGACGGCTTCTGGAGAAGGAATCCGTAGGATGCAGCGTGGAAGTGCGCCACGCCTCGAGTGGGCAGCGACTCCACGTCTAGTGGGGCTTCCTGGAGCCACGCCGAATCGTCGACGACGAAGCTGAGAGCGCCGAATCGGATCTCGCCACCGTAAATCATGGTGATGATGATGAAATTTCCACGCGCCGAAAATCGCTAGACGCGCTGCCCCAAGGTGGGCGCCAACTGTCGAGGCAACGAACCTGACAATGAGTACTAGGGGTACGAACGATGGGCAGAGCCTAGCTACGGCGCAAGTGTATCACTCGGATTTAGCGAGTTCGGGCCCCTCTCGGAGAGGTAACAACCCTATGTCTCGTGCTCGGAGTCTTGTGTTTTCTCTTGGGGTATAGAATTACAATGAGTGCTGAACCCTTGCCATGGAGCTGAGGGGAGGCTTATATAGAGTGCGCCTCGGCCCATCAATGCCACGTTACAAGGGAATTGAATGAGCATAACTACAGCAGTTACTGGTAACAGCAGCTATAACTACACTTAAACATCAACATAAAGCTACTCGACCGTTATGGTTCCCATGTCGCCGGTACGCCTTCTCGGGTCCGAGTGGTTCTGGTCCGACCGACTGGTGGGAGACGTCCGAGTGTCGTTGATGCATCCGAGTGGATAATTAAGATTATGCATTCGAATGCGCCCATGGTCCAGAGACCTACCAATGATGGTGTGGGGCCCTAGATGTCAGGTCGATGACCCTACCCTTGGTAGGTGACCCCATCAAATATCAGTAGGAAAACATGATGCAAAATGGACGTATCAGTGGACCGGTGCTAGGGTGATGTTCTTATTTGAACAAGCAATCCTCTTATGATTACCCCCTCTCGCAAGCATCCGCAACTACGAAAGAAGAATTAAGATAAATCTAACCATAGCATGAAACATATGAATCCAAATCAGCCCCTTACGGAATAACGCATAAACTAGGGTTTAAGCTTCTTTCACTCTCGCAACCCATCATCTACTTATTACTCCCCAATGCATTCTCCTAGGCCCAAATATGGTGAAGTGTCATGTAGTCGATGTTCACATGACACCACTAGAAGAATAACAACATACACATCATCAAAATATCGAACGAATACCAACTTCACATGATTACTTATAACAAGACTTCTCCCATATCCTCAAGAATAAAAGTAACTACTCACAAATCATATTCATGTTCAAGATCTGAGGTGTATTGAATATGCTTAAGGATCTGAACATATAACCTTCCACCAAATAAACCAACTAGCATCAACTACAAGATGTAATCAACACTACTAGCAACCCACGGGTACCAATCTAAGGTTTTGGGACAAAGATTGAATACAAGAGATGTACGAGGGTTTGAGATGAGATGGTGCTGGTGAAGATGTTGATGAAGATTGGTCCTCCCACGATGAGAGGATTGTTGGTGATGTCGATGGCTTCGATTTCCCCCTCCCGTAGGGAAGTATCCCCGGCGGAATCGCTCCACCAGAGAGCAAAAGTGCTCCTGCCCAGGTTCCGCCTCGAGACGGCGTCGCTTAATCCTGAAAGTCTTCTTATTTTTTTCTAGGGCAAATAGCATCTTATAGGAGAAGATTGGCCCCGGAGACCTGCTGGAGGGCCCACAAGCTCAACAGGCGCGCCCTGGGGGGTAGGGCGCGCCCCCTGAGCTTGTGGCTCTCTGGTGGGTCCCCTCCTGGTATTTCTTCCGTCAATATTTTTTATATATTGCAAAAAAACTCTCTGGAAATTTTCAGGTCATTTGGATTTGTGGAGAATATCCATCTCTGCTGTAGCTTTTTCTGGTCCAGAATTCCAGCTGCCGGCAATCTCTCTCTTCATGTGAAACTTGCAAAATAAGAGAGAAAAGGCATTAGGATTGCATCATAAAGTGAAATAATGACCCAAAACATAATAAATAACAGTAGGAAAACATGATGCAAAATGGACGTATCAAGCCGGCATCGGATACTGAGGCTGCGGCCTCCTTCCCTTTCCCTGCCATTTCCTTGGCAGGATTGAGAGAGGGGAAGAACTCGAATAGATTGGGAGCTTGGAGGTGGATCTGAGGGCGCCTGAGCTTTTTTGAGCTTGGGGCTATGAAGCAGGGGATGGAAGCGTGAAAATGAATGATTTACTTCTCCTCACTTTTATAGGTCAGTAAAGGCCAAGAGTCCCCACGTGGCGCCGGATAAATCGCCTATTCCCAACCCTTCGTGTCGTTATACGCGCATTGGTTAAATGAACTCGTTGATGATATCCCTTAAAAACCAGGGCACGATCTCTGCATTGATAAGACATGCCAATGCGAGGCCGCCTCGGGCCACGACACGTTTTGTGATAACTGGGTCAACCCCACGATAGGTGGCGACGGTTCGATAAAGCTGTCAGGGTTTAAGCCCTCTCACTAGCCGTGCCCGCGTGGCAAGTCTTTGAGGCTAAGTTAACTCTGGACCTCGGAAGCAGAAGGGGCCCGTTTTAAAAAGACCATGTCTCTTCCTTGTCGAGGTTAAGACTTTAAACATATGGTTGATGGGTTCGGTTGTAAAAAAGGGACCCGATGATTGTCAAGGAATAAAGACCTCGGATCCAAACATGAATAGACAGAGGAGGAACTCGCCTTCCAAGCCGAAGACGTCAGCAAAATGAGCCAGTCCGAGGAGTGAACCGTAGTCCTCGGCTTTGAATACCAGTTCAGGGGCTACTGAGGGTGTGCTAGACTAAGGGGTACCAACATATACGGCCTGTCGTCTATGGGCCGGACTGAAGGCCTGCCGACCATTGGGAGAGGGACTACAGAAGGTGTGATCCTCGGCGTGGACAAGATGGAAACTTCCGAAAACTTGGCGTGCACTTCAAGAAGCCTCTAAGTCGGCCTGATTATTCCTAGTTGGCAACCGACCATATGTGTAAACTAGGGACCCCCGGTGCCTATATAAACTGAGGGGTTTAGTCTTTACAGGGAGGAACACAAGCCTTAGGGTTAGAACACAATCACCCGATCTCGAGGTGGACCATCTTGTAATCTGTACTCCATCGAATCAATACAATTCAAGCAGGACGTGGAGTTTTACCTCTTTGAGAGGACCCGAACCTGGGTAAACATCGTCTCCCTTGTCTCCTATTACCATTGTTCCAAGACCCACAGCTCGGGACCCCTTATTCAAGATCCGCTGATTTTAGCACCGACACTACGCGTTCGCCGCCATCGCGAGGGTGGTGCGGGGCCACGGGTTGCGGTGGTGCCGCACGACGTGGGGTACGGATGCTGGAGCGCGGCGGCGGGATGGGAGGAAGCTGGGCGGCGAGGGAATGAGAATAGACTGGGAGAGAGTGTGAGAGGGAGGTGGGAAAGGAAAAGCTAAAAACATTCGTTCGGTCACTTCCCAGCGAACGAGTGAAAAATCTGATGTGAACCTATACTCGCGTCAAGATCTGAGCTATAGGATCGAACGACAAGAGAAACATTCGTTCTGAAACGTCAAAAATTCGATGTCAAATTTTTAACATCTGGGATCATCTAATGTCGTGCATTGAGCAATCGCGAAATTTCGACGAAGTTCAAGGTGAATGTAATTTACATCGCAGAGCAAGAGAGTAAGAGCATCTACAGCCGGGCACCCCAAACACTCCTCAAACGCCCGGGCGGGCCGCCCGGTCACGAACATCTGACCCAGACGGGCGCCTCAAACGGGCCTCAAATGCCCGGGCTGACCGGCACCCCTCATATCCAGCCCAAATATGGGGCGGATATGGGGGCGCTCGGGCGCGCCCGCCACGTCGGACTAACGGAGGGGTCCCACGCGGAATCGCCTGGAAACCCGGCGGTCCGAAGCTCGTCTCCTCCGTCGGACCGATGTCGCTGTGTGGCGCCGCTCCGGCTGGCCGCGTTGTGCCTAGCCCGGCTATTTAAGTCGACCGCCGGCACCGAAACCCTACCATCCACATTTTCCTCCGCCTGTCCGCCGCCGCCGCCACTTTCCACTCCCCGTCTGCCTAGTAGCCATGCCCCCACGCCGCCGGGTGAGGAGCTACCCATTTCTAACGCCAGAGCGCCGGCTGGAGCTTCTTGAGCAGATCCGGGCAAGGCGCGAAGCCCGGATCGCTGCGGGGCTACCTCCGGATGCAGTGGATCCGGATGTAGTGGATCCGGAAGAGGAGGAGGAGGAGGAGGTTGTGGAGGAGGAGGATGAGCCGAAGGAGGAGGAGGATGTGGGGGACGCTAGCGACGCGGATCCGCAGGCGGAGCAGCAGGCCATCCTCGATTCCCTCCGCTCGGAGTCGACTACGGAGGCGAGACGCCGTCGCCGGCAGGAGATGGAGGCGCAGCAGGCCGCGGAGGAGGCGGAGATGCTCGCCTACATGGATGAGGTCGAGCAGGAGGAGGATGAGCCGGAACCCTCCAACGCGCTCGTCCACCCGGCGCCCGGCACCGACGTCGTGGACATCTCCGACGACAAAGATTAGCTAGGGTAGTACGTAGTATGTAGTATGTAGGATTTCTTTTGCATGCTTTGTATGGATTTATGGGTTCAAATATGAGAGACTCGGATGCAGAGTAGCTAATTTGAGGCTTGACCGGTCACTGTCCGCGGACGCGGCCGGTCGCGTCGGCGGGCGTTTGAGAGGCCGGATTTACAAAGTCGCGCTGTAGATGCTCTAACATAGCAAAGTCACTTACCCGCAAAAAAAAAATAAACATAGCAAAGTCACTGCAACTTGTTGTCTCCGGATGCATGCCTGACCACGAATCCATGTCTTAGAACGGAAGAAAATAACCTCGCTGTCGTTCCGTGCGCTGATCCCTGGCTCACGGCTTTTAGACAAGTAACGTGTTTACCACTTGTTCTCTTTTCCTCCGAGAGCGGCGTGTCTGTGGGCAGGAGCGCGAGCAGTGGTTCCGTATCACGTCCGTGCAATCAACCGTCCTACGTGTCTCCATTAGCTGTTGGAGGGGCTCTCGGCAGGACGGTCAAAGTCACACCCATCATCATCGATCAGCTTAGCCGCAGGACAGGGCCCCAACGTGGCCCAGCTAAACCCCAGCGATCAATCCTTAACCCCACTGACTTGTCCTCGCCAAATCGCATATATAACGCCCCAGGCCTGGCACTCTCTCCCTTACCACCGCACAACACATCCAACGAAACCTGGTTGACCTGACATCGCCATGTCATCGACGAGAGCGCGGCGGAGCGGCGGCCGGCAGTTCGCGGTGGGCGGCCGGTGGCGGCACGTGGCCGTGGTGGACACGGGGTGCGGGTGCCGCCCGCGCAGGCCGAGGCTGCCGCTCATGAGCCTGCCGTCCTTCCTCAGGCCGTCGGTGACCAGGAGCGGCAGCAGCTCCCGGTCGTCGTCCTTGTTCCCCTCCTCCGCCTCCACCGCGTCGTCTGCCTCCGCCGCCACCTACTCCTCTTACTCCTCCAGTAACCATGCCAACTACCCCGCCTCCGCCCGCGTCTACAAGCACCACCAGGAGCCTGCGGTGCCCTACGGGGTCACGGCCAAGGCGTCGGCGCCGGCGCCGGCGCCGGTTGCGAGGAAGAAGGTGGTCAGCAAGGCGAAGAAGACGCGCGAGAAGATGGTAGCGGCGGCCGAGGAGGAGGAGGAGGAGGACGTCGGGGTGGCGGTAGAGAAGGAGTCGTCCGACCCCCGGGCCGACTTCCGTGACAGCATGGTGCAGACTGCAGATGGTGGTGGAGATGGGGCTCTGCGACTGGGACGGCCTCCGCTGCATGCTTCGCCGCCTGCTCGCCCTCAACGCGCCGCGCCACCACGCCGCCATCCTCGCAGCCTTCGCCGAGGTCTGCGCCCAGCTCGCCTCGGAGCCTCCCGCGCCGCCGCCTCCGGCGTATCAATACGACTACTACTACTGACGAGTGACCCGGCCAGGTCGTCTGCTCGTGTTCTGTTCTGTTCTGTGTGGGGGCTGGTCTCGAGATCCTGGCACCACCTGGTGTACGCATCCCGGTCTGGGCGAGGTTACCGGGTGGTGATAGGATCTCTCGGAAGATAATTTAATAAGCTAGTAGAAGAAACTTAGTAGTAGTCGCAGTTTTATGTGCGGTCAGTAGTTCGTCTAGCTCCGATTTGCTGGGTTTCTTTGGGTGTTTTTCCTTAATTTCCGCTCAGTGTTTCAGCGTGTTGTTTCTAGAGTTCTAGTGTCATATAATGTGTGTGCTTGTGTGGCCTTCGGTTTTGCATGAAGGTCACCAAGGAAGTTAGTTAATTAATCAGCTCAAATATGCAACTATTTGTGCCATAAGTAGTGATGTGTTTATTGTTCTAATATATGCATTTGGCACTTTCTAGTGTGTGGTGGTCTGTAATTTTTCGATGTTTTCCCTTGAACACTTTTCGGTTTTCCAAGTTGTCCTCACTAAAGAACAAGCATTGCATCATCCCATGTTTTCTTTCACTTGATTGCTTTACTAGTCCAAGCGCATAGTTAAGGACCCAGGTTTCAAGTTTCAACTGCCAAATATGGGTACTCCCTCGTTTTTATTTACTTTGCATATTAACTTTGTCTAAAGTCAAACTTTATCAGCTTTGTTCAAGTTTGTAAAAACACTATTTTAACATATACACCACCAGCAGTCGCATAGAGAAAGAAGACCTTTGAATATGCATGCATGCCAGTGGCATGCGTTGTTCTTGGACTTTTGATGAGGAGTTAGAAGGTGTTCCCGAGAGAGCTTTTGCCTTGAAAGAGTCGAGCACGCACGCATCTGCCGTCCGTGCAGCCACCGGGGGACGCCGTCGATGACTCAGATTTTTCATCGCCGTTGCGCACATTCATGCGTGCGTGCGTCGGTACGATGCCGGCCGGTGGCAGTAGTTAAAATTATGTGCTACGGGTACATGCATGCATGCAAAAGCAGCAACGAAAATGCTCAATGGAGCTCGGCCTCTATGGAGGCCGAGTTTGACTTGATCAAAATTCAAATTTTTATGTTTCAAAAAAATATGAAAAAAATACACATATACTTAGAGACATAAAGCATAAGTGTGTAAATTTTAAGAACGAAATACCTTAAAATGAGTGCTACACAAAAAGAACAAATCTGAGGCTTTTTAGTAGATGCACTATTCATCCTCAAAGTCCATGAATTTGTCTTTTTTGCTCAAATAGCATTTTAAGGTATTTCATCCTGAAATTTTACACACATACACATAACATCCTTGTTTACTTGTATAAATTTTTTTCAAATTTTTTTGAAACTGAAAAGTGCGAATTTTGATTTTTTTTTTTTAAATCCGGCTTCCATGGAGCCCGAGCTCCAAAACGCTCCACTCCCTCCCTCCCTCCCTCTTTACTACTAGTGGTTTGGTTGGTTGAGCTACCTTTTGTAAGTTGTTTGGCTTTTCATGAAGCTTAAGTCAGCTTTGTGGCCGTTGACTCTGTGTGAATATCGGTCAATGTGCCAATGTCGCTTACTCAATGATATATACTACAAAAACAAATGCGATGTTCTTCACGGAGTTTCAGACCAGTGCTTCGTTATATTATAAGTTGGTGCCAAAAATGCCATCATTTTCTGCAAAAAAAAAAAAGCAGCCGGACTTTAGATCCATGCGTACGTATGCCGTGATTTGTACCAGTGTACCCAACCTCGCAAGTCGCAAGTGCTACCTACTATACTTACGTTGCGTCCACGATTTCATGGTATGCCTGAAGGAGTAATGCTGTACTGAAGAGAGGATCTAATGCTGTTTGTATTTCCTATCTTTTTTAGGGGTATTTGTATTTCTTATCTCGGCTCCTCCTTCTCTCTACGGGAGTATCTATTGGGTAAATGGGCCTGAAGGCTCTTCCTCAGTATCCACTGGGCTTGCAGAGTCACGGAGCACTGGGCTCACCTAACTGGCGTGTCCCCTTTTACTGAAATAAAAAGGCGTGTCCCCTAAAAAAACCCTAAATGGAGTGTACTTTTCTCCCAGGAAAAAATCGGAGCATATCGAAGAGGTAAGACAATGGCAAAGCAACCAACAAAATCCGGGTGTCAGCTCAATTTGATCAAGTACAACAGTCTTAACATACTACCGGCATCTCTACCAGATCCTTCGTAAGTTAAGTTACATTTGAGGGGAAAATCTTTCGTTTAGTAGCAGATTAAGGGGAGACAAGCAGATCCCCTGTACTCGGATTTCCTTAAAATTAGGATGCCAATAACTGGCTGCCATCAGCTCGGGGGCAGGCTCCAGCAAACGATTCGATCGCTGGGAGAGGCACCCCCCAGTGAACGTTTTTCGATCGCTAACTAGCCCCCTCCACAGCGAACATTTCTGGCGCCTAGGCCTTTTCGTGTCCAACAGGCCCAAACCCTCTTTCCCTGTTGAACACAAACAAAAAAAAACACTTCTAAAAATCACGAAAAAAATGCTACGAAAAAAAAATCAGAAAAGCATGGCCGTGCAAAAAATAGATTTGCCATGCAGTATAGCATAAATTTACCAAAAAAATGTTTTTAAAAAACACATGCATATAAACGAACTCTGAAATTGCCATTATAGTGTGAACAAATCAATAAAATTTCTTAAAAACTGTGTCATGTGATAAAAGAAAAACAAATACACAATAATTTGTAGAAAAATGCCATGTTTTGGAAACAAGGGGGGAAATGTGAAAATGCCATGAGACTATATGAAAGACTGATAAAACATTACAAAAATGTCATGTGGCAATAACAATACAATCACAAAATTGCCATGATTTGGAGGAAAAGAAACTTTGTTGGTTACATGGCAACAATTTTGAGATTAATGCCATGGAAAAAAACATGTATTGAAAAAAAATAAAAAAATGTCATGCTACATAAATTGAAATTGCCATGGTCTGAAATATAAAAATTCATGGTCTAAGATAATGCCAGGCTACAAAAATATATTACAACATAGCATGTCAAAAAAAATGAATTGTGCACAAAAAATGCCATGCTACAAAAATAAACTACCATTGCCTAACTAATAAAATTGTCATGGTATAAATAGTATAAGTGCCATGGCCTAATGAATAAAAATGCCATGGTGTAACTAAAGAAATTGTCATGATCTAAAGAATAATTTTGCCATGGTACATAAATTCGAATTGTCATGGTCTAATTTTTAAAAATGCCATCCTCCAACTTTTTTTTTTGCCATGGTACCTAAGATAAAACTACCATGTTATAAAATAATAAAAATGCCATGGTCTAATTAGTGAAACTGCCATGCTGCCTATAATAAATTTGCACATTGCACTACTAGCGTGAGCCAAAAAACATTTATGGTCTTATGATGATTATCGACATAATTGCCATGAGAAGCAAATTGCCATGGAAACATTTAGAAAAAATCATGCAAAAAATGCAGTGTGAAAACAACCATAATAACTATGCCATGATCTAAAGCATAATATTGCCATGGTTACATGAACTGAAAATGCCATGGTCTAATTTGAAAAATTGCCATCCTATAACTAATTAAAGTGCCATGGTACCTAAAATAAAACTACCATGTTCACAATAGTAAAGATACCATGGTGTGATCACTAAAAATGCCAAGGTGCCTATAATAAAATTGCACATGGAAAAAAGCATGAGTTAAACATTTATATGATGTTGTGGTGATTATCTACGGGTTGTCTACAAAAAAGCCATGGTTCTCTACAAAAATGCCATTTTTACTTCACTTGCCAACCATGAAAACCTAAAAATGCCAAAGCACGAAAACCTATTTTGCCATCACTTCCACCGACAAAAACAATGACATGAACCATGATACTTTGCTATGAATATTGTAATGTTATTGTTACACAAAAATGCCATGGCAATTTCCAAATTTGCCAAAAAAAGGTCATGTTTATTGTGAAGTTAGAACAGATATTCCCATGACAATACAATCTAAAAAAAATGCCATGTGGCGAATTTTTCCATGACACATATTAAAAAAAAAATCAATTCCACTAATTAAGAAAATGCCATATTTTTTAGAACAAATGACGAAAATGCCATGGCAAAAACAATGTCAAATTTGCCATGTTCTGGTTGTTTTTGTACCTACTTTGCCATCTATGAAAAATCCTAAAAGTTGCACGGCAAAGTAAATTTAGTTGCCATGGTAATTTGTATTTATTTGCCATGATGTTCTTGCAAAGACTACCAGCGCATGTAATGTTTTAGTTGCCATGGCAGAAAGGTATCTCGAAAAATGCCATGAGAATACAAAGTACATTTTACTAAGCATACATGGCAGAATTCAGGTGAATTCAGGTCTGATACAGTCGCAAAATATGTTGGGTAAAAGAACAGTATGGTAATTAATTCCTTATATTGCACACATATACATCATATTGCATAATCAGCTAGCTAGTTTCAATCAAAAAAATCATGATAGTTCATTGGTAATGCAACAGGTCATAAGGGAGATAATGTGCCTTACATAGGGATGGTCGATGTAGAAGGGAACTGTGCTGCTCCTCGCCCGCCGTCATGGCCCTCTACCGCAGCTCATCGTCGTCCAAAAATCCGTTGGGCGCCGCCACGACATCGTGTGCTCTGCTGTAGTAACCTCAGACACCGCCGTCGTTGCAAACCCCCCCCCCCCCCATCGCCGCCCGAGTTGCCGGAGAGGTAGACGGCTCACACCCAACAGGAGCACATATATGCCTTGATTTTGTATCAAAACATAAATTGCCATCGTGTCAGAACATAATTTGCCATGGCAAAAACCATCAAAATTTGCCAAGGCCACCTAGATTGTCATGGATCCTAAAAATTGCCATGGTTTGAGAATTGTATTCTAACAAAAAAACGCAATGCAGGCAGTCGTGGATGGAAACGCGGACAGGTGCGCGCCGTTCGTGTCGGCAGGTGCGTGTCGTTCGCGCATGTACGACGACGAGGCCGACCCATCCACGTCCATCATCGACCTCGCCTCCATCGGCGACAGCCAGGTCGCGGACTCCGTCGAGGAGGAGTTGGGCATGGAAGACGACGGTGCCTCGTGTCCCATGTGGGGCAGTCTGTGTCCCATGTTCTACCCATTCTCGCCAGCGACCGCACTTTCACTTCACGGGGTTCATGACCGCCGGACATGGACACGGAAGGGAACAATGAGGACTTGGAGGACGGGTGCTGACGACTATTTAGACTAGGTTAGGGTATGGTTGTTTTTGTGTAATGAAATATGTCGAAAATGTAATGAATGTGGTCCGGTTTTGTCGAAGTACGACAATCTATGGGACCAACGTGGTCCCTTTATGGTTCGGCTGTGGGAATCGCAGAACACAAAGAGCAGATCCAGCAGCAAGCACACAAGGATTTACCCAGGTTTGGGCCGCCGTGAGGCGTAAAACCCTACTCCTGCTTTGGTGGATTATTAGTGGAAATGCTCAAGTTACAAGAGAGCGCAACCTTGCCGGCAAGGAGCTCGGAGGTGCAGCTGCTTAGTGCAATTGAGCAGGGTGTCGACCTTTGTAACGGTTGCCATGGACCTCCTTTTATAGGTGAAAGGGGTTACCACAGTGGCAAAACCGTAAATACATAGTGACATGACAGCAACGGTGCTATCATACCTAATACAGATGGATTAGGACAAAAGCAATAAATGCTCCGTTAGGTGTCATGTTGAGGGGCAATGCCGGCAAGGAAACCTGCACCGCTCGCCCAGCTACCTTCTATTCTATCGCCACGCTTCCTGGACGGGTGTCAATAAAGTGGTTCCTTCAGGCGACGTGCTGCCACGTGCCCCGACAAGCTCCACCACCCTGCCTGCCTGCTCGACACCTGTTCGGCAAGTCTTTGACCCTTACCACAGTGGAGCGGTGGGGTGACGCTTGCCGGTCTTGAGGTCTTCGGCCCGATGCTTGCCGGCAACTTGAACCTTGTTCTTCAGTACTTCTTTAGTACTTCTCGATGACCTGCCTGGAGGTCTTCTTCATGGTTTTGTTTACCAAGTCTTGAGTGTTGATGAAGTGCTGTCCTCCGACAAGTCCTTGCCGTCGGTAAGGCTACAACTAGTCTGTGCATCGTCAGGGTATGAACACCCATGTTCAATACACCGACAGGTTTAAATGAAAATCATCCGATTTGTGTGAAAATCGTCCAGTTTGTTCAAATCCCATTTGAAACGAAAGTGTTGTGTGGACGATGCATGCTTGCATGACACAGACAAGATGGGCAATCCAGCCGCTAATATGCACTGATGGTATGCATGGACGACCTGATATGTGTGATCGTGCACAAATCGGCCGCGTAGCGTCGTGTGCATAGCAGCTCTCCATTTGAAATGTATGTAGATAGGTTTGGACCGCCAGCTCCCGCATCATTGTCCGCGAACAAATACATTGTCAGTTTTAGGGGTCCGCGATGAAGATGCCCTTACGTGTATGTTTTTTATTAAAGTCTTTGCTTGAAGTGTAGAAAATGCTTTCAATAAAAAAAAGGGCTTATGCCCTTACGTGTATGCTTTTTTTCAGTCTTTGTTTTTTTTTTGAGAAAAGAAGTACATTGAAAGAACATGTGGTGCCCTCATGTTTGGTTTTGGTAATTGATGACAATCTCTATGGACTAATGGTTGCCATGAGTTATATTGAAGGGTTTGTCCATAGGCATTGCTTGAAGACCATTTGTTGGTTTCAAGGAGATTATGTGATGACCAAGGTGCTATTCGAGGATTTATCCAAAGATTGGTCATGTGAGAGTTGAGCCTATTGCAAGCATGTCTTGAAGAATAAGATTGTGTGAACATTCATGTTTACCTTCAAGACATCATCTTTATGATGAGAAGACATGATACAAGGTTGATCAGGACCAAGTCAAAGAGTGAATCAAGTTGATCAACACACAAAGCGTAGAAGATGTACCGAGAGGGATCAAGTGATCCCATGGTATGGTAAGCATTGTCCATTACGCTTTGTGTACTAACCCATTGTCTACGTGAGAGTTCTATGTGGGGTTAGGTATGTTTCCATGGGCATGCATCAAAAGTAAGATATCATACAACCCATGAAGGATGACATCAAGTGGTGATCGTCATCAAGGTTGCGGTTTGCAAGTTCAAGCGGAGCATCACGAATAGATCACATGCTTGAAGCTTGCCGTCCATTGTGGTGACAATGGACTTGTGAAGATGTGCCAAAGAGTGGCTCACCCATAGTGGAGTATGGGGGAGCAATCGACTAGTCTTCATCGAGCCAACACAATCAAGAAAGGTGGTCCAACTTGAGGAAGTCAAGATCGTCATCATCTAGCTCAAGTGGACTATGCACAAGGCAAAGGTTTGCCCTTGATAGGTTTTCTATTTTACCGATCTCATGGTGGTAGTTGAGAGACAGGGTTATAGGATCGATTGCCGTACTATCAAGGGGGGGCTCTTAAGTAAGTAGCTTGATCGTACCGTTCGTAGAGAGCTCAAACCATTGCATCCTTGCATCATCTTTCTTGGTTCTTGTTTGGTGTGTCTCTTTGTGAGTTTTTGAGCTTATGGTCATCTTCATGACAAGCTCGAGCTCATCGAAAACGGAGTTCATATATGCATCTTTTATGATGTTTTCGATGTTGGAGTTTATGTCGGTTCTTCATTCATAGAGGCTTCACATCTCTATAACTTAGGCATATCTCCCCTGCCACTTGTCGCTGTTGGATAATACTCGTCGTCCTCTATCCAACAAGCTTGAGTTTGCTCAATTCGGAGCTCATTTGCAGAAGTTATGGCAGTTCTGGTTTTATTTGTATCCTTCTGTTTGTTTGGGCAAGTTTTCAGCACCCAAGCGGTAGTACCGCTCGGCACCACGGTAGTACCGCTTAGGCGGTACTTCCGCTGTGGTCTGCCGCAGCGAGTACCGCTTGGGAATCTCCTTCTATGCAACTTTCTGTTGCCTAATTTCTTTTAGCGGTAGTTGCACGGTAGTAGCCCGGTAGTACCGCTTAAGTGGTACTTCTGCATACTACTACCGCTCCTTGTACCGCTTAGGAAATTTCTTCTGTGCTGGTTTCTGTTTGCCCTTTTGCTTTAGCGGTAGTAGAACGGCACTTGCACGGTAGTACCGCTTGACGTCGTACTACCGCGCCAGTTTCCCCTACTACCACCGCCTCACCTGTGCCAGGATCCCTAAGCGGTAGTACCGCTGGGGGCGACGGTAGTACCGCTCCTGCGGCACTACCGCTCGTATACTGAGTACCCCTGGCCAGTGTTTGGTAGTACCGCCTAAGCGGTAGTACCGCTCGGCTGCGGGCAGAGCACATAACGGTTGGATTTGTGGGAGACCTATTTAAGGGGCTTTCTTCCCCAATGGTTCCCCATCTGTGAGCAAGCTCTCTCTCCTCCATTGTTGACTCTCTAAAGCTTGCCTTACTCTCAATCCCTCCAATGATTCTTGCTAGTTCTTGAGGGAAAAGAGAGAGGAGATCTAGATCTACGTTTCCACCAATCACTTTCTCCTCTATGTGAGGGGAACCCCTTGGATCTAGATCTTGGAGTTCTCCGTGTTCTCTTATTCGTTCTTCCTCTCATTTTCCTCCCTAGCATTAGTTGCTTTGGTGGGATTTGGGAGAGAAGGACTTGGGCACTCCGTGTGCCCTTGCCATTGCATTTGGTGCATCGGTTTGAGTTCTCCACGGTGATACGTGGAAGTGAAAGTTGAGAAGCTTGTTACTCTTGGGTGTTTGGGCACCCTAGAGCTTGTTCCTCTTGGGTGCCTTGGTGCCCTAGACGGTTGGTGTTGTCGGAGCTCAATCATTGTGGTGTAAAGCTCCGGGCAAGCGCCGGGGTCTCCAATTAGGTTGTGGAGATTGCCCCGAGCAAATTGACGGGTACCGGTGACCGCCCCCAAGGGTTGCCAAAGTGTACGGGTTCGGTGACCGCCCCCAAGGGTTGCCATTTGTACGGGTTCGGTGACCGCCCTCAAGGGTCCCTTAGTGGAATCACGGCATCTTGCATTGTGCGAGGGCGTGAGGAGATTACGGTGGCCCTAGTGGCTTCTTGGAGAGCATTGTGCCTCCACACCGCTCCAAACGGAGATTAGCATCCGCAAGGGTGTGAACTTCAGGATACATCGTCGTCTCCGCGTGCCTCGGTTATCTCTTACCCGAGCCCTTTACTTATGCACTTTACTTTGTGATAGCCATAGTGTTTCTTGTTATATATCTTGCTATCACTTAGTTGTTTATCTTGCTTAGCATAAGTTGTTGGTGCACATAGGTGAGCCTAGTCGTTTTAGGTTTCGTGCTTGACAAATTAAACGCTAGTTTTATTCCGCATTTGTTCAAGCCTTAACCGTAATTATTTTAAAGCGACTATTCAACCCCCCTCCCCCTCTATGCGACATCCACGATCGTTCATACGTGTATCAAACTGAGAGACAAGTACAGAGACCACACACGCACCCACACTCTAGAAGCATCCCGAGGGACACCTGTCCTGGAAAAAGTGCAGAAAGAGCCCTGACAAACAGAAAAATTACAAAGAGGTCCTTGCAGGCCCTCACGCACAACCACCAAGCCAACCAAGCCACCTGCCGCTGCTGAACTCCAGCGCCGCCACAACGCCACTGGAGATGAAGAAAGCGAGTCGTCCGCAAACCCAAGGCCAAACGGGGCTCGATAGCAGCCAAGCTGCGTTGAAGTACCGCAGTAGTCATCCGGCAGCAGCGCCGGAATCGAAGCCGTAGATCGAACATCGGCGGGGAAGCATCCCCGAGCCACCGCAACCCCGTATATATTTGATTTGGAGCGAGCACATGCCAAACCGGTCACCGACGTGATCTGGTTTCGTCGAGAAGCCGTCGTCCTCCACTACAACCGTTTCCTCCTCCTCCTCCGCGCTGAGGCAAGAGAATGACTCGCCGTCGTCGGGGTCGATGTAGACCGAGTTGACCGTATTGTACATCTCGCCCGGAGTACCAACCAGCTTGCGGTGCCTCGCGGCGAGAGGGCCGCACCTGCTGCCACCAGCAGCCGTGGCGCAGGGTTCCTCGCCGGCGCGGAAGGAGTCGGTCTGCGGGTCCCGGCAGGATGGCCATGGCCAGGGTATCACGGCCGCCGTGGAGGAGTCGCTAGCGAGGCTGGAGGACCTGGAGAAGATGGAGGTGAGGGCACCTTTCTTGCCCATGGGATCAACCGGATGGAGCGAACAATGCAGTGGATGAGCTCGATCGACTCGAGACCGCAGTGCCTGCTTAGGATGCTTAGGAAGTAGTTGCGGAGAGAAGAAGAGAGAGGTGTGCAATTAAGGAAGAGAGGGGAAGAACACATGGGCAGTATTTATGTAGTCTGTGTGCAGAGTAAGTAGAGACTGAGAGAGCAGGAATTTTTTCTGGAAATACTACTTTTTTTTCAACAAATTCGGAAAATAAGATCGAAAAATCAGATATTGCAAAAATAGCACACGGTTGTCCTCCCGTTGGACGAAACATACGTTTCGTTCTACTATTGGACGAAACATGGATGTTTCGTTGTACCGTTGGACGAAACAATGGTTTCGTTGTACCTCTGGACGAAATATCTCTGGATGCATGCTACGGTGCTTCGTTCATTGGAAGAACGAAACATGCCTGCCTGCTACAGTGCCCCGCACCGGATACCCTTGCTGCACCGGAGCTCCCCTGCCCGAACCCTCACGCCAACAGGACCGCATCGACGAGGAGAATCCATTCAGATGAAGAACGACTCGAACCGTGCATCGTGGAGGATGAATTTCGCCGTTCAATCTACATCGACCGCCGCAAGCCTGCGTCGCGTTCGGCAATAAATTTTCTAATTACTCGCACCCATCTACTCATCTAGATGCCGCCAACCTCCTAGACATTGCCCCTTATCCTATTGTTGTCGTTGGCCACGCGCATAGGGACATTTCTGATCCAGTACCTACACACCAAGATATAGATGTGAGCACTTCACCAACAACCTAGCCAACCCAACAGTGCAAATAAATTTTAGATCGCAAAATATGACTCTGGAAAACTCATTCAGCAATAAATGTTCAGATTTTTCCATGACGAGCCGCAGCTGTAATAGTAAATGCTTGTAGTCATAGTGTTGTTTTTTCTTTTTCTTTCTGTTAACTGTCCATGATTTAGAAACTATTGGTGGCTACAAGTATCCAAAATACTTGTAGTAAGTTTCTGTAGTGTTTGTTTGCATCATTGTACCTTGCTTGTTTCATGGCTAAACAGACATTAGTTGTAGGAATGATCATTGTACCTTGCTTCATGATCTATTTAGCACTACAGATCATGCTAGCCGAGGTGTGCGGGTCCGGTGTGTACGTACATGTAGAAAGCCGTCGGCCACACAAGTCCTGATGCATGCATGCACTAGGTAGCCTTGCCATGCACGTATGAAGTCAATCTAGCATAATGCATGCACTAGTGCGTGTGTATATAAACTTCTGTCCCTATGCGCGTGGCCAACAACAACAATAGGATAGGGGCAATGTCTAGGAGGTTGGCGGCATCTAGATGAGTAGATGGGTGCGAGTAATTAGATTTTTTTTTGCCGAACGCGACGCGGGCTTGCGGCGGTCGATGTAGATTGAACGGCGAAATTCATCCTCCACGATGCACGGTTCGAGTCGTTCTTCATCTGAATGGATTCTCCTCGTCGATGCGGTCCTGTTGGCGTGAGGGTTCGGCCAGGGGAGCTCCGGTGCAACAAGGGTATCCGGTGCGGGGCAATGTAGCAGGCAGGCATGTTTCCTTTTTCCAGTGAACTAAACATGCACTGTAGCATGCAGTTTCGTCCAGGGGTAGGACGAAACTGATATTTCGTCCAGGGGTACAACGAAACCATCGTTTCGTCCCAACGAAACATCCATGTTTCGTCCAACAGTAAAACGAAACGTATGTTTCGTCCAACGGGAGGACGACCGTGTGCTATTTTTGTAATATCTAATTTTTCAATCTTATTTTCCGAATTTGTTGAAAAAAAAGTAGTATTTCCAAAAAAATATCCTGCAGATCGCTCTGCAGTCATGTAACTTCGGGCCACTGGTATGTGGGCCAGCTTATTAGAGGACCGTCATGTCAGTGACTTAAGTTAGTGAATCTCAATACATGAGTGCGATGCAACGCAAGATGCCTTTCCAAATCCTTCAGAGCTATATATGCACACAAAAAAAAAAAATCAGCACTAAACATACTTATAGAATAACTAATCTGAGATAAGATTAGATGTATCTGGCTCAGATATCACACGTTTCAGCACTTTGGCACCACTTGTATACGGTGAAAACGAGTTCCTGTTTTATAGGAGAGTGGGGGACCACTGCCGTTTTAAGATTAAAGAAAAACAAAAAGGTGAATACGCCATAAACGTATCCAATGTAAAGGTAATGGCTATGTACAAAACAACAACGGTACATCAAGATGAGAAGCTAATTCTGGCGGGAAAGCCACCTCAAGGTGCTACTTAGGCTCCAGTGAAAATGTGGCAGTTTCTATCCTTCCAAATGTGTAAAGCACATACAGCAGAACATGACGAAACCCCATGTTGTCCTTTGGGGAAACGTATCCTTCTACGTGAACCACTCACCGGTTTTAAAAAATGAAAAAAAAAATCACCATAAACATGTCCGCGATTTTTTTAATAAAAACTCACGAATTCCAAAATAATTCACACAAACTCGAGAAAATGTTCACAAATTTGAAAAAAGTTGCGGATTCAAAAAATGTTAAAGAATTCAATAATTATTCACGGATTCAAAAATTGTAAAAATTACAAATTTGAAAAGTGTTCGCGAACTTGAAAAACAATCATGGGAACTTGAAAATATGTTCGTGGATTAAAAAGATTTGTGAATTCAAAAATATCACAAACTTTAAAAATGATCGTGAATTTGAAAAAAGTTTAGGTGAACATGAAAAATGTTCACGTATTCAAAAAATGATTGGGAATTTCAAATTGTTCATTAATTTGAAATATGTTCGCTAATTGGAAAATGCAAACTCGAAAAGGTGTTCACGGATTCAAAAAAATGTCCTCGGGTTAAAAAACAATTCGAGAATTCAAAAAAGTGCTCACAAATTTGAAAAATGTTCACGGATTGTTTAGTGAATAAAAAAACTCATAAATTGAAATGGAATAAAAACACATAAACACAAAATTTTAAATAAGAAAAACCAATGAAACCATACAGAAACACAGAATAGAAAGGAAAAGGTAATAGAAAACCAGAAAACCGGAAAAACCAAACCCTAAGATAGACAAAATCGATCAAGAACAAAACCTGCATGAACGCCCCGTAGCAAGTGCAACTGGGCCAGCCCACGCTCGCACTACAGTAAGCGAGTCGCCCGTAGCACTCGCTACAAGTGATACTTATCATTTGCGGCGAGAGACCCAAGCACTGTAGGGTAACAAATTTTTAGATCAAGAACAAAACCTGCACACCTAGCCCCCGTTCCGGTGGTACGTCTAGCATCGTCCGTGGGCGTGTGGAGGTGTGTCTCCGGCGGATCTGTCTTTGGTGGATTTGCTCGGATTTGGTCGTCGTTCGTCTATGTACGTGTGTCTTCAAGTTGGATCCTTCTGATCTACGCTACTTTTCAACGGCGGCGGTTGCTGTTCTGGTGCGTTGGTCTTATGGGGCCTTAGCACGACGACTTCCCGACTGTCTACTACAACAAGTTTTGCCCGGCTCCGGCGAGAGAGGGGTGATGACAGCGGCGCGCCTTCGGCTCGCTTTAGTGTTTGTAGTCATCGCTAGGTGGTCTACGGATCTGGATGTAATTTTTATTATTTCTAGTATTCGTTGTACTACCATGATTGGAGATGAATAGATTGGAAGTTTTTCCCGAAAAAAAAAGAACAAAACCTGCACCAACGCCCCGTAGCAAGTGCAACTGGGCCAGCCCACGCTCGCACTACAGTAAGCGAGTCGCCCGTAGCACTCGCTACAAGCGATACTATCATTTGCGTCGAGAGACCCAAGCACTGTAGGGTAACCATCTTTTTTTGAGAAAAAAAATGTAGGGTAACCAATGAGCTGTAGCGAAATGGAAATATGGCAACCTTGTACTGTAGCGATCCGTCTCTGTGGCGAAAAAATTGAGACCACTTTTTGAAAAGCAAACACCTTTCAAAATTTCTGAATATATTTGGAAATTTCGAACTTTTTTAATAGGAAACAATTTTTTGTAACGCTATTTAAAAAAAATCCAAACAAATTTAGAAAACAGGAACATTATTTGAAATTCTCCTACATTTATTGATAACACGTACATTTTTGAGTTTTTGAATAAATGTTTAAAACTGCATTTTAAAAAAATATAACAATAATTGAAAACACAAACAGTTATTTTGAAAAGCATTTTTTAATTTTTTGTTCGTTTTGAAATGTGAACAAATTTTGAATATTGCAAACATAATTTGAATTTTTTTACATTTTCTGGAAAATCTGAATATATTTTTGAAAATTCTGATTATTTTTTAAAATCCTTTTTTTAAAGTATAAATATAAAAGGGAAATATGCAAAAAAATGTAAAATCGCACAATAACAAAATAGAAAGAGAAAGAAGCGAACAGAAAAAGAAAACAAAAAAAAACAAAAAAACTAGTTCAAAGAAGCCTATAGAAGGTTGAAAACAGGTAAAGCCGGATAGGAAAAGTTCCCAAAACAGAACGAACAAGAACAGTTAACTGTTTTTTCTTGAGCACCACAAGAACAGTTAACTGTTAACTGCGCCAGCCAAGTGCACTCGACCCTGTGCGTTTGGTCAAAGAAAACCGTTCCGGAAGTTTATTTTTAGTATCAATCTGCATCAGTTGGGTCAGCCCATCTCGTGTCGATTTTCGTATAAAACAGGTTTTCCACTATTTGGGCTCCAAAAACTTCGCGAGTGCTATTTCTCGTTTCATGCAAGTCGGTAGCTTCTCTCACATGAATGAACAAATCTTTCGCATAGCAATAGGGCCAGTCGTTTTCTGTTTTTTTCGCTCGCTGGCTCGTGATACGCGCTCGCTCGGGATCGCTTCGCTGTTGTTTTTTGTTTTCTTTTCACTTTTCGGTTTATTTATTTCTTCACAAGTTTTCTTAGTTTTTTTTTCTTTCGCATATTTTCTTCGTTTCTTTATCATTTCTTTTCTTTTCTTTGTTTTCTTTGATTTGTTTTTGTTTTTATTGGTTTTCAACGATTTATTTCTTTCTTTTCTTCTTCTTTTTTCGGTTTTCTTTCGTGTATCTTTCTTGTTTTTCATCGTTTGTTTTGTTTCTTTCTCGGTTTCCGTTGTTTTCCATTCTTTTCTTTTTTTGAAATGGAACACTCGTATTCCATTAAGGCTAGGCCAGATCGCCGGCCACCAAACGACTTACATCATCCGGGTAGCGCACGTCCCATACAGCATGGAAATCGTGGACTTCCCCTGCACCCTTTGCAGCAAGCAAATGGGCAACCTGATTACATGCCCTTGGGCTGAATTCAACACACTTTTGGATAAAAGACATGGAAAGCAAATATTTAATCTCTAGGAACAACTGACCCAGTCTTGAACCGTCATAAGTATTGGATGTCACCGCCGTCACAATGTTTTGGCAATCAGTGGCGATAATGATTCTGCCAATGCCCCTCTGTTCTGCAATGTTGAGTGTGTTCTTTACCGCAATTGCTTCCGCGTGCATCGCCTGGCTAACATAGCTTAGATGGCCGGTTGCAGCAAAAATCAAGTCACCATCATGGTCCCGTGCTACAGCTCCCCATCCGCCATCAGCTCTTGCAGGTGAGAACGCACCATCACAGTTGATCATGACATAATCCTCCGGAGGAGGGCGCCATTTCTGAACAGTGGTTGGGCTTGCAGAATTTAGGACAGTAGTTTGGCTCTTCCATGCAGCTGCGTATCTTTTCACCTAGAACTGAAGTTCATCAGTCGACATGCGTTTCTCACGATGATTCTCTTTGTTTCTCTCTGTCCACCAACGCCACATCAGTGCCACTACAAGTCCCTGACGATCCACTGGTAAAGCAAGTACACTATGGATTACACGCAGTGGGCTGTCACACTCAGCAAGGTGGAGACGCACATCCTCCATTTCCAAAGCCCGCCATACTTGCTTCACTTCTTTGCATTTGAAAAATAGGTGCCCACCATCTTCAAACAAACGTTTGCATACCACACATCTTGTGTCAGTCTCCACACCTCGCCTCTCTATGTTCATCAGCATTGGATGGCTATTATGGCCCAACCTCCACAAAAAGTGATGTACCCTCGGCGGACACACAAGCTTCCAAAGACCTCTCCATGTATCTGTCCTCCAATTGTCTCCACCTGATGCTTGTCCTCTTTCATGCGATTGTTGCCTGCGCCCAATGTCAATCATTACCCGATATGCAGATTTCACTGAAAATAGCCCCTTACTGTCGAAGTGCCAGGCTAGGAAATCTTCTCCTTGCTCACTGATTGGAATTTGTAGAATTTTGCGGGCATCGTCAGGGCTGAATGTTTGATGTACTAGACCTTCGTCTCAACTTCCATTGACAGGGTCCATAAGTTCGCTTACACGTGTGAGAAGGTTGTTCCCTTGGTGTGTCGCCGGTCGTCTAGTTACACCGCGAGGAATCCATGGGTCGTCCCAAATTCTTATGTTTGTACCATCTCCTACTCTCCAGATCAGCCCCTGTTTTAGAAGGTTTATACCTTTGAGAATTGAACGTCATACATAGCTCATACCATTCATTGGCACGGCGTCCAGAATGTCCCCAGTTGGAAAATACTTTGCTCGCATCACCCTTGCACAAAGGGATTCAGGTGCTTTCAAAAGGCGCCATCCTTGGCGGGACAACAAAGCCATATTGAAATCATGCAAGTCCCGGAAACCAAGACCTCCTTCCTCCTTACCGAGCTTCATCTTTTCCCATCCGACCCAATGCATCCTCTTATCATTATCATTCTGCGACCACCAGTAATTGCAGATAAGTTGGCTTATGCTATCACAGAGACTCTTTGTCAAATCAAAACAAGTCATTGCATATGTGGGTATTGCTTGGGCCACCGCCTTTATAAGTATTTCCTTCCCTGCTATTGATAAGATATTTTCCTTCCATCCCTGGATTCTCTTCCAAATCTTTTCCTTGATATATTCAAAGCATTGCACCTTATTATGACCAATATATGTTGGCAGCCCAAGATACTTGCCTCCGCTCGCTTCAGCTGTTAGACCAAGCTCTTGCATGACCACATCCTTGACACTTCTCCTTGTATTTGTGCTAAACATGATGGACGACTTGTCTCTATTTATAACCTGGCTAGAACATGCTTCATAGACCTACAGTATGTGGTTTATTGTCCATGCAGCATTCTCGTTCGCCTCAAGGAGAAGTAGTGAGTCATCCGCGAACAAGAGATGCGACACGGCAGGGGCTTCTGGTGCCAGCTTGATCCCCTGGATCTGTCTGGCGCCTTCTGCCTGTGAAATTAAAGTGGATAGGCCCTCCGCACAAAGGAGAAAGAGATATGGTGATATTGGATCACCTTGACGCAAACCCCTCCCTGGATGAATTGTTTCTATAAGAGCTCCATTTATCCGGAACCTGTAGCTCACCGTGCTCACACACTTCATAATCAAACTGACAAATTGTGTGCAGAAACCCATCTTGTTCATCATGCCTTCCAAAAAAGACCACTCTATCCGATCATAGGCCTTACTCATATCAAGTTTTAATGCCATGTATCTAACCTTGCCCTTTCTCTTTCTCTTCATGAAATGAGACATCTCGTAAGCAAGAATTGTGTTATCCGAAATCAGCCGCCTAGGAACGAAAGCACTTTGGTTTGGGGAAATTAACTCATCAAGAATGCACTTCAACCGGTTCGCCAACACCTTGGACACGAGCTTGTAGACAACATTGCAGAGGCTTATAGGGCGTAGATCTTTCAATCGGTCTGGTTTACGCACCTTTGGGATGAGTACAACAATAGTTTCATTCCACCCCTCCGGTATACTGCCGCCTCGCAAAACTTGCAACACCTCAAGTACCACTGCCTCGCCAACCGTCCCCCAAAACGTCTTATAAAAAATCGTCGGCATGCCATCAGCACCAGGGGCTTTAAGAACCCCAATGCTATCCAGCGCCTCCTGGACCTCCTTTGCCGTAAACTCTGCCATTAACATTTCATTCATACGCTGCGTCACCCGGACTGGGACATGGTCTGTGATCTGATCCACCTCCATACCTGCCACATGAGTAAATAGTGAGGAAAAATAATTAGTTACGAGGGCCTTTAAGCCCTCCTCCCCTTCTACCTCCACCCCGTCATCTCCTTTCAGTTTGGTAATGGTGTTCATCCACTTCCTCTCCGATGCCGTTGCGTGAAGGAACGAAGTGTTTCGGTCCCCTTTCTCAAGCCAATCTGCATGGGCCCTTTGTTTCTAGAAGACCTCGAGCTGGTCTTCAAGCCTTTCCAACTTGAATTGAATTACTTGTTCTCTTGCAAGGTTAGCCTGGGTAACCGACAGCAACCTACACTTCTCAAGATCTATCTTCAGTTTTTTAATCCGCTGTTGGAGGTCGCCTAGTACTTCTCTGCTCCATCGGTGCAACTCCTTTGAGACTAATCGCAACCCATCAGCAACTGTTGTGTTGTTCATTAACCTTGCTTTTCCCCACGCCTCATCAACTATCGATGCACAGTCCTCCTCCAACAGCCAGCGCGCCTCAAATCTTTTATTCACACCGGGATCTCTTGCTCGCCAACGCCTAGCTGCACCATCAACTTGCACAACAATGGGCCGGTCGTCAGAGTGTTCAGGGTCCCCATTAATAATTTTATAGCCAGGAAAACGGGAACACCAACTGTGATTTGCCACTGCCCTATCAAGCCGTTCACGAATATAACCATCAACACGGTAATTATTATTACGCCAAGTGAAAACATCACCCTCGAAACCCAAATCATTCAAATTACAAAAGTTGAGTGCATTACAAAAGTTATCCATGTATCGCTGGGGTCTAATGTTACCGCCTTGATTTTCATGGGTGTATAGAATCTCATTGAAGTCGCCCACACAAAGCCAAGGTAGATCAATCTGCCCATACAGTGTCCGAAGAAGTTTCCATGTGTCCTCTCGCAGTTCTGGCTTTGGCTCCTGCTACTTGTAGCTTGCGTTGGTATTATCCCCGAAGAGGAAGGGATGATGCAGCACAGTAGAGATAAGTATTTCCCTCAGTTATGAAACCAAGGTTATCGAACCAGTAGGAGAATCACACAACACCTCGTTAGCAATACCTGCACACAAACAACAAACCCTTGCACCCAACGCAAACGAGGGGTTGTCAATCCCTCGGCGGTAAATTGCAAGATTAAATTGTATATGATAGATTGATAGATTGAAACAAAAATACAAAATAAAATAAATAAAAGAAAATGACAGCAATATTTTTAGGGTTTTAGTAATATGATTTAGATAGACCCATAGTTTTCACTAGAGGCTTCTCTCAAGAAAATAACATACGGTGGGTAGACAAATTACTATTGGGCAACTGATAGAAAAGCAAATAATCATGACGATATCCAAGGCAATGATCATGTATATAGGCATCACGTCCAATACAAGTAGACCGACTCCTGCCTGCATCTACTACTATTACTCCACACATCAACCGCTATCCAGCATGCATCTAGTGTATTAAGTCCAGAGTAATGCCTTAAGAACGATGACATGATGTAGACAAGATAAACTCACGTATGAATAAACCCCATCTTTTACCCTTAATAGCAACGATACATACGTGTCATGTCCCTTTCTGTCACTGGGATTGAGCACCGCAAGATCGAACCCATTACAAAGCACCTCTTCCCATGGCAAGATAAATCAACTCAGTTGGCCAAACCAAATCAATAGATCGGAGAAAAAATACGAGGCTATAATAATCATGCATAAAAGAGTGCAGCAAAGACTCAAATATATTCATGGATAATCTGATCATAAACTCACAATTCATCGGATCCCAACAAACACACCGCAAAAAGTGATTACATCGGATAGAACTCCAAGAACATCGAGGAGAACATTGTATTGAAGATCAAAAAAAGAGAAGAAGCCACCTAGCTACTAACTATGGACCCGAAGGTCTATGATAAACTACTCACACATCATCGGAAGGGCAGCAACGTTGATGTAGAGCCCCTCCGTGATCGATTCCCCCTCCGGCGGAGTACTGCAGAAGGCCTCCAGATGGGATCTCTCTGGAACAAAAACTTGCGGTGGCGGAAAAAGTATTTCGTGGACTCCCCTGAGGGTTTCTGATTTTTTCTGAATTTATAGTGCTGGAATTAGGTCAAATGGAGCAAAGGGGGGCCCACGAGGCACCAGGGCGCGCCTGCCCCCCACCCCCCCAGGCGCGCCCTGGTGGCTCATGGCCACCTCCTGGGTCTTCTTGCCCTCTCCCGAAGCTTCTAGTGTTTATCTTGGCCAATAAAAAATCTCCAAAAAGTTTCGTGGCATTTGGACTTCGTTTGGTATTGATTTTCTGTAAAACAAAAACAGGTCAGAAAACAGCAACTGGCACTGGGCACTAAGTTAATAGGTTAGTCTCCAAAAATGATATATAATTGCTGTAAATGCTTATAAAAACATCCAAGATTGATAATATAATAGCATGGAACAATAAAAAATTATAGATACGTTGGAGACGTATCAGCATCCCCAAGCTTAATTCCTGCTCGTCCCCGAGTAGGTAAATGATAAAAACAGAATTTTTGATGTGGAATGCTGCCTAACATATTCATCACATATTCTTTTCTTTTATAGCATGGACATTTGGATTTGAATGATTCAAAGCAATAGTCTATAGTTTGACATGAAAACATAGATACTCAAGCATACTAACAAGCAACCATGTCTTTCAAAATATCAACGCTAAAGAAAGTTATCCCTAGCCCATTATGCTCAATCATTGATCCATTCATGAAACACACTCGAACATTAGCTACATCCAATGCACAAGTATGACAATAGTGCTCTCTAGTTGGTGCTTTATAAGAGAAGATGGAGACTCAAATAAAAATAAAAATTGCATAAAAGTAAATAGATAGGCCCTTCGCAGAGGGAAGCAGAGATTTTTCAAATGTGCCAGAGCTCAAAGCTTAAATTAGAGAGATAAAAAATATTTTGAGAGGCATGCTTTTCCTGTCAACGAAAACGACCGAGAATTCCGAATATTTTCCATGCTACACACATCATAGGTGGTTCCCAAACAGAAAGTAAAGTTTATTTCCTTTCCACCATTTCTTTCACAATCCATGGCTAGACGTATCCATGGGTGCCCTCCATACCAACACTTTCCAAGGAATTTTGTTGTTATTAATTTTGATTTCATTGTGGGACTGGGCATCCCTATTACCAACCATACTCTCGTGCAATGACAAGTGAATAAACACTCATCGTGAGAATAACACACCTAGCAGGGAAAAAATTGGCCATCCCCTGCCGCTTCATGAGCGGTACGGGCACACAAAACAGAAAAATTATTTTGAAAATTAGAGTTGGCACACGCAAATTTACTTGGAACGGCATTGAAATACCGTATATAGGTAGATATAGTGGACTCATTTGGCCCAACTGGGTTTAAGGATTTTCGATGCACAAGCAGTATTTCCTCTTAGTACAAATGAAGGCTAGCAAATAGATTTAGAAGCAACCAACCAAAAAACGAAAATGGTCATAAACATGCATTGAACATAACTAACACCGAATAATGCACCATAAGTAGGATATAATTTCTTTGCATAACTATTGACTTGACGTGCATGCATAGGGAATCACAAACCTTAACACTAATATTCTTACTAAATCACAATTACTCAGTGACATGACTCACATATCATCATCTCCATATCGCAAAACTATTGCAAGGAATCACACTTATCATATCCAATGATCTATATAAAAGTTTTTATTATACCCCTCTTGAATATTCATCACTTTGGGACCAAATTCATATCTTGTGCAAATTACCGTTACTATTGTCAACTCTCAAAAAGATTTAAGTGAAGCATGAGAGTGCAAATATTTCTTCAAAATATCAATCTTATCAATTCTCAAAATAATATAAGTGAAGCATGAGAATTTATTTCTTCAAAATTTTAATCTTGTCAATTCTCAAAATAATATAAGTGAAGCATGAGAATTCATTTCTTCAAAATTTCAATCAACTCTCAAAATAATATAAGTGAAGCATGAGATTTTATTTCTTCAAAATTTAGCCACCATCATGCTCAAAAAGATTTAAGTGAAGCACTAGAGCAACTGCCTATCTCAAAAAATTTAAGTGAAGCACATAGAGTATTCTAACAAATTATGATGATAAACGTGTGGCTCTCTCAAGATAGGTGTGTTCAGCAAAGATGATTGTGACAAACTAAAAAACAAACAAAGCAAAGACTCATATAATACAAGACGCTCCAAGCAAAACACATATCTTGTGACGAATAAAAATATAGCTCCAAGTAAAATTACCGATGGTTGGTAGAAGAAAGAGGGGATGCCTTCCGGGGCATCCCCACGCTTAGACGCTTGAGTCTTCCTTGAATATTACCTTGGGGTGCCTCGGGCATCCCCAAGCTTAGGCTTTTGCTACTCCTTATTCCTTCATCCATCGTGATCTCACCCAAAACTTGAAAACTTCAATCACACAAAACTCAACAAAACCTTCGTGAGATCCGTTAGTATAACAAAATAAATCACTACTTAGGTACTGTTGCAAACCCATTCATATTTTATTTTTGCATTATACCTACTGTATTCTAACTTTGGCTTATACCCCCCGATACAATCCATAGTTCCATCAAAACAAGCAAGCAACACATCAAAAAACAGAATCTGTCAAAAACAGAACAGTCTGTAGCAACCTATTTAAAAGCCATACTTCTGTAACTCCAAAAATTCTGAAAAATTAGAAAAACGTGGGAAATTCATATAACAATACTGTGTAAAAATTTCAGATTTTTTTGACGCTCCAGTACAGAAACAAAATTCGGGCACTGGACGCAAAACTTTATGTTTTCCAAACAGCATCAATTATACTATCTTCCAAATCATCCCAAAGGCTTTACTTGGCACAAACACTAATTAAAAACACAAAAACACAATCATACCAGTAGCATAATTGTGAAAACACACCATAACAGAAAAACAAATTATTTTATTCATTGGGTTGCCTCCCAACATGCGCTATTGTTTTATGCCCCTAGCTAGGCATAATGCATAATTTCAAGTATTGTCATCTTTCATCCCCAAGTCCTTTTTGATTAAATCCTCAAAAGATTTTCTCATTAATTATCTACCTTCGTGCTCTTTCTTCGTAGTGGGTGAGCTTAGGTAATTGAAGGGGCTTTGATTAGTAACTTTAACATTCATAACTTCAAACTCAGGATCATCACCATAAACGTCCTCATATAAAACATGTATTTCATCATCAATAGGATCTCTAGCCGTACTCTCGAACCACTCTTTACTAAATACCTCATCAATTCCTTTGGTAACCCATTCAAATTTATCACAAGCATGGTGGTACATAGTTTTAATTATTTCGGTGTATGGAACTCTCCTTCTAATGTTTTCACCATAAGCAAAGTAATCTTTAGATTCCAACCTACGAATAGTGTCTTTATCATGAAGGATTTCCTCTACAGGGGGATGCTCAAATTTTATTTTGTAAAAGGAGAAAATATCCCTAGCTTCCCGGATTATATAATCAAATTCATGCATAAGGATTATAGTGGCAATTTTCTTAGCCCTAGGATCATGGATGTTGGGAAGTTCATAAAATATTTTTTGTAAGGCGGGGTGGATATGCAAAAAAATTCTTTCTAATTTAACCACAAGCATTGCAATATCATCCACATAACAATTTGTTTTATCAAGAATGGATCCATTAACTATTGGTATAACTCCCGCACAATTAAAGAACTCCTGAATAATATTTTTCCTTATGACGTTACCACTTCCCACATGATAAACTTTAGTTTTAAAATTAGTGGGGGAGATAGTCTCCGGAGGGTCATGATTAAGATCAAAAGAGTGTGTTTTGTCTCCAAGAGAGTCACTACCACTATCCTCACTAACACTTTCAATCACAACTTTCTCAAATTCAGACATGATAACAGTTTCAAGCAAAGCAAACAAGAAAAAGGCAAAAAGGCAAACGGAAAATATTTTTGTATTTTTGTAAAAACGTTTTAGAAGTGGGGGAGATGAAAACGAGAGGCAAATGGCAAATAAAGTAAATGCAAGGAGATGAGAGTTTATTCAAAGGCACTTGATAGATGTTGATGATGTCTCCCCGGCAACGGCGCCAGAAATTCTTCCTGCTACTTGTAGCTTGCGTTGGTATTATCCCCGAAGAGGAAGGGATGATGCAACACAGTAGAGATAAGTATTTCCCTTAGTTATGAAACCAAGGTTATCGAACCAGTAGGAGAATCACACAACACCTCGTTAGCAGTACCTGCACACAAACAACAAACCCTTGCACCCAACGCAAACGAGGGGTTGTCAATCCCTCGGCGGTAAATTGCAAGATTAAATTGTATGTGATAGATTGATAGATTGAAACAAAAATACAAAATAAAATAAATAAAATAAAATGGCAGCAATATTTTTAGGGTTTTAGTAATATGATTTAGATAGACCCGGGGGCCATAGTTTTCACTAGAGGCTTCTCTCAAGAAAATAGCATACGGTGGGTAGACAAATTACTGTTGGGCAATTGATAGAAAAGCAAATAATCATGACGATATCCAAGGCAATGATCATGTATATAGGCATCACGTCCAATACAAGTAGACCGACTCCTGCCTGCATCTACTACTATTACTCCACACATCAACCGCTATCCAGCATGCATCTAGTGTATTAAGTCCATAAAAGAACGGAGTAATGCCTTAAGAACGATGACATGATGTAGACAAGATAAACTCACGTATGAATAAACCCCATCTTTTACCCTTAATAGCAACGATACATACGTGTCATGTCCCTTTCTATCACTGGGATTGAGCACCGCAAGATCGAACCCATTACAAAGCACCTCTTCCCATGGCAAGATAAATCAAGTCAGTTGGCCAAACCAAATCAATAGATCAGAGAAGAAATACGAGGCTATAATAATCATGCATAAAAGAGTGCAGCAAAGACTCAAATATATTCATGGATAATCTGATCATAAACTCACAATTCATCGGATCCCAACAAACACACTGCAAAAAGTGATTACATCGGATAGAACTCTAAGAACATCGAGGAGAACATTGTATTGAAGATCAAAAAGAGAGAAGAAGCCATCTAGCTACTAACTATGGACCCGAAGGTCTGTGGTAAACTACTCACGCATCATCGGAAGGGCAGCAAGGTTGATGTAGAGCCCCTCCGTGATCGATTCCCCCTCCGGCGGAGTACCGGAGAAGGCCTCCAGATGGGATCTCTCTGGAACAGAAACTTGCGGCGGCAAAAAAAGTATTTCGTGGACTCCCCTGAGGGTTTCTGATTTTTTCTGAATTTATAGTGCTAGAATTAGGTCAAACGGAGCAAAGGGGGGCCCACGAGGCACCAGGGCGCGCCTGCCCTCGTGGCCACCTCCTAGGTCTTTTGGCCCTCTCCCGAAGCTTCTAGTGTTTATCTTGGCCAATAAAAAATCTCCAAAAAGTTTCGTGGCATTTGGACTTCGTTTGGTATTGATTTTCTGTAAAACAAAAACAGGGCAGAAAACAGCAACTGGCACTGGGCACTAAGTTAATAGGTTAGTTTCCAAAAATGATATATAATTGCTGTAAATGCTTATAAAAACATCCAAGATTGATAATATAACAGCATGGAACAATCAAAAATTATAGATACGTTGGAGACGTATCAGCTCCCCATACACTCTCATGAATCTCCACTTAAATCCATCCTCCTCTTTTATTATCGCATCAGTATGCATCCGTCCCTTCCACCTCAGCGTGACATCCACATCCCTTTTCCAAAGCAATGCTAATCCACCACTCTTCCCCTCACAATCCTTTGCTATCATATGTGGCATACCCATCTTATACCTGAACTTTTCCATCTTTTTTTCTGTAAGCTTAGTTTCTGAAAGAAAAGGCACATCGGGGTCCTCCCGCTTCTGGAGTGCCAGATGCCCTCGAACTGCCGGGCCATTCCCCAAACCCCGGCAGTTCCAAGCTATGATTTTCATTGGGTCCCGCAGAGCTGTTTTGGGCATCCCCGCTTCGACTTGAGTTGAGTTTCTTGGTGCTTCCCGGTCAACGTGCATCTTTTGCTTCTTGCCGTCCGCATTCTCCTCAGATTCTACCTCTTCATGGCCCCTCTTCTTATCTTTTGGTACATACACTCCCACCTCCTTACTATCTGACCCTGCCCTTGTGTGTGTTTGGCTCCTCCTGGCCTTTCTGTACATGCCCTTTTTGCGTCCCATGTCCTCCTCTGAACTGTTCAATACTGCACCCTTTGGATCGACGTGCATGTCACTATACATGGTACTGTTCACGTAAGGAAGCTTAACTGAATCGCCCACCAGTGAACTGCTGTTCTTTAATTTCACCTCTGCACTACCACTAGGCCAACTGAGCACACTCAAACCATCCGCATGTTCCTTCTGTCCGTTCTTCCCCTCCTTATTTATAGATGTATCCTCCGTTTCCCCCTGAACCTTCTTCTCCTCCAAGACCAGTTTCTTACAGATCTTCTTGATACGTCTCCATCGTATCTACTTTTCCAAACACTTTTGCTCTTGTTTTGGACTCGAATTTGCATGATTTGAATGAAACTAACCCGGACTGACGCTGTTTTCAGCAGAACTACCATGGTGTTATTTTTGTGCAGAAATAAAAGTTCTTGGAATTGGACGAAACTTTTTGGAGATTTTTTATGGAATAAATAAAAAATACTGGAGCAAAGACCCACTGGAGGGGGGCCACCAGGTGTCCGCAAGATCGAACCCATTACAAAGCACCTCTTCCCATGGCAAGATAAATCAACTCAGTTGGCCAAACCAAATCAATAGATCAGAGAAGAAATACAAGGCTATAATAATCATGCATAAAAGAGTGCATCAAAGACTCAAATATATTCATGGATAATCTGATCATAAACTCACAATTCATCGGATCCCAACAAACACACTGCAAAAAGTGAGTACATCAGATAGAACTCCAAGAACATCGAGGAGAACATTGTATTGAAGATCAAAAAGAGAGAAGAAGCCATCTAGCTACTAACTATGGACCCGAAGGTCTGTGGTAAACTACTCACGCATCATCGGAAGGGCAGCAAGGTTGATGTAGAGCCCCTCCGCGATCGATTCCCCCTCCGGCGGAGTACCGGAGAAGGCCTCCAGATGGGATCTCTCTGGAACAGAAACTTGCGGCGGCAGAAAAAGTATTTCGTGGACTCCCCTGAGGGTTTCTGATTTTTTCTGAATTTATAGTGCTGGAATTAGGTCAAACGGAGCATACCCCCAGGCGCGCCCTGGTGGCTCGTGGCCACCTCCTGGGTCTTCTTGCCCTCTCCCGAAGCTTCTAGTGTTTATCTTGGCCAATAAAAAATCTTTAAAAAGTTTCGTGGCATTTGGACTTTGTTTGGTATTGATTTTCTGTAAAACAAAAACAGGGCAGAAAACAGCAACTGGCACTGGGCACTAAGTTAATAGGTTAGTCTCCAAAAATGATATATAATTGCTGTAAATACTTATAAAAACATCCAAGATTGATAATATAACATCATGGAACAATAAAAAATTATAGATACGTTGGAGACGTATCAGCATCCCCAAGCTTAATTCCTGCTCGTCCTCGAGTAGGTAAATGATAAAAACAGAATTTTTGATGTGGAATGTTGCCTAACATATTCATCACATATTCTTTTCTTTTATAGCATGGACATTTGGACTTGAATGATTCAAAGCAATAGTCTATAGTTTGACATGAAAACATAGATACTCAAGCATACTAACAAGCAATCATGTCTTTCAAAATATCAACGCTAAAGAAAGTTATCACTAGCCCATTATGCGCAATCATTGATCCATTCATGAAACACACCCGAACATTAGCTACATCCAATGCACAAGTATGACAATAGTGCTCTCTAGTTGGTGCTTTATAAGAGAAGATGGAGACTCAAATAAAAATAAAAATTGCATAAAAGTAAATAGATAGGCCCTTCGCAGAGAGAAGCAGAGATTTATCAAATATGCCAGAGCTCAAAGCTTAAATTAGAGAGATAAAAAATATTTTGAGAGGCATGCTTTTCCTGTCAACGAAAACGACCGAGAATTCCCAATATTTTCCATGCTAGACACATCATAGGTGGTCCCCAAACAGAAAGTAAAGTTTATTTCCTTTCCACCATTCTTTCACAATCCATGGCTAGCCGTATCCACGGGTGCCTCCATACCATCACTTTCCAAGGAATTTTGTTGTTATTAATTTTGATTTCATTGTGGGACTGGGCATCCCTATTACCAACCATACTCTCGTGCAATGACAAGTGAATAAACACTCATCGTGAGAATAACACACCTAGCATGGAAAATAATGGCCACCCCCTGCCGCTTCATGAGCGGTACGGGCACACAAAACAGAAAAATTATTTTGAAAATTAGAGTTGGCACACGCAAATTTACTTGGAACGGCATTGAAATACCGCATATAGGTAGATATAGTGGACTCATTTGGCACAACTTGGGTTTAAGGATTTTGGATGCACAAGCAGTATTTCCGCTTAGTTCCAGTTCTCTATTAGAAGGAGGCCTTAATATCCCTTAGTTTCCTTATGGACCCCGCTGCCACGGGAGGGTAGGACAAAAGATGTCATGCAAGTTCTTATCGCAAGCACGTATGACTATATATGGAATACATGCCTACATTACATTGATGAATTGGAGCTATTTCTGTGTCGCCCTAGGTTATGACTGTTACATGATGAATGTTATCCAACATGATCACCGATCCAATGCCTACGAGCTTTTCACATATTGTTCTTTGCTAAGTTACTACTGTTGCTACTACTGTCACAATTGCTACAAAACTATTGCTGCTACCGTCACTGTTACTGTTACTATTATTGCTATTGCTATCAAACTACCATACTGCTGTGCTATTGATCACTCTGCTGCAGATATTTAGTCTCCTGGCGTGGTTGAATTGACAACTCAACTACCAATACTTGCAAATATTCTTTGGCTCCCCTTGTGTCGAATCAATAAATTTGGGTTGAATACTCTACCCTCAAAAACTGTTGCGATCCCCTATACTTGTAGGTTATCACTTCTCCGTCACCTTCTCACTATTGTGTGTACTGTTTGTGAGCTTTAGGGGCCTGGTCAGTTCCTTCTCTCCTTCCTTCCCATTTGTTTTATCTTTGCGCCAAGACGGTGCATCACTGCTTGTTGAACCACTCCCCCTGCTATCGAGGAAACCAAGAGGTCTCCCACTTCTCCTCAAGTAACTACCCTGAATGCCATGGCTACCTTCTGTCACCCTCTCCCTTCTTTTCGGTATTCTGTACCCCAACCATTCACCCCATTGCTGCACCTCACCTCTTTTCAGTTTCACAGAGCAAACTTTGTCAACATGGCCAATGATACCGCATGTATAACAATACTCAGGCAAGAACTCGTAAACAAAGTCACACCATTTTAGTTCCTCCTCCTTCTTCTTTCCTGTCAGCATGTCCATCTCTCCTGATTCTTCCTCTTTCTCAACATGTACAGTGATTCCTCTCATCAACGGCTCCCTGATATCGATCCTCACCTTCATCCGTAGCACCCTTCCCATAACTGACTCATCCTCCACCACCATAGCTTCCATGAATTCTCCGACCTGTTCCCCTAGCAATTCATCTGCCTCTGGATTCAGCATACCCAAAGGTAATCCTTTCACCCAGATCCAGAATGGTAGCGAGGCAAACTCATACTCTGCTAGGGTTTTTGTTGGGACATAATCTTCAAAAACCAAAGCATCCCCCTTGAACATCCATGGGCCCTCCTCAAGTGCCTTGCGCTTCCCAGCCGGTTGACTGAATGTAATCATAAAAATATTCTTCCCCATAAATTTGCAGTCCACTCCACGCATCGGGCACCATACACGCCCAACTGAGTTTGCAATTGCTTCTGCCATTGCTGGCTTCTCCGATAGCAGTTTCGCTAGGGCTTGTGGCTCAACAACTCCGACCTTCCCTCTTTCAGTCCATCCAAACTTCACCCTCTTCCATTCCGCCTCCGACAACTTCAAATTCTTCATCAGGCCAGCAACCTTCTCCATCTTCCTGCTGCACTCGTATGAACGACCTTGAACTAGTGAAGAGTGGTGTACGATCACGCGCTTTAGATCACGTGAAAGGCTGACTGTGGATGGGTGTTTAGGATTTGGTGGCGGCGACCCTGAACCAGGAACTCCGATCAAGGGAACACCGAAGTGAGAGGGGACGTGGGAGGGATTAGCGAGAAACTAACAAAGACGAGAACAAGGGAATCACGATCGCCAGGGAGATTTGAGATCGAACAAGGGAATCACAACCGCCTCCGAGATCGCCAGACTAGAACCCTAACCGCTACCAAGAGGGGCGGACTTTGCACTCTGTTGATTTGCGGTGGCTTTCTTGGTTTTTTCTTTTTCTTTTTTATTTGATTTTCGTTGTTTCTTTTTCTTTTTTTGTTGGTTTTCTTTGTCTTTCTTTTGTTCATGTGAAGAAATATTGATCATGTATTTTTAAAATGTTAAACGTGTATATAATTTTTTTTGATATGTATAAATTTTTTGGTCCGCGACGAGGCAAAAAGTGCGTCCCCGCCACCAGCACCTCTCGTGGACCGTGCTGGCCGAATTCTACCGTCTGCTTCGACTCCGTGCGTCGATCGTCGTGTGCTGTTCTCTTTCTCCGACAGCCTGCACGGCCAGATCTTAGAAGGAGTGATGATGCAGGGGAAATCTCAAAGCCAAATCCGATTTATTGAGACCCTAACTACAACTACAGCTATACAAGAGACGTGACGCTCGCCAAACTCAACTCCAGCGGTCGCCCGAAAAGAGAGGGAAGGGGCCGGCGCGAGAAAATTTACAGGGGTTCTACAATAATCTGTTTCGAAGAGAAGGAGAAACATCCAGACTATCCGTCTTTTAGTGGTTGGCTCGACATCATCTCAGTCTCAGTCTCAATCTCAATCTCAACCTTAGATTTCAGATCGGACGGTACATATAGCCCGAAGGCGGGCATATCATCATCACCAACTCGCTTTTTTATAGGAGTAGAGAAAATCTATAGCAACCAATGACTAAGAGCATCTCTAGCAGATCCCGCAACCAGCCGGCCCTCAAAATTTCTTTACGGGACTGCGAGCCCTCTGTTGGGAAACGTAGCATGGGAAACAAAAATTTTCCTACGCACACGCAAGATCTATCCATGGTGATGAGCATCGACGAGAGGGAGAGTGAATCTACATACCCTTGTAGATCGCTAAGCGGAAGCGTTAAGAAACGCGGTTGATGTAGTCGAACGTCTTCGCGATCCAAATCGCAAGTCGTCCCTTGATCGAAACACGATCTAGCATCGAACGGATGGCACCTCCGCGTTCAACACACGTACGGCTTGATGACGTCTTCACCTCCTCGATCCAGCGAGCGATGGTGAAGTAGTAGATGAGTTCCGGCAGCACGACGGCGTGGTGATGGTGGTGAGGAACAATCTCTGCAGGGCTTCGCCAAGCACTACGGAGATTATGACGGGAGGAACTAGAGGGTTAGGGTTGCCGGCACACGGCTTGGGAAATCTTGATGTATCCCGTGTGCTAGCCCTGCCCCTCTATTTATATGTTGAGCCCTGGGGTCTAAACTTGGAGAGAAAGCCTCCACAAGGTCGGTTTTGCCCGCACAAGGTCGGTTTGGCCCGCACGGAAAGAGTCCCACTCGGATTCCAGCAGTACCGCGTACAAGCGGTAGTACCGCTCACGAGCGGTAGTACCGCTTGAGCGGTAGTACCGCTTCACACAAGCGGTAGTACTGCCTTACCAGCGGTAGTACCGCTTAAGGCAGCAGCAAAACTTCCTTTTGCACTTTCCAATATCTCGTGGGCTTTACCCTTTTGGCCCATATAAAGTGTTGCTACACCCGAACACTTCGGTAAACATCCGGAACCCCTTCCGGTGAATTCCGGAACCCTTCCGGAGTCCAAACACTATTATCCCATATATCAATCTTTACCTCCGGACTATTCCGGAGATCCTCGTCATGTCCGGGAGCTCATCCGGGACTCCGAACAACCTTCGGTCACCAACATAACAACTCAACTATACTTATATCGCCACCAAACGTTAAGTGTGTAAACCCTGCGGGTTCGAGAACTATGCAGACATGACCGAGACACCTCTACGGCCAATAACCAATAGCGGGACCTGGATGCCCATATTGGTTCCTACATATTCTACGAAGATCTTCATCGGTTGAACCTCTATGTCAAGGATTCAGTTAATCCCGTATACTGTTCCCTTTGTTCTTCGGTATGTTACTTGCCCGAGATTCGATCGTCGGTATCTCTATACCTAGTTCAATCTCGTTACCGGCAAGTCTCTTTACTCGTTCCGTAATACAAGATCCTGTGGCTAACTCTTTAGTCACTTTGCTTGCAAGGCTTATTGTGATGTTGTATTACCGAGTGGGCCCTGAGATACCTCTCCGTCACATGGAGTAACAAATCCCAGTCTTGATCCATGCCAACCCAACAGACACCCTTGGAGATACCTGTAGAGCACCTTTATAGTCACCCAGTTACGTTGTGACGTTTGATACACACAAGGTATTCCTCCGGTGTCAGTGAGTTGCATGATCTCATGGTCATAGGAACAGATACTTGACATGCAGAAAACAATAGCAATAAACTGACACGATCATATGCTATGTTCGTAGTTTGGGTCTTGTCCATCACATCATTCTCCTAATGATGTGATCCCGTTATCAAATGACATCTCATGTCTATGGCTAGGAAACCTTAACCATCTTTGATCAATGAGCTAGTTAACTAGAGGCATACTAGGGACACAGTGTTGTCTATGTACCCACACATGTATTTGAGTTTCCAATCAATACAATTATAGCATGGATAATAAACGATTATCACGAACAAGGAAATATGATAATAACTAAATTATTATTGCCTCTAGGGCATATTTCCAACAGTCTCCCACTTGCACTAGAGTCAATAATCTAGTTCACATCACCATGTGATTTACATTGTTCTAACACCCAATGAGTTCTGGGGTTTAATCATGCTTTGCATGTGAGAGAGGTCTTTAGTCAACGGGTCTGCGACATTCAGATCCGTGTGTACTTTGCAAATCTCTATGTCATACTGTAGACACTGCTACCACACTCCACTTGGAGCTATTCCAAATGGCTGCTCCACTATATGTATCCTGACTGCTACTCAGGGTCGTCCGGATAGGTGTCAAAGCTTGCATCGATGTAACCCTTTACGACGAACTCTTTATCACCTCCATAATCGAGAAATATTTCCTTAGTCCTCTAGTTACTAAGGATAATCTTGACCGCTGTCCAGTAATCCACTCCTGGATCACTCTTGTACCCCTTGACAGAATCATGGCAAGGCACACATCAGGTGCGGTACACAGCATGGCATACTATACAGAGCCTATGGATAAGGCATAGGGGACGACCTTCGTCCTTTCTCTTTCTTCTGCCGTGGTTGAGCTTTGAGTCTCACTCAACTCCACACCTTACAAATCAGGCAAGAACTCTTTCTTTGACTGATCCATTTTGAACTCTTTCAAAATCTTGTCAAGGTATGTACTCATTGAAAGTTTTATCAGACGTCTTGATCTATCTCTATAGATCTTGATGCCCAATATTTAAGTAGCTTCATTCCAGGTCTTCCTTTCAAAAACTCCTTTCAAACGACCCTTTATGCTTTCCAGAAATTCTACATCATTTCCGATCAATCAATATGTCAACCACATATACTTATCAGAAATTCTATAGTGCTCCCACTCACTTTATTGTAAATACAAGCTTCTCATAAACTTTGTATAGACACAAAAAACTTTGATCACCTCATCAAAGTGTATATTCCAACTCCGAGATGCTTGCTCCAGTCCATAGAAGGATCGCTGGAGTTTGCATACATTTTAGCATCCTTAGGACTGACAAAACCTTCCGGTTGTATCACATACAACCTTTCCTCACGGATACCATTAAGGAAACGATGTTTTGACATCCATCTGCCAGATTTCATAATCGAAAAATGCAGCAACTGCTAACATAATTCCAACAGACTTTAGCATCGCTACGGGTGAGAAAATCTCATCGTAGTCAACTCCTTGAACTTGTGAAAAAACCCTTTGCCACAAGTCGAGCTTTATAGACGGTGACATTACCGTCCGTGTCCGTCTTCCTTTTAAAGATCCATTTGTTCTGAATGGCCTTTCGCCCTTCAGGTAATACTTCCAAAGCCCATACTTTGTTTTCTTACATGGATCCCATCTCGGATTTCATGGTCTTAACCATTTCTCGGAATCCGGGCCCATCATCGCTTCTCCATAGCTCGTAGGTTCGGCGTTGTCCAACAACATGACCTCTAAGACAGGGTTGCCGTACCACTCAGGAGCAGTACGCATCCTTGTCGACCTACGAGGTTCGATAGTAACTTGATCCAAAGCTTCATGATCATCATCATTAACTTCCTCTTCAACTGATGTAGGCTCTACAGAAACATCTTTCTGCGCTGCGCTACTCTCAGGTTGAAGTAAAGGTTCAACAACCTCATCAAGTACTATCTTCCTCCCACTCAATCTTTCGAAAGAAACTCTTTCTCGAGAAAGGACCCGTTTTAGCAACAAACACTTTGTGCTTGGATCTGAGATAGAAGGTTTACCCAACTGTTACGTTAGGGTATTCTATGAAGATGCATTTGTCCGCTTTGGGTTCGAGCTCATTAGGTGAAAACCCTTTTTCACATAAGCGTCGCAGCCCCAAACATTAAGAAATGACAGCTTTAGGTTTCCGCCAAACCAAAATTCATACGGTGTCATCTCAACGGACTTATGGTGCCCCTTTTAAAGTGAATGTGGTTGTCTCTAATGCATAGCCCTAAAACGATACTGGTAAATCGATAAGAGACATCATAGTTCGCACCATATCCAATAGAGCATGACTACAACGTTCAGACACACCATTACACTATGGTGTTCCAGGTGGCGTGAGTTGTGAAACAACTTCCACATTGTCTTAAGTTGTATACCAAACTCGTAACTCAGATATTCACCTCCATGATCATATCGTAGATATTTTATCTTCTTGTCACGATGATCTCAAACTTCACTCTGAATTTGCTTGAACTTTTCAAACGATTCAGACTTGTGTTTCATTAAGTAAATATACCCTATATCTACTCAAATCATCAGTGAAGGTAAGAAAATAACAATATCCACCGCCCGCTACAACATTCATTGGACCGAACACATCAACATGTATCATTTCCAATAAGTCAATTGCCCGCTCCATCATACCGGAAAACGGGATCTTAGTCATCTTGCCCATGAGGCATGGTCCGCATGTCTCAACCGATTCGAAATCGAATGAGTCCAAAGATCCATCAGCATGGAGTTTCTTCATGCGTTTTACACCAATATGACATTTAGCGGCAGTGCCACAAGTATGTGGTACTATCATTATTAACTTTGTATCTTTTGGCATCAATATTATGAACATGTGTATCACTACGATCAAGATTCAATAAACCACTCTTATTGGGTGCATGACCATTGAAGGTATTATTCATGTAAACAGAATAACCATTATTCTCTAACTTAAATGAATAACCATTTTGCAATAAACATGATCTAATCACGTTCATGCTTAACGCAAACACCAAATAACATTTATTTAGGTTCATCACTAATCCCAAAGGTAGAGAGAGCGCGCGATGGTGATCACATCAACCTTGGAAACACTTCCAACACTCATCGTCACCTCGCCCTTAGCTAGCCTCCGTTTCTTCCGTAGCTTTTATTTCGAGTTACTAACATTTAGCAACCGAACCGGTATCTAATACCCAGGTGCTACTAGGAGTACTAGTAAGGTACACATCAATAACACGTATATCAAATATACTTCTGTCGACGTTGCCAACCTACTTATCTACCAAGTATCTAGGTTTGTTCCACTTCAGCGACCGTTCTCCTCATAATAGAAGCACTTAGTCTCGGGTTTGGGTTCAACCTTGGGTTTCTTCACTGGAGCAGCAACTGACTTGCCATCCATGAAGTTTTCCTCCTTACCCTTGCCCTTCTCGAAACTAGTGGTTTCACTAACCATCAACATTTGATGCTCCTTTTTGATTTCTACCTTCGCAGTGTCAAACATTGCGAATAGCTCAGGGATCATTATTTCCATCTCTGGCCTTTTATAGTTCATCACGAAGCTCTAGTAGCTTAGTGACAGTGACTTGGAGAACTATATCAATCACTATCTTATCTGGAAGATCAACTCCCACTCGATTCAAGCGATTGTAGCACCCAGACAATCTGAGCACATGCTCAACGATTGAGCTATTCTCCATCATCTTGCAGGCAAAGAATCTTTGTTGGAGGTATCATACCTCTCAACACGGGCACGAGTCTGAGATCCCAATTTCAGCTCTTAGAACATCTCATATGTTCCGTGACGTTCAAAACGTTTTGGAGCCTCAATTCTAAGCCGTAATGCATGACGCACTGAACTATTAAGTAGTCATCGGAACGTGCCTGTCAGATGTTCACAACATCTACAGACGACGCTAGAGGGGGTGGCACACCGAGCGGTGCATTAAGGACATAAGCCTTCTGTGCAGCATTGAGGACAATCCTCAGATCACGGACCCAGTCCGCATTATTGCTACTATCATCTTTCAAATCTATTTCTCTAGGAACATAAAAATTCAAGGGAGCTACAGCGCGATCTAGTAACATAATTTGCAAAGACACTTTGACTATGTTCATGATAATGAGTTTAGTTAATCATATTACTTAAAACTCCTACTCAAATTGACATCCCTCCGGTCATTCGAGTGTCACATGATCCAAATCCACCAACTCAAGTCCGATCATCACGTGAGTTGAGGTGGTTTCAATGGTGAACATCTTCATGTTTATCATATCTACTATATGACTCATGTTCGACCTTTCGGTCTCTTTTGTTCCGAGGCCATGTCTGTACATGCTAGGCTCGTCAAGTTTAACCCGAGTGTTCCGCATGTGCAACACTGGCTTGCACCCGTTGTATGTGAACGTAGAGTCTATCACACCCGATCATCACGTGGTGTCTCGAAACGACGAACTTTCGCAACGGTGCACACTCGGGGAGAACACAATTTATCTTGAAATTTAAGTGAGGGATCGCCTTATAATGCTACCGTCGTCCTAAGCAAAATAAGATGCATAAAAGGATTAACATCACATGCAAATCATAAGTGACATGATATGGCCATGAACTCGTGCTTTTGATCTCCATCTCCAAAGCACCGGCATGATCTCCATCGTCACCGGCATGACACCATGATCTCCATCATCTTGATCTCCATCATCTTGATCTCCATCAATGTGTCGCCATGAGGTTGTCGCGCCGACTGTTGCTTCCACGACTATAGCTAACTCATAGCGATAAAGTAAAGCAAAAACGGCGAAAATAATTAAAGACAACTCTATGGCTCCTGCCAGTTGCCGTACTCATCGACATGCAAGTCGTGATATTCTATACAATACATGATCATCTCATACATCACATATATCTCATCATGTAATTGGCCATATCACATCACAACATACCCTGCAAAAACAAGTTAGACGTCCTCTAATTGTTGTTGCAAGTTTTACGTGGCTGCTACGGGTATCTAGCAAGAACGATTCTTACCTACGCAAAAACCACAACGGTGATATAAAAATTGCTTTTCAACCTTCTCAAGGACCGCCTTTGTCAAATCCGATCCGACTAAAGTGGGAGAAACAGACACCCGCTAGCCATCTTTTTGCAACGAAGTTACATGTCAGTTGAAGGAACCGGTCTCTCGTAAGCGTACGAGTAATGTTGGTCCGAGCCGCTTCATCCCACAATACCGCCGAAACAAGAAAAGACCAAGGGAGGAAGCAATCTGAATATCAACGCCCACAAAACCCTTTTGTGTTCTACTCGAGATCTCATCTACGCATAGACCTAGCTCAGATGCCACTGTTGGGAAACGTAGCATGGGAAACAAAAATTTTCCTACGCACACGCAAGATCTATCCATGGTGATGAGCATCTACGAGAGGGAGAGTGAATCTACATACCCTTGTAGATCGCTAAGCGGAAGCGTTAAGAAACGCGGTTGATGTAGTCGAACGTCTTCGCGATCCAAATCGCAAGTCGTCCCTTGATCCAAACACGATCTAGCGCCGAACGGACGGCACCTCCGCGTTCAACACACGTACGGCTTGATGACGTCTTTACCTCCTCGATCCAGCGAGCGATGGTGAAGTAGTAGATGAGTTCCGGCAGCACGACGGCGTGGTGATGGTGGTGAGGAACAATCTCTGCAGGGCTTCGCCAAGCACTACGGAGAATATGACGGGAGGAACTAGAGGGTTAGGGTTGCCGGCACACGGCTTGGGAAATCTTGATGTATCCCGTGTGCTAGCCCTGCCCCTCTATTTATATGTTGAGCCCTGGGGTCTAAACTTGGAGAGAAAGCCTCCACAAGGTCGGTTTTGCCCGCACAAGGTCGGTTTGGCCCGCACGGAAAGAGTCCCACTCGGATTCCAGCAGTACCGCGTACAAGCGGTAGTACCGCTTCACACAAGCGGTAGTACCGCTTACGCGGTAGTACTGCCTTACCAGCGGTAGTACCGCTTAAGGCAGCAGCAAAACTTCCTTTTGCACTTTCCAATACCTCGTGGGCTTTACCCTTTTGGCCCATATAAAGTGTTGCTGCACCCGAACACTTCGGTAAACATCCGGAACCCCTTCCGGTGAATTCCGGAACCCTTTCGGAGTCCAAACACTATTATCCCATATATCAATCTTTACCTCCGGACTATTCCGGAGATCCTCTTCATGCCCGGGATCTCATCCGGGACTCCGAACAACCTTCGGTCACCAACATAACAACTCAACTATACTTATATCGCCACCAAACGTTAAGTGTGTAGACCCTGCGGGTTCGAGAACTATGCAGACATGACCGAGACACCTCTACGGCCAATAACCAATAGCAGGACCTGGATGCCCATATTGGTTCCTACATATTCTACGAAGATCTTCATCGGTTGAACCTCTATGTCAAGGATTCAGTTAATCCCGTATACTGTTCCCTTTGTTCTTCGGTATGTTACTTGCCCGAGATTCGATCGTCGGTATCTCTATACCTAGTTCAATCTCGTTACCGGCAAGTCTCTTTACTCGTTCCGTAATACAAGATCCTGTGGCTAACTCTTTAGTCACTTTGCTTGCAAGGCTTATTGTGATGTTGTATTACCGAGTGGGCCCTGAGATACCTCTCCGTCACATGGAGTAACAAATCCCAGTCTTGATCCATGCCAACCCAACAGACACCCTTGGAGATACCTGTAGAGCACCTTTATAGTCACCCAGTTACGTTGTGACGTTTGATACACACAAGGTATTCCTCCGGTGTCAGTGAGTTGCATGATCTCATGGTCATAGGAACAGATACTTGACATGCAGAAAACAATAGCAATAAACTGACACGATCATATGCTATGTTCGTAGTTTGGGTCTTGTCCATCACATCATTCTCCTAATGATGTGATCCCGTTATCAAATGACATCTCATGTCTATGGCTAGGAAACCTTAACCATCTTTGATCAATGAGCTAGTTAACTAGAGGCATACTAGGGACACAGTGTTGTCTATGTACCCACACATGTATTTGAGTTTCCAATCAATACAATTATAGCATGGATAATAAACGATTATTACGAACAAGGAAATATGATAATAACTAAATTATTATTGCCTCTAGGGCATATTTCCAACACCCTCCGGCGGAACAGTTCCCGTAAACCCGCCCCGCAAATGTTTTGCCGGACGTGTTTGCGGGATCTGTTCCGCGCCGGAGGGCTCGCGGTCCTGAAAATAAAATCATAGGACAAATATTGAAAAGTTCATCATCACTAGTTCATATCTAGTTCATCATCATATGTATACATCACTCGTTCATCATCATACTAGTTCATCACATCCAAAATCATGCGCAACATACGAGGTATCAAGTTTAGCCTTACAAATGCGCGATCAAACAAAACAAAAGATGCTCAAATGACATAGAGCAATCAAGCAACATCCTCATTGTTGCGAAGAACGTCCCCACCACCACCGCCGCTAGCACCTCCATCGCGATCATCCACATTAACCGGAGAGTGAGCACCGCCATCTTCACGAACTTGGACCGGAGAATGAGCACCACCATCTTCACGAACTTGGACCGGAGAATGAGCACCGCCACCACCACCACCACCACCACCATTCACATGGTTTGCCGAAGTTCCACCCCACCTCCAAACTCACCTCCACCACCATTGCCGAAGCCACCACCATCCCCAATGCCAAACCCAACACCACCACCCATGCCGAAGCCACCACCACCACCACCCATGCCGAAGCCGCCGCCACCACCACCACCGCTCATGCTGAAGCCACCACCACCCATGCCGAGCCCTCCAGCACCCATGCCGAAGCCACCACCACCAACATTGCCGAAAGAAAAAACCCCTCCAAACCCAACACCACCACCGGCCATGAGATTTTGAAGCTCTATCTTCCTCCGTAGCATGATCTTCATTCTTTTCATCTCCCAAAATTCTCTTGTCATTGCATTCATGCCCTCCAGATTCATCATCATGAACCGGTCCTCCTCGGCGCTCCTCCCGCCCTTCCTTTTTTGCTCCTCTAGGGCGATCTTGCGCTCCTTAAAGGCACACCTCTTCTCCCACTTCTCCTCCTTGTGCTTCTCTTTCTTCTCGGCCGTGGCAACTTTAGCATCCCAATGCTTGTATAACATGGCCTCTTTCATCCTGGCCATCTCACCAATTTGATATCTCAAAGTGATAGCCTCGGCCGTCCTCTTCACTCTTGCTTTCTCCTTCTTGTTTCTGTCCGGTTTACCCTTGTTTCGCCCTTCTCTTGGTGCATCATCACTATCATCATCATCCTCAACTTCCAATTTGACACTTTTCTTTGGGGGGCAATCTTTGTCCCTCACCCTCCACTTCTCACTATCCCGGAGCCATCGCCAACAATGATGAAGATTGAAAGACCGGCCGTTGGTGCCCGGGGTTTGCTTGTAGTACTCATTGGCGATGCGATCCTACACACAAACATTGAGACAAGTATTGGCTCATACACTTCATATCAACACGGTCAAAGATACCAAGATGAAGAAATACTCACATAATCATCAATAGTGACGCCACTTGGAGGTGCATTCCGCACGGCCTCCAAGCACCCACTCCAACGGCCGCAAACTTTCTTGATGGTGTCCCAACGGCTTTGAAGTGACTTCAAGGTCCGGCCAGAAGGGAATGGCATCATTTGGTGATATTTGTCCTCGATCCTTTGCCAATAGTTTCCATAGCTTTGATCCTTGCCGACCACGGCGTCAAGAGAGATAAACTCCCATGCTTGAATTAAGCACACATCCTCCGTCCCCGTGTAGTTGCCCGTCCTCCCCGCCCTAGTTTCGAAGTCGGCCTCGTCGATCACTTGCACGTCGTCATCACCGTCATTCTCTTGATCCACCTCCGCCTTGACCTCAACGGGAGTCGCATCGAAATCGCCAAGGGGGGCACTCAAATACACCGTGCTCTCTGCCAACATCTCCGCATATGTGGAGGGCACACTTTGGCTACAAAATTTCACGGCCAAAGCTCAAACAAGTGTTTCAAACGGCCGAAGCATAGATCACCGGAGCAAAACAAGCAAAAGAGAGAAATTTATACCTCCCGGCCGTTTCATCGATCACGTTGTAGGCGTGACCGGCGGAGTCGCCGTGAATGTGCATGTCGTGGCCGGCCGGAGGCGGAGGAGGAGCCCGGACCCTTCTCGCGATGGCCTTCTTCCTTGGTGGCTTCACCTGCGCACCGGACGAGCCGGTGGAGGGGGTCTTCTTCCTCCCGCCCGCGGCCTTGGCGGGTGGAATCGGAGCGGGGCGAAGGTCGGTGGTGCCGCGCCTCCCGCGCCGCCGTGGACGAGGTGGTTCCCCTGCCTCTTCCTCTTGATGGCAGCGGCAGAAGGAGTTGGGGCGGCGGCGGAAGGAGTTGGGGCTGTGGGAGGCGCTGGCGGACGGAGCAGCGGCGGTGGAGGAGGTTGTGGCGCATGATATGGGGCACCCGGGGGCTGCGGGTACTCCATCCGGTCGATTTCTGGCGCGGCGAGGCCGGATGGCGAGGTCGAAGACGGCGGCGGCGACGGTGCGGGAGGCGGGAAGTGAAGCGCCCAGAAGTTGGTTTGCGCCAAGGGAAAGGGGAGCCGGCAAAATCGGGCGAAACCCCGTAGATATGGAGGAAATGACCTCAGGATTCGGGATCCCACAAAAACAAAATCGGGACGGCCGATTTTAGAGATCTATTCGGGCCTGACAAGCACACCGTCCCAGAAACCGGCGATTGTTTTGCCAGATGGCCGGGTTTGCGGGATCTGCTAGACTCTAACCTGCTAGCACTTAAGGACTAAACTGAAAAGACGCACCGATTGTCCATCGCGCACGCGCACGCGCCCGTGGCCGCTGTATAGAAAGGAAAAATCAGCCCTGTCAAAAAAAAATAGAAAGGAAAAATCAGCGGCGGCGGAGGATGGCTTCCTTGCGGCGGCTGAGGCGGCGGCGCGGGGGAGCGGCTTAGGCGGGCGCGCGGGAGAGTTGCAGCGGCATAGACGGAGGCGTGGGGGGAGTGCTTCGACGGAAGAACAAGTAAATCCGGCTGCGGCAGCACTGACGAGGTCAACCCGCGGTGGTGCGGGAGAGCGCAACCTGCAGCGGCGGGCGAGTTCAACAGCGGCGCCTCCTCCTCGGCATCCACCTCTTCCAATGCCCCGTACGTTCTCTTCTTCCTCCCTTGAATTTTTTCCATCTCCTCCTGCCGATGTGAATTTTCCGGCGCCCAGGACACGGTGGGTATCGTGGCCAAGCTGTCCGAGTGCATCGCATCCCACGGCGGCAACATCCACAGCGTCGACTTCTTCGTCCCCGACGACCGGCCCGTCGTCTACGCCCGCAGTTAGTCCATCTCGCTCACCCCCATTTTCTATGCCCACCACTTGTTCGATGAATTGCCCATTCTCTCAATGACAGTACAGGTTATTCATCGACCTCACCCTAGTCTTCTCAGGCGATCCATACAATAAGCACTAGTAGAGTCTGACCTCACCCTAGTCTTCTCAGGCGATCCATACAATAAGCACTAGTAGAGTCTGACGGAAGCGGATTTGTAGCACATGGGTGCTCCACCCCCTATATAAACATTAAGGCCCTGTTTGATAACAAAGTATTTTTGAAGTATTCCAAGAATACTACAGTTTTTTTAAATACCGCAGTTTTAATTACTATGAGCTGTTTGGCTATGAGTGACAACTGTGGTATTAAAACTACAGTATTTACAAAACCACAGTTTTTTCTCTGTTTTAAAAAAAGAACCCTCAACCTCTTTTTAAAAAACAGAGCACGCGAAAGAAACGCCGCATCGTTATCTTCTTCCTCCCTCTAAGCTACAGCCATCATGTCGTCTCTGGATATCGTCTCCATCGAGGACAAACCAAGTGACGGCAAAGGAGAGAAGAGCGTGCGTATGCTGATCTTTGTCCTCCCGCCTCTCGGCGCTGGCCGCTGACACCTGCCTCTGCGCGGCCGCTTCGTTCCCCTTTGTGCCAGCTGAGAGGAACGAGGCGCCCAACTTGGAGAGCGAGTCCACGTTTAGCCGCCGGTCTTTTCCCGTAAGCTAGCTTTGTGCATGGTAGTTCAATGCATGCGACTGGTTGATATGCATGGCCGATCAGTGCGTCCGGCTAGCTAGCTAGCTAGCAACGCGCGCATTGCAAATGTCTCATATGCTTTTTTTTAACCCTACTGCTTCATATGCTAGCTAGCTAATTTACATTGGTGCATATAACCACATGCCAAACGGGTCACAGTATTATCAATACTTCAACATACTTTGGTATGTCAAAACTGTGGTATCTTGTACCTACGGACTAAAATACTGTGGTTTTCAATACTTCGGTTTTTCTAATACTTTGCTACCAAACATAGCCTAAGTTCAAAAAAATACCAAGAAATTTGAAAAAAAATCTGGGATTTTGGGATATCAAACTTGGGTGTCTGATCTAGTTTCGTGTTAAATTTCGTGAAAAAATACCAGGAAACGTATTCGTGGCAAAAAAGACAGAAAATTCCTATGTATAGGAAAAAACTGTTTGGATGGATTTTTGTTCGGACAGTATTTCCTTCGCCACGGATGCGTTTCTTGGTATTTTTTCACGAAACTTCGCACGGGAGTAGATTGGGAACCCAGGTTTGATACCCCCAAATTTCAGAATTTTTTGATTTGTTTTGGTATTTTTACGTTTAATATTTATATAGGGGGGTGTGGAGCACCCAGGAGCTCCTGTGTATTTTCCCCGACTCTAACCACTACTCTCTCTCAATGTTCAAGAAAGCGTTTTTAAGCGACGCTAAAGCGCGCTTAAGCGCTGAGCGACGGCAGAACGCCTCGCTTTGGCCTAAGCGAAGCATTAAGCGGCCGACGAGGTACTCCGGTGAGAAAATGGTCTTCTCCGGTGAGAAATCGGCCTTCTCCGGCGAGGAATCAACAACTACGGTGGGGAATAGTCTTCTCATGTGAGGAAGAGGATAGGCGGAGGCCTGGAGGGGAGAAGAAGCACTGGCAGAGGAGAAGCAGCAGAGGAGGCGAGAGGTGAAACTGTGAGGCGGCCATCGCGAATAGGAGCAAGTATTAGGGTTTCTGGCTTTGATCCTTTGCTATTTCTGATGGACGGTCTGGATGGCATGGAGAAAGGTGGACCGTCTGGATGGCAGGGAAAGGGTTTTACTTTTTAGGTGGGCTTTCATATGGGCCATAGCCCAGATCTGCCATCGGGGGACATCTTCTCCCTCAACACGAGCTCCTATCCTTCCCTGGCCATGGATCTGGAGCTCCTCTCCTTCCCTCACCATGGATCTGCAGCTCCTCTCCTTCCCTCACCATGGATCTGGAGCTCCTCCTCCCTCGCCAGAACTCCTCCTCTTCCTTCCCCACGGTGAAACTGGCAAAATCCTGCACTTCCCAAAAAAACGCTTAAGCGCGCCTAAGCGCCGCTTAAGCGCCCATTGCTCTAAGCGACGTCCTCTCGCTTCGCTTACGCTTAACACTTTTTTGAACATTGCTCTCTCTAGTTCTTTCAAATATTTTGGTTGGTTGATAACTTATTTGAGCTAATTATTGCTAGGGATTAGTCATTTGATACACACACATGTTGCTTTGCAGTATACATTTTTCAAATCTGACAACATTAGTACTCGTTTGTGTGTATAAAAGCATAAACTAAGTGCAACGAGTATGATTAATTAGGCCATTCCCGTTAGCAGTTGACCAAGTGTGATGATACTTTGCTTACAATTTCTTTGTGCTAGGAATGGTACAGCTCTGGAATAAATAATAAACTTGATATGCTTAAACATTTAATAATGAGTGGTGATAAGAAGCTTATATGTACATGGATGTACAGTGGCACCCTAGTTGTTTTATTTCCTGTCTGTAGGACCAATTTGGGGCACTTCTAGAGTGTTGGTATCCTAGTAGCCGGCCTTCCGCATGATTGGGCTAATTGAGTAGTTCACTGACTAAGATAGTGCCAGCTTGTGCATGTATTAGGTCTAAATTAATTAAAGGAGATGATGATATATGAAACCTTGGTGTATGTACATCCATTGCATGTGCTGAGCGTAGGAGTATTTTCATCACTGCTCCAAACTACAGAACAGGGGAGTTAATTGATGTTCTAGACTCCAGAATACTCAAACACCTTTAAAACTATACTGAACATGATTATGACATTTGTTTACTACTACTATATTTGGGTAGCTTTGTCTCTGTCTTATTCATAATTGATATTCTGTTCCTAACCTTCAGAGCACTGATGCACTTCTAAATGTGTTTGTGATTATATAGAATCCAAAGACACCACGAGGGAAGATCTATACTGACAAGGAGATAGGCAGGAAAAGGGGTGATGCACTTGTGACTTATCTCAAGGTATTGCCTTATTGAACTTATTAGATTGACTGAGCTTGCAAAACAAGATGCAGGAGTTGTGCCAAGTGCTGCTGCTGCACATGCAACACCGGATTTCTTTCCCAACTTATCAGATTGACTAAGCTTGCAAAACAGGAAGCAGGACAGCATGTGGGACCAGTTCGAGGTGCCGTCGGCGGTGATGCAGATAGCGGCCACGGTGGACAACGGCTTCAGCCTGCGGTTCTACTGGGAGGCGTATGAGTCAAACAAGGAGCTCAACTACTTCGCTGTGCTTCATATCGCCGAGCTCAGGCGGCTCAACAGCAGCGAAGGCCCTGCCCCTGATAAAGTCCCAATGAATGGTGATAAGTCGAAATCTCGATGTTGAGCCGCCTAAGCTCTCTCACGTCAGTGCAGCAGCACGGCATGCAGACTCCACTTGATGTTCTCAGGTTCTTCCTTCCTCTACATCAATCTTTCATTTAAATCCCCCCCCCCCCCCCCCCCCTGAAGCCAAAGCAAAGACCGATGCATTATGGTGTAGTTAGTTTTGTAGGATCCTTGCATTAGAGGTGCATGGGCAAACAGTAGATATCCATACACACTCAAGTGATGTATTGCCTTGTGCTACTGCTATTGTAGAGAAAGGCAAAAAATGGCTTTATAGGCTTCTTTATAATTAAGCTTTGTTAAATAGGAACTCCTGAACGATGATCAAATGGAAGTACGCGGTTTGGAGACACAATGGTGACAGGGAACACGGAGTACAGCTTCAGGACAAACCGATGGTATGGTCTATAATCTCATACACTAATAGGTGTCTATGTACTCTGTACTCTGAATTCCATCATGCGTACTGATTGCTGATAGGAAGCTGTGAGTTTCTGCAAGATGCAAATTCAGTCTCACTGCATTTGTTGTGATACTGACCAGTCCTATGTGCTGGTCGTCTTAACTGTACGGACTTGCCGTTGAGTTGTTTTACTGCAATCTCACAAACTGTGCAAAACCAAATTCAGATTAATACACTGTTGCTTGTTGACAGACTTTCTTCTTCCAAAAACTGACAGACTTTCGGTTCAGTAATGCAGATGTTGATGCATCACCTAATAAGAACGACAAACTGGAGAGTCGAGCAAGTGAACCAAAAGAGAGAAAATAGTTGTTTAATTCGTAGGTTGCTGGAGCTTATTTGTAGTAAATTTCTTGTGGACATATATCTCAAATGCTTCCAACTTGCTTGATTCCTTATGAATATATATCTCAAACAACAAACGTGGGATCATAAGTTTACATCTGTAGCTAAACATGTACAATTGAGATTTGAATCTGGTATTTGTTTGTCGACTGTCTGATTATGACATGAGTTACTATGGTGAGATGGTTGTAACCTGAAATGGGAATGTTTGGTATTTGAATGTGTAAGCAGCAACCTATGTTGATATATTGTAAATGCTATACCGTGCCTTTAGTCACCAAGGTGTTCTTTTGGTTGCAGAAGTTGTACAACCACCAACGAGTAATTGATATCTAAACTGTTTTAGTCACCAAGGATTCGTTGGTTGCCTGAGATGTCTAGTCACCAAACATTCCTTGGTGGCTATAAAATTTCTGCAACCAAGTGTCCCTTGGTCACTACGTAGATGTTATTAGTCACCACCATATTTGTTGGGTAACTATTGACTTTTAGTGACCGGTGATTAAAATTTTGGTTGCTAAATATCTTTAGCGACTAGACTATAGCCACCACCAAGTTATGTTGGTAACAATAGATCAACAGTAACCAATTTTGGACTTGTAGTACCCAACCACCTTGGTGGCTAAAACCCATATGTCTAATAGTGACTTGCGGTACGTATGCCATACAGATACTAACATTGATTGGGCCTTTTACAGTGATGTGATTAATTATGAAGATGTCTCCAGTGAAGGCGAGCAGAGAGAGGCAGGCAGCAGAGGAGAAGCCATTACACAATAAACTCTGCAGGTGGGCAGATGGCTATACTAGCTAGGCGCGCGCATGCGGGGGGAGGAAGTGCATATGCATGCAGACGATGCATGTGTGTGTCCGTCCACTGGGGCATTATGGTGCATTTGTAAGCACGCACAAATCCCCCGCAAAAAAAAAAAAAAAAAAAAAAGCACGCAGAAATCGCAGACGATGTGCAGCCCAGCTAGAGGTGCTGAAATAAATCGAGCTAGCCGAGGAGTACGTACTCCTCCACCTTAGCTTTGCCACCAACGTCTCTTGGCGAAACCAATCCGGCCCTGCGTGACGCACGAGGAGCTAAGTTGCACTTGAATTGCATTGCATTGCACCGCATGCCATTACAGCATGCAATGCCCCAACCGCATGCATTCATGTGGATTTGTTACTATCTCTACGTGCCGAATTCAAGTCTTCAACCGAACTAGCATGCCTTCAACGACAGCAGCACCGAAAAGATCTCTAGGAAATAAATGTTGAATTTTCTGGCCGATCGAGAGGTTTAAGGATATCTCAGTTTTGTTCCTTAATCTCCATTTTGATCAGGCCATGCCTTGAGAAAGCCATGGGTTGCGGATCTATTTCTTCCAAGACATGCGTCCGACCTCCGTGCAGACGCACTTGAAGTGCAGCACCCGCGCCCAGAGATATAATTGGGTAATGATGCCCTTGTTTATCCAGCTTTTACTTCCTTCCAGTGTGTGTGTCAGCAAGGCTCGAATATAATCGTATGCATGCAAGGCTTGCATGCATACGATTACTTCCTTCCAGTGTTAACACTAATTTTGCAGTACCGCGGCAAGGCTCGAATACTTGGTTCGAACCCTCGCACCTCAGGATGCAAGCGGGGACGGGTTTCGCGGTACTGCAAAATTAGTGTTAACTTGGCAGCTAGTAATTGATGCGTTTCGCGCGATAAGCAGGCCGCCGCTTGCATCCTTATATTACTCGCACCCTACCTAATTAAGTCCTTGATGAAAAACCGAAAAAAAAAACATGGAGAAAACACAGTTGACTGAAAATTATTGGAAACAACCATCACTAGCTGCTGCATACCGTTAGTTAGGTCTTGCATTTCTTCAGCCAAACAGGGGATTACAAACTTAATTAGAAGACCACTGCTACTACAACACCAATCGGAAACTAGCCATAACGCTAATTAAACTGACCAACCCATTGCAACCCAGCAACATAAGGGAAAGTAACTACTCCACTTAAGCTAAGTAGCCCTGTCCAGTGGATGATCCGACGGCGGTCACTCACTCCTCCAGCCTCAAGATTCGCGCATCGCCTGATCGAGCTAACCATCCGTGTGAGCATCCACTGGACGGGCACGCGCCCGCACCGTTGATTTTTCTTCACTTGCGCTTGCCGCGCTTCTTGTCGCCGTCCCCGGAGGCGCCCGCGCCGGCGCCGCCGTTCTGGAGCAGGTCCACGAGGCAGGGCTGCTTGCAGTTGATGCAGGTGGGGTAATCCTTCTTGGCCACCATGCAGTACATGAGGCACCGGGTGCAGGCCCCGATCACCATCGGCGACTTGCTCCCAGGGCTGCCGTCTGACGACACGCAGGAGCTTGGCGACGACGAGCCGCTGTCGTCATGGCCGTCCACCTCCATCCCCACCGGCGGCGACAGGTTCAGCTGCAGCTCCAGCCTCGCGCCGTTCCTCACGCCGCCGTTGCCATTGCTGCGGTCCATGACTCGCACACAATCACACTGCAGAAACAAACAGGGTTAATTGGATCAAAACATATTTCCTCTTCAGGTGAGCAGAATAGAAGTACTGCTGCATAACATACATGAGGAAGAACACAAGGAAAAGCAGAGTTGCTACCTGAATCTCGTGAAGAGGAGAGGAGAGGAGAGAAAGAGTTGAGCTAGCTGCGATGTGTATTTGGTTGAGGACTTTGAAAGGTCCGAAGGTCTTTATATAGGAGGGGTTTCTCAAGTATAGGAGGAGAGGTCAATGCTTCTCTTTACTTGCTATTAATGCAACAGGAAGGACCCTCCGTCCTCTTCCTCTCTTCGCTTCCTTCCACATCCCTCCAACCTTGCTCTCTTCTTGTGATCTTGCAGATCATAAAGTTAGTTTTCGAAAAATACATACTCCAAAATCAATCATATTTTATGATCTTATACCAACTTTTGTACAAGAAAACAGGGGAAATCTATAAGGTGGGAAGCTAGACACATTTGTGAGGCCAAATTTACCCTTATTTTCGTGATTGCCCTCCGGGTGTATTCATGGCGACGCTGCCAACACCATGCTGTTGGCAATAGCTGTGTGCGCAGTGTCAACATCTGCATCTTGAACGCCCTTTACTGATGCGCAGCAGCTGCATGAAGGGTTCCATCCAGCGAAAATAAGTGTAGTGCATCAATGTGCCACTGGTTATGTGAGTAAATAGATCTTAAATAGGAGATGCGCCACTTTAGGTAAATGGTGTCTTTAACCGAGCGGCGAGGCCGGCTTGGCCGTACCCATCCATACTCAATGCCCTTTGCTCTTCAATGAAATCCTGCAGCCCATTAACTCCTCTCTTGATGTGAAATGACATCTCACCCAAACACGAGCAAGCTTTTATAACCCTATTGCGTCTTTATTTCAATTCTTACAGGAGTACTTACGAAGGGGAGTTTACTCCCGCCGGTATGACCTGACGGCAGAATTTATAGCATTGTAGGGTTGACTCGGGGTAGCTTGGTAGTGTCTACAGATAATAGTAACAGGGAAATGCTAGAGATCTTAGGAAAATCTTTGATGCAATGCTTCTTCTGCAGGAACCCTACAGATAATACAGCAACTATCGAAGGTGCCTACATTTCTGATACCTAGTAGAAGCCATACTAAAAAAGAAACATGCAATTAATATATATTAGGAATCTATGTATTCTGATTGTACTGATTAATTATAAGTTCCAAAAGCCCCTAAAGTCCAAACTAACGGCACTCATCCATGATGGGCATACAACATGTCTCACTCTCACCCATGTTATGCTCCTAAATACTCTATACAATCTTAGAGGATAAGTGATTAGACAGGTTGCAAGCTACAAAACTATTTGTTAAATAGAACATTGATAGCCTAACAAAATATAGCAATGGAATCATCACAACCTTCTGCATACATAAATAGGAGATGAATAAATGGGAAATACCCAATGGTTCCTGGGTACATATGTACCCTATATGGGTTTTTTTTTTAATAATTAAACAAAAAGTCAAAATAGTTAAGAAACTATTTTTAGAATAAACTTGACTTACTTGCGCACTAGTATATAAATTTCCACACACAAAAAAACAACGTTGACTTCACAGCGAAAAAGACAAAATTTATTTGCTATTATATGTCACTATTCACGCTATTTTGACTGAAAATTTGTCTTTTTTGAAAAGAAGTCAAAGAGGAATTTTCTTTTTTTGAAACTTTTCTCACTAGTACAATGGAAGGTCAAGTTTTTTTCAAAAATATTTTCAGAATTTTTTGACTTTTTGTTGAATTACTATTTTTTTTCCATATAGGGTACATATGTACCCAGGAACCAAACGTTCCTGTCCATGAATAAATGACAATAGGGGGACAAATGATATTGCAACAGAGTGAGGGTTAACAACCAAATGGGCCGATAACATTTGACTTGATTAGAGCATCTCTAGCCGATCCCTTAAAAACCTTTAGAGGAGTAAATTTGAGCACTAGCCGCATCTAGCCTCTTAAATGGTTAGAGGAGTAAAAAAACTAAGAGATGCCCCCCGAAAGCAACCCAACTATTTCATTTTTACTCCTTCGGCGCCACTTCTCAGGATAATTTTCGGCCGCTCCCCCTCCCGTCCGAGCCGCAACCACTTTCCGCCACCGTAGCCCCCGATTCTGGACGGAATGGAACCGGAAGGCTCCTCCACTACCCACCGAGCGCGACGCTGTTGGAATCGACCCCTTCGCCGCGGCCCGCGCCAAGGAAGAGATTGGGGACAAAAAACTTGGTGCAGGCCACCACGCCATCAACAAAGGCCGCAACGGCCGCGATGACAGCAGATCACCCTCCCCTTGCTCCGGCCGAAGGCAAGCGCACAAGGAAGCTGCCGGAGGCGATGAAGGTGTTCACCAAGGAGGCGACAAAGAAGAAGGCGTCGATGTCGACACCGACTCCTCGTCCTCGTTGGGTGGGTCTTAGCCCGTCTCCGACCACCCCTCTGCCTCCTCGTCTGGCGCAGTCGCCGCTGAGAGCCATGGCCGCCAAGTGTTTGATACTATACCGGGGAGGTAAAAAAATTGCTTTCCCATTTCGGATGAGACATTGGTGATGGCTTGCGGCCATGGGAGTTTGGGCTTGTTGTTATTGTTGATTGTAGTGTGGAGGAGATGGATGTGGCCGACTTCATGTCTCAATTCGATGTGTCAGACATGCTTGGCCTCGGCCATCTAGACCATGATGGTTCGAGGTTAGCTCAAGGAGAAGAGACCGAGGAGGATGATGATCCCCAAGTGGAGGAGGAGAAGGAGGCCGAAGATCCCGTAGATACTCAAGCAAACAACAAGAGATTAAGGATTTAAACTATTCACAAGATGAAGACATTACTTTGTGTCATGCTTGGATGAACATGTCGCTTGATGCATTGGTTGGCATAGATCAAACAAAGGAGAGGTTTTCGAGTAGGATTGAAGACTACTATTCCAACACTGTGACCATCCCATTCAACCGCACTCAAGGCTCTCTTGGACACCGTTGGGTCACCATCCAAGAGCAATGCAACCGATGGCCCGGTTGTATTGATCAAGTCAACCATGCACCACCGAGTGGGGTACCAATCACGGAGTTTGGGCATATCATCCAGAACCTATACAAGCAACACAGCAAAAAGAACGATGGCAAGGTCTTCACATTGCACCATTACTACAAGGAACTAGTTGGCAATGAGAAGTGGATCCAGAGGACCTTCGAGACCACACCGAAGAGGTCCTGGATTAGTCCGTTGAAGCCGATGACGAGGAGGATGAACACCCTTTCAAGAGGTCGGATGGTAACAAGATTGCAAAAAAGATGAAGATGCATGGAGGCGTTGGCGCCTACAAAGAGGAGCATTGTGCTATGATTGAGGCCAAGAAATCATTGACGGCCGAACACAAAGAAGACAAGACGGCAAAGTGGAACGAACTCAAATGCTTGGAGGACGAGAAGTGGAGGTCAAAATTGGTCGCCGAAGAGAGGAAGGTAAAGGCGAAGGAGTGAAGGATTGCACTCGAGGAGGAAAGGCTTGCAAAAGAGAAGAAGACTAAAGAGAAAGCTATCATGTTCATGAACCCAAGCACCATGGATGCCACGGCAAGGAAGTATTGGGAGATCACTCGTTTAGAGATCATAGCCCAATCAGAGGCCTCTTGTGGGGTTGATGGTGGTGGTGTCCATGGAGGCGATGGTGGTGGTGGATATGGGGGTGATGGTAGTGGCATCCATGGAGGTGATGGTGCTGGCTGTGTGGGTGGTGAAGGTGGTGTCTATGGAGATGATGGTGGTGGCCATGGGGATGATGATGTTTTCTTTGGAGTTGATGAGCACGAAACATGACTTTTGTAGGGCTCAATCCATGATGTAAGACATGCTATGTTGTGGTGATTTTGGATCAAACTTGATAGATGTGGTACCTTTTGGATGAACTCTATGCATGTTTTAATTGAACTAGATGACTCGTTGCGCCCTTGGCACAAAGACCAGTTGCAGCCAGGAAGTTAAGCAAGCTATGGGCAGCATGTTTAATAATTGTTCATTTTATAAATTATCCCCGAAGGTCATTAGCATGAATAAGAATACATATGGGAACAAACACCAAGAAGCAACGAACAGGCTAACAACCAGGGACAACTACCCCTGGATCATGGCAAGTGCTTGTTCGTATTGGCCGTACTTAGACATGACCTCGGTGCGGGAGAGGTCAGGCATGAACACTGCTTTCGGTGACGAGGGGAGAGCAACGCGGAATAAAAAACGCAATAAACGCCAGCGTCGGTCTATCGAGGCGTGTCCCTTTGCGCCCAGTCCACTGCATACATGGGTCCATTGCAACCGAGAAATCGATTAGGTCTGAGCCTTTCGACCTGCCGATCTTTATCGTGCATGGATCTGCACCCGGGTCCTTCACCTCGCTTTGATGCAACGCCTCGTGGACCCAGGCTCACCTGGCGCGTGCGTGCCCCAACTTGACGTGTTGCATGCCCGACATTGACGTGTGGGGTTGTGTGGTGCTTGGCTGGTCAACTTTGTTTGCGTACGACCGGGTCGTCACGTTGCATGCCTGGGCACCGCGCGACGCTTTTACCCGGGCTTTCCCTGCCCAGATCCTTGCCGTCGTGGACCCTAACTGGCCGGTGCCCATGGGACACAATGAATAAACAATAACCCACCGCCTTCACACGTTGGTCCAACCAGAGCAGTAAGCGGACACACAAGAGCGCTCATACCACACCACCACCACCACCCGGTCAACTATATTATCCCCTGCCTTCGGAACGAGAAGAAGACACACATATAGATCAAAAACTTCGCCAGAACCAAGAACCCTAGCCTACAGAAGGGATTCGAATGGGAAATTAATAGAACGGCTCTGCTACACCATCATCTCCATCAAGAGGACTACGACATCAACCATCTCCATGACCATCATACCATTTTCATATCTTTGTAATACAAAACCAAAGTGGATTCATACTTGTATTACTTGGATCATTCATCTATGTTTACCACGATTTACCCTTTGATGCTTGTTGTTCTCATGTCCGAGTAAACTCCCTAGTTTGCGGGGATATGGAGAAACCCGAGTATGTTAGGTGTTGAATGCCAGTAGGATTTGACATCCTCTTTGCATGTTTATGTTAATAATCTTCTCTATATTGAGTGAAGTTGACCACTCAACATTTTCCTTCATGGACAAATGGTTATTATTATTATCGGTGCGATGGTGGGTTTGCGGAGGTACTACGGTGATAGAAGTTATCTCCCTCCTTCACTGACAATTCGATAGGGGACTATGGGAGACCGCCTTTAGCTACGTTCATGGGGAGACCCTTAATCACTGTTCCTGAAACTGAATGTGGGGAGGAATGGTTATGGTGTATGATATATGACTACTGCATGTATGCACATATGTGTACTTGGCTCCACCCACCTGTAGAAGCATGCATAGTGGATTAGAAATTCTAACCTAGAACTTTGCTTTATTATACGTTACGTTAAATACATGCTAGTGGGGAATCCAGACTCCCTCAGAACTTTTTACCCTATTGATTCACAAAGGCTTCAGAACATCTGTAATTTTAATCTTGCACTTTTATTTTAGTCACCATTCACCTGCAATATTTCAACCTTCGTATTTGCTTTGCTTCGGACCGTCATTATACACAAGATGATAATTCTCAACAAGAAAGCAAGACCATTTCATGTGCTCCCTGTGAGATCGATAATCTTACTTCGAAAAGGCTACAACTAAACCATGTGCACTTGCAGGATATTAGATAGCCGGCTCGGCTCTCGAGCCACTTATCGACGTCTGTGCGTTGCGCCGCTACCATCGGACGCCACCACCACTGACATCCTGCCTCGCCAACTCGCTCGAGCAATCAGGGAGGGGCGGTGCCCTCCCATGGCACTTTATGCCTCCTTTTATAGTTGGGCGAGTGCCAAAAATCGACGGATCCGCCGGGGACCACGACATGCAATGGAACGTATGAGCGGGGTGTCGCCGCCGTCGGAACAGGGAAGGTCGAACCCTCCGCTAGGGTTTTCGTATAGAGGAGGAAGACGATGCCTTGATTGTAAGACAGGTCCACGCGGATTGATCTCGGTCATTTGCCCGGTGTACCGGTTCGCCACCTTAATAGGTCGGCCCTGTCTAACATGTGGGCTACATGACCCCTTCATGGCCCACGTGGCCCTAAAAATTGGCACATGTACAACCCATAGATTTCCTATTTTAGCCGGTTCAAAATTTTTGCAGAAAAATCCACAAGCTTCAGAGATATTGCAGAGAAGCCCTTCCCACCTCCATAATAATTATAGTGGAGCCCTTAAGGGACCCAAAAATTTTCATGGAAACCTCTAAAAGTCCAGAAAATTGCATAAATGCGATTAATTTCAGCAGAAAATAGCCTAAAAATGATTAAAAAAATGCTAGACAATCCGTGAAATTGCCAAAAAATATAGGAATCCACCGAGCACTCCAAAACAATATTTTTGGTATCAGAAAAAGTCTAAAAATTCATAAAATGTTTGAGAGATCCAAAACATAAAATAAAAATACCAGGATGACCAGAAAGTGCAATCGTCCGCAAAATGGTTCTTTTCCCTTATTTGGGGATCTTTTCCCCCGAACCACTAACCCAAGTGGTTTCAGGGACCCCAAGGGCACCATATTTCGGTGAAGTATTCTTTGTGGTAGTAATAAAATACAGGAGGGCATTATTTTCTTGCATCTTTTTCTTCGGAGATGCAAATTAATGGCAGAATAATCACGGATCCCAACAAGATATGTCGAGATACATATATGACTATATGATTTGTAGAGGGACACAAGGGGTTTTTCCAAATGGATGTGGGTACACAAATTACGAAAGGGGCCAGCATTACCGCCAATATTTCTAAGGACAAATGTATCTCCGCTCAAATTGTGGAAGGTCCCAGATACCCGCTAGATATTTCTTGAGTTGAAACTGAGTTCACAAGGGTCACAAGGACATCTATGGATTCCCCAAAATAATGGTTATGAGGGTCAAGGGGACTTACAAGAGCCAAGATTTCGCCCTTCTTTCCTCAATGAGTGCCTCGCTCCGGCCATCCCCGACAAGCATCATCAAACTCACCAATCGTCCGTCAAGGCTTAAAGAACGTGGACAAAACCAACACATCAAGAAGAGTGCTCCAAGGTCAAGTTTATTGACCCGAAGTCACCAAGAAGACTGATGACTACGACTCAAGGGGACTCCTGTTAAGTAATGGTTCTAATCCCATTTGGGGTGCCATCCCATATCCTACATGGAACACCATCTCGACTGTCAATAAAAGTCAAGGACAGTCAACGCAAGTCAAGGAGGTCAACAATAGTGCAAACAAACTCCCGCGATTCCATGCAGCCTTCATGGTCAACATGTCAAAGGAAGAGGAGTTCATAAAAGAATAAATCAAAGATGAAGTCAAAGGAGCAAAGAAACCCAAGCCTAATCAAAGAAGCCTCCAAATAGTGTAGGGTTCTCCCCTAATGGGTCACAACCCACCTCCTAGCCCAACTAGGGATACATTGGCCAAAGGACGAAAATTACCTAGGTCTATCCTCCCACCTCCTTACTTCAAGGATAGGTTTGGTCGTTTGTCAAGGACCCCTAGGCTATATAAGGCCTCCCATGTGGATGTAAATTACTCACTCCCACTTGAATAAACACAAGCGGATGGTAACTCTCCCCTACAAGCTATCTCAGGAGAGTTAGGAAGACAAGATTCAGAGTCTGATGGACCCTTAAAGCCTGAATTAGTTAGGAGTCGTGGACTCCAAAAGCGGCGACGCTCTAAGTGTTTTGTGCGCCGAGCACCAATCTCGAGGACTCTCCCATAGGACGTAGGTCGTGCTCCCACGTGGTGATTGAACCTATTTAAAAAACATCGTTTTGTCACTTTGTTGAGTGTACGACGACCTTCGCTATAAGGGCGCCGTACGCACCCCCGCCTACTCATCTCTAACCATGATTAAGGAAACCCCTACTTGAAAGTTGATTCTTGAACGTCAACAATGTCACTGTGATTATTTTGCTAATAACACAAGAAAGGAAATCTTCGATGCTGGAACTCTACTCTCCACCAATACAAGAGCAGGTATGGCAATTACGCTATTTCCAAAAGCATGGATATAGGGATATCACGAGTGTATTCTTATGTATTTATAGAGAACCATATATCATGTAAACAATATTAGAGGACCAGAAAAAATGAGATTAGTTCATGCCTTACTGCATCTATTATAAACCACAACTCGATAAATAAACGCAATAGCAAATTATTATTTTTGCGGAAAAGACCTCAGGATTATATTGAAGTTTCAGAAGTAGTACAAAGCACCCCGAAAGTAAAGAAAATTACAACGAGGTCCTCAAACCACCTGACGAAGACTACGCACACCAGAGCGGGTTGAGGGCGCGCCGCCGTCGCTGCCGCTGCTCCCGGAGCCAGCACCACCCTTGTGTAGACAGCCAATATGACGGACGGGAAGTCTCCAACCTCAGCCACGGAGGACCAGCACACCGGAGACACAGCCATCGCCGACGAAACTTCACATACAACCAGAGATCCACCCCTACAAGCACCGGACCCAGCCTCTGTGCTGCCGATGGGGAACTCGCCAGCGCCACGACGAAGAGGGAGGGGAGAGCGATACTCACATAGCCCGGACGACGACGACGCCTCACCGACCGGCCAGAGTAGCCAAGAACTCGCGGAATCATCAGATCCACGAGCAGCAAAATCCCTTCTCCAGCCGCGGCTGTCACCAACGGAGAAGAAGGCCAAACCACCAGCCGATCCATAGATCGGCGAGAGACAACCGCCGCTCCCATGACAGCACCAACAGCACCAGCATGGGGAAGGAGGAGCGGCGGGATTATTCAACCTAACCGGCGGCGATTCCCTCACCAAAACGGCGCCGGCGGGAGCTATACTTACCCTATCTACACGCCGGAGGCAAAGGAACGGGATCCCCACCTCCTCCCGCCGCCGGAGCGGCCGGAGGAGGCAAGGATCCACGCCCTCGCCGGCGGGAGGAAGGGGCGCTCGGTGACTCTCCCTTTCGCCGCTCTCAAACAGTAGCAGAGGGGAGAGGATAAGGACGGCCCACGCAGCAAACGCAATAGCAATTGGCCAATCACTAAATAAATTTACTAGCAGTAGCAAATACTTTATGTACTATCAGTAGCAAGGAGTAAATTAGTGAATAAAACTATAAATATATTAGCAAACCAACAAATAAATGTACGAGCAAAGTAGCAAATCTGTAACAACTGTAGTAGCAGAGTAGTAAATCAGTAAATTAATGCAATAGCAAAGTAGAAAACATATGTTTTGGGCTACGAAGTATCTTGTTTTTAGTAACAAAAAAACTGGGATACTTTCTGGTAGTACATGTATTGCGAAAGAATCTTCTTATTATGTAGTACTCTCACTGTAAAGAAATATAAGAGCGTTAGATCAATAAAGTAGTGACCTAAATGCTCTTATATTTCTTTACGGAGAGAGTATAAGATTTAGTCTCCCGTATTCTACTTGCTACAAATTTTCCATGTCATTTTACACTGAAGAGAAAACATATTAACGAGCATAGTTTCATAATTCAGGAATCAGGATTGAACACCGTTTTGCGCTTAAAGTCCATCTGCTATAAATGAGAGTGTTGTGCACTTCAGGCTGTCTTCTTAATGTACTCAAAACAGGATCAGTTGAAGATATCAATAATGAAGACGGACCCACAAATGGACCCACACAAGGAAATACACGTATTAGATACTGTATATGCCAGTCATATGTGGATATGGGCCATATGAAATTCCATGACAATGATTTCGCCATTGATACCCCTCATCAGATTGCCTTCAAGTTCCCGGGAGGAAACTATTGCAAACCAATTAAAAGACACCAGGGCAGTCAGAACTTGCATGAATGCACTCTTTATGCAATAAAATCAGCTACAGTCGCAAAGCAGAGCACATTAATGTTCTTTCTTGGTTGCTTCAATTTCATCAGAGCTGCGTGAATCATGCTTATCAATTCCCCAGCTGCAAACCTCATATATATATACTGTTGCTAATCTCCTAAATTTGTTCACAATTTGTAAGAACAACAGCTGCAATAACGCTTTTAAATTTTACCTGAGGGAAAGGTGACCTGCATAGTATAATTGTTTTAATAATACATCCGTTCTGAATTATAAGATGCTTTAGATATTTTAACATGGACTACATACGGACTGGAATGAGTAAACAAACACACTAAAACGCTTCTATGTACATCCGATTCAGGAAAAAGTTAGAACATCTTATAATTCGGAACGAAGAGAGTATATTAGAAATTCCATTCATCAATTCAACGGTAAAGTTGTTTCAACGGGATCAACAGTTCAACAACACCCAATAATGATGTTTTTTTTTTCTTTTCCTTTTTGAGTTGCCCAATCATGATGTCTTGAACAGTTAGGCTCCGCTTGAATTATCGTTTGGCCCCTGAATACCCCGTAAACGATACACGCCTCTAGGCGTCATTTTTTACACGGATTCCAAGTGGGGCCTTAACCCGTATCACAATACGATGAAGTCCAGTAACAAATAATGCAGGTCTGATAAGCCCATAGCGTCAAGATATTAGTCGGAACTCCAAACATAATCATAATAATATAGTATCAATTTCGAATAATTGTAGCCCTACCTCCATTTTAAAAGGAATCTTTCCTACACTTGTGATTTCTCATCCAAGCGATTCTAAGTTGGCACCCTTCAAAATGTGCAACTACCTTTAAGAGGTCAGAGCTTTAAAGGCAGGTGTAATGAGAGAAATGGCAAATCTTTGACCAGAAAAGATCGAATTAACTCGTCAATCAGTACCATCTGGGATGAGCAGACCTCATTGATAACTCTCAACCACAAGTACAAAGAGCTAATGAAAGTAAGGAACACTGTCCACGGACCAAAATATTATGGAACACAGAACTAGATATGCACTACAGCCAATATGGCAATAAATGTAAAGAATTTATAGTAGTACTTCACTACTGGTAAAAAAAATCTGGCGATCCGATCTCTTAATAAGATACAAGCTGAGCATGTACAAGATATGTATATAAACCTAGATGAGTACTTGAAAAAAGGGTATAGAAACACATATGAAGGCCAAAAACCAATCGCGTGAATCAAATGGATAAAAGTAGGGCCTAGAGAAAAGTAGTAGTAACCTTAGTTGGATAAACATACTATTTGCTTCATGAAAAGGGCGAATAAACATCGGCGAAAAACAATACAGAACGGGTTGACTAAGCTTGAAGAAAACATTCTGTTATATACTTCTACTACAGAATCGAATACAGAATATGTCAAGCTTTCTAAACAGCATACGACTAATACATTGCTTCAGCATCGAATACTGGACATGTTAAGTTTTGCAAAACAACGTACCAGCATTTACGGGAAGGTCAAAACCATCCAGGACGAGCCAAATGATTCATAAGATATTGCCGAGTGAGAGCAACCACGAGCGATGCGGAGCTCCTGCGTTGGTTGAGCGTCTGCCCGCGGCGCCGCCGCCAGATCCTCCCCATCCGCCTATCCCCTGCGGCCGCCGAGGCCAGATCCTGTGCTCCTGCTCTGCTGCGTGCCTCATGTGAGAAGATGGGCGTCTCCCGTTCTCGCTCGCGGGTGGGCGCGCGGCGCCGCCGCCCGCTTCTTCCTCGGCCGCCCGTCGGTGCTGCGGCCTCGTCAGGTTACTACTGCTCTGCCTCGACCTCAGCGAGCTCTGCCTCTGCGTGTGGTGGCCAAGCTCCGACGTCTCCTCCCCCGCAAGTCTCGCTGGTGGCCGATCCGCGACGAGTTTCGTGCCCGCCTCGCCCTCCTACTGCTCCGACGACGGAAGCTGCCCCTGGCTCCGTGGCTCCTCCTGCTGCCAGCGTTGCCCCTGCTCATCTGCCGCCGCCATCTACGCGCGAGCTCGCTGCGGCCTCCCTCGCCTTCCGCAAGGCTGACCCGACTGTGCAGGGACAACTACTCTCGCGCAAGGTTCCGTCGGTGCCGGAGTCGCTGGCCAGCTCCAATCTGGTCCTGGCGACGCCAACGCCTACTGCACCCCCCGTCGATGCTGCTGGAGATGGCGGTCATGCCACCGGGCCCTCTTCCAACCTGCGGGCTGGAAAGCTGCTTGCTGCCTCCGGTGCTTCTGATGTTTTGTCCACGGACATGGTGCGGTCTTCATGGAGCTCGCTCGACGAAGACGAAGACGAAGATGATGAGGATGGCGTGGAGCTGGCCCCGCAAACGACGCTGGCTACCAAGTGCTCCAGCGGGGTAAGCGATGGGCGTGAGGCAGCTACCAGTGAGGGTTGGCGTGAGGTGCCACCGCGACATGGTCCGCATCATCTGGCGTCTCCAGCTCCGGCTTCGTCCCCTCGGCCCATCCCCGCGTGGCTCCATGGTCAATGTTGCAGGTGCCTTGTTACTGGTCATCGTGCGGCACAGTGCAGAGATCCTTTTCGGTGCTCTCGTTGCTTGAGGAATGGCCATCGGGCCCGTGAGTGTCGGAACGCTTGGCGTTCGCTCAGCTTGCTGGGATAACCTTAATGCTTCTCCATTGCCCTGCCTCGACAACATCCATCATCTTCATCCAACTTCATGCCAGGCTCAGTCTGATGCCACGCTTCCCTCCAAGGCGATCCGGCGTGACTCTTGGGCGTCGGTTGTTTCTTCTTCTGCTGGTTCTGTGGCCTCGGCTGAGGTGGCGCTCCAGTCTGTCTTTGCAGCGCAAGCCGAGCTGTTACGCTCTGAGCTGCAAGGCATGGCTTCCTTACAGATGGTGAAGGCGATTCAGCCTCTGCGTGATGTGGTTGAATCAATGCACGGATGGCTGCTGCGGGCTGGGGGCCTTCTAGAGCGTGCAGAGGTTGCTTTGGGAAGTCTATCTCAGGCGGCGGCTGAGGTGCCACCCCCTCCCGTGTCGCCTCCTCTGCCTAAGTTGGATGTTGAATTTGAGGGCGACAAAGATGTGGATCTCTATGGTTGCTTCTCGCCTCGTGCTTCGGGCTTCTCACCCCATGTTGGGTCTAGTTCGACGACCCATGTGTTGCCGGAATCTAAGGGTGAGGCCTCCGTCGAGGTTGTGTCTCCGGTGCTGCAGATCATGCCTGAGCTGCAGGTGTTATGTGGGGAAGTTGTTTCTCCTTTGTCGATGGAGCAGCTCAAGTTGGACTCTCTCCAAGCTTTGGAAGTGGACCTGGTGTCCTCACCACCCCCCGTGGAGCCTTGTCAGGCGTCAGAGAGCCTACCTCTCGGTGTCATGGAGCGCGGAGTTTTAGATGTTGCCACCCTCCCCTCGTCTGTGACCATCGAGCAGGTGATGCATGTGAGTGACATGACAATTGAGCCACCTGTGTTGGCACCTACTTCAAATTCAAATGCTCTTTTCACGAAGGAACTTTGTGACTTGCTAGCCAGCGCGGAGGTTGCCAGACCTGGTTTGGGCAGGTCGATTGCTTGCCTCCTGACTGGGACGCCAATAAGGGGCCAACAAAAGAAGATGGGCAAAGGCAGGAGTGGTGCCAAAGACAAGACGTCGCTTGCTGCTTGATTGTGTTGTCATTGTGGGTTGGGAGATGCCTCGGAATTTGTGAATGTTGTGTGTTCGGAGAGTGTGGCAGGCCGCCCGTGCGGTTCTGGGGTTTCATGTCGTGTGAGTAGCTCGTCTATGCTCCGTTTGTATTGGTTTTCGCCCGGTTTTCCTTTAATTAACTGGGCAATTCTCTTCTTCTTAATTAATCGACGAGGCATAACTTTTGCCTCCGTTTCGAAAAAAAAAACCATCCAGGACTGTGCCTCTTTTGTCCCTGAAACTCGTAATACAAACACGAGTTGCGGTTCACCTCTCCTCGAGGTTCCCGCGAGGGCGCGAGCCAAAGTAAAGTACAATGCCTGCCGGCGGGGAGGTTTGTTAACTTGTGAGGTCCCTGCGGTGCGACATTTCGTCGAACACGACGTCGGCATCAGTGGATCATGGCATGTCGAGGAGGGTCGCGCCCTGGGGGCTGGGGCTGTGCAATAGCTGCCATGTCCGGCATGCGTAAGTGCGCAGGCGGAGGCGCATGTGGCGGCTTGGTAAATTCTCCGGCGAGGGCACTGGGCGGACCGTTCGATCGTGCGAGCACGCGGCCACCATTTCCTCGGCGATTCCTATCTGACGCTCGTTGCGTCGGATTTTGTGTGTGTGTGTGTGTGTGTGTGTGTTGGGGGCTGCTCATTGCGCCAGATTTTTTTTTTCGAGAGACTCATTGCGCCAGATAGTCGTCTTTTGGCGCAGGGCACACGCTGATGTTCTGGCCACCACCGGTTTTGCAAATTTTCCGGTTTACTTCCTTTTTTTTTTTTGCGATTTTCCTTATGTTTGCTTCGGTTTTCTGTCTTTTTCCTTCAATGTTATATTCCGCTTTTATACTTTTACTCCTTTTAAATCCAAATTTTTACATTTACTTTTTTCCTTTGATTTATCTAAAAGTTACGTTGTTTTTTTAACATATCAATATAATTTTCCTGCATACATGAATATTATCAGAAACATGATGGATTTTTTAAATATGCGAAGAATATTTTTGAAATACGCGATGGACATTTTTTGAATTTGCAGTGTTTTTTCGAGTACGCCCTTGCCTTTTCTACTCATAATAATTGCTTAAAAGAAGAAGTTAAAGTAGTGGTCGCGGAAAAGTGAATTATATTATTTTGAGAAAGTTCGAGGAAGGCCATGCACACCTAAATTGAGACCCGCCTACAAAAATTGATCCGTAGACGATTTTTTCTATAGTGGACCGAAAAGATTGGATTGCTAGCCTTGGAGAGCCATTGACACTGGATTTGATAACACACTATTTGAACTGACCCAAATGAACATTTTTTACAATATTTTCCTCTTTCTTTTGACAACATTTTTTTTGAGCTTGTCAATCAAGATACCATTTTCCCAAAAAATTTAAAAATTAGGAGCGTAAGTGGGTTACTTTGTGACCAATCCATATACGTAGTTGTGCATTTGCTCAACTATATGACACACTAAGCGTCAGCTTAAAATCAAGAGTACCGTGGAGTTCACTCCTTTGGGTAGTTCAGAAGCTCTTAAGTTTGATGTTAGGTATGAAAAATTGCCTTTGTACTGCGAGTGTTGTGGACTTGTAGGTCATACATCTGAGCATTTTTGTAATATTCCTAGTGAGAAACGAACTGCTATGTATCCAAAGAACCTGAGTGTAGATGCCTACTGGAAAGGGCAAAGTTGAAATAGGAGAGCTCTTATTTTTGGGGGTCTTCCTCGGGACAACAAGCTTACCATCGTCGGCTCCGACAACAACAACACCTCCATGGGTATGGAGGGAGCTGTCGTCAAGGTGGCCAAGGTTGTGAGTGGCCTTACGGTGTCCGATAAGGGCACTGCCGCTACCTCCATGGGGACAGCCCAGGCTAGTCCCCCGCTCGGCCAGGAGGGCCGAGCTGCCGGGGCTCCCTCAACAGCACGCTTCTATGCTGCACCCGGTCAGGAAGACCGGGTTGTGGCGCCATCTGCACCTGCTAGCCTTGGCCAGGAGGGCCAAGGGCTGATGGGTTGGGCGCTCCTGGAAGCTCAACATCGGCTGCTGGCGCTACTGGTTACCAGCGCCTCTCTGCTGGCCAGGAGGGCCAGGGGAAGGCGCTGCTGGGTATGCCCAGCAACTTTTCTGCAAGCGAACTGCTACTGTCAAACAAACCACACCAGCGTCTGGGATACATGAGGGAATGCTGTTGTTCCAGCCGGGAGTGTTGGAGGCTCTCTCGGGGGCAGTGGCTGCTCGCCTTGCTGCTTCTGCTACAGCGGGTGACTCGTCCGAGGCTAACAAGCTTTTTAAATTCAGTGCTGGAACAACTGTTATGTAGGGCCACTCTAAGAGAAAGGGGAGGAAAGAGAAAAAGGCAGAAGTGACTGAGATCTAAGGTTGCTCGTAAATCTCCCTCCCGACCCCGTGTCGCCTCCTCTCTGGCGACTCGGGGGGAATCCCTCCGGCGCCGCCACCACCGCACCCTCCCTCCTCCTCCTCACCTCGCCGTCGCCTGAGGAGCCCGCCGGCGAAGCCTGGGCCGGCTCCAGTGAAGGTGGCGGCGGGGCATCTCGCGGGCGGATCTGGCGTGCAGGGGCGGGCGGGCGCGTCGCGCGGGCGTGGCACCGGCGCTGGCCGACGCGGATCCGGTGGCCCGTGTGGTGGGCGGCGTGACGGCGGACTCGCGGCGGCCACGAGCGGCTCGGCAGCGACGGGGGAGATGCGCGGGCGTGGCGCACGGCGGGCGCGTGCTGAGGCGATGGGCGTGCGGCGGGCGCGCGCGGAGGTGCCTGGGTGCCCGTGTCCCACTCCGCTCGGGCTGGTCCGACGTGGGTGGATCCGGGGCCCCGTGCCCGGCTCTGGCGGGGAGGCAGGCAGCGGCTGGGGCTTCTCTGCCGAGATCCGGTCGGCGGAGGCGGCTTGGGGTCGGCCAGCGTCCCGGGGTCGGCGGTGGTGCTGTGGTGGCGCATGGAGGCTGGGGCGGTGGCCCCAGGGGGTGGCTGTTTGCTCGACGGTGTTTGCCGTGGTGGGAGGTGCTACGGTTGATGCAGCAGCGGGCGAAGGTGGGCGGTGACTGCGAGCGCGTCTTGCGACGCGTCGGCTGCGGCACATCACACGGGCTTGTGGCTTCGATGGTGGCGGAGGCGGGAGTGCCGGAGCCTCGGGTGAAAGCCCAGCTCCACCTTGGTTGGAGCCGACGACGATGGCGCCTGCGGGCGTCGTTCCCCTCCTTGGAGGCGCCGTCTTGGGTGCTCCGGCTCATCTCCTGCCTTCACCAGGGGTGGTTCCTCCGAGCGAAAGTTCGAGTTCCCGGTTTCTGCCGGAACGGGTGACGATGGCGTCCTCGTCACTTCCTTCTTGGAGGCGTCGCCTTAGGAGGCCATGGCCTTACCAGACAAGCCCCGGCCATGTGATGTTGCCATGCCGGCGTGCGGATGCCGTGGTCGCGCCATCGGCTCGAGTGGGGCGCGGCCTTGGGGTCGGTGTGGAAGTCGGAGCGGCGGCTTCGAATCTATCTCTCTTGGAAGGGAGTCGGCACTGGTCGCTTGGGTGACAGTATCGATGGCTAGCCTGGTGCGTGGCCCTGGGGTCGGCGTGGATGTCGGAGCGGCGGCTTCGGAGCGGCGGCTTGGGTGTCGGCTTCGGTTGCTCGGGCGACGAAGCAGGCGGCTCGTCTGGTGCGCGGCCTCGGGGTCGACGTGTGTGTAGCTTGCGTTTGTAAGCCGGGGCGGCGGCTCCGGAGTTGGGTTGTAGGGTGTCAACTCCGGTTGCTCGGGTGACGGAGCAGGCGGCTCGCCTGGGGCGCGGCCTCGGGGTCGGCGTGTGAGTTGTTGCGTTTGTAGGTCGGAGCGGCGGCTCCGGTAATGGTTGTAGGGCGTCGACTCTGGTTGCTTGGGTGACGGAGTAGGCGGCTCGCCTGGTGCGCGGCCTCGGGGCCGGTGTGGATGTCGGAGCGGCGGCTTCGGATAGGGTTGTAGGGTGTCGTCTCCGGTTGCTCGGGTGACGGAGTCGGCGACTCGTCAGGGCGCGGCCTCGGGGTCGGTGTGTACATTGCTTATGTATAGGTTTTCGGCCAGTTTTCCTTATTAACTGGTCAATTCTCTTCTTCTAAATGAAAAGGCAGAGCTCCTGCTGGTTTCTCGAAAAAAAAGGTTGCTCGTAAGGAAATAATAGGTAAAAGAAGGATACACGCAACCCACGCTCGCAGCTCGCCCGATGGGTAGTGACACTGAATTTTCTTTTGAGAAACATATGGATAGTTATGAACGCATACTATATGAGGGTATGTATGTTTCTTCTAAGCGAGTTTGTACGGGTAGAGTGGAAACAGTGAAGGACACGGATGGTGTTGTCACACATGTAGCTAAGGAGATAGATGAGAAGGAAGAGGAATATATGCAGAAGGAAAGGGAATCGGTTGGAGAAGAAAAGGGAGATGTTGGCGCATCGGCGGCCTCCGAAGAGGAGGACCGCCGGGCCAAATGAAAACCCTAGGTTGGAACTGCCGTGGTATGCTCTCCCTCACGGAGTTCGCGAGCTCTTGGAACTACAAGGGCGCATCGAGGCTGATTTAATTTTTCTTTCAGAGTCTCATTTGAATAATTGTAAAGCCGATGAGCTACGTCGTGTTTTAAGTTTTGATTCAACGTTTGTAGTGGAGAGTGATGGTCGGGCCAGTGGCCTCGTTTTGTTTTATCATAAGATGAATAAAGTTATTTTGAACTATGTGTCGGCTAATTTTATTGATGTTTTGTTTATGAATGAGTGATACGTCTTCAACGTATCTATAATTTTTTATTGTTCCATGCTATTATAGTATCAATCTTGGATGCTTTTATATGCAATTATATATCATTTTTTGGGACTAACCTATTAACCTAGTGCCCAGTGCCAGTTGCTGTTTTTTGCTTGTTTTTCGTTTTTCAGGAAATCAGTACCAAACGAAGTCCAAATGCCACAAAACTTTTTGGAGATTTTTTTCTGGACAAAAGAGACCCTGGAGACTTGGAGAGGAGGCCAGAAGGTTCACGAAGCCTCCACAAGGCAACAGGGCGCGGCCCCAGGGGGGCGCCCTGATGCCTTGTGGGGCCCTCGTGGCCCCGTTTGACCTAATTCCACTTCTATAAATTCTCACATATTGGGAAACCAACAGAGAGCCACCCCGAATAACTTTTACGCTGCCGCAAGCCTCTGTTCTTCCGCGATCCCATCTGGAGGCCTTTTCCGGTACTCTGCCGGAGGGGGAATCGATCACGGAGGGCTTCTACATCAACCTTACTGCCCTTCCGATGATGTGTGAGTAGTTTACCACAGACCTATGGGTCCATAGCTAGTAGCTAGATGGCTTTTTCTCTCTCTTTGATCTTCAATACCATGCTCTCCTCGATGTTATTGGAGTTCTATCTGATGTAATCTTCTTTTGCGGTGTGTTTGTTGGGATTCGATGAATTGTGAGTTTATGATCAGATTATTCATGAGAAATATTTGAGTCTTCTCTGAAATCTTTTATGCATGATTATTATAGCTTTGTATTTCTCTCTGATCTATCGATTTGGTTTGGCCAACTAGATTGGTTTATCTTGCAACGGGAGAGGTGCTTTGTGATGGGTTCAATCTTGCGGTGCTCAATCCCAGTGACAGAAAGGGACATGACACGTATTTGTATTGTTGCCATTAAGGATAAAAAGATGGGGTTTAATCATATTGCTTGAGTTTACTTTGTCTACATCATGTCATCTTGCTTAAGGCGTTACTCTGTTTCATACTTAACACCCTAGATGCATGCTGGATAACGGTCGATGGGTGGAGTAATAGTACTAGATGCAGGCAGGAGTCGGTCTACTTGTCTCGGACGTGATGCCTATATACATGATCATTGCCATGAATCCGTCATAATTATTTTCTTTTCTATCAATTGCCCAACAGTAATTTGTTTACCCACCGTATGCTATGTGTTCGAGAGAGAAGCTTCTAGTGAAAACTATGGCCCCCGGGTCTACTTTTATCATATATTAAAATCAAAAATACCTTTCTGCAATTTATTTACTTTTATTATATTTAGTATTTTAGTTTATCTATCTACCACTATCAGAATTAATCCTTCCAAATAACCGTTAAGAGGATTGACAACCCTCTTATTTGCATTGGGTGCAAGTGTTTGCTTTTGTGTGTGCAGGTGCACTTAACGGGATTTTGCTTGGTTCTCCTACTGGATTGATAACCTTGGTTCTTAACTGAGGGAAATACTTATCTCTACTATACTGCATCATCCTCTCCTCTTCGGGGAAATACCAACGCAGTCTACAAGTAGCAGGAAGAATTTCTGGCACCGTTGCCGGGGAGACATCAACGAAATTACCAAGTACCTTCGCACGAACTATCATCCACTTGCATTTATTTTATTTGCATTTGCCTCTCGTTTTCATCTCCTCCACTTCTAATTTTTTCGTACAAAAACACAAAAATATTTTTCTTTGCTTGTTTGCTTGTTTGCTTCACCATTATGGCTAGTTCTTTGCTTGTTACTTTTACCCCTGAAAATGAAGTGCTTAATTTTAAACAAAGGGGAGGAGAAAATTTAAAAGATGCTTGGTATAGGATTTGCGATGCTCAAAATAGATCAACTCGTAAGCAATCCACTACCGTTCTTCTTCGAAATTTTTATGTGGGAATTACTACTTGGTATAGATTTGTGCTTGACACTATTATCGAAGGGAATTTCTTGATGTGTCCCACTTTGGATGCTTTCAATGCTATGGAAAATTTAGTGGGTTCACCCCCTATCATTATTAACGAAACGGCATTGACTTTGGAGCATGTTATGCAAATGTTAGAAGCTATTGAAAATAAGATGCCTACTATTGAACATCTTGAGAATTAAGATAAAAAGGTCCATAATCATATTACTCAATTTGGTTCTAAGGTGGGAATTGCTTTGAAAATTTTAAAGAAAAAGGAACCGATAATTAACGAAAGGATAGAACAAAGCCCCGCTAGAATTGACAAGTTAGAAAAGATTATCAATAACTTAGCTTCCGCTTTTTCCTCCGCTAAAAACATTGATAGGACTCCTCCTAATAAAAATTGCAAGTTTATATATGTTCCTAAGGTTAAGAGTGCTACTTCTAGTAAAGGGAGCGAGGATCTTAAAATGATTAGCGTGCACCCCAATTTCATTGATATAATAAAGGAACCTATCCATAAAGGCAAAATTCTTGATTTTGTGCCTAGAAGTGTGATGATGAGAAACTCCTATGTTAAATCAACTAGAAAAAATGGGTGTGTAATTGAGGAGTTGGAAACCAAGGATGACAACACTTGAAACTATGCATTATGCCTAACTAGGGGCATAAAACAATAGCGCTTGTTGGGAGGCAACCCAATGAATAAAATAAATTTTTACTTTTACCTTCTGTTCTTGTGTGTTTACACAATTATAGCCTATGTTATGATTGTGTTTTTATCTTTTAATTAGTGTTTGTGCCAAGTAATGCCTTTGGGATGATTTAGATGATAGTATAATTGATGTTGTTTGAAAACACAAACTTTTGCATCCAGTGCTAGATTTTTTTTTCTGGAACGTCAGAACCTTCTGAATTTTTTACAAAATATTTATATATGAATTTCACATGTTTTTTCTAATTTTTAAGAATTTTTGGAGTTCTATAAGTATGACGTTAATTCAGATATTTACAGACTGTTCTGTTTTAGACAGATTCTGTTTTTGTTGCATAGTTTGCTTATTTTGATGAATCTATGGATCGTATCGGGGGGTATGAGTCATGGAGAAGTTGGAGTACAGTAGCATTATTCCAATATTAAATATGAATCAATTTACAATAGTACCTAAAGTTTAAGGTTTGTTTGTTATACTAACGGATCTCATGAGGTTTCTGTTGAGTTTTGTGTGCTGAAGTTTTCAAATTTTGGGTGAGACTACGATGGATAAAGGAATAAGGAGCGGCAAGAGCCTAAGCTTGGGGATGCCCAAGGCACCCCAAGGTAATATTCAAGGAGGACTCAAGCGTCTAAGCTTGGGGATGCCTCGGAAGGCATCCCCGCTTTCGTCTACAATCTATCGGTAACTCACTTGGAGCTATATTTTTATACATCACATGATATGTGTTTTACTTGGAGCGTCTTGTGATATAGTTTGTTTGCTTTTTAGTTTGTCACAATCATCTTTGCTGAACACACCTTTTTGATAGGGACACACATTATTCGTGATTTGTTAGAATACTCTATGTGCTTCACTTATATCTTTTGAGCAAGGCAGTTGCTCTAGTGCTTCACTTATATCTTTTAGAGCACGGCGGTGGTTATATTTTAAAGAAATAGTTGCACTCTCATGTTTCACTTATATCTTTTTGAGAGTCTAATGAATAGCAATGGTAATATGCACGGGTTATGAATTTGGTCCTAATATGATGGGTATTCAAGAGGGATATAATAAAAACTTTCATGTAGATCACTGGATATGATAAGTTTGATTCCTTGCAATAGTTTTGCGATATTAAGATGGTAATATGTGGGAGGTGCTAGTAGATAATTGTGGTTTAGTAAGAATATTGGTGTTAAGGTTTGTGATTCCCGAAGCATGCACCTATGATCTGTCGTTATGCTAAGAAGTTGGAGCATGATTTATTCTTGATTGTCTACCTTATGAGTGGCGGTCGAGGATGAGCGATGGTCTTTTCCTACCAATCTATACCCCTAGGGGCATGCGTAGTAGTACTTTGCTTCGAGGGCTAATAAACTTTCGCAATAAGTATGTGAGTTCTTTATGACTAGTGTGAGTCCATGGATTATACGCACTCTCACCTTTCCGCAATTTTCTAGCCTCTTCGGTACCGTGCATTGCCCTTTCTCACATCGAGAGTTGGTGCAAACTTCGCCGGTGCATCCAAACCCCGTGATATGATATGCTCTATCACACATAAGCCTCTTTATATCTTCCTCAAAACAGCCACCATACCTACCTATCATGGCATTTCCATAGCCATTCCGAGATATATTGCCATGCAACTTCCACCGTTCCGTTTTTTATGACACACATCGTCATTGTCATATTGCTTTGCATGATCATATAGCTGACATAGTATTTGTGGCTCAGCCACCGTTCATCATTTTTATACATGTTACGCTAGTATCATTGCACATCCTGGTACACTGCTAGAGGCATTCATATAGAGTCATATTTTTGTTCTAGTTTCGAGTTGTAATTTTCTTTTGAGTTGTAAGTAAATAGAAGTATGATGATCATCATTATTAGAGCATTGTCCCAGTGAGGAAATAAAAAAAGAGAGGCCTAAAAGAGCCCACGAAAAAGAGGCCAAAAAGAGCCCACAAAAAAAATAAGAGAAAAAGAGAGAAGAGGCAATGTTACTATCCTTTTTTTTCATACTTGTGCTTCAAAGTAGCACCATGTTTTTCATATAGAGAGTCTCCTATTATTCACTTTCATATAATAGTGAGAATTTTTCATTATAGAACTTGGCTTGTATATTCTGATGATGGGCTACCTCAAATGCCCGAGGTCTTCATGAGCAAGCAAGTTGGATGCACACCCACTTAGTTTTCATGTTGAGCTTTCATACACTTATAGCTCTTAGTGCATCCGTTGCATGGCAATCCCTACTCCTCACATTGACATCAATTGATGGGCATCTCCGTAGCCCGTTGATTAGCCTCGTCAATGTGAGACTATCTTCTTATTTTTGACTTCCCCTTATTGATCTCTACCACCACACTCTATTCCACCCATAGTATTATATCCATGGCTTGCGCTCATGTATTGCGTGGGGGTTGAAAAAGCTGAAGCGCGTTAAAAAGTATGAACCAATTGCTCGGCTTGTCATCGGGGTAGTGCATGATTAATATTTTGTGTTAAGAAGATGGAGCATGACAGGATTATATGATTTTGTAGGGATAGCTTTCTTTAGCATTTTTATTTTGAAAGACATGATTGTTTATTAGTATGCCTGAGTATTGATGTCTTTACAACAAACTATAGACTATTGCTTTGAATCACTCGGATCTTATTATTCATACCGTAAGAGAAAGATTACATGATGAAACATGTTAGGTAGCATTCCACATCAAAAATTCTGTTTTTATCATTTACCTACTCGTGGACGAGCAGGAATTAAGCTTGGGGATGCTTGATACGTCTCCAACGTATCTATAATTTTTGATTGTTCCATGCTATTATAGTATCAATCTTGGATGCTTTTATATGCAATTATAAATCATTTTTTGGGACTAACCTATTAACCTAGTGCCTAGTGCCAGTTGCTGTTTTCTGCTTGTTTTTGGTTTTTCAGGAAATCAGTACCAAACAAAGTCCAAATGCCACAAAACTTTTTGGAGATTTTTTTCTGGACAAAAGAGACCCTGGAGACTTGGAGAGGAGGCCAGAAGGTTCACGAAGCCTCCACAAGGCAACAGGGCGCAACCCCAGGGGGCGCGCCCTGATGCCTTGTGGGGCCCTCGTGGCTCCGTTTGACCTAATTCCACTCCTATAAATTCTCAAATATTGGGAAACCAACAGAGAGCCACCCCGAATAACTTTTACGCCGCCGCAAGCCTCTGTTCTTCCGCGATCCCATCTGGAAGCCTTTTCCGGTACTCTGCCGGAGGGGGAATCGATCATGGAGGGCTTCTACATCAACCTTGCTGCCCTTCCAATGATGTGTGAGTAGTTTACCGCAGACCTACGGGTCCATAGCTAGTAGCTAGATGGCTTCTTCTCTCTCTTTGATCTTCAATACCATGTTCTCCTCAATGTTCTTGGAGTTCTATCCGATGTAATCTTCTTTTGTGGTGTGTTTGTTGGGATCCGATGAATTGTGAGTTTATGATCAGATTATTCATGCGAAATATTTGAGTCTTCTCTAAACTCTTTTATGCATGATTATTATAGCTTTGTATTTCTCTCCGATCTATCGATTGGTTTGGCCAACTAGATTGGTTTATCTTGCAACGGGAGAGGTGCTTTGTAATGGGTGCAATCTTGCGGTGCTCAATCCCAGTGACAGAAAGGGACATGACACGTATTTGTATTGTTGCCATTAAGGATAAACAGATGGGGTTTAATCATATTGCTTGAGTTTACTTTGTCTACATCATGTCATATTGCTTAAGGCGTTGCTCTGTTTCATACTTAATACCCTAGATGCATGCTGGATAGCGGTCGATGGGTGGAGTAATAGTAGTAGATGCACGCAGGAGCCGGTCTACTTGTCTCGGACGTGATGCCTATATACATGATCATTGCCATGAATCCGTCATAATTATTTGCTTTTCTATCAATTGCCCAACAGTAATTTGTTTACCCACCGTATGCTATGTGTTCGAGAGAGAAGCCTCTAGTGAAAACTATGGCCCCCGGGTCTACTTTTATCATATATTAAAATCAAAAATACCTTGCTGCAATTTATTTACTTTTATTATATTTAGTATTTTAGTTTATCTATCTACCACTATCAGAATTAATCCTTGCAAATAACCGCTAAGAGGATTGACAACCCTCTTATTTGCGTTGGGAGAAAGTGTTTGCTTTTGTGTGTGCAGGTGCGCTTAATGGGATTTTGCTTGGTTCTCCTACTGGATTGATAACCTTGGTTCTTAACTGAGGGAAATACTTATCTCTACTATACTGCATCATCCTCTCCTCTTCGGGGAAATACCAACGCAGTCTACAAGTAGCAATGAGAATGTTGTACGGTGACGTTTTATGGGTTTTTATGGTCATCCGAATTGGAGTGATCGTAATTTATCTTGGGATGATATTCGTAATTTGCACAATTAGGGTGATCACCCATGGGTGGTTTTGGGGGACTTTGATGAAATTTTAATTTCTTCGAAAAAAGAGGGAGGTAATGTGATGCCTAATGCAATGATGAGAGATTTTCGTAATTGTTTGGGAGAGTGCAGTCTGGAAGATATGGGCTGTATTGGTGACCATTTCACTTGGAGGAAGGCGTGATTAGGGAGAGACTTGATCGTGCGGTTTGTATTGTGGAGTGGGCAAATAAATTCCCCCAGGCTGCGATAAAAAATGAAGAACATGTACATTCTGATCATTGTCCTATCGTCCTAGACATAGAATATTATGATGGTAATATGTTTAACCAACCAAGGAGCTGAGTAAAATAGTTCGAAGCTCGATGGCTCAAAGAAGAGCCGGTTGTAGAAATTGTACGTACAGCATGGGGCCAAGCGAAAATGCTCGGTATTGGACCGTCTCTCAATGTTCGTACAAGGGCGGTGCATGCAGATTTGCATACTTGGGACCGTGATATACTGAGGGGACCGAAAAGAAGAATTAATAAACTCAAAAAAGATTTAGAGAAGCTGCGAAGGGGACCTATGAATGCAGATTCTCAAGCGTGACAAAAGGAGATTCTAGTCCTTGTTGAAAATCTTTTGGAGCAAGAGGAGATCTACTGGGTACAACGGGGTCGTACAAACTGGCTATTACATGGCGATCGCAACACCTCTTTTTTCCATAATGCGGCAACTACTAGAAAAAAGAGAAATTAGATTAAAAAATTGCTTGATGACAACGGTGTTTGGGTGCAAGATACGGAGATGAAGAACCACATTGTGGGGTATTTCTCGAAACTGTTCACCTCATAAGTTACCCAACCCGACCCAAAGGTTCTATATCTTGTCAAATGAAAAGTGACAGATGAAATGAATAATGCTCTTCTAGCCCCTTATATGGCAGAGGAGGTTCGGAAGGCCCTATTTGATATTGGAGATTTAAAAGCGTCAGGCCAGAATGGTTTACACGCTATTTTTTTACAAAAGATTTTGGTCTATGTTGGGGGATGAATTGACTGAAGAGGTACTCCAGGCGGTGAATACTTGTACTATACTTGATGGGTCGAATGATACTACAATTGTAATGATCCCAAAGATCAATTCTCCTAAAAAGGTAACTCAATTTAGACCAATTAGTTGTAATGTCATGTACAAGGTAATTTCAAAAATGATTGCGGACCGTTTGAAGATAATTCTTTCAGTATTATCAGCACGACTCAGCATGCATTTGTGCTAGGACGAATGATTATAGATAATATTTTAGTGGCATACGAGTGCTTCCAGACTATTAAGAAAAAAAAGAATGGTAAAGAGTGTGCTATTAAACTGGATCGTATGACCGAGTAGAGTGGTCTTTTATGAAGGAGATTATGCTCAGACTGGGATTTCAAGAGAACTGGGTAAGTTTAATTATGCAATGTGTATCCTCAGTGGAATACCGGGTTTGTTTTAATACGGAAGAAACTAAGAGTTTTAAACCTGCTAGAGGATTGAGGTAGGGAGATCCTCTCTCTCTCTCTCCATACTTATTCTTGTTATGTACAGAGGGGCTGACCGCTCTCTTAGCGAATGCAGATAAGAATGGGAATATTTCTAGAATAAAGGTTTGCAGAGATGCACCATCGGTTTCAAACCTTCTCTTTGCTGATGATTCTCTGATCCCGGTGAAAGCAAATGATATGAATGCAGAGGCATTGAAATCGGTTTTGGATTCTTATTGTGCCACCTCGGGACAAATGGTGAGTGTTGAAAAGTCTAGTATATTTTTTAGTCCCAATACCAAGGTGGAAGACACGGTACAAATTTGTAGAATTCTGAATATTATGACTGAAGCACTTAATGATAAATATTTGGGTTTGCCTGCAAATGTGGGTATGGACAAAAATGATTGCCTCCAATTCCTGATTGATCGAATTATTATGAAAATTAGTGGATGGAAAGAAAAATTGTTATCCGCAGGAGGAAAGGAAATTTTGTTCAAATCTGTTGTGCAAGCTATCCCAACTTATGCCATGTCCGTCTTTAAAAGTCCTAAAAAAGTTGTAAAGGAATCATTGATGCGATGTCACAGTTTTGGTGGGGTGACGAGGACAATCAGAAGAGAATGCATTGGATGGCGTGGTGGAAGATGTGTGTCCCAAAAGGCCAAGGAGGTTTGGGTTTCCGAGATATACACTGCTTCAATCTGGCTTTGTTAGCCAAACAAGTGTGGCGTCTGCTTGATAATCCTGAGTCTTTATGTGCTACTATCTTGAGAGCTAAATATTTCCTGGAGGGCGATTTAATGAGTGCAATTCTAAAAAAGGGTTCCTCTTTTACTTGGCAAAGTATTATGGCGGGAGTGAATTCTCTAAAAAATAGTTATATCCGTTGAGTTGGAAATTGTGACGCCCCGACTCGACCGTGCACTAATCATACACGCAAATGCACACGATCAAGCCTAAGGACTCACGGGAAGATATCACAACACAACTCTAGACACAAAATAAAATAATACAAGCTTTATATTACAAGCCAGGGGCCTCGAGGGCTCAAATACATAAGCTCGATGTCATACAAGCATCAGCGGAAGCAACAGTATCTGAGTACAGACACAAAGTTAAACAAGTTTGCCTTAAGAAGGCTAGCATAACAGCGACACTGATCGAAAAGGCGAAGGCCTCCTGCCTAGGACCTCCGAACTACTCCTGGTCGGCGGGCTCAATGTAGTAGTAGCGGCCTCCGGGGATCTCCTGCTCCTGGACTCCGTCGTCTGATCGCAGCAACCGGGTATGGGGAAAAAGAGGTAGCAAAGCAACCATGAGTACTCATCCAAAGTACTCGCAAGACTGACATCAGAACTATACTAAGTATTCATCGGTATCAAAGGAATGGGGCTATATCTTTGGACTAAACTACAGAAATGCCGGAATAGAGGGGGAGAGGCCTAGCCTAACGAAGACTAGCATCTTGAAGCATTTCTTGCAGCATCAGAAGAGAGTAGAGTGTAGTAACATATAATAGCAGTTATATTTTAGTAATGCCCTGAGATCCTTCCTCGACTACCCTGCGAGAAAGTGATCCCGAGAGCAGTAGTAACAGTTTAACATTGTAACATTATCCATTTGTAGTTGTAGCAAATCAGGATACAACTCTGAGCGTCCTGTTACCGTGGACACGGCTATTCGAATAGATAACTTCCTTGCAGGGGTGCACTACTGTTACCCAACACGCTCGATTAACTCTGGCCGGACACACTTTTATCGGGTCATGCCCGGCCTCGGCTGATCGACACGACGTAGTCCTACCTAGGCTCAACAGAGAGGTCCCCGCCGGTCTACATCCTAAGCGCTCAGGGGTCTTGGGACCATCGCCCTTTGCACTCCGGGTCGTTGCGTGCAGGGTGAAGCCAGGCACCACCCGTGTGCTGGATGGCGCCGGTCCGTCCCGGCCGCAATGCTGAACTGGACGTCTGACAGAGCTTTTGGCTGATACATACGGCGCCGAGGGTCCCATAACCATTATCCCACGTGGTGGTAGTGCGTATAGGGCCAACGACCCACTCAGATCAAATACCCAAATCCGTTAGGCGTATTTAGAAACTCGCGGAGACGAACAGGATCCCTATCGCTCCGACTTGATAACACACGGCTCGCGGGTGCTCTTGGAGCCGACCCATCTTTAATATGATTCTCTCGCGGGCACTCTTGGAGCCAGCCCGACTTTAACAGTTTAAAAGTATTGCAGTAATGTAATATTTCCGTGATCATCACCCAGAGTGATCACGGCCTGATATCAAGCATGGCAAACGGACAAGGGTGAAGGGCCAGCTGATGAACATATCACACCTAACTAAGCATCATAGGATATCAGGTAATGTATCACTAGCAGGCGACGAAATCAGGCTATGCATCAGAGTAGGAGCTATCGGAGCAACAGCAGAAGCAATTCTAATGCAAGCAATAGAGGGAAAGAGTAGGCGATATCTGGATGATCAAGGGGGTTTTGCTTACCTGGAAGCTCAGCTGAAGGGGTCTGGTCGTCAGCGACGTCGTAGTCGTACACAGCAGTGTCGTCGGCAGTCTCGGAGGCTATCGGGAGAGAAGGAGGGGGAATAAACAATAAATACACGGCAAACAATGCAACAAGGATGCATGACATGTCTACATGCTATGCTAGGGGTGTTCTGATGCAGCACTATGTAAGTTAGTCGGAACGGGAATTTATCCGGGAGTGTTCTCCCAGCTCCGGGTGATTATCGGTACACTGAACCGGAGGGGACGGTTCCATGTTCAGTAGGTTAGAGGGGTGTGGCAGGTATGTGGATGGCATATTCGGATTCTTCATATTTTTCTGTTCGTTTTTCATATATAAATTATTTTCATCCGAGTTACGGTTTATTTTATATGATTTTTCAAAGTTTTATTGAATTTCTAGAATTACTGTATTTAATTTAATTTGAAAATTATTTAAATATTAAATTGCTACGGGTACCCAGCTGAGTGCACACAGGAATGCACCCAGAGGCTGACAGTGGGGCCAGTTGACCAGGTCAACTGCCCAGTCAGCACCCAGTCAGCAGTGGCTGACAGGTGGGGCCACTGCTGAGTCAGCACGCTGACTCAGCGAGTCTTATCCAAAGGAACAGTGCAGTGGGCCCCAGGCGTCATACACAGTAGCCTAACCAGTGTTAGTTTTTGTTAATCTGAGTTTAGTTAGAGGTGGGCCCCACTGTCAGTGTAACTAACCTAGGCTAATTAATCTAACCCTAACACTAATCAGACCGGGCCCACCTGTCATTGAGACAGGGCCGGTTCAACAGGCCGGCGCGCGCTGGTGGCCTCCGGCAACCACCCGACGCGGCGACCACCCGCCGGAATTCCGCTGCAGTTGCCCAAACGGGGCGCGGCTGGTACCATCCGAACGAGCACGACGAGTTGCGTCCGGTGGTGGCGAGGGTTCATCCTGCGGTGGCCTGAGGCGACGGCTCCGTCGACGTCCGACGGCGGCGGCAGCACAAGCTCGAGGGGATCGAGCAAATGGGCTCGTATCCGTCGATCTGGTAGGGTGGCAGCAGCAGAGAGGGGTCCTGAGCATGGCGGCAACATTGGTTGGACGTGAGGGGGTCGGCAGTGACGGCTACGAGCTCAACGGCGGCGCCATGGCCATGGCCAGCTCTCGGCTTCGGTTACGGCTAGCTAAGCGGCACGCGCGAGGCAGGGAGGAGAGGGGAAGTAGGGCGGTGCTCACATCGGTGGTGCGGAGCGACTCGTTGGAGCCGGAGGAGGTCGGGGCGGGGGGGATCGAACGGCGGTGTGCGGTGGCCGTGGCGGGGAGGAGGAGGTCGATCCCGACGCAGTGGAGTGCTACAACTCGAGCTGGTCCTCTTAGAGGACGAAGGCGTCGTCGGCGAAGCGGTTGGACAAGGCGAGGAGGTCAATGGGCGGCATTGGCCACGGGGACAACGAGCGGCGGCGACGTCAGCGCTCGGGTGCGGTCATTTTCGAGGGGGAACGACGAGGTGGAGAGGGGCAGGGCGGATTAGGGTTGTCGCCGCGGTCGAGGGGTCTTTATAGGCCATCTCCGCGACAGTGGCGTCGCGCTGTCGGCATCAGCGTGGTCGCGCGCGTGAGCACACGCCTCAGACGGCTGAGCGGCGCGAGGTTAGGGACGAGGGGGAGTGCTGGGCTGGGCCTCGTGGGTGACTTAGGCCCAGCCGCTGCGGCCTTTTTCTTTTTCTTCCTTTCTTTTCTGTTTTCTCTTTTTTTTGTTTCTGTTTTGCAATTAGTTTAGCCACAAATGAAGTTTTGTAAAATATGTGACTTAGCTCAATAATTACAGTGCAATATTAACTACTACCAGAAAATGGTTTGGTGACCAGATGATTTCATTTAAATTTTATTTAAATAAAATGGGATTCAATGGTGCTGTTTGGTACTGTTTTTGGGTGATGGAGTCATCTAGTGATTTTTAGTGATGTTGTTTTTCTTAACATAAATAGTTATTGATTATTTGCTATTTAATGAACATTTTAGTTTTCAAATTTGAACAACTTTTATTTTCCACTTTACATTTGAATTTAAATCTGAATTGGAATTTTGAAATGAGATATGATGCAAATGATGATCAAGCACTGTTAATCATGATGACTTGGTATTATCAAAAGGGTGATCACTGTTGCTATTACATGGGGATGTTACGGAAATGGACAGAATATTGATATTTGGAGAGACGCTTGGATCCCAAACTGTGTGAATAGGAAAATTATTACTCCTAGAAGGGGGCTGATGACCCACAAGTATAGGGGATCAATCGTAGTCCTTTCAATAAGTAAGAGTGTCGAACCCAACGAGGAGCAGAAGGAAATGACAAGCGGTTTTCAGCAAGGTATTCTCTGCAAGCACTGAAATTATCGGTAACAGATAGTTTGATAGTAAGGTAATTCGTAACAAGTAACAAGTAATAATGGTAACAAAGGTGCAGCAAGGTGGCCCAATCCTTTTTATAGCAAAGGACAAGCCGGAACAAACTCGTATAATAAGCAAAGCGTTCTCGAGGACACATGGGAATTTCATCTAGTCACTTTCATCATGTTTGTTTGATTCGCGTTCGCTACTTTGATAATTTGATATGTGGGTGGACCTGTGCTTGGGTGCTGTTCTTACTTGAACAAGCCTCCCACTTATGATTACCCCCTCTCGCAAGCATCCGCAACTACGAAAGAAGAATTAAGATAAATCTAACCATATCATGAAACATATGGATCCAAATCAGCCCCTTACGGAATAGCACATAAACTAGGGTTTAAGCTTCTGTCACTCTAGCAACCCATCATCTAATTACTACTCCACAATGACTTCCCTTAGGCCGGTGACGTGTCATGTAGTCGACGTTCACACGACACCACTAAAGGAAGCAACAACATACATATCATCAAAATATCGAACGAATACCAAATTCACATGATTACTTATGACAAGACTTCTCCCATGTCCTAAAGAACAAAAGTAACTACTCACAAATCATATTCATGTTCAAGATCAGAGGGGTATTGAATAGAATTAAGGATCTGAACATATAATCTTCCACCAATTAAACCAACTAGCATCAACTACAAGATGTAATCAACACTACTAGCAACCCACAGGTACCAATCTGAGGTTTTGAGACAAAGATTGAATACAAGAGATGAACTAGGGTTTGAGATGAGATGGTGCTGGTGAAGATGTTGATGAAGATTGGTCCTCCCATGATGAGAGGATCGTTGGTGATGTCGATGGCTTCGATTTCCCCCTCCCGGAGGGAAGTTTCCCAGGCGGAATCGCTCCGCCGGAGAGCAAAATAGCTCCTGCCCTGGTTCCACCTCGAGACGGCGGCACTTCGTCCCGAAAGTCTTCTCTTTATTTCTTCTAGGGTAATTGTCTTCATATAGCAGAAGGAGGGGGCTGGAGGCCTGCCAGGGGCCCCACAAGCTCGGGGGGCGCGCCCAGGGGGGTAGGGCGCGCCCCCCAAGCTTGTGGCTTCCTGATGGTCCCCCTCCTGGTAATTCTTTCGCCAGTATTTTTTATATATTTCAAAATAATTCTCCATAAATTTTCAGGTCATTTGGAGTTGTGCAGAATAGCTATCTCTGTTTCACCCCTTTCCGGTCCAGAATTCCAGCTGCCGGCAATCTCCCTCTTCATGTGAATCTTGCAAAATAGGAGAGAAAAGGCATAAAAATTGTACCATAAAGTGAAATAATGATCAAAAACATATTAATTAATAGTAGGAAATCATGATGCAAATTGGACGTATTAGGGGCATCTTCTGTCAAAGGTTTGTGATCTTATTGACCCAGTCACGAATTCATGGGATGAAGATTTGGTGAGACAAACGTTGTGGCCAATTGATGCTAAAAGGGTGCTCACAATTCCACTTTCCATGCATAATATGCCGGATTTCATTGCTTGGAGCTATACAAAAAATGGTCCGTTCTCTGTTCGATCAACTTATTTGGAAGAATGGAACCAACAAACAACATGGGAAAAATTGCAACATGCAAATGGGATGGGTAGGACCAATGTCAATCCTATTTGGGGTAAGATTTGAAGTTATCGTGTCTGGCAAAGGTAAATTTTTTCATTTGGTGTACACTACATTGAACCCTCCCATGCCGAGTTACACTTGCTAATAGAGACAGAAAGGTTTCGCCCATCTGCCCATCATGCTCGAATGGACCAGAAGATACAAAACACGTCTTATTCTGGTGTCAGAAGGCGAAAGAAGTTTGGGGCAAGTTAGGTTTATGAGGTGGTCAATAAAGCTTGTGTTGTTGACCGTGCGGGAGAGGCGGTACTAGAATTCTTACTTCTTATGCAAGATCAGGAATTATCTATAATGGGCATCCAGAACGCACGTGAATTGATTGCTATAACAGCTTGGTATTTATGGTGGGATTGACGTAAACTGGTTCATGAAGGAAAGTTTCAAGATGCAAACAAAACTTTGATGGGGGCTCATGCCATAACGACAAACTATGTTAATGCCTACTCCCCTAAGGCAACTAGTAAAACAGGGGGATGGAGCATCCCCCCTAGGGGTTTTGTGAAGCTTAATGTTGATGCCTCTTTTGATCATGGTCTGCTTTAGGGTACAGCTGGGGCAGTCCTTAGAGATGACAAAGGCAGGTTCATCGTCGGTGGAAACTGGAGGATTGATTATTGTGCTGATGTATTAGCAGCAGAAGTTGTGGCTCTAAAGTTTGGGTTATTCCCTTCACACAAGGCGTGTTGCAATCGTCTTGTTGTTAACTCGGACAATATGGAAGTGATTGACACAATGAAGAATGGAGGACACTTGGCGGGAGCGGCGGCTGCAGTTTTCGATGATTGTTATTTTTTGGCTTGTGATTTTCCTCTTATTAGATATGAACATTGCAATAGGGAAGCAAATAAGGTGGCTCATGAAATTACTAGGCTAGCGAAATTTTCTGTCACTAGGGATTGGTTTGAGGAGCCTATGAATGATTTTGTACCTTTTCTTATTGATGATGATGTAACAGTTATTTCTAATTAATAAAGTTGAAGTTTATTTAAAAAAAAAGCTTCAGATTGGGGCACTTCACTTTCTCATCCTCTTAGATCAACTCTACCAGAGTCGCCATATCGGCTCAATCGTCATAATAACCGTCATTATGGTGATTTTGGTCGAAAAGGCCACTCTACCAGAGTTGTCATCCTGTTCTCGATCGCCATAATTTTTTAAGCGCATTCCAAACTGAGCCCGCGAGCCTCCATATTTGGCGGCTGGGCGAGACAAATGCAGCGCCCACTATCCACCCAAAGCTTGGTGCTACAGATATTTCAGGATGCACACTCCCTCCCGCCACCACCCGCATTCCCGCGCCGCCTTTGTTTAGTGCCACATCCTCCTCCAAGACCGCCGCAATTTGACCCCAGTCGTCTCCGTTGAGCCGTTCACTGAGCCCCCCCGCCCATGCTTTGTCGGAGCCGCGCGCCTTCTTTCCGCCGTTTAGTCACGCCATGTTGGGAAATGTAGTTCAAAATTTAAAAAAATGTGCCTATGATCAAAACCTAGGAATAACTATGAAGATGCAGGGATAGATAGGTCAATCTTTACCAAAAATGCAATAGAGAGAAGAGGTTGATGAGGATGTGTAGATTCCCGCAGATAGGTTAAACCTCCCAGCTGCAAGAATTTCTCCCGATCTAAGGTCGAATGTATGATCCTTCTACAGTATCCATGTGATCGGTTCAACACCGCTTCGTCATCCAGGACGAAGAGTAAATGTTGGACAAGGAGGTGGAGCAACCCTTGCGGCAGTGGAGAAAACTATGCAAAGAGAGGGGGGGGGGGGGTGGTGCAACCCATAATTTCAGGTGAGATTGGAGGGTTGCCCCTCCCCACTCTATATAGGCAGCAGGGAGTGTTTGCTTGGAGGGGATCCCTTTCCTCGAGCCGGCGCGCCAAGGAGGGGTGCATCCGCCAAGCCAAGTGGGTGCCAACCTGCTTTGGGCCCTCTTGACCCATGTGGCTGCCACCACATGGGCCAGCTGTTAGGGTTAAATTTGGCAGATCTTGGGTAGGGGTTCCCGAGTTGGTGGTCTTAGCTAGATGGTAACATGATGAACAAGGGACACAATGTTTACTCAGGTTCAGGCCCTCTCGAAGAGGTAAAACCCTATGTCCTGCTTTTGTTGTATTAATTGTGTTGGAGTACGAAGTACATGATGATCTACCTCGAGATCGTGTGTGAATGTATGATTCTCTACCCTATGATCTAAAACCCCTCGGCTTATATAGGGACCAAGGCACCTAGGGTTACATGATGGTCAGTTACATCTAGTGATAAACTTGACGATGAATTGAACATGTCTTGAAGTGTGCGCCAAGTCTTCGTAGGATTCCATGTCGAGTACACCGAAGACCATGATAGACATGGCCCATTCTTCGGTTGTCTGGGGGTCCTCGGCCCGGACCATGACTGGCAAGCTGACATGGCAAGCACCCCCTAGTCCAGGACACCGTCAGTAGCCCCTGAACTGGTCTTCAAGCCGAGGACACTGATCATCTCCTTGGAGCGGCTTTATCTTGGGTCTTCAGCTTCATAGGTGAGTTGGACAAACTTGAGGCTTCATCTTGATTCCACGTCAGAGGACACCTCAAGATCCGAAGTCCTTGCAAGTTGCTTTACCCAATCTATTCGGCGTTTTATCTTTATTGTAACCATCTTTGGTCCGAGAAGTTATATACTTCGAACGTCTGAGGAGCTATTATTGACAGCTCTCTTCAAAGGTCTTTATGTGTTTGCTGCACCCGAAGACCCTACCTCAGCCTAGGTAGCTTAACAGCGTAGTCTTAGCTGGAATGGTGTAGTAGGTTGATAGGGTCATGTTCTAACAACTTTGTTCAAAAACCGAATCGCCACCATACACTGTAGAACCGAAAGGCCCCCTCAATGGTCATTACACCGAGCTTTATCGTGGATTGAGGCCATTACCATTGGCACGTCACGTCATTAAAGGGATCGTGCTCCGGATTTTCAGCGGCATCATCAACAAAAATCCCTTGATTCTCGCGTGCATATAATGCACGTCGTGTTGGGAAACGGCAAAATTACCACGCGACATCGTGCCTCTTGGTATTTTTTACCAGCCTATAAAGTGTGGAGGATGAATCTAGTTCAATTTATGCCTTCCCCATTGCTTCCAGCGCCCAAGTCTCCAAAGCTCCAGTGCCCAGAGAACAGAGCGAAACCCTAACCTTCATCCTCTTCCCATCCCCTTTTCCTTCCTCAACAATGGCCAGAAAGGGAAAGGCCACCGCCGCCACAACAGCTGAGGAGAAGGCAAGGGGGCTCTGGATGCCCTCCACCATCATCGCCGGCAACATCGCCGAGCTTCAGGCGAGTGGCTACCTCCCATCTTCGGACGAGGTTAAGTGTCGTTCGCCACTCGTCGGAGACGAGGTCCGTTCAGCATCCCAAATTCTAGAACCTCGGGAAGGCAAGTGTGTCGTGTTCATCTCCCACGTCAACCGAGGCTTGGGCTTCCCCATCCACCCTTTCCTCCAAGGCCTCCTGTATTTCTACGGGATCTAGTTCCACCACCTCGTGCCCAACTCCATCCTCCACATAGCCTCGTACATAGTTTTCTGTGAGGCCTTCCTCCGCATAGAGCCTTGAAAGTGCAACTAATCCTCGGGTGGTTTTGGTAATTCATAACAACATATATCTCATTGAACTAATGTCCATTCAAGTCAAATATTTCAGGATGTTCAACGATTGGCATGGCAAGGACTAGAGATGTGGACCCCTCAAAATGCTAAGGACATGGATTGGCAAAAGCTCAAGACTCTACATTTTTGTTAAGTGATCCAAGATCACATTGAGTCCATAGGAAAGCTAATACTATTAAAAGGGGATGAGGTGTTGCTTAATGATCTATTTGCTCAAGTGCTTAGTGACATTGCTCCAAAATCCTCAACCACTTTCTCCATCCAAATATATCCAAAACCTACATTCCAACTCGGCCCCACTGATTCATTCCTATCCGGAGCCACCGAGTTCAATTGGACTTAGCCACTGCCAAAACCCTAACAAATCGGATCCACCGATATGGATCTCGGTACCACCGAGATGGCCTTGCCAACTCTCTGTTACTTGTTGCAATTATTTCGGTCCCACCGAGAATTGCAATCGGTACCACCGAGATGGCTTGCCAACTCTCTATTGCCTTATTGCTTCACTTCGGTCCCACCGAGTTGATGCAATCGGTGCCACCGAGATGAGGTTTGCCCTAACCATTGCACATCGGTCCATCCGAGTTGTTCCAGTCGGTCCCACCGAGATTCCTAACGTTCATATCTTTTACACAGGTCGGTGCCACCGAGATTTCTGATCGGTGCCACCGAGTTGAGTCAAAAGTGTGTAACGGTTGGATTTTGTGTGGAGGCTATATATACCCCTCCACCCCCTCTTCCTCAGTAAGGAGAGCCATCAGAACGTGCCTACACTTCCACCATACATTTTCTGAGAGAGAACCACCTACTCATGTGTTGAGATTAAGAGATTCCATTCCTACCATTTGAACCTTGATTTCTAGCCTTCCCAAGTTGCTTTCCACTCAAATCCTTCTTCCACCATAGCCAAATCTATGAGAGAGAGAGTTGAGTGTTGGGGAGACTATCATTTAAAGCACAAGAGCAAGGAGTTCATCAACAACACACCGTCTATTACCTTTTGGGGAGTGGTGTCTCCTAGATTGGTTAGGTGTCACTTGGGAGCCTCCGACATGATGTGGAGTTGAACCAAGGAGTTTGTAAGGGCAAGGAGATCGCCTACTTCGTGAAGATCTACCCGAGTGAGGCTAGACCTTCGTGGACGCAAGCCATGGTGGAATAGACAAGGTTGCTTCTTCATGGACCCTTCGTGGGTGGAGCCCTCCGTGGACTCGCGCAGCCGTTACCCTTCGTGGGTTGAAGTCTCCATCAACGTGGACGTACGATAGCACCACCTATCGGAACCACGCCAAAAATCATCGTGTCTTCATTGCGTTTGCAATCTCCGATCCCTTCCTTTACTTACATGTGCAATTGCTTACTTTCCGCTGTTACACTCTTAGAATTGCATGTGTAGGGTGTTACTTGACTTGTGTACTTGCTAAAATCTGCCTACAACTAAAATTGGGAAAAGGTTAGGTTTTTATTTGGTCAAGTAGTCTAATCACCCCCCCTCTAGACATACTTTCGATCCTATAAGTGGTATCAGAGCTTTGGTCTCCGTAAGCCTTGATTCCAATTGCTTTGGTGATCATAGCCTTGGTTTCACAACCTAGGAGAGTATGGCGTCTAGTGAGGGTAATTATCACCGTAGAGGTCCATATTTTGATGGTACAAACTTTGCTAGTTGGAAACATAAGATGAAAATGCATATTCTTGGTCATAACCCCGCCGTTTGGGCTGTTGTTCGTGTTGGCTTGCAAGGTGAATTCTTTGAGGATGGCAAGGAACTGGATCGTGAAGCAACCGCGGAAGAATTGAAGATGTTGCAATACAATGCTCAAGCTTGTGACATTCTCTTCAACGGTTTGTGCCCCGAGGAATTCAACAAAATCAGCCGCCTCGAGAATGCAAAGGAAATTTGGGATACTTTGGTTGATATGCATGAGGGTACCGAGTCCGTCAAGGAATCTAAGTTGGATGTGCTTCAAAGTCAACTTGACAAGTTCAAGATGAAGGATGGTGAAGGAGTCGCCGAAATGTACTCTAGGTTTGCTCACATCACAAATGAGATTGCCGGCTTAGGAAGTGAAGAGATGACCGAAAAATTCATCATCAAGAAGATCCTTAGAGCTTTGGATGGAAAATATGATACCATTTGCATATTGAACCAAATGATGCCCAATTACAAAGAAGTCAAGCCCACGGAAGTCATTGGAAGGATTGTTGCTCATGCAATGTCACTCAAGGACAAAGAGGAGCTACACAACAAATCAAGTGGTGCTTACAAAGCTTCAACCGATGCTCCAACAACTTCAAGTGACAAGCTAGTATCCAATGAAGAGATAAGCCTAATGGTGAAAAGATTCAACAAGTTTTACAAGAACAAAGGGAAAGAAAGAAGCTCTAGCTCAAGACACTATGAGAGAAGATCATCAAGTCGTGACCAAAATTGTTACAATTGTGGAAAACCCGGACACTGTTCCAATGAGTGTACGGCTCCCTACAAGAAAAGAGATGAATCACCAAGAAGAAGACATAGAAGAGATGAATCACCTCATAAGGAGAGAAGGAGTAGAGATGATCATTATGAACGAAGACCCTCTCGGAGAAGCAAGGATTCAGAAAGGAAGGACAAGTCATCCAAGAGCTACACAAGAAGAAGACATCAAGCACATGTTGGTGAATGGGTTTCCGGCTTCGACTCCGACAACCACTCCGAGAGAAGCTATCACTCCAACTTCGACTGTAGTCAAGATGAAGGTGTTGCCAGACTTGCTCTTGTGTCATCCAACTCCTATGATCTCTTTGACTCACCAAATGAAGGAATTGGAAGATGCTCCATGGCAAAAGGCCCCAAGGTATCACACCCCGAGTATCTTGATTTCAATAGTGATGAAGATGATTTGCTTGGTGATGATGATTTACTTATTGATAAGGCTAGTGATGTGAGCTATAATGAAAATGCTAGTAATCATGATAGTCAAGAGGAAACGAATGACAATGCTATGAAGGAGATTGAGCGTCTAACTAAAGAACTAAATGCTCTTAAGTTAGCTCATGAAACAACTCAAAAGGATCATAGAGAACTTCTAAGAACTCATGAGAAGCTACGCTTCGAGAAGCTAAATTTAGAGCAAGAGCATGAGTTTCTTAAAGCTATCAATGATGATCTTCGAAAGAAGAGTTCTTCATATCTTGCCAAACGTTTACTCTTGTAGCGACAAGACCTCAAACGGTCAAGCCTCTGTGTATCCGTGCCATCCTTGGATCAGTATGCTGGCACACACAGTACATCAATGTATATATCAAAGTGCAATCACATGTATAAATAACGTAAAACTGATATATACCTCATAAGTCTCAGCAAAAACAGACAATCGGGTGTGGAGTCCCATCAACGCCATCGGCAAGTTGAGTGTAGACCGTAACCCTATATTCGTAACTCTTACCCGTCGTAGAAATACCTGCAACATGATACGTTGCAGCCGTGTAGGTCAGTACATTGAATGTACCGGCAAGATCACAATAAGAAAAATAGATGATGGAACTATTCTATATGCAATATGGCTTTTAGGCTCTGTGTCTGAGTTTTTGCGTAAAAGCTGGTTTTATTTTCCCTACATCAAAGAAATATCCGGAGTCATCACTACGGAGTTATCTACTAGGACATGGTTCCGCCAACCGATGTCTCATAACCCAGAACACTTATATGTTGCCCACAATTAATTATCAGTCCGGTGTTGAGAGTTCCGAGATAGATCCAAGTCCAGAGGCTCAAATTGTCCGTAACCGGGGACACGGCTAATCGATTAGGTTTTAACTCTGCAGAGTGTTGTGCACTTTACCCACAAGATTCGATCCCTCTCTTTACGTTCTCGCACTTCAGGGTGTTTGAGAACAAGACGACCAAAACATGGTCTTCCGAAGAGTTCCTCTGACCACTGTCCGGTGCTCATCCAATCCTACCGTAGTTCTACATCTGCTAGCACCGTCCCAGCCAAAGTCACAACTAAGGTCAACCAAGCCAGAGCCCATAATGACTTGCGGTTGCACTGGTAAGCTTCCGGGCATGAAGTATTGTTCCGTCTCTTTGAGTCTGGGTGAAGCTTTCCGCAAGATGTCATGGCGCTTCTCCATGCATCCCGGCCATCCACTGGTTACTCCAGGGTGCCCATCAAAACCATCCTTCACCCAGTAGTGTGTATTGAAATCTTGTCTCGAGTCTCGAAATCTTGAGGCCTTGAAGATGCAGTCCTTGCAGATGCCATCACGAAGTTGTCGTCATTGCCGTAGAGTCCACCTTCTCACACCACTCCCGAACACTCATACCAAACCCCATCTACTTTAGCGTAGCATTAAAACTAAACAACGTCCCGGGCTTGGTAACAGGGAGGTGGGTTCCTACTTCATGCATTCTACTCAACTACAAGATTTAATATCACTACTGGAGGAATTGTTGGAAGGATGAAACTACATGCAAATAAAACTTAGGTAAGAACAGATGGTCAAAGTGAACTTGCCTGGTATTACTTGTTGAAGATTATAACGCTCTCAGAAAATGACTTGGTAGAACTATTCGTCGCTCCGATGAAATCTATATTAAACAGACATAGCCTTCACATAAGCAAACATTCTAGCAAGCAATTCTAGCACTCAAAATAACAATCAACAAATAAAACAATAAAGAAATCAATAATAAAACTCAAATAAAAACAAAAGGAAACTCTAAAACTCAAAGCAAAGGCTTACTACAAGTAAAACAAGCTACAAAAGTTTTCTGCCACTAAATAAATTTTTAACAGAAACAAAAATAAAGTATTTACTAAATAACAGAAATAAAAACACAAAGAAAATTTTATGCAAAAAGAATCATATTAAAATCATTTGTAAAACTCCTATAATGATCAAAACAAGTTTTCTAGTAAAATGAAAGAAATAAAATACACAAAAAATGTTTTTTTACTACAAATAAATTAGCTACTGATAAATTAACAGAAACTAAAAGGAATACGCCAAAATAACTAAAGAAAACAAATTAAAGCAATTAAAATTAAAAGAATTAACATAAAACCTATAAACCACTAAAACAGTACTGTGTTCGTAAAAACCTAATTTTAAATAATCATAAAATTCACCAATTAAGTCCTACTGATGAACAAAGTCACAAAGAACCAGCAGCAAAAAGAATCACTCAAAAATAATATTCCTAGCTCAAGTTATAGCCAATCTAGTGATTCAAGCAAATTCCATGCAAATTCAAATTCAAACTTTGAAATCTAGTCAGACTTGAGATCTGCAGAAACTCCATAAAATTTCTAATCTAATGCAAAAGGAATCAAATCAAAATACTAAAAATCCTAATAGATATGAATTTTCTAAAACTGAAACTATTCTGTTTTTAAAACAGAAACGAAAATAAAAGAAAAACGCTACCGATCGGACGACGGCTACGTGGCAGATTCTAATTGGGCTAAGGGGTTGTGTGCGCGAGCGTTCGGAGCGGTTAACCGAGCACTACAAAAAAATGGTTTGGCCTAAAATAAAAATAAAAGCGATCTATCCTAGGGCGTCGGATCTAGATCGAACGGCGGAGGAAGGTCGCCGATGCGGAAAGAAAAACGGGTGGCCGGTCGTTACCGAAAACGGCGACGGCGACGGCCGCGGCTCGGGCGATGATGGTGGCGGCGCTCCGGTGGTCGAGGGCGACGGTGGAGTGGTCGGGGAGATGCAGCGGAGCGAGACGGGGTCGGGGGTGTAGTCGATGGAGATCGAGGACGACGGACGGCGACGGAATGAAGCGGCGGAGCTCCGGGTGCTCCGGCGAGGGCGTTGAGCTCGTGTAGCTCCCTGTAGGCGTCAACGGTGGGCAAAAATATGTCAAAACAGTGCGCGACGATGGGCTAGGCCGATGGCCGGAACAAGAGGCGCTTGGGAAGCTCACCGGCGTCGTATTCGTCGGCGGAGGTAGTTTCGGCCGGCGAGATCGGAACGGCGAGGACGGCGAACGTGGGGGGTTCTGGCGAGGGTTTTCGAAGGGGATCGAGAGAGGAGGGGTGAGGGTATTTATAGGGCAAGAATCTTGGGGAGGAGGTCGACGCGGGAGGCGGTTCCGGGAAGATCGGAGCAGGCGGCGCGTCGGGTGGCGGCGAGATTCGAGCGCGACCGTTTCGGGGGAGGAAGACGGCGTGGGCCCTAGTGGCAGTGGGTGCCGGGAGATGCGGTGCGGGTCGGGCGACCGAGCGAGAGGGGTTTCGGGCGCGGGAGCGCGTGGCTCGGCCTGCTGGCCCTAGCTGGACCGGTAGGCTAAGTGGGCTTCGCCATTTTTTTTATTTTTTTTGACACAACCAGTCAAACAAAAGACAAGAAACAAAAATAAATTGAAATATTATATAGGCATATAATATATCAAAATTTTCAGAAAAAGATTTCCTAAAACATGAACATATTTTGAAATACAACTAAAATACACAAAAATTCAGATAAAGCAAATAGTGCTGCTGTTGCATTTAAAATGCAAATAATATTATTTTAAAATACCAAAATGAATTCAAATTTATTTTTCTCCATTTTTCTGTTGAAGGTAATCATGTTACCCTATTTTCCATATATTTTATTTTTGGAGAAAAATAAATTGAATAAAAACCAAATAAGTCCAAATTGAGTTTGAGTTTGAATTTTAAACCACTTTCAAATCCTTTCTTTTAACTGCCAACTCATATTTCATATAATTTGAAGAAGTAATTTTATCTTCCCTCATGAAAATCATTGAGTTGCATAAAGTTTCTGAATTTGAAATATTTTCAAGTGGAATTCAAATCTTTTCAAAAACCCTTTTTCATTTCTTTAATGGAAGAAATCATGTCATCTTCACTCCAGGGTTTTGTATTTGAATTGAATTTGAATTCAAGGAGATCAACTGCAAGAATGAAAGTTTTGGGAAAGTTCTTTCATTCCCTCTCATTAAACTTTCAAAAAGTTTCAAATTTCACTCACTTTCAATCAATCAATCATATTTATTTAGTTAATATAACATTCCAAAATTTAGAATTTTGGGATGTTACAAACCTACCACACTTAAAATGAATCTCGTCCTCGAGATTCGGAGAGGCTAGCAAGAAAGGGTTAGGGTTGGGGGGTCTTCCATCAAATCCATTGCTCGGAAAGGTCTGGGGTGCTACCACACTTAAAATCAGAGTCATGGTTCCTTCAAACTCCGGTATTCCACCTTTTGGGTTGACAATGTGAGTCCTCTCATAGCTTCGGGATAATTCCTTCTTTGATGCCTTTCCGATAAGGCATGACCTCTTTGCTCATAATCATGTGTCCTTTCATCCAAATAGGGCTGTTCCCAAGACTGGGTCTCCTTAGCTGACAGGTATGTCGCCAATACTAAACAATTATCGGAAATCTCATGGTGGTCAACATTTTGTGGTTTCCTGTAGGAAAAAGGTCTGGGTTGAATCTCACCGTATAACCTACGTTTGGCAACAACTGCCTGGTACCAGGGTTTCTTATCATACCATTCTAAGGCTTAAACAAGGTTTCAACGACCATCGTCTCTCTACTATAGGTAAGTCACTCCAGATTTTCCATTCCAAATAGCGAGAGCGAATGATAAGAGTAAGTCGTCATGTTGGCCAAGCCATGTCGCACCCAAATCATTACTCTGTATAAGGTTTAGCAAATCTTGTTTGCTAACACTCGGGCATTCTCACAGGCATTGCAGAATCTCTCTTGTCATCGATTCGGGTTCGGGTAAATCCATTGGTTCTGCAAGCCAAACATACATCTATCGTTTCTTCCCAACTCTCGGGGTTTACGTAACCTCCTATGAAATGTCTGCTGATGAAATCGTAGCTTCTTCAGGATTCCTTTTTCAACAAGATTGGGCTTGTTTTCCTTAGCGAATCCTGGGTCCTGTGGGTTATGGGCCCACTTCAATACTTGTACAGCTTTAACTCATCCTTGGGATTACAAATGTTCCATCTTCCAACATTACCCCTCCTTTAACTCCAATAATACTTCATTCCTTCATACTCTTGGGGTAACCATCATAACGAAAACAAAACTTCAACTCATTTTGTCCAACTCCACTCTGTGGAATACACTTTCCTTTCCATTGGTCAAGTGTTCACACAAAAGCATCACAATTAAAATAACACGCACTGGTTCATCCATAAATCATATTCATATCAAATCCTTTATTACATCCTTAACAACTTCTCAAAATTTCAACATTCAAAAGTACTTTATTACAAATGCTGCCATCCACAAGGTTTGGTATGGTCAAGCATTAATTTCATCTTTATTCATGTATCCTCCTTGGAAGCTTCAGTCCCACTGGAATTGTGCGATATGCTCCTTGAAATCATCAATCTTTTGCTTCATCATGGTGGCCATGAGCTTCATCTCCATCATCTCTGCATGCAACTCTCTCAGGTATTCTTGAGTATGACGGAGTCTTGCTTCAAGTATTTCTCCGATCTGACGTATGGCTTCCATGGCAGCTTCACGAACAGAGTCGAAGAACGTGGTTCGTGGTACACGAGAAATGAAAAAGTATTGCCCCATAGTCTTTGGGCAAACTCCTTTCACATGGTGGAGGTGTACCTCCACGTACCAAAGTTCCACTCCATTTTCCATGAAGGGGTAGCCCTTGTAGACTGCATCTCCTTCAAGGTGAATATGCTTCATCATGTCCTTCAGGATCTTTGGGTAATCATGATCACTAGTCAGGGTCATGATGGTTTCCGGGCCCTTGAGGAAAGACTCATAAAGGGTTGTCATCTGCAGTTGTAAGACAGAAGGGGTATTCAGAATAATGTATGAATCTCTTGGGTAAACATATCATATTATCCAAACAAAACTTTAAATTCAGTTCCCGACATCTTACAGGGTATTGTCATCCTTAGAACAAGATGTACTGGGTTATCCATTGACCATATTCTATTGTATCCTTGTACTTTATCAAAATCCCAGTTTATGCATCAACAACTCATTTTCATCCATGTTTACCCACATAATCAGTTCCAAGATAAATGTTAATAGCATAACAACTTCATAAAGCCTTTCAGCATATGACATATCAACTTTATTGATTCATGAATTATTACAATCTCCGAGACTTCCATTACATAGCTCAACTCATCATACTTATGAAAAAAGAACTGCTTCCTACTACACTTATTACCAATATCAAAATCTCGACTACTTAGCTCCAACTTTCTTCTGATTTGAACATTCCCTGGCAAAATGTCCTGCCTCCTTGCAGCGAAATCAAATGACTTCCGACACGTCTCGGGGCTTCTTTGTGATTATGTAGGCTCCTTGGATTTTTAGCTTCTCCACTGGACATCTATCGAAATGGTGACCTGACTTCTTGCACTTGAAACATATAATATGACTCGGGTCCTTTTCTGCAGAAATTGGGCTGTTCTGGGGAGGTCTTTGTTTCCTCTTCTTGGTCTTCTTCGTACCAATTAGATACTCTATTTCCTGTGGGTCATACTCCACTTCTGCTGTCGGGAACTCACCAAGATACTCAGTTCCCTTCTTTGTGCAATACTGTGAAAAATGTCCTTCTTCTCCACATGAATAGCAGGCATTGGAGTAAAATCTGATTAGGCCTTGTTCATTTGTATCTTTAACACCTTCCTTCATGGCTTCCTCTTGCTGCTTGATGACTTCTTGTACCTTGGGGTACATTTGGCATTGAGCCGAGAAATGCGTAGTTCCTTCACACAAGAAACATGTCACCTGCCCAGTCGGGCATTCCTCAGCGGGGTGATTTTCTTCACAATGAGGGCATCCATCCTTGTGTTCTTCCTGGGTGTGTCCTATTTCTCCGCATATCTTGCATGCACAAGGTTTCTTCATTGGGTTATCATAATGCTTTCGGATGAGACGGGATCTTAGCAGAGTCTTCTTGAATTCCTCCCAAGTTTTTGCTCCATTACATCCTTGTATGGCTTGATGCATTTTCCACCAGGTTGCAACACTTTTTGTGAAGTACTGAAGAGCGTATTGAACCTCGTACTTCCTTGCAACCAAATTGCTTCCAAAATGATTCTCCATGTTTTGAATCCATAGCTCTACCTCCAACTTAGTCATCGGTCCAGAGAATACGAGTTCATTTTCCTTCTTCATCTATTGAGTAAGAGGGTATTGGGATGAGAACAGAGAGGAAGAGAGATACTCACACAATCATTCAGCAACAAAATCCCAACTCAAGGTTTCTACCGTTTGTAATGGGTTCATTTTACTACGGTTTCGTTACGAAGCCTTCATTTCTTCAGGTCTTCAATGCTCGGGAGTTTCCAATGCTGATGCTTCTCCCATATGAAGGCCTTCTGTGATTCTTCCGTAAATCATGTCTCTCAAGGTTGAAATAAATACAAACCTACGAATACCGTATCTTAAGATACAATACATCCAATCATTCAATAGACACAAAAAAATAATATCAACCAAGTATTCATGCATTTAATCAATCCTATAGTATCGCCACCCACATAAGTTGGTATGGTCGAATACTTTAAATCGCAAAAACGTTCATCTTTAATTCTCTCATGGTGGGGCTACTACTAAGCTAGGGTATCCTTGTCTCCAATGGCCTTCTTGGCATTCTCCAGTTCTTCTGCCAGATTATCTCTATCGACACGGAGTTTCTTGCGACGTCCTTGTATTTCCCGGAGTTGTTCCTTGAGCTTCTGAATCTCAACATCTTTGGCATGAGCCATGGTCCTGCTATTCTTCAGCTCCTGACGATTCTTCTGGATCTCAAGGTTCTCCTCCTCCAGCTTAGCTACCTTCGTCTTCTGAATCTTGAGCTCTTCACGCAGGGCTTCCTGGTCAAATAGTGCTTCCAGGAGGTCCATCTGCAGGTTCTTGACGTATTGCTCCAGCTCCTGATTATACACCAATAGTGGTGCAAACTTCATCTTCTGCTCATTGGTCAGGGCAATAGTGGCTCCATCAACCTTCTGCCATCCGACCTTTCCAAAGTAGTGAGTACTTAGAGCAGCACGATGACGATAGCACAGTCGTGCAATAGCATCATGGACGGCAGTGTTTATGCCCATATCACAGTCACGATTTAATGTTCCAAAGCTGATGTCTCCAGTCTTGGGATGCTCCTTGCGTCCAAACACCCGAGTCTTGATGCCCCATGATCCAGTTGTCCTCTTAGTGGCCTTGATCTCGGGTATCGGCAGCTTCAGCAGTATGACTAGCTACACAAGGAATGGGCCACCAAGAACATCCTCGTAGTGTCCTCTTTCATTCAGGACGTAGCTCTCCATCTATAAGTTGAAATAAGGAAAGTTTAGTAAAAGAATTCAGAGGTTACGAGAGTAGAATAATACGAGAGTAGTAAAAGTCTTTCCTATTGAGGTTTTCCTATTTCTAAGCCATTTTCTAGGGTCACGTCCTACAGTCAACATGTGCTCTGATACCATCTCTGTAGCGACCCGACCTCAAACGGTCAAGCCTCTGTGTATCCGTGCCATCCCTGGATCAGTATGCTGGCACACACAGTACATCAATGTATATATCAAAGTGCAATCACATGTATAAATAACGTAAAACTGATATATACCTCATAAGTCTCAACAAAAACAGACAATCGGGTGTGGAGTCCCATCAACGCCATCGGCAAGTTGAGTGTAGACCGTAACCCTATATTCGCAACTCTTACCCGTCGTAGAAATACCTGCAACATGATACGTTGCAGCCATGTAGGTCAGTACATTGAATGCACCGGCAAGATCACAATAAGAAAAATAGATGATGGAACTATTCTATATGCAATATGGCTTTGAGGCTCTGTGTCTGAGTTTTTGCGTAAAAGCTGGTTTTATTTTCCCTACATCAAAGAAATATCCGGAGTCATCACTACGGAGTTATCTACTAGGACATGGTTCCGCCAACCGATGTCTCATAACCCAGAACACTTATATGTTGCCCACAATTAATTATCAGTCCGGTGTTGAGAGTTCCGAGATAGATCCAAGTCCAGAGGCTCAAATTGTCCGTAACCGGGGACACGGCTAATCGATTAGGTTTTAACTCTGCAGAGTGTTGTGCACTTTACCCACAAGATTCGATCCCTCTCTTTACGTTCTCGCACTTCAGGGTGTTTGAGAACAAGACGACCGAAACATGGTCTTCCGAAGAGTTCCTCTGACCACTGTCCGATGCTCATCCAATCCTACCGTAGTTCTACATCTGCTAGCACCGTCCCAGCCAGAGTCACAACTAAGGTCAACCAAGCCAGAGCCCATAATGACTTGCGGTTGCACTGGTAAGCTTCCGGGCATGAAGTATTCTTCCGTCTCTTTGAGTCTGGGTGAAGCTTTCCGCAAGATGTCATGGTGCTTCTCCATGCATCCCGACCATCCACTGGTTACTCCAGGGTGCCCATCAAAACCATCCTTCACCCAGTAGTGTGTATTGAAATCTTGTCTCGAGTCTCGAAATCTTGAGGCCTTGAAGATGCAGTCCTTGCAGATGCCATCACGAAGTTGTCGTCATTGCCGTAGAGTCCACCTTCTCACACCACTCCCGGACACTCATACCAAACCCCGTCTACTTTAGCGTAGCATTAAAACTAAACAACGTCCCGGGCTTGGTAACAGGGAGGTGGGTTCCTACCTCATGCATTCTACTCAACTACAAGATTTAATATCACTACTGGAGGAATTGTTGGAAGGATGATACTACATGCAAATAAAACTTAGGTAAGAACAGATGGTCAAAGTGAACTTGCCTGGTATTACTTGTTGAAGATTATAACGCTCTCAGAAAATGACTTGGTAGAACTATTCGTCGCTCTGATGAAATCTATATTAAACAGACATAACCTTCACATAAGCAAACATTCTAGCACTCAAAATAACAATCAACAAATAAAACAATAAAGAAATCAATAATAAAACTAAAATAATAACAAAAGGAAACTCTAAAACTCAAAGCAAAGGCTTACTACAAGTAAAACAAGCTACAAAAGTTTTCTGCCACTAAATAAATTTTTAACAGAAACAAAAATAAAGTCTTTACTAAATAACAGAAAGAAAAACACAAAGAAAATTTTATGCAAAAAGAATCATATTAAAATCATTTGTAAAACTCCTATAATGATCAAAACAAGTTTTCTAGTAAAATGAAAGAAATAAAATACACAAAAAATATTTTTTTACTACAAATAAATTAGCTACTGATAAATTAACAGAAACTAAAAGGAATACGTCAAAATAACTAAAGAAAACAAATTAAAGCAATTAAAATTAAAAGAATTAACATAAAACCTATAAACCACTAAAACAGTACTGTTTTAGTAAAAACCTAATTTTAAATAATCATAAAATTCACCAATTAAGTCCTACTGATGAATAAAGTCACAAAGAACCAGTAGCAAAAAGAATCACTCAAAAATAATATTCCTAGCTCAAGTTATAGCCAATCTAGTGATTCAAGCAAATTCCATGCAAATTCAAATTCAAACTTTCAAATCTAGTCAGACTTGAGATCTACAGAAACTTCATACAATTTCTAATCTAATGCAAAAGGAATCAAATCAAAATACTAAAAATCCTAATAGATATGAATTTTCTAAAACTGAAACTATTCTGTTTTTAAAACAGAAACGAAAATAAAAGAAAAACGCTACCGATCGGACGACGGCTACGTGGCAGATTCTAATTGGGCTAAGGGGTTGTGCGCGCGAGTGTTCGGAGCGGTTAACCGAGCACTACAGAAAAACGGTTCGGCCTAAAATAAAAATAAAAGCGATCTATCCTAGGGCGTCAGATCTAGATCGAACGGCGGAGAAAGGTCGCCGATGCGGAAAGAAAAACGGGTGGCCGGTCGTTACCGAAAACGGCGACGGCGGCGGCTCGGGCGATGACGGTGACGGCGCTCCGGTGGTCGAGGGCGACAGTGGAGTGGTCGGGGAGATGCAGCGGAGCGAGACGGGGTCGGGGGTGTAGTCGATCGAGATCGAGGACAACGAACGGCGACAGAATGAAGCGGCGGAGCTCCGGGTGCTCCGGCAAGGGCGTCGAGCTCGTGTAGCTCCCTGTAGGCGTCAACGGTGGGCAAAAATATGTCAAAACAGTGCGCGACGATGGGCTAGGCCGATGGCTGGAACAAGAGGCGCTTGGGAAGCTCACCGGCGTCGTATTCGTCGGCGGAGGTAGTTTCGGCCGGTGAGATCGGAACGGCGAGGACGGCGAACGTGGGGGGTTCTAGCGAGTGTTTTCGAAGGGGATCGAGAGAGGAGGGGTGAGGGTATTTATAGGGCAAGAATCTTGGGGAGGAGGTCGACGCGGGAGGCGGTTCCGGGAAGATCGGAGCGGGCGGCGCGTCGGGTGGCGGCGAGATTCGGGCGCTACCGTTTCGGGGGAGGAAGACGGCATGGGCCCTAGTGGCAGCGGGTCCGGGGAGATGCGGTGCGGGTCGGGCGACCGAGCGAGAGGGGTTTCGGGCGCGGAAGCGCGCGGCTGGGCCTGCTGGCGCTAGCTGGGCCGGTAGGCTAAGTGGGCTTCGCCATTTTTTTTTATTTTTTTAACACAACCAGTCAAACAAAAGACAAGAAACAAAAATAAATTGAAATATTATATAGGCATATAATATATCAAAATTTTCAGAAAACGATTTCCTAAAACATGAACATATTTTGAAATACAACTAAAATACACAAAAATTCAGATAAAGCAAATAGTGCTGCTGTTGCATTTAAAATGCAAATAAAATTATTTTAAGATACCAAAATGAATTCGAATTTATTTTTCTCCATTTTTCTGTTGAAGGGAATCATGTTACCCTATTTTCCATATATTTTATTTTTGGAGAAAAATAAATTGAATAAAAACCAAATAAGTCCAAATTGAGTTTGAGTTTGAATTTTAAACCACTTTCAAATCCTTTCTTTTTAACTTCCAACTCATATTTCATATAATTTGAAGAAGTCATTTTATCTTCCCTCATGAAAATCATTGAGTTACATAAAGTTTCTGAATTTGAAATATTTTCAAGTGGAATTCAAATCTTTTCAAAAACCCTTTTTCATTTCTTTAATGGAAGAAATCATGTCATCTTCACTCCAGGGTTTTGTATTTGAATTGAATTTGAATTCAAGGAGGTCAACTGCAAGAATGAAAGTTTTGGGAAAGTTCTTTCATTCCCTCTCATTAAACTTTCAAAAAGTTTCAAATTTCACTCACTTTCAATCAATCAATCAAACAATCAATCATATTTATTTAGTTAATATAACATTCCAAAATTTAGAATTTTGGAATGTTACAACTCTTGTCTACCTTTATGCCACAAGTTAAACCTAAGCAAACTAGTAACAAGGGTAAAAAGGGTTCTACCTCTAGTAGTAACAATAACAATACTATATCCAATGTTGTTGCTTCTAGTAGTTCTTTGATTCCACTAATGATTCTCTTAGCCAAGTTACACTTGAGCAAGAAAGCAATCTATTGAAAGGAATTATAGAAAAAGGTGTCTACAAGAGCCTTGCCGGGAGTAAGCAATTTGAGGAAATTGTACGCAAGCAAGGAAGGCACCGGAAGAACCAAGGTGTTGGTTTTGAACAAAAGTTCAATGCCAATGCAGTTGAGTGGGAAGAAGATCAATACCCCAAGACGAAGTTCGTTCCTCAATAAGAGAAGTATGATCCTACTTCATTCAAGGTAACACAAGCTCAAGATGATCTTCCACCACAAGACCGCAAGCTAAAAGGCAAGGACAAGCTTCAAGAAGAGATTGACTCATTTGAAGAAGCACCTCAAGCCTTGGTCAAGTGGGTTCCCAAGACTTCATCAAGTTCTACTTCATCAAGTGCTACTACAACTCCAAGGATTCCCATCAAGTTGATGTGGGTCCAAAAGAAGAAGAACTAAAGAGTTCTTGAGGGTGACTCCGCCAACAAACTTCATTCACAATCCTTTATGGCAAGAACTTGTGCAATCAACTTCCACATCTTGCACTAGTTCATGGAGTCACAAACCCTCTTGTTGGTAGGGCAAGGGACAAGGTATTCAATGCATTCATGGACATCATCATATGTGTATTTCACTCTATGTCTATGGATATTTGAAAGCACATTTGCTCCCTTGGTGGTTTTGGTAATTTATGCCAACATACATGTTGTTGGACTAATGCTTTTATCTAGTGAATTTCAGACAAGTTCAACAATGGCGTGGCAGGGACAAGAGGACGTGGAACCCCTTCAAAATGCTATGGACAAGGATTGGCTAAAGATCAAGACTCTACATTTTTGGTTTAGTGATCCAAGATCACATTGAGTCCATAGGAAAGCCAATACTATTAAAAGGGGGTGAGGTGTTGCTTAATGGTCTTTTTGCTCAAGTGCTTAGTGACAGTACTCCTAAACCCTCAACCACTCTCTCTATCCAAATATGTCCTAAACCTACATTCCAACTCGGCCCCACCGAAAATTCCTATCCGGAGCCACCGAGTTCATCTAGACTTAACCACTGCCAAAACCCTAACAAATCGGATCCACCGAAATGGATCTCGGTCCCACCGAGATGGCCTTGCCAACTCTCTGTAATCATTTGCACTCACTTCGGTCTCACCGAGTTTTGCAAATCGGTCTCACCGAGATGGCTTGCGAACTCTCTGTTGCCTTATTGCTTCACTTTGGTCCTACCGAGTTGATGCAATCGGTGCCACCGAGATGAGGTTTGCCCTAGCCATTGCACTTCGGTCCATCCGAGTAGTTCCTATCGGTCCCACCGAGATTCCTAAAGTTCATATCTTTTACACAGTTCGGTGCTACCGAGATTATTGTTTCGGTGCCACCGAGTTGGGTCAAATGTGTGTAACGGTTGGATTTTGTGTGGAGGCTATATATACCCCTCCACCCCTCCTTCTCAGTAAGGAGAGCCATCAGAACGTGCCTACACTTCCACCATACATTTTCTAAGAGAGAACCACCTACTCATGTGTTGAGATCAAGCTATTCCATTCCTACCATTTGAACCTTGATTTCTAGCCTTTCCCAAGTTGCTTTCCACTCAAATCCTTCTTCCACCATAGCCAAATCTGTGAGGAGTTGTTTGAGTACTGGGAAGACTATCATTTGAAGCACAAGAGCAAGGAGTTCATTAACAACACACCGTCTATTACCTTTTGGAGAGTGGTGTCTCCTAGATTGGTTAGGTATCACTTGGGAGCCTCCGACATGATGTGGAGTTGAACCAAGAGTTTGTAAGGGCAAGGAGATCGCCTACTTCGTGAAGATCTACCCCGAGCGAGGCTAGTACTTCGTGGACGTAAGCCATGGTGGAATAGACAAGGTTGCTTCTTTGTGGACCCTTCATGGGTGGAGCCCTCCGTGGACTCGCGTAGCCGTTACCCTTCGTGGGTTGAAGTCTCCATCAACGTGGACGTACGATAGCACCACCTATCGGAACAACGCCAAAAACCACCGTGTATTCATTGCGTTTGATCTTCCATACTCTACCCCCTTTACTTTCTGTACTCTTGCATGCTTTACTATTTCCGCTGCTCAATCTCTAGATATGCATGTGTAGAAAGTTTTGGAGTGATCTTAACCTGTGCAAAATCTGCCTAAGTTCCAAGAGAAATTAAAAACTGCTAACTTGGCTGGTTAAGGGTCTATTCACCCCCCTCTAGACCTATCTCCTCGATCCCACAATTGGTATCAGAGCCTTGGTATCCATTGCCTTGGTTTCATCACCATTGGAGGGAGATGGATGTGTCTACTTTGGGGAGTCTTAGATGTAGAGTGCCTATTCTCAATGGGGAGTATTACAACTTTTGGAAGGATGAAATGCTTGATATCTTTGATGAATTTAACTTGAGCAAGTATATTCATAATCCTTATGTGCCCCCTATTGATCCCTTGCATCCTACTCATGAAGAGGAAATTGACATGCTTCGTAATCTTAGAACCGTCAATCTTATCATTAGAGGATTACCTAAGGTTATGCTTGGTTGTATGCAAAACTTTGAATGTGCTTATACTCTATGGCATGACTTAGAAAAGCGATATCCCGATTACTCTTTAAAGAGTCTCGACAAGGTTCTTCATAAGGCTGTTGCTTTTCACAAGATGAGCCCTAGTGATCCTAAGTTTGATGATTGCTTGTTTGAGCTTCGTGATCTTATGTGTGCCAAAGGAGATGTTAGAACTATTAGTAACATTATCATGGAAGCCATTAGAATTCATAAGCTTGAACATTGTCAAGATCATGAAACTAATGAATCTATTACCCTAGGTAATGATCACATGCATGATGATGATGTTGAGCATGGCTACTATGATGAGGATGAAGAATTTGATATTGAATTCGAGAAGACCATGAGGAATCTCTGTCTTATGGCAAATCTTCGAGATTACATGGCCGGAGGAAAAGAGTGGATTCTTGATAGTGGATGTACCGATCACATGACCGGAGATAGAGACATGTTTCGTGAGCTTACTAAAAATGATGGTCCACGCAAGTATATGACTTTTGGAGACAACTCCAAGGGTAAGGTACTTGGCCTTGGTAAGGTGGCCATATCCAATGATAGCTCCATACAAAATGTTATGCTTGTTGAATGTCTTGGGTACAATCTTCTTTCCGTATCTAGATTAGCCGATTTTGGTTTTAATGTTCTATTCACCAAAGAAGATTGCCAAGTGTTTCGTCAAGATAATCATAATATGGTCTTTACCGGCATTCGTAGAGGTGATCTATACATTGTTGATTTCACTAAGAGAGCTCAACCTCGTACTTGTTTAATTGCTAAGTCTTCTAAAGGTTGGTTATGGCATAGAAGACTTGGACATGTTGGTATGCGTAACCTTGATAAACTTGTCAAAGGAGATCACATTCTTGGAGTAAAAGATGTTATATTTGACAAAGATCGACTTTGTAGTGCTTGCCAAGCAAGAAAACAAGTTGGAGGAAGCCATCCCGTAAAGAACATTATGACCACGAGGAGACCACTCGAGCTGCTTCATATGGATCTTTTTGGTCCCAACTCCTATAAGAGTCTTGGTGGTAACTCTTTCGGTTTGGTCATTGTTGATGATTTTTCAAGATTTACGTGGGTGTTCTTTCTTGATGACAAATCGCAGGTACAAAAAATCTTCAAGAACTTCGCAAGAAAGGCCCAAAACCAATTTGAAGTGAAGATCAAGAAGGTCCGGAGTGACAACGGAACGGAGTTCAAGAACACCAAGGTGGACACCTTTCTTGATGAGGAGGGTATTTCACATGAGTTCTCGGCTACGTACACACCTCAACAAAATGGAGTTGTTGAGAGGAAGAACCGGACACTTATTGAGATGGCAAGAACAATGCTTGATGAATACAAGACGCCAAGACATTTTTGGGCGGAAGTGGTTGAAACAGCTTGTCATGCAACAAATCGACTATATCTTCACAAGCTTCTTGGTAAAACGGCATATGAACTGCTCACCGGTAACAAACCACAAGTTGGATACTTTCGAGTATTTGGCTCAAAATGTTACATTCTTGATAAGCATCGTCGTTCAAAATTTGCTCCTAAATCTCATGAAGGTTTTATACTTGGTTATGGATCAAACTCTCACACTTACCGTGTCTACAACAACTTCACTCGAAAAGTTGAAGAGACGGTAGATGTGAAGTTTGATGAGACTAACGGCTCGCAAGTCGAGCAATTGCCACTTGATGTAGGAGATCAAGAACCATCGGAAGCAATCCAAGACTTGCCCATTGGCAAGAATCGCCCCGTGGAAGTGAAGGAGAGTACCTCGTCTATTCAAGTGGAAGCCCCAACTTCACGTCAAGGTGAACGACAAGTTGCATGGAAGCATCCACAAGTGGAACACGTCAAGACGATGGGAATGAGGAAGTGCAACAAGATGATCCACCTCAACCTCCTTCTCCACCTCCACAAGCGAACAACGACAACATCAACGAAGAAGAAGAAGATGATGATGATGAGGAAGCCTCACTACAACCCAGGAAAAGGCTACCTCGAGTTAGAGCAAGAATCGACAAGGATCATCCCATCGAACAAATACTTGGAGATATCCAATTCGGGAGAATCACTCGCTCTAAATCTCGTTTAGCTAACTTTTGTGAGCATTACTCATTTATCTCTAGTGTAGAACCCTTGAAGGTGGAGATGCTCTCAAGGACCCCGATTGGGTGAATGCAATGCACGAAGAGCTACACAACTTTGAGAGGAACCAAGTTTGGACATTGGTCGAGAAGCCTAAGGAAGAGCAAAACATCATTGGAACCAAATGGGTGTTTCGGAATAAGCAAGATGAAGATGGACAAGTTGTACGCAACAAGGCTCGTCTCGTGGCACAAGGTTACACACAAGTCGAAGGTATGGACTATGGTGAGACCTATGCCCCCATTGCAACACTTGAGTCCATTCGCATTTTACTTGCTTATGCCAATCAGCATGATATCACTCTTTACCAAATGGATATTAAAAGTGCCTTCTTAAATGGTGAAATTGAGGAGGAAGTGTATGTTAAACAACCTCCCGGTTTTGAGAATCCCAAGAAACCTAAACATGTGTACAAACTTCGTAAAGCTCTTTATGGTCTTAAACAAGCCCCTAGAGCTTGGTACAAATGCTTGACAAAGTTTCTTCTTGAAAAAGGTTTTGAGATTGGGAAGATTGATTCAACTTTGTTCACTAAGAGGGTTAACGGAGAATTATTTGTATGCCAAATTTATGTTGATGATATTATCTTTGGATCTACTAACCCCTCTTTTAGTGAAAAGTGTGGAAGGTTGATGTCGGAAAAGTTCGAGATGTCTATGATGTGTGAACTCAAATTCTTTCTTGGTTTGCAAATCAAGCAAACTAAGGAAGGTACCTTTGTTTCTCAAACAAAGTATACCAAGGACTTATTCAAGAAGTTCAACATGCAAGAGAGTAAAGGTATGAAAACTCCCATGCCCACGAGTGGACATCTTGACTTGACCAAGGATGGCAAACCGGTTGATCAAAAGGTATATCGATCTATGATTGGTTCATTGCTATATCTATGTGCCTCTCGTCCCGACATTATGCTAAGTGTGTGCATGTGTGCACGATACCAAGCGGCACCAAAAGAGTGTCACCTTAAGGCGGTGAAAAGAATTGTGAGATACTTGTTACACACACCAAACTTTGGCATATGGTATCCCAAAGGATCTTCTTTTAATCTTGTTGGCTACTCCGATTCGGACTATGCCGGAGACAAGGTTGACAGAAAATCCACTTCGGGTACATGTCAATTTCTTGGTAGATCTCTTGTGTCTTTGTCCTCCAAAAAACAAAATTCCGTATCTCTATCTACTGCCGAAGCGGAATACATTGCTGCGGGATCATGTTGTGCTCAATTACTATGGATGACACAAACTCTTAAAGATTATGGTGTGCATGTGAGACATGTACCATTACTATGTGACAATGAGAGTGCTATTAAGATAGCACACAACCCTGTGCAACATTCTCGAACTAAGCATATTGAGGTTCGTCACCATTTCATTCGAGATCATGTTGAGAAAGGTGACATTGACCTTAAACATGTTCGTACCGATAAACAATTGGCGGACATCTTTACCAAACCCCTTGATGAGAAAGTGTTTTGTCACTTGAGAAGTGAGTTGAACATCATTGATGTTTCAAACGTGAACTAGAGGTTCATGTGGATGCATACAAGGGCATGAGTTTCATTGACTAATTCATGATATCTTTCATGATCATCTTATATCCTGGACAATTTGCTCCCTTGTATTGTATCTAACCTTTTGTAGGTACTTGGACAAGCTTCATGCCACTAGATTGCGTCTCACTCTTATCACAAGCAATCTTGTATAACCCAAGTATCAACAATTGATGGTGGAACAAGGAACAAGACAACCTAAACATATCCTTTGACAAACTTTTGAGATATACTTCATTCTTGTCATTTTGGATATACATGTTGTTCCTTGCAAATCTAACCCATGTAGGAAGATGGACTACAAATGATAGGAGAGCTCCAAACTGCAACTCATGAGCATCCACTTCAAGTTAAACTACATGATGGACTTCACCACCAAATCCCAATGTAAATTCTCACATCTTAGAGAAGCTTTACTCAAAGACATGAGCTAAAGCAACTCAAAAAGATGTGAATACATTGAAATGCTTAAAGGAAAAATGGCAACCCCATTTCGAGCTTAAACGATGAGTATGACCTATGATCAAGTGTTCTCACTTGACTCCTAAGTCAATATACTCTAACATAGGTGACCTAGTCGCCGACCCATCTAGTCGTCTCTTTGCTTCTTTTCTGTGTTTTGCTATAGTTTCGCAGCTAATTCATTGCAAATCTTTGTGAGAATTCCTTTGCCTAGTGAGCTGAGTTGACAAAATGTTCCATTGCATCAAACTCGGTTCCACCGAATTGACTCAACTCGGTGTCACCGATTTTGTTGCTCTAAGGGAATTTCTGTCAAATATTTTCCTGAGATTTTCTGTTCCAGCTCCACTCAATGATTCTTACCCTCTACTCGCATCTAGAGCCAATCAATGGCTAGATGTATTTCTCAAGGACCAAACCCACTTGACCAACAACCTTGAAGACCCTTCTTGGAAATTGATGTCAAAGGGGGAGAGAGGAATACATCAAAGCTTGTCACTACAAAAGAGATGCACCTTACAAGAGGAGAGAATGTTACATGTTTCTAAGAGGGGAGAAACATGATTAGCTTGTTCTTTGGTTGTTCTAGTTTTCTCACCTTACCTACTCCCAATATCCATGTCAGATTCAGGGGGAGAGGAAGTTCTTTAAGAAGTATTCACCTAGTGATACTCTCTTCTACATGTCATCCCAATCTTGGTCTCTTGTTGATCTTGTGTCTTTTCTTGAAGAAATTATCTTGTGTTATCTAACCTTGTTTTCTCCAGTGTATTTCTTCAGGTACTTGTTCAAGAACTTCAAGGTAAGTATATGCATCACACTTATGAACATGATTGACCTCTTGCTAGTACATATTGTTTGCAAGAAGACAATCATGGACATATGGATATCTAAATGTCATATATATTGCTCTGATGCATATAGCCAAGATACATGTTGCATGTATATTTCCCATGAGATATCATCATGTTATGCACATCCTCAGGGGGAGTTCAGGGGAGCTCATACATGTTACATGTTTTCTTCAAAGCTTTCATACATACCTCTGCTATATCTGTATTTGAAGCTTTGATGTATGTTGTCATCAATTACCAAAAAGGGGGAGATTGAAAGCACATTTGCTCCCTTGCTGGTTTTGGTAATTTATGCCAACATACATGTTGTTGGACTAATGCTTTTATCTAGTGAATTTCAGACAAGTTCAACAATGGCGTGGCAGGGACAAGAGGACGTGGAACCCCTTCAAAATGCTAAGGACAAGGATTGGCTAAAGACCAAGACTCTACATTTTTGGTTTAGTGATCCAAGATCACATTGAGTCCATAGGAAAGCCAATACTATTAAAAGGGGATGAGGTGTTGCTTAATGGTCTTTTTGCTCAAGTGCTTAGTGACAGTACTCCTAAACCCTCAACCACTCTATCTATCCAAATATGTCCTAAACCAACATTCCAACTTGGCCCCACCGAAATTTCCTATCCGGAGCCACCGAGTTCATCTAGACTTAGCCACTGCCAAAACCCTAACAAATCGGATCCACCGAAATGGATCTCGGTCCCACCGAGATGGCCTTGCCAACTCTCTGTAATCGTTTGCACTCACTTCGGTCTCATCGAGTTTTGCAAATCGGTCTCACCGAGATGGCTTGCCAACTCTCTGTTGCCTTATTGCTTCACTTCGGTCCTACCGAGTTGATGCAATCGGTGCCACCGAGATGAGGTTTTCCCTAGCCATTGCACTTCGGTCCATCCGAGTTGTTCCTATCGGTCCCACCGAGATTCCTAAAGTTCATATCTTTTACACAGTTCGGTGCTACCAAGATTATTGTTTCGGTGCCACCGAGTTGGGTCAAAAGTGTGTAACGGTTGGATTTTGTGTGGAGGCTATATATACCCCTCCACCCCTCCTTCTCGGTAAGGAGAGCCATCAGAACGTGCCTACACTTCCACCATACATTTTCTGAGAGAGAACCACCTACTCATGTGTTGAGATCAAGCTATTCCATTCCTACCATTTGAACCTTGATTTCTAGCCTTTCCCAAGTTGCTTTCCACTCAAATCCTTCTTCCACCATAGCCAAATCTGTGAGGAGTTGATTGAGTGCTGGGAAGACTATCATTTGAAACACAAGAGCAAGGAGTTCATCAACAACACACCATCTATTACCTTTTGGAGAGTGGTGTCTCCTAGATTGGTTAGGTGTCACTTGGGAGCCTCCAACATGATGTGGAGTTGAACCAAGAGTTTGTAAGGGCAAGGAGATCGCCTACTTCGTGAAGATCTATCCCGAGTGAGGCTAGTCCTTCGTGGACGTAAGCCATGGTGGAATAGACAAGGTTGCTTCTTTGTGGACCCTTCGTGGGTGGAGCCCTCCGTGGACTCGCACAGCCGTTTCCCTTCGTGGGTTGAAGTCTCCATCAACGTGGACGTACGATAGCACCACCTATCGGAACCACGCCAAAAACCACCGTGTCTTCATTGCGTTTGATCTTCCATACTCTACCCCCTTTACTTTCTGTACTCTTGCATGCTTTACTATTTCCGCTGCTCAATCTCTAGATATGCATGTGTAGAAAGTTTTGGAGTGATCTTAACCTGTGCCAAAATCTGCCTAAGTTCCAAGAGAAATTAAAAACTACTAACTTGGCTGGTTATGGGTCTATTCACCCCCCTCTAGATCTATCTCCTCGATCCCACAATATTCTTGTATGTTCCTTGTGTGGGACTAACCCATGTAGGTATTGAAAGTGCAAAACTCCAAGGATTGCTCCCAACTCTTGATGGTCTACATCAACATTGAGCATCCACATCTTCAACATCTACATGAAGTCATCATCGACAAAACTCAAGGTTAGTTCATCCCTCTTTGGGGGGATATCACATCTAGGGGGAGCTTTGCTCTAAAAATTGAGCTAAAGCAACTCTAATGGTGTGAACACATTAATGCTTTATGTAAAAGTGGCAACCCCACTTGTGCTTAAACGATGAGTATGACCTATGATCAAATGTTCTCATTTGACTCCTATGTCAATATACTCATATATAGATGACCTAGTCATCGCCAATTGCTTGATAGATGCTAGAATTGGTTGTCCATGTTTGACACATATTTCATTTGCTATCTTATTGGGTGAGCATGTTGGTTTGCATGTTTTCTTCATTCAAGGACATCCATTTGTTGTTTTGATTGTCTTGGTTTTTCTAGCCAAGTGGATGTACAAGAATGCCTAAGTACCTTCTCTAGCTATCTATGCTTTCTTGTCTCAAACTCTATTCTTGCTACATCACAAAAATTGAACAAGTCATTTTCGGACCCTCCGGGTGAGGAGCACTCGGAGCCACCGATCTGAAAGGGATGAACCTCCAAAACCTTCAAATTTGTTTCGGCGTGACCAATCCACTCCTATTCGGACTCACCGAAACAGTTTGATTGATCTAGGTTTCCATCTCGGTGTTACCAAGTTGAACCATTTCGGAGCCACCGATGTGCTATACTACTTGCTGTTACACATATCAGTACCACCGAGTTGTTCAAGTCGGAGCCACCGACAGCACACGGGTATATATACTCCGCGGGCCCGAACGATTGAAATTTCTCAAACCTCTTCGTTCCCGCACCCCATTGTTGCCGTCGCCTTGGTCTTCGGATCGTCGCCCTTGTCTCCTGCATGCCCTCGCCACCGGAATCCGTCGCCGTCAACGGGAATCTTCCCCGCCATTGTCGCCGTAGAGGATCTCCACCAAGTTAGGGTGAGATTCGAACCCCTCTGTGCTCAAATTCTGATTCAATGCATGGATGGATTGCCATTATTCTTGCCACAGATTGAAACCTTCCTTTACACTGCAAATTCCTTAGATTAGATTCAAGCAAAAAAATTAGGTTTAAGTTTCCGCTGAAAGCATCTCGGACCGACCGAATTGAAATTTTCGGAGTCACCGATTTGGCCCTAGACATTGCACTAGTACGTCTCGGTGCCACCGAGAAGTACGAATCAGTGAGACCGAAAGTAAAGTCTCAGTGAAACCCTAGCATCTTGGAGACACCGAACCACATCTTGGTCTGACCGAAATGGAGTGTTATGTTTCTGTTAAGTGCTTCGGTATCACCGAGATGATCAACTCGGTGGATCCGAAATGCCTTCTGTGAAAACTTGAAACTAAGATTTGAACTCAATTTTCTTGAAAAATATATGCTTTTTGTGATGACTCACCTACTCTGCCCATACCCATCTATTCACAGGGTCAGCTTTGCAAGATGTCAGATGCAAGTGATAGTCAGAACAGGTCAGAACAGCATGCAGATCTCAGTGAAGGATCAAGTCCTGAGGAAAGTTTTTATGAAGGAGAGAGAAGTTCTCCTGATCTTCCAAAAGCAGCCACCAAAACTAGGAAGAAGAGAACCTCAGACGACGAGGATGAGGATTTTGTTGCTAGTGAGGCCACATCAAAGAAGAAGAAAGTGATTGCTAAGGAGTATGGCAGAACTGCTAGGACAAGACCTGCTGCCAAGGACAAATCTGCTGTGAAGAAAGTTACAAGGAAGACCATGACATTTACACTTGAGGAGTCAAGTGACTCAGAGATAGCAGCTGCAGGAAAGAAGAAGTAGAGGGCAAGGAAGACAACTGCTTATGTTGTGGGCAAACCCTCCATGGTTGATGAGGAGGAGGAGGAACCATTAGCTGATGCACCTCCTGCCAAGACTCAGAAGCTCATGTCTGATGCTATGAGGTCTACTGCCCTCACCAAGTCCAAGCCCAAAGCTCCAGCACCCAAGAGATCTACAAGAAACGTCCCTGCTGCTGAGAAGAACAAGGCCCCAGTGCCTGAAGTTGATGCTGATGAGGAGCCACTAGTGCTCAGGAAGTTGAAGCCAAAGATTCCAGATCATGATAATGCGTATCCAGTTGCAGAGAACATGATTCTCAGAAAGGACAAAGGATTGCGTCAGTGGAGATTGACTGATCCATATGCTGCAAGGAGGAGGGATGCTTGTGATTACCATTTCCACATCAGAGAGCAACATGATTTCTATGAAACCGTGCTGCTTGACAAGAAGCCTATTGTCAGTGATATGAAATGGGTGGATTCGAAGTACATTGATGCAAATGAAGACTACTTCCCCCCATGTTCATGAGAGCTTCAGAATTGCAGGTGTTGCTGATTTTGTTGGAAAGAAGCTTACCAAGTGGAATGATGAGATGATCATGCAATTCTACTCCACTGCACACTTTTATCCAGATGGCAGAATTGTGTGGATGACTGAGGGATCCAAATACCAGTCAACCATCTCTGAGTGGGCTGATCTTCTTGAAGCACCAAAGGAAGAAGAAGATGACATTGACATATATGCCAAGCTCAAGATGGACCACAATTCCATGGCAAATATGTACACAACAATTCCAGAGAAAGATATTGAGACTCACACGCTTGGTTCTGTGAAGCACTTACTGCCTGGTTTGGTCACCACCAATACAATCTTGAGGTATACTCTGTTACCCAAGTCTGGAGATGACAAGATGATACGTGGCCACTCCATCAACCTGCTCCACTTGTTTGATACACCGCAGAAGTGCAAAGTTATGAGCCTTATTGTTGAAACAATCAAGAGAACCGCAACTGACCAGAAGAGATCTTGCGGATATGCTCCACACATTCAGATGCTCATCAACTCCAAGGTTGGAACGAGCACAAATCTACTTGATCGTGAGCATCTCCCATTGCGTCCAGAGTTCGAGGAAAATGTAGTGGTGATGGACCCTTCACACCCTACATTTGCCCAAGCTCAAGAGAAGATTAGGGCAGCTGCTGCAGCAAAAGAAGCCCAGGAGGCCTCTGCTCCCAATGCACCTATTGCTAACCTGAAGTCAAAGAATGATCAAATGACTTATCTGCTGGAAGCCACCCTGAGGATTGAGCGAAGTCTGGCCAACCTCACCAAGAACCAGGCGAGCCTAGAGCGGACAGTCGAGACAAAGATTCATGATCTTGATGTGAAGATCACTTAGGTACAGACAATTATGGAGAAGCTGAAAGATGATGTTGATGCAGCCAGAGCTGCTACTGATGACAGTGGAGATGACAGACCGATGACTGACAGGTTCCAGACAGTGCCTAGGGCATCCAGGTCTGCTGCAGTGCCTGTTGCAGATACGAGGACTACAGTTTCTGCACCTGCTGCTGTTGCTACAGTGCCACCTCCAGTCTCTACTCCACCAGCCCAGCAGATGTCAGTTGAAGCCTTCGCAAATGCACTTCTCTCAACGCCATCTACGCACACCGGAGCTGCCAACCAGAGATCACCTTCAGGAGCTGCCGAGGATCGTGCCTAGAGAGACGTATAGCTCTATACCTATTCGAACTTTTTGGTACTTGTTGCCAAAGGGGGAGAATTTGTATAGATCATTAGGCTTCGAGAGAGAGTGTCTCGCTTTTGCTCGTTGGTTTTTCTTGAGTTTCTGCTACTATTTGGTCTTTGCTACTTTGATTCTATGTGCTTGTGAGATACTATATGCCTGTGAGATACTACGTGTGTGATTGATCATACTATGCTTCATGTGATGCTTAATGCTTATCCTTATCATTATGTTTGTATGATCATTCACTTGTGTTTTTGGTGATGAGTGCTAACTATTCCATTCATATCATTTTGCGCGCTCCACCAAGTCGTATGTGACATTGAAGTGTGACCCATGATCCTAATCGATTGTGCATTTGCATTCAAACACAAATTTTTAATAATGCACAAATTTAGGGGGAGCTCTTTCTTATCACATACTTCTCAAAGCGACGATGTACTTCATTCATTTAATCATTTGTCAAAGCTTTGATCTATATGTTGTCATCAATTACCAAAAAGGGGGAGATTGAAAGTGCAACTAATCCCCGGGTGGTTTTGGTAATTCATAACTACATATATCTCATTGAACTAATGTCCATTCAAGTCAAATATTTCAGGATGTTCAATGATTGGCATGGCAAGGACTAGAGATGTGGACCCCTCAAAATGCTAAGGACATGGATTGGCAAAAGCTCAAGACTCTACATTTTTGTTAAGTGATCCAAGATCACATTGAGTCCATAGGAAAGCCAATACTATTAAAAGGGGATGAGGTGTTGCTTAATGATCTATTTGCTCAAGTGCTTAGTGACATTGCTCCAAAATCCTCAACCACTTTCTCCATCCAAATATGTCCAAAACCTACATTCCAACTCGGCCCCACCGATTCATTCCTATCCGGAGCCACCGAGTTCATTTGGACTTAGCCACTGCCAAAACCCTAACAAATCGGATCCACCGATATGGATCTCGGTCCCACCGAGATGGCCTTGCCAACTCTCTGTTACTTGTTGCAATTATTTTGGTCCCACCGAGAATTGCAATCGGTACCACCGAGATGGCTTGCCAACTCTGTGTTGCCTTATTGCTTCACTTCGGTCCCACCGAGTTGATGCAATCGGTGCCACCGAGACGAGGTTTGCCCTAACCATTGCACATCGGTCCATCCGAGTTGTTCCAGTCGGTCCCACCAAGATTCCTAACGTTCATATCTTTTACACAGGTCGGTGCCACCGAGATTTCTGATCGGTGCCACCGAGTTGGGTCAAAAGTGTGTAACGGTTGGATTTTGTGTGGAGGCTATATATACCCCTCTACCCCCTCTTCCTCAGTAAGGAGAGCCATCAGAATGTGCCTACACTTCCACCATACATTTTCTGAGAGAGAACCACCTACTCATGTGTTGAGATCAAGAGATTCCATTCCTACCATTTGAACCTTGATTTCTAGCCTTCCCAAGTTGCTTTCCACTCAAATCCTTCTTCCACTATAGCCAAATCTATGAGAGAGAGTTGAGTGTTGGGGAGACTATCATTTGAAGCACAAGAGCAAGGAGTTCATCAACAACACACCGTCTATTACCTTTTGGAGAGTGGTGTCTCCTAGATTGGTTAGGTGTCACTTGGGATCCTCCGACATGATGTGGAGTTGAACCAAGTAGTTTGTAAGGGCAAGGAGATTGCCTACTTCGTGAAGATCTACTCGAGTGAGGCTAGTCCTTCGTGGACGTAAGCCATGGTGGAATAGACAAGGTTGCTTCTTCATGGACCCTTCGTGGGTGGAGTCCTCCATGGACTCGCGCAGCCGTTACCCTTCGTGGGTTGAAGTCTCCATCAACGTGGACGTATGATAGCACCACCTATCGGAACCACGCCAAAAATCATCGTGTCTTTATTGCGTTTGAAATCTCCGATCCCTTCCTTTACTTACATATGTAATTGCTTACTTTCTGCTGCTACACTCTTAGAATTGCATGTGTAGGGTGGTACTTGACTTGTGTACTTGCTAAAATCTGCCTACAACTAAAATTGAGAAAAGGTTAGGTTTTTATTTGGTCAAGTAGTCTAATCACCCCCCCTCTAGACATACTTTCGATCCTACAAGCCCCATTTCGAGCTTTGGCTCAAATTGTTCTGTGTTAAACCACCGAGCAATGGACGTCATATCATAGAGTGTGGCGGAGCCATGATCATGCTCACCAACGTTAAGTGGCTGATACGTCCATTTTGCATCATGTTTTCCTATTGTTATTTATTATGTTTTGGGTCATTATTTAACTTTATGATGCAATCCTAATGCCTTTTCTCTCTTATTTTGCAAGTTTACATGAAGAGGGACATTGCCGGCAGCTGGAATTCTGGACCTGAAAAGGCTACAGTAGAGATAGATATTCTCCACAACTCCAAATGACCTAAAAATTTACGGAGAATTATTTTGGAATATATAAAAATATTGGCGGAAGAAATACCAGAAGGGGGCCGCCAGAGAGCCACGAGCTCTGGGGGCGCACCCCCCTAGGGCACGCCTATTGAGCTCGTGGTCCCTCCAGCAGGCCTCTAGGGCCCATCTTCCCCTATATGATGCCATTTGCCCTAGAAAAAAATCAGAAGAAGACTTTCGGGATGAAGCACTGCCGTCTCGAGGTGGAACCTGGGCAGGAGCACTTTTGCTCTCCGGTGGAGCGATTCCACCGGGGATACTTCCCTCCAAGAGGGGGAAATCGAAGCCATCGACATCACCAACGATCCTCTCATCATGGGAGGACCAATCTTCATCAACATCTTCACCAGCACCATCTCCTCTCAAACCCTAGTTCATCTCTTGTATTCAATCTTTGTCCCAAAACCTTAGATTGGTACCTGTGGGTTGCTAGTAGAGTTGATTACATCTCGTAGTTGATGCTAGTTGGTTTTTTTGGTCGAAGATTATATGCTCAGATCCTCAAGCATATTCAATACACCTTTGATCTTGAACATGAATATGATTTGTGAGTAGTTACTTTTGTTCTTGAGGACATGTGAGAAGTCTTGTTATAAGTAATCATGTGAAGTTGGTATTCGTTTGATATTATGATGATATGTATGTTGTTCTTCCTTTAGTGGTCTCATGTGAACGTCGACTACATGATACTTCACCATACTTGGGCCTAAGGGAAGGCATTGGTGAGTAATAAGTAGATTATTGGTTGCGAGAGTGATAGAAGCTTAAACCCTAGTTTATGCGTTATTCCGTAAGGGGCTGATTTGGATCCATATGTTTCATGCTATGGTTAGATTTATCTTAATTCTTCTTTCGTAGTCGCGGATGCTTGCGAGAGGGGGTAATCATAAGAGGGTTGCTTGTTAAAGTAAGAGCATCACCCTAGCACTGGTCCACCCACATATCAAATTATCAAAGTAGCGAACGCGAAGTAACTAAACATGATGAACGTGATTAGACGACAATTCCCATGTGTCCTCGAGAACGCTTTGCTTATTATAAGAGAATGTTCCGGCTTGTCCTTTGCTATAAAAAGGGTTGGGCCACCTTGCTTCTCCTTTATTATTATTGTCACTTGTTACTTTTTATGAATTACCTTGCTACGAAACTATCAATTACTGCTACTTTCAGTACTTGCAGAGAATACCTTGCTGAAAACCTCTTATTTTTTCCTTCTGCTCCTCGTTGGGTTCGACACTCTTACTTATCGAAAGGACTACAATTGATCCCCTATACTTGTGGGTCATCAAGACTCTTTTTTGGCGCCATTTCCAGGGAGTGAAGCACCTTGGGAAGTGGAATTTGGTAAGGAAACACTTTTATTATGTGCTGAAATTTATTGTCACTTGTCACTATGAAAAATAATCCTTTGAGGGGTTTGTTCGGGGTATATTCACCTCTACCGGAAGCAATAAGAGTTTCCCCTCAACCTACTTAAAATATTTATTATGAAATTCCTTCAGGTATGTTAGAGAAACTGCTAGCTAATCCTTATGCAGGAGATGGAACAGGTACATCCTGATATGCACTTGATTTATATAGATGAAATTTGTGGATTGTTTAAGCTTGCAGGTTTATCCGAGGATGTAGTTAAGAAGAAGGTGTTACCTTTATCTTTGGGGGGAAAGGCATTGACATGGTATAGGCTATTGGATGATACTGGAACATGGGATTGGAACCGGAGCTAGAATTTCACCAGAAATTTTATCCTATGCATTTGGTTCATCGTGATCGGAATTATATATGCAATTTTTGGCCTCATGAAGGAGAAAGTATTGCTCAAGCTTGGGGAAGACATAAATATATGATGCACACATGCCCCAATCATGAGCTCTCAAGAGAAATAATTATACAAAAAAATTATGCTCGACTTTCTCATAATGATCAATCCATGCTCGATACTTCTTCTACTGGTTCCTTTATGAAGAAAACTATTGAATTCAAATGGGATCTTCTGGAAAAAATTAAACATAACTCTGAAGATTGGGAAATCGACAAAGGTAAAGAGTCAGGTATAAATCTTGACTTTGATTGTGTTAAATCTTTTATGGAAACTGATGCTTTTCATAAGTTTAGTAATCTGGACTAGACTCTGAGATAGTGGCTACCTTTTGTGAATCATTTGCTGCTCATGTTGATCTCCCTAAGGACAAATTGTTTAAATTTCATCCACCTATTGAAGAAAAGTGTGAGGAACTTATTAGAGTTAAAGATGAAACAATCATTTATAATGTTGATCCACTTGTGCCTACTGCTTATATTGAGAAACCTCCTTTCCCTGTTAGGATTAAGGAACATGCTAAAGCTTCAACTGTGGTTAATAAGAGTAATATTAAAACACTTAAACCCTCTGAACAAATTATGGTGGAACCTAAGGTTGCAATGATTAAAGGTCTTTTGGTTGATAATATTGATGGACATGTCATATATTTCCGTGAGGAAGCAACTAGGATTGCTAAACAAGATGCATCAGATAAAAACAAACATGTTGTTGGCATGCATTTTGTTTCTGTTAAAATTGGAGATCATTGTTATCATGGTTTATGTGATATGGGTGCTAGTGTAAGTACTATTCCATTTTCTCTTTATCAAGAAGTCATGAATGATATTGCACCTGTTGAGATAGAAGATATTGATGTTACTATTAAGCTTGCAAACAGAGATACTATTTCACTGCTACTTGTAGACTCCGTTGGTATTTCCCCGAAGAGGAGAGGATGATGCAGTATAGTAGAGATAAGTATTTCCCTCAGTTAAGAACCAAGGTTATCAATCCAGTAGGAGAACCACGCAAAATCCTTTAGCAGCACCTACACACACAAAAGCAAACACTTGCACCCAACGCAAATAAGAGGGTTGTAAATCCTCTTAGCGGTTATTTGCAAGGATTAATTCTGATAGTGATAGATAGAAATGTCAATTGCAAAATAAAATAAAAGTAAATAAATTCAATAAAGTATTTTTGGGTTTTAATATATGATAAAGATAGACCCGGGGGCCATAGTTTTCACTAGAGGCTTCTCTCTCGAACACATAGCATACGGTGGGTAAACAAATTACTGTTGGGCAATTGATAGAAAAGCAAATAATTATGACGGATTCATGGCAATGATCATGTATATAGGCATCATGTCCGAGACAAGTATACCGACTCCTGCCTGCATCTACTACTATTACTCCACCCATCGACCGCTATCTAGCATGCATCTAAGGTATTAAGTATAAAACAGAGTAACGCTTTAAGCAAGATGACATGATGTAGACAAAGTAAACTCAAGCAATATGATTAAACCCCATCTTTTTATCCTTAATGGCAACAATACAAATACGTGTCATGTCCCTTTCTGTCACTGGGATTGAGCACCGCAAGATTGAACCCATCACAAAGCACCTCTCCCATTGCAAGATGAACCAATCTAGTTGGCCAAACCAAATCGATAGATCGGAGAGAAATACAAAGCTATAACAATCATGCATAAAAGAGTTGAGAGAAGACTCAAATATTTCTCATGAATAAATTGATCATAAACTCACAATTCATCGGATCCAAACAAACACACCGCAAAAGAAGATTACATCGGATAGACCTCCAAGAACATCGAGGAGAACATGGTATTGAAGATCAAAGAGAGAGAAGAAGCCATCTAGCTACTAGCTATGGACCCGTAGGTCTGTGGTAAACTACTCACACATCATCGGAAGGGCAGCAAGGTTGATGTAGAAGCCCTCCGTGACCGATTCCCCCTCCGGCAGAGTACCGGAAAAGGCCTCCAGATGGGATCGCGGAAGAACAAAGGCTTGCAGCGGCGTAAAAGTTATTCGGGGTGGCTCTCTGTTGGTTTCCGAATATTTGAGAATTTATAGAAGTGGAATTAGGTCAAAAGGAGGCACGAGGGGCCGTACCCTGTTGCATTGTGGAGGCCTCGTGAACCTTCTGGCCTCCTCGCCAAGTCTCCAGGGTCTCTTTTGTCCAGAAAAAAATGTCCAAAAAGTTTCGTGGCATTTGGAATTCGTTTGGTACTGATTTCCTAAAAAACCAAAAACAAGCAGAAAACAGCAACTGGCACTGGGCACTAGGTTAATAGGTTAGTCCAAAAAAATGATATATAAATGCATATAAAAACATCCAAGATTGATACTATAATAGCATGGAACAATAAAAAATTATAGATACGTTGGAGACGTATCAAGCATCCCCAAGCTTAATTCCTGCTCGTCCTCGAGTAGGTAAATGATAAAAACAGAATTTTTGATGTGGAATGCTACCTAACATGTTTCATCATGTAATCTCTCTTACGGTATGAATAATAAGATCCGAATGATTCAAAGCAATAGTCTATAATTTGATATAAAGACATCAATACTCAGGCATACTAACAAACAATCATGCCTTTCAAAATAAAAATGCTAAAGTAAGTTATCCCTACAAAATCATATAATCCTGTCATGCTCATCTTCTTAACACAATGTATTTATCATGCACAACCCCGGTTTTAGCCAAGCAATTGGTTCATACTTTTTAACGCGCTTCAGCTTTTTTAACCCCCACGCAATACATGAGCGCAAGCCATGGATATAGCACTATGAGTGGAATAGAGTGTGGTGGTAGAGATTAATAAGGGGAAGTCAAAAATAAGAAGATAGTCTCACATCAACGCGGCTAATCAACGGGGCTATGGAGATGCCCATCAATTGATGTCAATGCGAGGAGTAGGGATTTCCATGCAACAGATACACTAAGAGCTATAAGTGTATGAAAGCTCAACATGAAAACTAAGTGGGTGTGCATCCAACTTGCTTGCTCATGAAGACCTTGGGAATTTGAGGAAGCCCATCATCGGAATATACAAGCCAAGTTCTATAATGAAAAATTCCCACTAGTATATGACAGTGACAAAATAGGAGACTCTCTACATGAAAAACATGGTGCTACTTTGAAGCACACGTATGGAAAAGGATAGTAACACTGCCCCTTCTCTCTATTTCTCTCATTTTTTATTTCTTTTTTTCTTTTTTTTGTGGGCTCTTTTTGGCCTCTTTTTTTTTTCTTTTTTTAATTTCCTCACTTGGACAATGCTCTAATAATGATGATCATCATACTTCTATTTACTTACAACTCAAAAGAAAATTACAACTCGAAACTAGAACAAAAAATATGACTCTATATGAATGCCTCTGGCGGTGTACCAGGATGTGTAATGATACTAGCATAACATGTATAAAAAATGATGAACGGTGGCTGAGCCACAAATACTTTGTCAGCTGTATGATCATGCAAAGCAATATGACAATGATGATGTGTGTCATAAAAACGGAACGGTGGAAGTTGCATGGCAATATATCTCGGAATGGCTATGGAAATGCCATGATAGGTAGGTATGGTGGCTATTTTAAGGAAGATATAAGGAGGCTTATATGTGATAGAGCGTATCATATCACGGGGTTTGGATGCACCGGCGAAGTTTGCACCAACTCTCGATGTCATAAAGGGCAATGCACGGTACCGAAGAGGCTAGCAAATTGTGGAAAGGTGAGAGTGCGTATAATCCATGGACTCACATTAGTCATAAAGAACTCATATACTTATTGCGAAAGTTTATTAGCCCTCGAAGCAAAGTACTACTACGCATGCCCCTAGGGGGGAGGTTGGTAGGAGTTAACCATCGCGTGCCCCCGACCGCCACACAAAGGAAGACAATCAATAATAAATCATGCTCCAACTTCTTAGCATAACGACAGATCATATGTGCATGCTTCGGGAATCACAAACCTTAACACCAATATTCTTACTAAACCACAATTATCTACTAGCACCTCCCACATATTACCATCTTAATATCGCAAAACTATTGCAAGGAATCAAACTTATCATATTCAGGGATCTACATGAAAGTTTTTATTATATCCCTCTTGAATACCCATCATATTAGGACCAAATTCATAACCCGTGCATATTACCATTGCTATTCATTAGACTCTCAAAAAGATATAAGTGAAGCATGAGAGTGCAAATATTTCTTTAAAATAAAACCACCGCCGTGCTTTAAAAGATATAAGTGAAGCACTAGAGCAACTGCCTAGCTCAAAAGATATAAGTGAATCACATAGAGTATTCTAACAAATCACGAATAATATGTGTCCCTCTCAAAAAGGTGTGTTCAGCAAAGATGATTGTCACAAACTAAAAAGCAAACAAACTATAACACAAGACGCTCCAAGTAAAACACATATCATGTGATGAATAAAAATATAGCTCCAAGTGAGTTACCGATAGATTGTAGACGAAAGAGAGGGCATCCCCAAGCTTAGATGCTTGAGTCTTCCTTCAATATTACCTTGGGGTGCCTTGGGCATCCCCATGCTTAGGCTCTTGCCGCTCCTTATTCCTTTATCCATCATAGTCTCCCCCAAAACTTGAAAACTTCAGCACACAAAACTCAACAGAAACCTCGTGAGATCCGTTAGTATAACAAATAAATCTTAAACTTTAGGTGCTGTTGTAAATTGATTAATATTTAATATTGGCATAATTCTACTGTACTCCAACTTATCCATGACTCATAGCCCCCGATACGATCCATAGATTCATCAAAATAAGCAAACTATGCAACAAAAACAGAAACTGTCTAAAACAGAACAGTCTGTAAATATCTGAATTAACGTCATACTTCTGTAACTCAAAAACTCTGAAAAATGAGAAAAACGTGGGAAATTCACATATAAATAATTTTTAGAAATTTTAGAAGGTTCTGACGCTCCAGCGAAAAATTAAAATTCCAGCACTAGACGCAAAAGTTTCTGTTTTCAAACAGCATCAATTATACTTTCTTCCAAATCATCCCAAAGGCATCACTTGGCACAAACACTAATTAAAATATAAAAACACAATCATAACAGAGGCTATAATTGTGTAAACACACAAAAACAGAAGGTAAAACAAAAAAATTATTTTATTCATTGGGTTGCCTCCCAACAAGCGCTATTGTTTTATGCCCCTAGCTAGGCATAATGCATAGTTTCAAGTGTTGTCATCCTTCATATTAATTCCATAGGTGGCCCTCATAATAGATTTATAAGGTGGCTTAATTCTATTTCAAGGGAAGTGTTCCATCCCTTTCTTTAATGGAAATTGAAATCTTATATTACCTTCTTTCATATCAATAATAGCACCTATGGTTCGTAGGAAAGGCCTACCAAGTATTATAGGACAAGAAGGATTGCATTCAATATCAAGAACAATAATATCCATGGGCACATGATTTCTATTAGCAAGAATAAGCACATCATTTATTCTACCCAATGGTTTTTTAATAGTGGAATCCGCAAGATGCAAATTAAGGGAACAAGGATCCATATCGGTGAGACCTAGCACATCACACAAAGATTTTGGTATAGTGGAGACGCTAGCACCAAGATCACATAAATCATTACATTCATAGTCTTTAATTTTGACTTTAATAGTAGGTTCCCATTCATCTTGTAATTTTCTAGGAATTGAAACTTCCAACTCAAGTTTTTCTTCATGAGCTTTCATCATAGCTTCTACAATATGTTTAAGAAAAGCTTTATTTTGTTCATATGCATTGGGTGAATTAATCATGGATTGCAATAAGGAAATACACTCAGTTAAAGAACAATTATCATAATTAAAGTCCTTGTAATCCAAAGTAGTGGGTGCATTACTATTTAAAGTTTTGACCTCTCCAAACCCACTTTTTTCATTTTTATCATTAAGATCATCACCCTCCAAATAATTGGGACGCCTTCTAGCTAAAGTTACTCTTCTTCAGTCCCTTTTTCATCAAGTTTTATATTACTAAATAGGGATTCAATAGGTGAGACACCAATCATTTTAATATCTTCATCATTACTAGATTGTAACTTAGGTTTAGCAGCCATCTTATTCACTAGAGTTGTTTGTTTATCTGAAATCTTTCCTAGCAAATTTTCAGTATTAGCAAGTTGAGCCTGAAGGTTGGATACTTCTAGATTGACATCTTCAAGTTGATTATTAATAGCATCCAACAAGATAGTCCCTTTCTGTCACTGGGATTGAGCACCGCAAGATTGCACCCATCACAAAGCACCTCTCCCATTGCAAGATGAACCAATCTAGTTGGCCAAACCAAATCGATAGATCGGAGGGAAATACAAAGCTATAACAATCATGCATAAAAGAGTTCAGAGAAGACTCGAATATTTCTCATGAATAATCTGATCATAAACTCACAATTCATCGGATCCCAACAAACACACCGCAAAAGAAGATTACATCAGATAGAACTCCAAGAACATAGAGGAGAACATGGTATTGAAGATCAAAGAGAGAGAAGAAGCCATCTAGCTACTAGCTATGGACCCATAGGTCTGTGGTAAACTACTCACACATCATCGGAAGGGCAACAAGGTTGATGTAGAAGCCCTCCATGATCGATTCCCCCTCCGGCAGAGTACCAGAAAAGGCCTCCAGATGGGATCGTGGAAGAACAGAGGCTTGCGGCGGCGTAAAACTTATTCGGGGTGGCTCTCTGTTGGTTTCGGAATATTTGAGAATTTATAGAAGTGGAATTAGGTCAAAAGGAGCCATGAGGGGCCCACGAGGCATCAAGGCGCCCCCCTAGGGTCGTGCCCTGTTGCCTTGTGGAGTCCTCGTGAACCTTCTGGCCTCCTCTCCAAGTCTCCAGGGTCTCTTTTGTCCAGAAAAAAATCTCCAAAAAGTTTCGTGGCATTTGGACTTTGTTTGGTACTGATTTCCTGAAAAACCAAAAACAAGCAGAAAACAACAACTGGCACTGGGCACTAGGTTAATAGGTTAGTCCCAAAAAATGATATATAAATGCATATAATTGCATATAAAAACATCCAAGATTGATACTATAATAGCATGGAACAATAAAAAATTATAGATACGTTGGAGACGTATCATTCACCACTTGGGATTGTTAGAGATCTTGAAGTCTTGTGTGGTAATATTAAATACCCTACTAATTTTCTAGTTCTTGGATCACCACAAGATGATTTTTGTCCCATTATATTGGGTAGACCCTTCTTGAATATATTTAATGCTAAGGGGAAATGATCAGTGTTAATTTTGGTGATGTATCGCATGAATTTAATTTCTCTAAGTTTTGTAGACAACCTCATGATAAAGAATTGCCTAATAAAGATGAAATTATTGGTCTTGCTTCTATTGTTGTTCCTCCTACCGATCCTTTGGAACAATATCTGCTAGATCATGAAAATGACATGCATATGAATGAATGAAATGAAATAGATGAAATGTTCTTTAGACAAGCACCTATCCTTAAACACAATTAGCCTGTTGAAACCTTGGGAGATCCTCTCCCACCTAAGAGTGACCCTGTGTTTGAATTAAAGAAACTGCCTGATACACTGAAATATGCTTATCTTGATGAAAATAAGATATATCATGTTATTATCAATGCTAACCTTTCAGAGCATGAAGAAAAGAGATTACTTAAAACTCTGAGGAAGCACCGTGCTGCTATTGGATATACTCTTGATGATCTTAAGGGCATTAGTCCCACTTTATGCCAGCACAAGATTAATATGGAGCCTGATGCTAAACCATTCATTGATCATCAACGACATTTGAATCCTAAGATGAAGGATGTGGTAAGAACTGAAATATTAAAGCTTCTGGAGGTAGGTATAATTTACCCTATAGCTGATAGAAGATGGGTAAGTCCTATTCATTGTGTTCCTAAGAAAGGAGGCATTACTGTTGTCCCTAATGATAAAAATGAACTTATCCCACAAAGAATTGTAACTGGTTATAGGATGGTAATTGATTTCAGGAAATTAAATAAAGCTACTAGAAAGGATCATTATCCCTTGCCTTTTATTGATCAAATGTTAGAAAGATTATCTAAGCATACACACTTTTGCTTCCTAGATGGATATTCCGGTTTTTCTCAAATACCTGTATCAAAAGAAGATCAAGAGAAAACCACTTTTACTTGTCCTTTTGGAACTTATGCTTACAGCCGTATGCCTTTTGGTTTATGCAATGCACCTGCTACCTTTCAAAGATGTATGACTGCTATATTCTCTAATTTTTGTGAAAATATTGTTGAGGTATTCATGGATGATTTCTCCATTTATGAAACCTCTTTTGATGATTGCTTAAGCAACCTTGACCGAGTTTTGCAGAGATGTGAAGAGACTAATCTTGTCTTGAACTGGGAGAAGTGCCACTTTATGGTGAATGAAGGTATAGTCCTTGGGCATAAAATTTCTGAAAGAGGTATTGAGGTAGATAAAGCTAAAGTTGATGCAATTGAGAAAATGCCATGTCCTAAAGATATCAAAGGTATAAGAAGTTTCCTTGGTCATGTTGGTTTCTATAGAAGGTTCATAATAGACTTCTCTAAGATTTCAAGGTCTCTTACTAATCTTTTGCACAAATATGTTCCATTTGTTTTTGATGATGATTGCGTAGAAGCCTTCAAAATACTTAAGAAAGCCTTAATTTCTGCACCCATTGCTCAACCACCTGATTGGAACCTACCCTTTGAAATTATGTGTGATGCTAGTGATTATGCTATTGGTGCTGTTCTAGTTCAAAGATTTGATAAAAAAATGAATGTTTTCCATTATGCTAGTAAGACCTTGGATAGTGCTCAAAGAAATTATGCTACTACTGAGAAAGAATTTTTAGCAGTCGTGTTTGCATGTGATAAATTCAGACCTTACATTGTTGATTCTAAAGTTACCATTCACACTGATCATGCTTCTATTAAATATCTTATGGACAAGAAAGATGCTAAACCTAGGCTGATTAGGTGGGTTCTTTTACTTCAAGAGTTTGATTTGCATATTGTTGATAGAAAGGGAGCTGAAAACCCTGTAGCAGATAATTTGTCTAGGATGGAAAATGTTCTTGATGACCCACTGCCTATTGATGATAGTTTTCCTGATGAGCAATTAGCTGTTATGAATGCTTCTACTTCTCGTAATATTCCTTGGTATATATGCAGACTATGCTAACTACATTGTTGCTAAGTATATACCACCTAGTTTCACATACCAACAAAAGAAAAAGTTCTTCTTTGATTTAAGCCATTACTTTTGGGATGACGCACACCTATATAAAGAAGGAGTAGATGGTGTTATTAGACGTTGTGTACCTGAGGATGAACACTCACAAATCCTACGAAAGTGTCATTCTGAGGCATACGGAGGACACCATGAGGGAGATAGAACATCATAAAAGGTACTAGAGTCTGGTTTTTATTGGCCTACTCTCTTCAAAGATGCACGTAAGTTTGTCCTTTCTTGTGATGAATGTCAAAGAATTCTTAATATTAGTAGACGTCAGGAAATGCCTATGAACTATTCACTTGTTATTGAACCATTTGATGTTTGGGGCTTTCGTTATATGGGACCTTTTCCTAAATCTAATGGATACACTCATATTTTAGTTGTTGTTGATTATGTTACTAAGTGGATAGAAGCTATTCCAACTAGTAGTGCTGATCACAATACATCTATTAAAATGCTTAAAGAAGTAATCTTTCCAAGGTTTGAAGTCCCTAGATATTTAATGACTGATGGTGGTTCATATTTTATTCATGGTGCATTTCGTAAACTTCTAGCTAAATATGATGTTAACCATAGAATAACATCACCTTATCATCCTCAGTCTAGTGGTCAAGTTGAATTGAGCAATAGGGAAATAAAATTAATTCTGCAAAAGACTGTTATTAGATCTAGGAAGAATTGGTCTAAGAAAATTAATGATGCATTATGGGCTCATAGAACTGCTTATAAAAATCCTATGGGTATGTATCCATATAAAATGGTTTATGGAAAGACATATCATTTACCTCTTGAGTTAGAACATAAAGCTTATTGGGCAATTAAAGAACTTAATTATGATTTCAAACTTTCCGGTGAAAAGAGGTTATTTGATATTAGTTATCTAGATGAATGGAGGACACAAGATTATGAAAATGCCAAGTTGTTTAAAGAAAAAGTTAAAAGATGGCATGATAAAAGAATCCAAAAACAGGAATTTAAAGTAGGTGATCAAGTTCTATTGTACAATTCTCATTTCAGATTCTTTGCAGGAAAACTTCTCTCTAAATGGGAAGGACCATATATCATCGAAGAAGTCTATCGCTCCGGAGCTATCAAGATTAACAATGCCGAAGGCACTAATTCTAGAGTGGTTAATGGGCAAAGAATTAAACATTATATCTTAGGTACGCCCATTAATATGTAAACAAATATTATTCAAACCATGACACCGGAGGAACACATAAAAGAGACCTTCCGGAATGCTCTAGAACCATGAAAAGGAGTAGGTATGTGATACGGTAAGTAAACCGACTCCAAAAGTTCCATAAAAGTACTTTTTGTTCGTTTCGGAATATATTAAAAAATTAGAAAAATAATAAACAATCAGGAAAGTGCATGAGGGAGCGACGAGCTCAGGGGGCGCGCCCTACCCCCCAGGGCGCGCTGTGTGAGCTCGTGACTCCCCCGTGGACTTTCCCGACTCCGTTTTCTCCCAGATTACTTGTTCTGCACGGGAAAAATTTATTATATATACTCCTCGCTTTTTTGATCACTGTATCACAAGTTTTCCCTTTGTTCTTGTTTCTGGCTATTTTTTTGACAGATCTAGAAGCATCATGTCATCTCAAGAGTCGGACGGGGAGAGCTACGGTTCACATCTTACCGCGAACCCTGGAGTCTATGGGGATATTGATCCCTATGGATGGACAACGGATGAGGAAGATGATGCCAATCTTAAGAGGATGGAATCCTCAAGTGAAGAAGAAAAAGAAGATCCTCTGCCTCAACCAGGAGATATGCATGTGGAGTTCAAAAAGTTGAGCTTGCCAAATAAGGTTAAACCATCCAGTACTCGATTTACCCCTTATCATCGTGCACAGGTGGATGTTGCTTCCTCTTCCACCGCCAAAATTCATCCCTTGGTGGATAGTGCATTAACTGTTACAAGCAAGCTTTGCAAGGAGAACTTGGATCTTAAAAGGGAAGTCAGTGAGCTCAAGGAGGAGGTTTGTACTCTTAGGGGAATCATTGCCAAGAAAATTACTTCATCACCATCATCGCTGAAGAAAGAAACCCGAGTACACAGGTGTGGGAACCACCCTTGGCTTGTTCCAAGCTTGGGGGAGGTGCCCCGGTATCGTATCACCATCACTTTTACCATTATTATCTTTCATAGTTCGATCCCTAGTTATTTTGTGATTTAGAAGGATAAAGTTTTAGTATGATCTAGTTTTGAGTGCTTGTTTCGTGATCTATCTATCTTTGTAATCGAGTGTGAGAGTTATATAATAAAGAGTAGTTTGAGTTTGGTTGCTTTACCTTCTTGCTTAAATCTTAGCAATAAAAAGAATGAAAAGATCATATGCTAATCCCATGGGGAGTGATGTCTTCACATAAATAAAAGGTATAATCGATAAAATTTGTTGGAAGTTAACAAACATAGCATTGGTCATTGATGCAATTCATGAAGAGATAATAAAGAAAGAGAGGTCTCACATATAAATATACTATCTTGGACATCTTTTTTGATTGTGAGCCCCCATCAAATATTCTATGTTTGATCAAATAGTTGACGTTGGACAAGGAAACGTAATGGGTTATGTTTGCTTATATTCACATAGAAGTTATATTGCCATGGATCCTCTAACATGTGGTGCTTGCTCATAATCTTTTGCTACCCAAAAATTCGTACTAAGTAGAGATACTAGTTGTGCATCCAAAAACCCTTGAACCCAGTTTCTTGCTATGAGAGTCCACCATATCTACCTATGGATTGAATCAGATCCTTCAAGTAAGTTGTCATCGGTGCATAAAGCAATAAAAATTGCTCCTAAATATGTATGATCTTTTATTGTAAGGGAAAATAAGCTTTGTACGAACTTGTGATGGTAAAGAAATAAAAGCGACGGACTGCATAATAAAGTTGGGGCATTTACATCTGTGCCCTTAACTCGAACCCACTACTCAGATTTGCCCCTAATTTCAAAGCATGCTCAAATTTGCCCCTCTGTCATTAGTTGCACTTATAGAAATACCCTTTCATGTCGTTTCCGTCCAGTCAAAGCCATTTGACCGTTGTCTGACCGTTTCTTTGATATTTTGCCCCTGTGTCCATGTGCCACTTACTGGTGGGGATCACTCTCAAAAAAATAAAACGAAAAACCCTTTCTCTCACCCCCCTCTCTCTCATACACACACTTACAGGTGGACCCCAGCTAGAAAAAACAAATGAAAAAAAATATCCATGTGTCACTTACGGGTGGGGACCCTCATCCATAGAAAAAAGCAAAACTCTCTCTCTCCCTCCCATTGTTTCAATTACAAGTGGGGCCAAACTAGAAAAAGGGAAAAGCAAGAAAGCAAAAAAGAAAACTATTTCTCTCTCTGTGACCTCTCTCTCCCTGCCGAACGACGGGCCGACGGCCACACTCTCTCTCAACTCCGGCGAGTGCCGAACGGGCCCCCCTACGCCGCTGGTCTCCCCTGACACCACTGCCGTCTCTCCCTCGTTATCTCTCCGCAGCTGGTCTCCCCTGACGCCGCAACCCTCTGCTACTTGTGAATTGCGTTGGGATTTCCCCGAAGAGGAGAGGATGATGCAGTATAGTAGGGATAAGTATTTCCCTCAGTTAAGAACCAAGGTTATCAATCCAGTAGGAGAACCACACAGAACCTCGTTAGCAGCACCTACACACAGAAAAGCAAATACTTGCACCCAACGCAAACAAGAGGGTTGTCAATCCCCTTGGCGGTTAATTGCAAGGATTAATTCTGATAGTGATAGATAGATAAATAAATTGCAAAACAAAAGAAAGGAAATAAAATTGCAGCAAGGTATTTTTGGATTTTAATATATGATAAAAGTAGACCCGGGGGCCATAGTTTTCACTAGAGGCTTCTCTCTCGAACACATAGCATACGGTGGGTAAACAAATTACTGTTGGGCAATTGATAGAAAAGCGCATAGTTATGACGATATTCAAGGCAATGATCATGTATATAGGCATCACGTCCGAGACAACTAGACCGACTCCTGCCTGCATCTATTACTATTACTCCACCCATCGACCGCTATCCAGCATGCATCTAGGGTATTAAGTTAATGAAAACAGAGTAACGCCTTAAGCAAGATGACATGATGTAGACAAAGTAAACTCAAGCAATATGATTAAACCCCATCTTTTTATCCTTAATGGCAACAATACAAATATGTGTCTTGTCCGTTTCTGTCACTGGGATATAGAACACCGCAAGATTGAACCCATCACAAAGCACCTCTCCCATTGCAAGATAAATCAATCTAGTTGGCCAAACCAAACGGATAGATCGGAGAGAAATACAATGCTATAACAATCATGCATAAATAAGTTCAGAAAAGACTCAAATATTTCTCATGAATAATCTGATCATAAACCCACAATTCATCGGATCCCAACAAACACACCGCAAAAGAAGATTACATCGGATAGAACTCCAAGAACATCAAGGAGAACATGGTATTGAAGATCAAAGATATAGAAGAAGCCATCTAGCTACTAGCTATGGACCCGTAGGTCTATGGTAAACTACTCACACATCATCGGAAGGGCAGCAAGGTTGATGTAGAAGCCCTCCGTGATCGATTCCCCCTCTGGCAGAGTACCGGAAAAGGCCTCCAGATGAGATCACAGAAGAACAGAGGCTTGCGGCGGCGGAAAAGTTATTCGAGGTGGCTCTCTGTTGGTTTCCCAATATTTGAGAATTTATAGAAGTATAATTAGGTCAAACGGAGCCACGAGGGGCCCACAAGGCATCAGGGCGCGCCTCCTGGGGCCGCACCCTGTTGCCTTGTCACCTCCTCGTGAGGCTTCTGGCCTCCTCCCGAAGCTTCCAGGGTCTCTTTTGTCCAGAAAAAATCATCAAAAAGTTTCGTGGCATTTGGACTTCGTTTGGTACTGATTTCCTGAAAAACCAAAAACAAGCAGAAAACAGCAACTGGCACTGGGCACTAGGGTAATAGGTTTGTCCCAAAAAATGATATATAATGGCATATAATTTCATATAAAACATCCAAGATTGATACTATAATAGCATGGAACAATAAAAAAATATAGATACGTTGGAGACGTATCACCCTCTCTAGCCCTCTCCCGCAAGCCCGTCGGAGGGAACCCCGTCGCCGTCGTCTGTCCAGCACGTGGCTAACGGCAACCCCAAGTGCCGCCACCTCGCCAGGTAGCTTTTACGACATGACATCTTCTTCCCAACCAAAGAACTTGACCAGAGACGTCCAGGACTGTGCGCCACGATGCATCTTTCCCGCCTCCGACCTGGGACCGCAGCCTTCGATTCGACGTCGTTGAAGCACACCGGCCGATCCCAGCCGCTCCCCTGGCATCATGATGTAGACCAGAAGACGTGGGCGTCCTCCATAGCAGTCCCCATGACCTCGGGTTGTCTTCCCCGTGAGCTCCGAGCTCTACCATGGCCGCCATGGTCGAAGTCCTCGCTCCGGTCTTCCCGGAGCCCCAATGGTGTTGCTATCGTGCTCCTAGTGAGCTCCTTAATGTCACACAACCTTCCTCTCTCCCCCCTCGCTTGGTATCTCCCCCACTTGCGCCGCCCAGAGCCACCGCGGTAATGGTCGCCGCTGTTCACTCCGGTGACCATATGGTCCGAAGGAAATATCCCCGGATGCGGTAGATCCAGGGCTATCGCCTGCTTCCCTCGTCCGGCCTCTTCGCGGCCTTCCGACGTGCCTCCGCCGCCGCGGGAATTGGTTGCCGCCGGGCAAATGTCGGCCTAATCAACAGTTAATTAAAACAAAAATATTTCAGAAAATATTGATAAGCCAATCACATGTGGGCCGTTTTCTTTTCTCTCTTTTTTCTTCTACATTGGCCCCACCTGTAAGTGCGTAAGAGAGAGGGGTCAGAGAAAGAGTTTTTTCCATTTATTTTTTGTAGAGTGGGTCCCACTAGTAAGTGACACATGGAGACAGGGGCAAAATGTCTAGCAAACATGCAGGTAGCGGTCAAAGCCCTTTGACTGAACGGTAACGGCACGTAATGGCATTTCTATAAATGCACCTAATGACAGAGGGGTTAATTTGAGCATGCTTCGAAATTAGGGGCAAATCTAAGTAGTGGGTTCGAGTTGGGGGCACAAATGTAAATGTCCCAACAAAGTTTGCTATCACAAGGGGCAATATAAAGTGAAGTTCCTTTCCATTAAGAGTTTGCACATCCTAAAAAAAAAGCGTATGACAACCTCTGCTTCCCTCTGCGAAGGGCCTATCTTTTACTTTCGGTATTGACTTTTATGCAAGAGTCAATAATGTTCAACCCTATTCCGTTCTTATTTATTCTCCACTTAGCAGGCATCATGTGGTAGGGAAAGATCCAGGCGCATATATCCAGTTGGATGTAGGTGATGTCTACTACACAACTTTATTTCTTGTAGACTTTGTTGGGCCTCCAAGTGTAGAGTTTTGTCGGACAGCATCAAATTTCCCTCATGTGGATGACCTAAGGTTTATCAATCCGTGGGAGGTGTAGGATGAAGGTGGTCTCTCTCAAACAACCCTACAATCAAATACATGCAAACTCTTGTGTCCCCAAAACACCCAATACAATGGTAAATTATATAGGTGCACTAGTTCGGCGAAGAGATGGTGATACAAGTGTAGTATGGATAGTAGATATAGGTTTTTGTAATCTGAAATAATAGAAACAGCAAGGTAGCAAGTAACAAAAGTGAGCACAAACGGTATTGCAATGCTTAGAAACAAGGCCCTGGTTCATACTTTCACTAGTGCAATCTCTCAATAGTGCTAACATAATTGAATCATATAAAAATCCCTCAACGTGCGACAAAGAATCACTCCAAAGTTCCTAGCAAATGGAGAACATTAGAAGAAATTGTTGTAGGTAGCAAAACCACCTCAAAGTTATCCTTTCCAATCAATCTATTGAGCCATCCCTATAAGTACCACAAATAGTCCTAGAGTTCGTACTAAAATAACACCATATGATACGCATCAATCAACTCTAATGTGACCTAGATACTCCAATGTCACCACAAGTATCCGCGAGTCAATTATTTGATATGCATCAAGCATTTTCAGATTCATAATATTCAGTCCAACACAAAGAACCTCAAAGAGTACCCCAAAGTTTCTACCGAAGAAAGTAGGACGAAAACATGTATCAACCCCAATGCCTAGATTACCCCAATGTCACCATGGGAATCCACAAGTTGATTACCAAAACATACATCAAGTGACTCAATAGAATACCCCATTGTCACCGCGGGTATCCACATGCAAGACATACATCAAGTGTTCTCAAATCCAAAATATTCAATCCGATTACAATGAAACCTCAAAGGGAAAGACTCAATTCATCGCAACAAGATAGAGAGGGAAGAACACCATATGATCCAACTATATTAACAAAGCTCATGGTACATCAAGATCGTGCCAAATCAAGAACACGAGAGAGAGAGAGAGAGAGAGAGAGAGAAAGAGAGAGAGAGAGAGAGAGAGAGAGAGAGAGAGAGATCAAACACATAGCTACTGGTACATACCCTCAGCCCCGAGGGTGAACTACTGCCTCCTCATCATGGAGATTGCCGGGATGATGAAGATGGCCTCCGGTGATGATTTCCCCCTCCGGCAGGGTGCCGAAAAAGGCCTCCAAATCAGATCGCTTCGGAACAGAGGCTTGCGGCGGCTGCATGGAAGTTCTAGGTTTCTTTCTGGGGGTTTCTGGATTCATAGGATTTTGCAGCATTGGAATCACGCCAATTGGAGTTACGTGGGACCCACAGGCTCAGTCGCCCCTCCCTACCCCCCAGGGCGCGTGGGGTGAGCTTGTTACTCCGTCGTGGGTCTTCTAATCCTTCCTCGAAGCTTCGGGGGTCTCTTATGTTCCAAAAAAAATCACCGTAAATTTTCAGCCTAATCCGAGAACTTTTATTTCCGCACAAAAATAACACCATGGTAGTTCTGTTGAAAACAGCGTCAGTCCGTGTTAGTTCCATTCAAATCATATAAAAGTGCACCAAACTATATAAAATTGTTGTAAACATGGCATGAATACTTCATAAATTATAGATACGTTGGAGACGTATCAGTAGGTAATCATGAGTTATTATTGTTGACATTATCCTCGAGATAAATCCGTTGGGAGGTGAAAACCATAAACCCCCATCTTCCTATGTGTTTGACTAAAACTTTTGTTCCATAAATATACCGTGAGTGTTAGCAATTATGGAAGACTAAATGATAGTTGACTATGTGAACTTGCTAAACAAAGCTCTTACATAGACTCTTTCTGAAAATATGATAAACTGCAATTGTTTCAATGACTGAGACCATAGTTTGTTAGTTTTCAATGAAGTTTATGGTTCATACTTTAGTTGGCGAAGGAATTGTTACTTGATCATGAGAAGTTTTATGATGATATATTGCTGCTATGATAATGTTCATGATGCTTTCATGCCCGTATTTTGTTTTATTGACGCCACTCTCGTTAAACATGTGGTCATGATTATCGATTCCGGCTTTTGCTTGAGGACAAGCGAGGTTTAAGCTTGGGGGAGCTGATACGTCCATTTTGCATCATGTTTTCCTAATGTCATTTATTATGTTTTGGGTCATTATTTCACTTTATGATGCAATCCTAATGCCTTTTCTCTCATATTTTGCAAGGTTTACATGAAGAGGGAGATTGCCGGCAGCTAGAATTCTGGACCTAAAATGGCTACAACAGAAATAGATATTCTCCACAACTCCAAAAGACCTGAAAATTTATGGAGAATTATTTTGGAATATATAAAAAATATTGGCAGAAGAAATACCAGAAGGGGGGGCCACCAGAGAGCCACGAGCTCATGGGCGCCCCCTAGGACGCGCCTACTGTGCTCGAGGGCCCTCCAGCAGGCCTCTGGGGCAGATCTTCCACTATATGATGCCATTTGCCCTAGAAAAAAAATCAGAAGAAGACTTTTGGGACGAAGCACTGCCGTCTCGAGGCGGAACCGGGCAGGAGCACTTTTGCTCTCCGACGGAGCGATTCCGCCGGGGGTACTTCCCTTCGGGAGGGGGAAATCGAAGCCATCGACATCACCAACGATCCTCTCATTGTGGGAGAACCAATCTTCATCATCATCTTCACCAGCACCATCTTGCTACTTGTGAGCTGCGTTGGGATTTCCTCGAAGAGGAGAGGATGATGCAGTATAGTAGAGATAAGTATTTCCCTTAGTTAAGAACCAAGGTTATCAATCCAGTAGGAGAACCAGACAGAACCTCGTTAGCAGTACCTACAAACACAAAAGCAAATACTTGCACCCAACGCGAACAAGAGGGTTGTCAATCCCCTTGGCGGTCACTTGGAAGGATTAATTCTGATAGTGATAGATAGATAAATAAATTGCAAAACAAATTAAAGGAAATAAAATTGCAGCAAGGTATTTCTGGATTTTATATATGATAGATAGATGACCTGGGGCCATAGTTTCACTAGAGGCTTCTCTCTCGATAACATAGCATACGGTGGGTAAACAAATTACTGTTGGGGAATTGATAGAAAAGTGCATAGTTATGCCGGATTCATGGCAATGATCATGTATATAGGCATCACGTCCGAGACAAGTAGACCGACTCCTGCCTGCATCTACTACTATTACTCCACCCATCGACCACTATCCAGCATGCATCTAGGGTATTAAGTTAATGAAAACAGAGTAACACCTTAAGCAAGATGACATGATGTAGACAAAGTAAACTCAAGCAATATGAATAAACCCCATCATTTTATCCTTAATGGCAACAATACAAATACGTGTCTTGTCCCCTACTTTGTCACTGGGATAGAGCACCGCAAGATTGAACCCATCACAAAGCACCTCTCCCATTGCAAGATAAATCAATCTAGTTGGCCAAACCAAATGGATAGATCGGAGAGAAATACAAAGCTATAACAATCATGCATAAATAAGTTCAGAAAAGACTCAAATATTTCTCATGAATAATCTGATCATAAACCCACAATTCATCAGATCCCAACAAAAACACCGCAAAAGAAGATTACATCGGGTAGAACTCCAAGAAGATCGAGGAGAACATGGTATTGAAGATCAAAGAGAGAGAAGAATCCATCTAGCTACTAGCTGTGGACCCATAGGTCTGTGGTAAACTACTCACACATCATCGGAAAAGCAGCAAGGTTGATGTAGAAGCCCTCCGTGATCGATTCCCCCTCCGGCAGAGTACCGGAAAAGGCCTCCAGATGGGATCGCGGAAGAACAGAAGCTTGCGGTGGCAGAAAAGTTATTTTGTATGTGTCTCTGGTATACTGGGAATATTTGAGAATTTATAGAGGCGAAATTAGGTCAAGATGTGCCATGAGGGGCCCACAAGCCTAGGAGGCACGCCTACCCCCCTTGGGCGTGCTTCCCGAGCTTGTCGCTCCCTCGTGACTCCTCCGGTCTTCTCCCGAACCTTGTAGGGTCTCTCTTGGTCCAGAAAAAATTAATCCAAAGTTTTTTCTCCGTTTGGACTCCATTTGATATTGATTTTCGGAAAAGTAAAAAACAAGCAAAAAAACAACAAATGGCACTGGGCACTAGGTTAATAGGTTAGTCCCAAAAATTATATATAATTGCATATAAAACATTCAAGATTGATACTATAATAGCATGGAACAATCGAAAATTATAGATACGTTGGAGACGTATCAAGCATCCCCAAGCTTAATTTCTGCTCGTCCTCGAGTAGGTAAATGATAAAAACAGAATTTTTGATGTGGAATGCTACCTAACATGTCTATCATGTAATCTCTTTTATGGCATATAAATTGTGAAGCGATGAATTAACAATATCAACATAATAATAGGCATGAACATAAGAAGCATTATCATTAAACTTTCAAAATATACGATCCTTCACGAGTGTTATCCCTACTCACTTTCTCATATTGGCAATGGCATGACTATATCTTCACTGCAAATATATAAATCATGAGCACCCCGGTGTTAAACCAGGCAATTGGATCGTACTTCTAATGCGCTTCAGCATTTTCAACTCTTACGCAATACATGAGCATGAGCCATGGACATAGCACTAGGTGGAATAGAATGTGGTGATAGGGATCAAATAATGGAAAGGAGAAGAAGAAAGTCTCGCATCAACTTGGCGGATTAACGGGCTATGGAGATGCCCATCAATCGATATCAATGCGAGGAGTAGGGATTGCCATGTAACGGAGGCACTAAGAGCTATAAGTGTATGAAAGCTCAAACTGAAAACTAGGTGGGTGTGCATCCAACTTGCTTGCTCATGAAGACCTCGGGCATTCGAGGAAGCCCATCATCGGAATATACAAGCCAAGTTCTATAATGAAAAATTCCCACTAGTATATGAAAGTGACAACTCAGGAGACTCTCTATATGAAAAACATGGTGCTACTCTGAAGCACAAGTGTGGAAAAGGATAGTAACATTGCCCTTCTCTCTTTTTCTCTCATTTTTTTTGCTGGGCTCTTTTTGGCCTCTTTTTTTCGTCTGGAGCCTCATCCCAACTTGTAGGGGAATCACAGTCTCCATCATCCTTTCCTCACTGGGACAATGCTCTAATAATGATGATCATCACACTTTTATTTACTTACAACTCAATATTACAACTCGATACTAGAACAATATGACTCTATATGAATGCCTCTGGCAGTGTACCAGGATGTGCAATGATCTTACGTAACATGTATAAAAATGATGAACGGTGGCTGATCCACAAATACTATGTCAGCTATATGATCATGCAAAGCAATATGACAATGATGATGTGTGTCATATAAAAAGAACGGTGGAAGTTGCATGGCAATATATCTCGGAATGGCTATGGAAATGCCATAATAGGTAGGTATGGTGGCTGTTTTGAGGAAGATATAAGGAGGCTTATGTGAGAAAGAGCGTATCATATCACGGGGTTTGGATGCACCGGCAAAGTTTGCGCCAACGCTCGAGGTGAGAAAGCGCAAGGCACGGTACCAAAGAGGCTAGCAAATTGCGGAAAGATAGGAGTGCGTATAATCCATGGACTTACATTAGTCACAAAGAACTCACATACTTATTGTAAAAGTCTTTTATCCCTCGAAGCAAAGCACTAACCGCATGCCCCTAGGAGGGAGGTTGGTAGGAGTTAACCATCGCGCGCCCCCGATTGTAACAACACTCAAGGATTTCATTTCAGACCTATAAATGCTCGAACTTCCTCACCATGCCACGACCAATACTTAGATGAGTAGTCATAACAAACTTTAATACCGATATTTCTACTAAACAATGATCATGAACCTACATCCTTTCATATTACGACATTAATAAAATTAACCACACACTTCATATTTATTGATCTACATGAAAGTTTTTATTATATCCCTCTTGAATACCTATCCTTTATGGACCAATCATATAACCCGTGTAAATGGCCATTACTATTTATTAGACTCTCAAAAATATTTAAGTGAAGCATGAGAGTGCAACTATTTCTTCAAAATATAATCACCACTGTGCTCTAAAAGATATAAGTGAAGCACCAGAGCAACTGCCTAGCTCAAAAGATATAAGTGAAGCACATACAGTATTCTAACAAATCACGATAAATGTGTGTCCCTCTCAAAAAGGTGTGTTCAGAAATGATGATTGTGGCAAACTAAAAAGCAAACAAAGAAAAGAAAACTATGGCACAAGACGCTCCAAGAAAAACACATATCATGTGATGAATAAAAATATAGCTCCAAGTGATATACCGATAGATTGTAGATGAAAGAGGGATGCCATCCGGGGCATCCCCAAGCTTAGACTCTTGGGTCTTCCTTGAATATTACCTTGGGGTGCCTTGGGAATCCCCAAGCTTAGGGTCTTGCCACTCCTTATTCCTTCATCCATCGTGGTCTCACCCAAAACTTGAAAACTTCAGCACACAAAACACAACAGAAACCTCGTGAGATCCGTTAGTATAACAAACAAATCTTAAACTTTAGGTACTGTTATAAATTGATTCATATTTAATATTGGCATAATTCTACTGTACTACAACTTCTCCATGACTTATACCCGCCGATACAATCCATAGATTCATGAAAATAAGCAAACTATGCAACAAAAACAGAATCTGTCTAAAACAGAACAGTCTGCAAAGATCTGAATAAAATTCATACTTATGTAACTCCAAAAATTCTGAAAAATTGGGACAATGTAAAAAATTCATATTCCAATACTGTGTAAAAAAATTAGAATTTTTTCATGCTCCAGTAAAATCAGAGAAATCCTTCACTGGACTCAAAAGTTTCTGTTTTCAAACAGCATCAATTATACTATCATCCAAATCATCCCAAAGGCATTACTTGGCACAAACACTAACTAAAAGATAAAAAACAATCATAACAGTAGATATAATTGTGTAAACACACAAAACAGAAAACAAAGCAAAAATTTAAGATACATATTGGGTTTCCTCCCAACAAGCTCTTTGTTTATAGCCATTAAGATAGGCTTTGAGATTTCAATGATGCTCACGTAAAAAGTAAGAATTGAAGCACAAAGAGAGCATCATAGAACATGTGAAAAACACATTTAAGTCTAACATAACTTCCTATGCATAGGTATTTTATAGGAAAACAAATTATCAAGACAAGAAATATCTAGCATATGCAAGGGAGAACAATAAAATCTCCCAATAACGAGAGGTAATTTGGTAACATAAAAATTTCTACAACCATATTTTCCTCTCTCATAATAATTACATGTAGGATCATAATCAAATTTCAACAATATAGCTATCATATAAAATATTCTCTTTATGACCCACATGCATAAAAGTTTCATAATCTTCCAAGATAGTGGGATCAACATCAACTAAAGTCATGACCTCTCCAAACCCACATTTATCAAAAATTTCATAAGATCGAACACTCCCCGAATATGTGGGATTCTTTTTACCTAAAGTTGACACTCTTCCAAACCCACTTTCAATATTATTGCAAACATTATTATCAATGACATATTCATCATGAGGCTTAAATAAATTTTCAAGATTATAAGAAGCATCACCCCAATCATGATCATTACAATGAGTAGTGGACATAACAAAATCATCATCCCAAAGCTTAGTTTTGCATATCATTAACACGATTGACATTAATAGAATTTATAATAAAATAATTGCAACCATGCTTTTCATTCAAGGAGCTATTATGAGTCACTTTATAAATTTCTTCTTTTAACACTTCATCACAATTTTCAGATTCTTGATTTTCAAGCAAAACTTCATAGAGATAATCAAGTGCACTCAACTCGCTACCAATTGATTCATCATAATTGGATCTTCTGAAAAGATTAGCAAGTGGATGAGGATCCATATCAATAGATTTTTAGCAAGCGAAGATGCGAGCAAATAGAAGGCACATGGCAACACAAACAAAGATAGCGCACAAAATATTTTTGTATTTTTGATTTTTTTAGAGAAGTGGGGGAGATTAAAACGAGAGGCAAATGCAAATAAAAAGGCAAATCAAAATAAGATCAAGTAGATGATAGTTTATGCGAAGGTACTTGATAGGTTTTGGTGATGTCTCCCCGGCAACGGCGCCAGAAATTCTTCCTGTTACTTGTGAGCTTTGTTGGTATTTCCTCGAAGAGGAGAGGATGATGCAGTACAGTAGAGATAAGTATTTCCCTAAGTTAAGAACCAAGGTTATCAACCCAGTAGGAGAACCACACAAAACCTCGTTAGCAGCACCTACACACACAAAAGCAAATACTTGCACACAACGCGAACAAGAGGGTTGTCAATCCCCTTGGCGGTTACTTGCAAGGATTAATTCTGATAGTGATAGATAGATAAATAAATTGCAAAACAAAATAAAGGAAATAAAATTGCAGCAAGGTATTTTTGGATATTATATATGATAGATAGATGACCCAGGGGCCATAGTTTTCACTAGAGGCTTCTCTCTCGAACACATAGCATACGGTGGGTAAACAAATTACTGTTGGGCAATTGATAGAAAAGCACATAGTTATGACGGACTCATGGCAATGATCATGTATATAGGCATCACGTCCAAGACAAGTAGACCGACTCCTGCCTGCATCTACTACTATTACTCCACCCATGGACCGCTATGCAGCATGCATCTAGGGTATTAAGTTAATGAAAACAGAGTAACGCCTTAAGCAAGATGACATGATGTAGACAAAGTAAACTCAAGCAATATGAATAAACCCCATCGTTTTATCCTTAATGGCAACAACACAAATACGTGTCTTGTCCCCTACTTTCTCATTGGGATAGAGCGCCGCAAGATTGAACCCATCACAAAGCACCTCTCCCATTGCAAGATAAATCAATCTAGTTGGCCAAACCAAATGGATAGATCAGAGAGAAATACAAAGCTATAACAATCATGCATAAATAAGTTCAGAAAAGACTCAAATATTTCTCATGAATAATCTGATCATAAACCCACAATTCATTGGATCCCAACAAACACACCGCAAAAGAAGATTACATCGGATAGAACTTCAAGAACATCGAGGAGAACATGGTATTGAAGATCAAAGAGAGAGAAGAAGCCATCTAGCTACTAGCTATGGACCCATAGGTATGTGGTAAACTACTCACAAATCATCGGAATGGCGGCAAGGTTGATGTAGAAGCCCTCTGTGATCGATTCCCCCTCTGGCAGAGTACTGGAAAAGGCCTCCAGATGGGATGACGGTAGAACAAAAGCTTGCGGCGGCAGAAAAGTTATTTCGTGTGTCTCCCTGGTATATTGGGAATATTTGAGAATTTATAGAGGCAGAATTAGGTCAAGATGTGCCATGAGGGGCCCACAAGCCTGCGGGGTGCGCCTACCCCCCTGGGCGCGCCTCCCGAGCTTGTCGCTCCCTCGTGACTCCTCTGGTCTTCTCCTAAACCTTCTAGGGTCTCTCTTGGTCCAGAAAAAATTAATCCAAAGTTTTTTCTCTGTTTGGACTCTGTTTGATATTGATTTTCTGAAAAGCCAAAAAGAAGCAGAAAAACAGCAAATGGCACTGGGCACTAGGTTAATAGGTTAGTCCAAAAAATGACATATAATTGCATATAAAACATCCAAGATTGATACTATAATAGCATGGAACAATCAAAAATTATAGATACGTTGGAGACGTATCACATCTCCTCTAAAACCCTAGTTCATCTCTTGTATTCAATCTTTGTCCCAAAACCTTAGATTGGTACCTGTGGGTTGCTAGTAGTGGTGATTACATCTCGTAGTTGATGCTAGTTGCTTTATTTGGTGGAAGATTATATGTTCAGATCCTCAAGCATATTCAATACACCTTTGATCTTGAACATGAATATGATTTGTGAGTAGTTACTTTTGTTCTCGAGGTCATGTGAGAAGTCTTGTTATAAGTAATCATGTGAAGTTGGTATTCATTCGATATTTTGAGGATATGTATGTTGTTCTTCCTTTAGTGGTGTCATGTGAATGTCGACTACATGACACTTCACCATACTTGGGCCTAAGGGAAGGCATTGGGGAGTAATAAGTTGATTATGGGTTGCGAGAGTGACATAAGCTTAAACCCTAGTTTATGCGTTATTCCGTAAGGGGCTGATTTGGATCCATATGTTTCATGCTATGGTTAGATTTACCTTAATTCTTCTTTCATAGTTGCGGATGCTTGCGAGAGGGGGTAATCATAAGAGGGTTGCTTGTTCGAGTAAGAACAACACCCTAGCACCGGTCCACCCACATATCAAATTATCAAAGTAGTGAACACAAATTAACTAAACATGATGAACGTGACTAGACGACAATTCCCATGTGTCCTCGGGAACGCTTTGCTTATTATAAGACAACGTTCTGGCTTGTCCTTTGTTATAAAAAGGATTGGGCCACCTTGCTGCACCTTTAGTATTATTGTCATTTGTTAGGAATTACCTTGCTATGAAACTATCTGTTACCGCTACTTTCAGTACTTGTAGAGAATACCTTGCTGAAAACCACTTATCATTTCTTCTGCTCATTGTTGGGTTCGACACGCTTACTTATCGAAAGGACTACGATAGATCCCCTATACTTGTGGGTCATCAGTGGCTGCGTGGTAAATTCATCAAAACGGTGAAACTATGACAGGAGGAGTGGTTTTACATGGACGACAAGCTATTGGGGGACAAGGAAGGGGTCTCCACCTTCTCGTCGGCTCCCTTGAAGAGGATACACTCCTGGACCACCAAGGGCCTTAATTGGGGCAGCCAGCGGGAAATCAAGGCACTCTAGGAGCAGCTGAAGGTCCTTATCGGTAATGGTGTCACCCTGGTGGACGTGATCCATGTCATCCTCCTCCGCGAGGTCCAGCCCCTCCAAGCCCGAGCATCTCCTCTATGGAGGTTCAGACTGGATAGCGAGGCCTTGGAGATCCGAAGCTTCTACCGAGAAAAATACCTCAGTGGGATGCTGGCAATCCTTTTCAAGCCCTCGTCCGAGGAGAACGACTTCCGGACGGAGTGGGACGACATCGGCTTCAGCCGAACACATTCAGCAGCCAAGGTATGTTCTCCATCCATTTCTAACACCATGGTTTCTATTCCCTCTCATGTTTCAATTGGATGATTGGTTTTAACTTGGCCATATCACAGGACTGGCGCTCTTTCGCCGGATTGGTCAAGTCGCCGACGCCTCAATGCGGAGAACCCGTGGGCGCCGTGCTAGAGCAGTTGCTGACCGAGGACCCGTACGTGGTCACAGTCAAGCCGAAGAAGACCAGGGGGCCCAACATGACCAAGGCAAAGGGCCCGGTCATTCGAGAAGCTTCTCCCGAGCTCCCGGTTGAAAGTCAACAGAGCTCGGACTCTGACTCCAGCTCCGAGCAGCAGGAGGAATCCAGTGAGGCTCCATCTTCCTGAGAAGGGAAGAGGGCGCGGGCGGCGTCGGTGGACGAGGAGGAACTGCCCTCTCCCTAGAACTCTAAGCATCCGAGGGGAGCCAAGGCTCCTGCAGCGAGCCAGTCCTCGGCACCTGCCAAGCAGATTGGCTCGGATTCCTCTAGGGGACCTCGACCGGCCAATCATCCGTGCAGCTGTGGCGCCCCGCCTGAATACCACTGTAGCCAGACGGTCACCGCACACACCAGCCCAGGAAATCACTCTGGCGTGCGCGTTTACAACAAGTATCATGAACATAGGCACAACTGTAATAAGAGTGTATTTATTAGCCATTGTGGCTGGAATGGTTACATCATGGTTAGAAGGACGGGGCAGCGGAAAAAAAATACTAACTAAGGCAGCACGGACTTGGAGAGGCTCCAATCCATAGGGATCTGACTGGGTTACTACTCTAGCTCGCAAACGCTCCGGCTCCCTGATAGTGGACGTCGGATCCTTAGGTGAACCTGGCCACATTGAAGGCCGCTGAGTACTTTTGAATGTACTCGCAAGCAAACCAAATAACATATACACCAAGTAATGCAATCCATGGCATCCAAGCATGCACTTATCATCTTAACGACATTAATCATCATGTTATAATGGGATTACCTAGCGTGGTAACTATCAAAGTAAATGCAGTAAGGTAAAGCATAACAGTGCGAGTATCTTATCAAGTTCCTCTCATGATCCCTCCGGACCGTATCCAAGTTCTGACGGTCATCCGACCATCTCCCTTATAGCCATCCCATGGCTAACATCACATTACGGACATCATCCGATGTCCAAATATTCGCACTACAAGTCTAATATGCTTACCTTGCTCTGGTTCATTCTTAGCAATTATCCGGTTGACTCCTCCAGACTCGACACAGACCAAATAGTGTGACCTAATATGAACTGTGTCCAATACCGTGGACGCGGCTATTCGAATAGATTCTTACACTCTGCAGAGGTCGCGCACTTTACCCACACCATGGAGCTCCCGGCCTCATACATCAGTACCAGCTCCCATTCAGGTGGACCGGTGCTGCTCCAACAAAACTTGTCTATTGCCCGGCACTCTTACGGCCCCACCGACAATCATACCCCTTCCGGGTCAAGTCCTGGGTGGCCCCTGTGCCACTCCTGACACCTGCCACCATCGTGGCCAAACTAAACTGTCCCAAACGGGGACCCTGGATCCATATAACTTGGGCTCACAAGGTTAGCGCCGCCTACCGGGCCAGGGTAGCACGCACGCATAACCTTCCCTCTTTGGAGGTACCGATAAGAGGCAAGACAATAGACCAATTTAGGGCCTCCCCATAAAGTCAAATGTGGCTGCACTGATGAGCTCGGTTCGGTGGCACTATGACTCGATCCAGCCGACGGAGGAGGTTGTCATCATTAAGTCACATTCTTTATCATTGCAATAACAGTAACAATGCATGATGTAACAACTATGGAAACGTAACAACCTATCTCCATATAATATCGCAATGAGTCATTAGTGAAACAATGTTTAAATGGCAAATTTATCACTTTAACAGTTCTAGCTGTAAATTACGACCATCTGAACCCTTGCATGAAACCGGCAAATAAACCAGTAGCCACCAGAACGGTCTTTACAACTCAGATCTGGGACGTTACTGGAATAACTCAACCCCGGCTCAAGATGGCTGAAAAGCAGCTCAGAGCATGAGACGGTGTTGATAAAAAGAAAGTAGCAGTTCCCTAAGACGGCTGGAAAGCAGCTCAGAGCATGGGGTCACTGCTGCAAAAAGAAATTCAACAACTGCACGAGACGGCCGAAAGCAGCTCAGAACTCGGGACAGTTGTTGAAAAGACAAATATAAAGTTGGCATCCCCCCACAAGCCCGGAAGCAGCACAGAACACAGGCGTGGTGCCATCACCAGAGAAAAGTAAGCAAGGGGTTCATCAGAATCATATATCGCCTACTACTATGCACTCGAACATAAACATATTCATTAATTAAACACACTAGAATGACACAGAAGCAATGCTTTAGGGCATATATTAGATGGTAAAGAATGGATTCACCGGAGAGAAGTGCGATCACCTCGCGGAAAGATTTGCCAGAAAAGATTCTCTCTTGAAAGGCTGAATATAGGGCAGGGGCAAAATGGGCATTTTCAGAATGTGTTAACATGGTGAAAGTGATATCATCGGAACGGGCTCGACGAACAGAGAACGTGGGCTTCGGAATCACCTAAATCAGAGTTACGGTTGCGAAGTTGTGGCCGTTCGTTCGTTAGGCAGAAAAACAAACAATAACTGTGCTTTTCTGCTCTTAACTAGTGAACGCCCGTAATATAACGGCTTCGGCGCCGGCTGAAAAAAAATGAAAGCGCACTTTGCCGAATACGCTTTGCTGATTGGAAAGCTTATTTCACTGAATACGCTTCCACTTAAGCTCCTGGGCCCGGCCACTGAGTCGCTTACACGCGGGCCCCACCAGGGCTTTCTCTCTCCTCCCTCCTTTTCTTCTTCCTCCTCTCCTCCTGCCCGATGCCATGGCTGGGAGCTTGGGCTCCAGCGTGATTCTGGCGACCAGGGGGTCTCTCGGGCGGGCGAGTGGACGAGCGAGCGCGCCGGCGAGTGGCGTATCCGGTGGTGGGTAGCACATGCGGCGAGGGTGGCTGGGAGTGCGGGGGGAGGCAGTTGGCGGCTGCTTCAGTTGATTGGAGGCAAGGGCACGGGAGTGGGCTAGAGGGAGAGGGGAGTGGGTTGGTGAGCTCGAGGATGCCCAGGGAGGCTCCGGGCCACGACTTTTATAGCCGGCCGAGGCGAGGTGAGAAGGACGGCCGCCGTGGCGGCCCTATCGCCACACTAGAGCTTGCAGGCGAGCTGGCTTGGCCACGCGCGGTGCCGACCTGATGGAGCACAGCACGACGTGACGTGACGGCGAGGAAGAGGCCAAGGAAGGGATGGAACAGGAGGAAGACGACGGGGTTCACGGGCAGAGCAGTACCGTGGCGGCGCTCGCCGTGGCGCAACGAGAGAGAACCAGGAGAGGGAAGCTGCGGGAGAGGGGGCACGCGGGTGCTGCGGAGCTAGTCGGCATGCTTAGACAAGCTCTGGCTGGCCAGAGCTATCTGGCCGACGGTGACAGTGCTGCAGAGCATCGTGCTGGCGTGGCCACCGCGTGGTCACCACGTACACCCCACATTCTGGCCCCCCTCGGATGCCACATCTTCTCAAATGCGATAGTCATTGATCATATAGATGAGGTATGACATTTAATGGACCAGGATGGCTCTAGAGTGGTCGAGCTGATCCAGAACAGTTTCTGGATAGAAACTTGGGGCAATAATCGAGGTAAAATAGCTTGGTAAATGGAACTAATATGTTGTCATGTTGAAATGTGGTACAAAGATGTAGGTTCTGGCAAAAATTGAAGTCATTTGGACCTGGTTTGCATATACTTTCACAATGCAATATTTGGTCCAGAAACTAGGTTTTGATGTTGTGCTCAAATAGTTTGATGAAATGAGCTGAATTTTGGTGTAGAGAGGTGATTTGGGTGTGAGAATGCACTGGTAGAATTTCATACCATTTGGATGCTCCTACATGGTACTCCCTTCACAGTGCTTTTCCCTGGACATAAATCAGATGGAATTATTGGGAGAGATTGGCTTGGCAAAATGATATGAATTTTTGCATGGTCACATTATATAGGTAGAGTGAGGTCCTGGATTAATTTCAAGAACTATGGAGCAATCTAAAATATAGTTGCTTCACAATCTCAAAATTGGTCCAGAAACTAGAGTGGGATGATATGCTCAAAATTTGAACTATGGAACTTGGGTTCTTGATGGAAATGGTGAAGATATGGATAGGAGAAGCAACAAATTAGTTGGGAATTTTCCTGGCTACCAAAATGGCAGTTCCTTTGGAAAGTGCCCAAAATGCAATATTGGCTTTAAATAAGAAAATGCAATTTCCCTTATTTAATTATGGCCAATATTTTTATGAGAGCTCAATATGATCACAATGTATATATCCACAAGTTTCCATGAACTTTGGAGATGGATAGATATTTTCGTAGATTTAATTCCTTTAAAAAGCAGAAAAAGGAATTAATTTTAAATGAAAAATATTGCAAATGACTTGGCAATATTTTTGCATCCCAGGGTTGATAGATATGGGAGAATCTCTGGGAAGAGCTTAAGAGGCAACCGATCAAAGGAAATTGTGGTTCCTTCGTAACTGGAGAGATTAGGGTTTCCCTTCCGGTAGATCGGAGAGTAGGGTTTTGGCAGCAAAACCCCGAGAATACGTCTTGGATGGCAAGGTTGAATTGGGAAGAATGTCTAGTTTGATAGGATAGGCAAGGCTATATGACCATCTTTATATACCCAAGAGCGAGGGAAAATCCAATAACACCGGGAAAAAAAGATGGGAGTCCAATCCAGCGAAGGAAAAATCGATGAGCGAAAATCAGGGTGTCACAAATCTACCCCCCTTAAAAGAATCCCGTCCTCGAGATTCCCGGGCATACCTCCCGGCGAAGGGGGACATACCTGTGTGCGACTTGGATCCATCAGTTGTCTCTGGTCCTCATCGATTCACTGGCCTTCTAATTGCCTCTTCTGACGGCTCAGGTGCTGTCTTTTCCAACGACTGCATTGAATCCTTCTCTCTCCTGTCAGGTAAACCCTTTGTCCTGGTAGTTTTTTTTTGCCTTGGCTTGGTGGGTAGCTCGTAGTACCGACAAGTAGTTTGGTTTCCAAGACCTGACGCTAGCTGCTTTAGGTTTTATCACGATATTCTATTTCCTGACTGGTATGGACAAGACATCCTTCCTTGGTGCATGGTATTGCATGCATACATCCACTATTCCTCCTGAGTATCTATGGACAATTGTCCCTGTGTCTTGCTCAGTATAAATCCTTAGTCTGGCTATGGGTTCTATACGGGTGCTTTCTTCTGTCGTATGCATTCAAACTTTGTCCTCATGTGATCAATGACTATGTTTCCAAAAAATACATTGGGATTGCTGCGGCGTTATTGTCTGGTATCCCTTATGATATTTGTCTCAGCTAGCAATGGAAACAGTATATTCCTTCTGCACACTTGTGTAAATTTTCTCATCCCAAGACATCTGTTCCCTCCGACGGGGTCCCGGGGTGAGCTGAATGAAGTGTGATGTGATTTTTATAGGGAACTCTTTGTTTGTGATAGCATACTGACGGTCTTATATTTTTGTGACCGAGATGACCAACTAGTCTGAGCCTTATCCTTTTTGCAGGTATTTGGATCATGTCTGCCTTAACGGGCATATTTGTTGCAGTTATCCCGTAGGAGCTGAGAACTTTTCTTTTGACACTGGATTCTAAGGGGTTGGAAGGATTTTGCAAACCATTAGGGTCTGGCTCCCAGGATTTATCTCCAAAGTATATCCTGTCACAACCGTTACTCTAGTATCCCGGTGATCCACAATCCAAGGGAAAACATGACCGAGCTATTGCTGCTATATCCCCAACTGAAATGTCATGCATGATCACAAAGTAATCATAGACAGTTGTAGGGTTCCGCGACAGAAAACAAAAAAAATTGGTACAGCGAGCACGCCCAGGACCACTATGGAGACTGCATACAAGGTTTGATCTGATCATTACCGACTCGTAGTGCAGTGGAAGTAGAGTCGATGTATATCATCGGTGCAGATCCCCGCAGCTAGGATTTACAACCTCCCAACCACGAGGATGTACTCCCTCGTCGGACAGCCCTTCGGGAGGCGGTCGGACAGTCCCCCGGACGATCTCACGGACAGCCCTTCGGGAGGACCCTCGAAGCTCGAATGGTAACTCGGACAGCCCTTCGGGAGGACCCTCGAACAGCCCCTCAGGCAAAAGATCGAACCTACGACCTCTCTACGTGGTTGCACACATACGGTGTCATCTATCCGGCAGGGCTTCGCCGTCCATAACTAGTTCCCACCGGAACCTAGACAGCCTTTCGGCTCTACGAAACTCTTTTCGTGGGAGGGAGAGAAGAAGCCAGATCATTGCATGACATTGTTTATGAGAGAGTGAGTGTGGAGAGTGCCTCTCCACCTCTATTTATAGGAAAACCCAAGAGGTAGGGTGGCTCTCATCCATCCATGTCATCCCCAAGATATTTTGGGACAAAGCCCAAAAAGGTGGCTTTCCATAAAGTAACCATAAAGTGCTTTTCACTATTCATGGAAACATTTTTCTGCCACCGTTAAATCCAAAAATATTTCTGTAGGTCTTAGAACATTTCCAGTACCCACTAAAATAATTTTGGACGCGTTCCGAAACAATTCCGGATTAGTGATTTTCATCTGCGAAAAGCAACCAAAGCGGTTCCGGCAGCTCCGGGACATTTTCGGGTTTTTTCTCTGGAAAAATCCTAGAAGTTCCCAGAACAATTCTGGCACCCTCCAAGAATTTCCAGGCGTGTGCCAAAACCGATTTGACTTAATGGTATACCCCGAAACAACTTTTCAGTTTTACCGAAACTCTTCCGGTGTTCTCTCTCCGGAACTCTTCCGTTGTCTCCGAAACTTTTCCGGTGACTTTCTCTCAGACTCCCTGTCTAGTATTCAGCAGAGAGATGACCCTTAAGCATGTGACCCTATAGGTTCGGTGAAGTATAGATATGACCGGAACACTTTTCGATCAATGATCAACATCGGAGCCGTGGACACCCATATTGACCCCTATACCCACACGAATAATATTCGAGTGAACCTCCAGTTGCTGTGTGCTATTCATGTTGCTTCGCGATATGTTACAAACACCCGAGGTGAGATTTATCGACATCCCCGTGGATCAACAACTTGTCCACTATGCCAGTTATCTCGTTACCGGTTTTTTTCTCTTTTCTCGTTTCCGTGTTCCGGCATCCCAGTGATCAAATCACATAGTGTCTGGCCAGACGATGGTGGATACCGTAACACCGAGAGGGCCCTAAAAATATCTCTCCATCTTCGAAGGAGCAAATCCCAATCTTAAGCTATCAAGTTACTTGTCATACTTTTCCATGAACCCGTAAGCCGCCGTAATTGCCACCCATTTACGGATGACGTTTAACAAACCCCAAAGTTCATGAAGCAAGTGTGAAGGAACTCGATACTCTCATGGTCTAAGGAATTATGCAAACATCAACTTTCTCTATGTTATTAACCTTTAACTTGTGACAAATGTAACTCATAGCATAACATCAATTCGGGTCGATTCAACACAAATGTTCTTCTAACATTGTGCCCTCAAAGTTGCCGGCATAGACATGCCCATGATCAGGAAAACGTGATCATCATGCAACACTTGAGCCAGTCTTAGAGGCTTGACCAGGAATACTTTTTATCGTTTATTATTCCACATGTGCACATGGGTTTTCCTCAGAGCCTTTATGGATATACGGGCTCGGGAACCATAGCAGTTATAGCATGGAACATAAACTTAATTAGGAACATGGGGATAAATAATAACATTTATTATTGCCTCTAGGGCATATCTCCTATAACAGTAATCTCTTATCATGGCATCAACGAACTATCGATGCTGATGTGCATGTGCTATCAGCTATTCTATCTGAATGTCTTGTTTCCATGTGAATTCAGATAGTTACACTCTGTCGCTTGTTGAGGTGGCTCTGCTTTATATATCCTTTGTAGTCCTTGTTATGACCACTGAGCTAAACATAGTATGGCTAGCATCCGGTGTATCTTTCGGAGAATAGCCTCTTATCTTGGTTGATGGCCCGTATTCAGGATGAGTGCGGCAAGCTCACTTGTAACCGCAAGTAATGCATTGTTGTGGCCGCATATGCTAGAGTCTGACAAGGGTTGGTAATGTCACCTTGTCTGTGAAATTTCATTTTATTGACCGTCACGGAGATTGTTTATCCAAAACCTCTTTGTTCTTGGGGGTTCCTTTTGTGGGCCTGTCATGACCTGCCGACACGGCTCCTTGGCCATATCATAGCTTGTTGAGCTTGTACTCACAACCTTCTCTTGCATATCTCGTAGGAGTTGCTGTGTGCATATCCTTCTTGGATATTTAGAGCCGATGTTTCTCTGAACATAGTTATTCCCATGTACGAGTGGCTCGCATGAACTGATGAACTGAACTGCACGCTCACAACATATGCAAGGTAGGACGAATCCTTTCATAACCATTGTGTTCTAAGGCAGACGTGTGTCCGACAAGACTGTAGTGGGCACGATGGCGTGCTGAAGAAAGCTGAATACCTTATGCTCGAAGCTTCTGCCAGGGTAGTGTGCCGAAGATGGCTAGGTGTCGTACCTCGGAAGCTTCCCCGTAGTAGCGTAGCGAGGAAGATTGGGAAGTCTTGTGTCGTAAGCTCCCCCCGATAGCTTGCGGAGGAAGGCTGGGTTTCTTATACCAGAAGTCTTGCACTGTGATACGCAGTCGAACCTGTGGCCGGTTCTGGGTTCCTTCTGGAGTATCCAAAATGCACCTATGGGGGAGCCAAAACTTGGTATAGGCCATACCTTGACTGAAGATATTCCGTTGGTCATGCACACCGCTTGTCCTTCTGCTGATCTGATCATTGCTGCTGTAAAGGTTGCATAATGGACGCAGACTTCATGTTGCTAATTAATCTGGGATACCAGATGTTGCCGGTGGTAAGCAGTTGGTGGATAATTCCATTTGGTTTAACTGGACTTCCAGGCATTTGAAATTCTCATTTATTTCGGATAGCCGTGGACTTATCCATATGTCTCGCAAACCTTGTTCACAGTGCCCGGAAATTTTGTGTATGCACCGGTGAACTCTAAAATATCCTAACATACCAGAGTTTTGTTGTTGCTCTCGGCACATTCACATTCTTGAAATATGTCTTCTGTGCGTGATAAATGATTCTTGAGTCCATTGAGAAAGACTCAAGGTTCACCCCACTGACTGAAATAATCCCTGTGTCGAGGGCGGATTCATTTGTCCCTACTGGTGTTCATTACTGATAGCTCATCTGACTATTCCTTAGGTATGATTTGTTCTGAGGCAAACTCTCTCAGGTATATTCTGGCCTTGTCTGTTGCACACAGAGTCTGCTTCTGACCCATTCTTCATTCTTGACAGATCTGGTGATAATGTTCTGAATATCGAGCAGTTGGCTTGGCTTGACTCTTACTGAATTTGGATTATTGGATATTATCCAAGTTGTGTGTTGGTCTTCTTTGGTAGCTCTTGCAGATGGATCCAGTCTAAGCGAAAGAACGGGACCGACAAAAGAGGCAAGAATCGCGAAAAACCAAAAATACCAAAAAGCAAATAAATCTCAAATTTTACGGACTTTAAACACGTGGCCAAAGATTCACTAGTATAACTAGTATAACGTACTCGATGTACCTCTAAGGATTTAGAAGCAAAACCACATAATGCTCCTGGTAGCAACTAGTGTCAAGCTCCTACTGCTTCCTTAGGGAACATCAAAGTAGACGCATGACCATAGCCAAAGTGGCTTAGTCAATGATCCTCGGGTTGTATGGGGAAAGATAGGATTTATAGGCGTTTCCCAAAGGAAACTGGATTTGAGGAGAGAAATGCCATGGTTAGCAAGCAAGGTGGGGATATCTGCTTCACCTAGGGGTTCAAGGCTCACGGGTCATTGCCTGGTGCGAACATTTCACACAAGAGGCAAAGGCCACGAGAGTTGGGGTCTGATGTGGGGCAAAGTCTATGGGATTGCCTTATGATCAATAGTACCCGTGCCGGTTTAGTAAAGATGGCTGAAATCCATCTGGGCTTTCTACTGAGCAAGAGGCAATAAAATCTGGCTAGGGTAACCTACAGTCAGCCTGACTGCTCTGATACCATCGGTTGTGGCGCCCCGCCTGAATACCACTATAGCCAGACGGTCGCCGCACAGACCAGCCCAGGAAATCACTTTGGCGTGCGCATTTACAACAAGTATCATGAACATAGGCGTAATAAGAATGTATTTATTAGCCATTGTGGCTGGAATGGTTACATCATGGTTACAAGGACGGGGCAGTGGAAAAAAAATACTAACTAAGGCACCATGGACTTGGAGAGGCTCCAATCCACAGGGATCTGACTGGGTTACTACTCTAGCTTGCGAACGCTTCGGCTCCCCGATAGTGGACGTCGGAACCTAGCCACATTGAAGGCCGCTGAGTAATTTTGAATGTACTCACAAGAAACCAAATAACATATACATCAAGTAATGCAATCCATGGCATCCAAGCATGCACTTATCATCTTAACGACATTAATCATCATGTTATAATGGGATTACCTAGCGTGGTAACTATCAAAGTAAATGCAGTAAGGTAAAGCATAATAGTGCGGGTATCTTATCAAGTTCCTCTCATGATCCCGTCGGACCGTATCCAAGTTCTGACTGTCATCCGACCATCTCCCTTATAGCCATCCCATGGCTAACATCACATTACGGACATCATCCGATGTCCAAATATTCGCACTGCAAGTCTGATACGCTTTCCTTGCTCTGGTTCATTCTTAGCAATTATCCGGTTGACTCCTCCAGACTCGACATAGACCAAATAGTGTGACCTAATATGAACTATATCCAATACTGTAGACGCGGCTATTCGAATAGATTCTTCTCTGCAGAGGTCGCGCACTTTACCCACACCATGGAGCTCCCGACCTCGTACATCAGTACCAGCTCCCATTCGGGTGGACCGGTGCTGCTCCAACAAAACTTGTCTATAGCCCGGCACTCTTACGGCCCCACCGACAATCATACCCCTTCCGGGTCAAGTCCTGGGTGGCCCCTGTGCCACTCCTGACACCTGCCACCATCGTGGCCAAACTAAAATGTCCCAAACGGGGACCCTGGATCCATATAACTTGGGCTCACAAGGTTATCGCCGCCTACCGGGCCAGGGTAGCACGCACGCATAACCTTCCCTCTTTGGAGGTACCGATAAGAGGCAAGACAATAGACCAAGTTAGGGCCTCCCCATAAAGGCAAATGTGGCTGCACTGATGAGCTCGGTTCGGTGGCACTATGACTCGATCCAGCCGACGGAGGAGGTTGTCACCATTAAGTCACATTCTTTATCATTGCAATAACAGTAACAATGCATGATGTAACAACTATGGAAACGTAACAACCTATCTCCATATAATATCACAATGAGTCATTAGTGAAACAATGTTTAAATGGCAAATTTATCACTTTACCAGTTCTAGCTGTAAATTACGACCATCTGAACCCTTGCATGAAACCGGCAAATAAACCAGTAGCCACCAGAACGGTCTTTACAACTCAGATCTGGGACTTTACTGGAATAACTCAACCCCGTCTCAAGACGGCTGAAAAGCAGCTCAGAGCATGAGACGGTGTTGATAAAAAGAAAGTAGCAGTTCCCTAAGACGGCTGGAAAGCAGCTCAGAGCATGGGGTCACTGCTGCAAAAAGAAATTCAACAACTGCACGAGACGGCCGAAAGCAGCTCAGAACTTGAGACAGTTGTTGAAAAGAGAAATATAAAGTTGGCATCCACCCCGGAAGCCCGTAAGAAGCACATAACACAGGCGTGGTGCCGTCACCAGAGAAAAGTAAGCAAGGGGTTCATCAGAATCATATACCGCCTACTACTATGCACTCGAACATAAACATATTCATTAATTAAACACGCCAGAATAACACAGAAGCAATGCTTTAGGGCATATATCAGATGGTCGGCTTGCCTGGGGGTCGATGGATTCACCGGAGAGAAGTGCGATCACCTCGCGAAAAGATTTGCTGGAAAAGATTCTCTCTTGAAAGGCTGAATATAGGGCAGGAGCAAAATGGGCATTTTCAGAATGTGTTAACATGGTGAAAGTGATATCATCGGAACGGGCTCGACGAACAGAGAACGTGGGCCTCGGGATCACCTGAATCGGAGTTACGGTTGCGAAGTTGTGGCCGTTCGTTCGTTAGGCAGAAAAACAAACAGTAACTGTGCTTTTCTGCTCTTAACTAGTGAACGCCCGTAATATAACCGCTTCGGCGCCGGCTGAAAAAAAAATGAAAGCGCATTTTGCCGAATACGCTTTGCTGACTGGAAAGCGTATTTCACTGAATACGCTTCCACTTAAGCTCCTGGGCCCGGCCACCGAGTCGTTTACAAGCGGGCCCCACTAGGGCTTTCTCTCTCCTCCCTCCTTTTCTTCTTCCTCCTCTTCTCCTGCCCGATGCCGCGGATGGGAGCTCGGGCTCCGGCGTGATTCCGGCGACCAGGGGGTCTCTCGGGCGGGCGAGTGGACGAGCGAGCGCGCCGGCGAGCGGCGCATCCGGTGTTGGGTAGCACGGGTGGCGGGGGTGGCTGGGAGTGCGGGGGAGGCAGTGGGCGGCTGCTTCGGTCGATTGGAGGGCTCCAGCGAGGTATTCAACCGGGCAAGGGCACGGGAGTGCACTAGAGGGAGAGGGGAGCGGGTTGGTGAGCTCTAGGATGCCCGGGGAGGTTCCGGGCCACGGCTTTTATAGCCGGCCGAGGCGAGGTGATAAGGATGGCCGCCGTGGCGGCCCTATCGCTGCACTGGAGCTTGCAGGCGAGCTGGCTTGGCCGCGCGCGGTGCCGACCTGACGGAGCACAGCACGACGCGACGTGACAGCGAGGAAGAGACCAAGGAAGGGAGGGAACAGGAGGAAGACAACGGGGTTCACGAGCAGAGCAGTACCGCGGCGGCGCTCGTCGTGGCACAGTGAGAGAGAACCAGGAGAGGAAAGCTGCGGGAGAGGGGGCACGCGGGTGCTGCGGAGCTAGTCGGCATGCTTAGACAAGCTCTGGCTGGCCGGAGCTATCTGGCCGACGGTGACAGTGCTGCAGTGCACCGTGCTGGCGTGGCCACTGCGTGGTCACCACGTACACCCCGCGTTCTGGCCCCCCTCTGGATGCCACATCTTGTCAAACGCGGTAGTCATTGATCATATAGATGAGTTATGGCATTTGATGGACCAGGACGGCTCTAGAGTGGTCGAGCTGATCCAGAACAGTTTCTGGATAGAAACTTGGGTCAATAACCGAGGTAAAATAGCTTGGTAAATGGAACTAAGATGTTGTCATGTTGAAATGTGGTACAAAGATGTAGGTTCTGGCAAAATGTGAAGTCATTTGGACCTGGTTTGCATATACTTCCTTCACAATGCAATATTTGGTCCAGAAACTAGGTTTTGATGTTGTGCTCAAATAGTTTGATGAAATGAGCTGAATTTTGGTGTAGAGAGGTGATTTGGGAGTGAGAATGCAATGGTAGAATTTCATACCATTTGGATGCTCCTACATGGTACTTCGTTCACAGTGCTTTTCTCTGGACAAAAATCAGATGGAATTATTGGGAGAGATTGGCTTGGCAAAATGATATGAATTTTTGCATGGTCACATTATATAGGTAGAGTGAGGTCCTGGATTAATTTCAAGAACTATGGAGCAATCTAAAATATAGTTGCTTCACAATCTCAAAATTGGTCCAGAAACTAGAGTGGGATGATATGCTCAAAATTTGAACTATGGAACTTGGGTTCTTGATGGAAATGGTGAAGATGTGGATAGGAGAAGCTCCACAAATTAGTTGGGATTTTTCCTAGCTACCAAAGTGGTAGTTCCTTTGGAAAGTGCCCAAAATGCAATATTGGCTTTAAATAAGAAAATGCAATTTCCCTTATTTAATTATGGCCAAATTTTTATGAGAGCTCAATATGATCACAATGAATATCTCTACAAGTTTTCATGAACTTTGGAGATGGATAGATATTTTCCTGGATTTAATTCCTTTAAATAACAGAAAAAGCAATTAATTTTAAATGAAAAATATTGCAAATGACTTGGCAATATTTTTGCATACCCAGGGTTGATAGATATGGGAGAATCTCTGGGAAGAGCTTAAGAGCCAACCGATTAAAGGAAATTGGGATTCCTTCGTAACTGGAGAGATTAGGGTTTCCCTTCCGGTAGATCGGAGAGTAGGGTTTTGGCAGCAAAACCCCAAGAATACGTCTTGGATGGCAAGGTTGAATTGGGAAGAATTTCTAGTTTGATAGGATAGGCAAGGCTATATGACCATCTTTATATACCCAAGAGCGAGGGAAAATCCAATAACACCAGGAAAAAAAGACGGGAGTCCAATCCTGCGAAGGAAAAATTGAGGAGTGAAAATCAGGGTGTCACAGCAGCGCATGCCCTGATGCATTCAGGTATGTCCTCGATGAACTTCATCTGTCCTTTGCTTAGCAGGGTGGCGTAAAACCCTGGATTCTCATGTTTTCGTCAATTTATCTTTGACAGGGAGGCAAGCAATCTGTCGGACGAGGACTCCCCAGGTGTCTCAAAGAGTTCGCTAGCGACGAGCTCTTTGGAGACGGAGGTCGATCCCCTCCTCGCTCAAGCCAAGGTGGGGGATGTCTCATCACTCCCTCCTCCCCCGGCGTCTGATGCCGGGGAGGAAATTAGTAACCCTATGGCCAAGGATCAAACCTTGGCCATGGAGGATCAAGAAAGGGACCAGGGGAGAAACTTTCCTCTGGTTATCAGGAACCAGTGATTATTCACCCGGTGTCTCCAGCTCGCGTGGTTCTAGGGCCATGCGATCAACAAGTGAGGCCCCCTTCTCCTTCAGCCGGAGACTGGGCGCCGAGCAATCCGCTTCCGCCATTTGGCCACGGAGGGCCGAACTGACGGGGTGCCAACGGGTGGTGGAGGCAGCCTTGACAAGCTGCTCCATCCTTCCCTAGTACCGTGCCATCCTCGGCATGGCTTTAAACCAGTTTCGGTCCTACGAGGCTGGCATGATGGAGGTGTTCCTCGGCCTTGCTAAAGGCCTTGCAGTATTCTTTTTTCATTTGTTTTTTACACAACCTATTTCCATTCTATGGCTCAAATACCTATTATTACTCTAAGTATACACAGTAGCCCTCAAGGAGGATGTCGAGGCATCATTCAAAGATATCGGGAAAAGAGTTTTGCTTTTGATAAGGACTGCACAACTTTAAGTTTGCTGTAAATCGCAAATACGGTAGCCCCCGAGACTCATGTTAGTTTCACAAGAAACTAACAGGAGGATCGAATCTAATCCTTTAAGTGGGTGCTTTTCTTGATTTTCTTATGAATACTTTAAGTTTTGTTGTGCAGGCTTCCATCTTGACGGAGCAATTTCCCATCAGATCCCTCGGTAGGGGTCCAAGCGCAGCTGGAAGTCATGGATCAGAGGTCACACAAGGGGTTTATCCAGGTTTGGGCCTCTGGAGAGTAATACCCTACATCCTGCTGGTTTTGATGATTCATAGTGGAGGGATACCTCGTGCGAGGGGTTACAATGGTGTATGAGTTTGCTACCGAGAGTTCTCCTATCTGAGGATAGATGATCAACGAGTACCCTAGACCTCCGTTTATATAGGCAAGAGAGGTCTAGGGTTTACATTACATATGCAATCTGAGGCGCTGCCACCCTCTAGTCTTGGGCGTCAAGAAGGTCCTCACTCCTCCTAGGGTTTGCTTCATGTCTTGGGCTTGTTGGGCTCCTTGTGGTTGATGAGGTCGGGCTCCTGGGTGTCAGCCACTCCCGGTAGAGGACCCCGTTAGTAGCCTCCGAGCGTGGTGGAGGTTGCAAAAGATGCCGGCGAGACCTCCGGCGGGCTCTTTCATCCTGCTTTGCCCTTTGGGAGCCCGGTCGAGAAGTCGATGTTTCTTCGCGCGGATCCCCAGAGGTCTGTCCTCCGGGTCGTTGTTTTGGTTTCAGGCCATTCCTCCAATCTTTGTGTTTCGGCTGCAGGCCCCCGTGTCGTCCCCAATGCTCCTGGCTTTGCGGGGGAGGGGGGCAACACCTCTTGCTTTTTCTAAAGAGCCGCTCCAGTGAACCGTCTTGTCAGGGTGGAGCGGGAGTGGGGCAGCCGAGCCTTGGCTCATTATGGCGAGCCCGCCCAGATTCCTGCGCCCGCGAGCCGTGAGTGGTCGCCGCCCATGGAAAGTGGGGCACGTGGCGCGCGAAGACGCCTCGATTCTCTGCTGGCACGTCGTGGGTCATAAGAGCGGCAAGGAGGAGGCGTAGGATTCACTCTGACTCTGTTTCCTTCCTCGCGCCGTTGCCTCCCCTGCTTTCTCCCATTCCGCCGCCTCCATTGCGACGTTCATCGTCTTTGGGCCCGTCATTTCCTCCCCCGAGTGTCCAGAGATGGGTCGGACCAGTTCCTTGACCGGTACCCGTGGCATGCTGGCGACCAAGGAGGCAGAGAAGAAATGGAAAGCGGAGGGTTCTGGCACTACCGTCGAGCCGCAGCCTCACACTGACGTCTTCGTCAGCCGGTGGACTTCATCCATCGTTTCCAACGGAGATGTCCAGAAGCTGGTGGCCAAGGGCTCCTTCCCATCCGATCTCCGGTACCAAATCCCTCTGTCCATGCAGAATTTTCCAGAGCCACCGCCAGGCGCGCACGTGCTCCATCTCGATTTCTTCGGATGAGGCCTCGGCTTTCCCCTGCATCCGTTCGTGCGGGGGCTCCTTTTCTCTTTTGGCATTCAGCTCCATCATCTTTACCCCACCAGCATCCTACACCTCGCGAACTTCATAACATTCTGTGAGTGCTTCCTCGGGGCCGCCCCCCATTTCGACCTCTTTCCGCCTCTCTTCAGCGTCAAGGGGCAAATGGATGGCAACGTCATTTGCGACATTGGCGGGGTTAGCCTTCAGTTGTCTCCAACGTATCTATAATTTTTGATTGTTCCATGCTATTATAGTATCAATCTTGGATGTTTTTTATGCAATTATATGCCATTATATATCATTTTTTGGGACTAACCTATTAACCTAGTGCCCAGTGCCAGTAGCTGTTTTCTGCTTGTTTTTTTTTTCAGGAAATCAGTACCAAACGAAGTCCAAATGCCATGAAACTTTTTGACAATTTTTTTCTGGACAAAAGAGACCCTGGAAGCTTCGGGAGGAGGCCAGAAGCCTCACGAGGAGGTGACAAGGCAACAGGGCGTGGCCCCAGGGGGGCGCGCCCTGATGCCTTGTGGGCCCCTCGTGGCTCTGTTTGACCTAATTCCACTTCTATAAATTCTCAAATATTGGGAAACCAACAGAGAGCCACCTCGAATAACTTTTCTGCCACCGCAAGCCTCTGTTCTTCCGCGATCCCATTTGGAGGCCTTTTCCGGTACTCTGCGGGAGGGGGAATCGATCATGGAGGGCTTCTACATTAACGTTGCTGCCCTTCCGATGATATGTGAGTAGTTTACCATGGACCTACGGGTCCATTGCTAGTAGCTAGATGGCTTCTTATCTCTCTTTGATCTTCAATATCATGTTCTCCTCGATGTTCTTGGAGTTCTATCCGATCTAATCTTCTTTTGCGGTGTGTTTGTTGGGATCCGATGAATTGTGGGTTTATGACCAGATTATTCATGAGAAATATTTGACTATTTTTTGAACTTATATATGCATGATTGTTATAGCTTTGTATTTCTCTCTGATCTATCTGTTTGGTTTGGCCAACTAGATTGATTTATCTTGCAATGGGAGAGGTGCTTTGTGATGGGTTCAATCTTGCGGTGTTCTATATCCCAGTGACTGAAAGGGACAAGACACGTATTTGTATTGTTGTCATTAAGGATAAAAAGATGGGGTTTAGTCATATTGCTTGAGTTTACTTTGTCTACATCATGTCATCTTGCTTAAGGCGTTACTCTGTTTTCATTAACTTAATACCCTAGATGCTTGCTGGTTAGCGGTCGATGGGTGGAGTAATAGTAGTAGATGCAGGCAGGAGTCGGTCTACTTGTCTCAGACCGTGATGCCTATATACATGATCATTGCCTTGAATATCGTCATAACTATGCTCTTTTCTATCAATTGCCCAACATTAATTTGTTTACCCACCGTATGCTATGTGTTCGAGAGAGAAGCCTCTAGTGAAAACTATGGCCCCCGAGTCTACTTTTATCATATATTAAAATCCAAAAATACATTGCTGCAATTTTATTTCCTTTCTTTTGTTTGGCAATTTACTTTTCTATCTATCACTATCAGAATTAATCCTTGCAATTAATCGCCAAGGGGATTGACAACCCTCTTGTTTGCGTTGGGTGCAAGTATTTGCTTTTGTGTGTAGGTGCTGCTAACGAGGTTCTGTGTGGTTCTCCTACTGAATTGATAACCATGGTTCTTAACTAAGGGAAATACTTATCTCTACTGTACTGCATCATCCTCTCCTCTTCGTGGAAATCCCAATGCAGTTCGCAAGTAGCAGGAAGAATTTCTGGCGCCATTGCCGGGGTGGTGAGTGCTTGAAGGTATATCTTTAGATCTTGCAATTGAATCTTTTAGTTTCTTGTTTTATCACTAGTTTGGCTTTATAAAGAAAACTACAATAAAAAAATGGAATTGAGGTTCCCTCAAATGCTTCATCTTTATAATATCTTTCTTGAAAATGATGGATCAGAAAATTGTGCCAAAGTGTTAGAAGAAGAATTCAATAAAATGTTTGGCATAAAATCTTTGAATGATAAGCATGATTGCAATGTTGTTAGTATGAATTCTTTGAATATCCATGATGCTAATGATATGCAAAGCCATAAACTTGGGGATGCTATGTTTGATGAATGTGATCTTTTTAGTCCCCCAACTTTTGATGAGCAAATTTATTATGATGATTGCATGCCTCCTATTTATGATGATTACAATGATTAAAGTGGGTTTGGAAGAGTGTCAACTCTAGGTAGTAATGATCCCACTAATTTGGAGGGTGTTGAATCTTATTGGAATAATAATAAAAGTGGATTTGGAGTGGTCATAACTTTATTTAGTGATGATTCCACTATTTCGGAAGAGGTTTCAATTGATTATGACAACAAAGTTGCTATCTGTGATGATTATCGTGATGACATGTATGCTATAATGAATAATGATAACTATGAAACTTGTCATCATGATTTTAATTTTCAATTTGGTTATGTCAATCAAGTATCTCATGATAGTTATTTCATTGAATTTGCTCCCACTATTGTTGATGAGAACAAATTTGCTTATGTGGAGAGTAATAAAATTTCTATGCTTGTGGATGATGAAAAGAATGCTTTATGTGATAGTTATATTGTTGAATTTCTTCATGATGCTACTGAAAATTATTATGAGAGAGGAAGATATGCTTATATATATTTCAACAACATCAAGTTTCCTCTCTTTATGTTGAAAGTTTTGAAATCATGTTTGTTTTGCCTTCCTATGCTAGTTGATTCTTGCTCCAATAAATTATTTGCTTATAAAACCCTATGCATAGGAAGTGGGTTAGGCTTAAATGTGCTAGTCATATGCTTCATGATGCTCCCGTTATTTTTCAATTCTTCACTTTAATGTGAGCATCATTGAAATCATCATGCCTAGCTAAAAAGGCATTAAAGAAAAGCGCTTGTTGGGAGACAACCCAATATTTATACCTACTGTTTTCGTGAGTTAACATGATTAAGCTACTGTAGTAATCATGTTTTATATGTTTTCTTTCAATAATGTGCCAAGTTAAGCCTTAGGGATAGTGTGAATGCTTGTTGATTAGATTATGTGCAAAAACAGAAACTTTGGCGTCGAGTGCTGTAATTTCTATTCTGTACTGGAGCATTATAAAATTCTGAAATTTTTACACAGTATTGGATTACAATTTTTTTACATTTTCCTAATTTTTCATAATTTTTAGAGTTACTGAAGTATGCTTTTTAATTCGTTCACTACATGCTGTTCTGTGTTTGACAGATTCTGTTTTTATTGCATAGTTTGCTTGTTTTAGTATTTCCATAGCCTATATTGAGTAATATAAATTGTGGAAATGATATAATACAGTAGAAATTATGTGAGAACAATTATGAATCTTGTCTTGACAGTACCTAAGTGGATGATTTATTTTCATACTAACCTATCTCACGGAGTTCCGTTAAGTTTTATGTGATTGAAGTTTTCAAGTTTTGGGTGAGATATCGATATGAGAAGAATAAGGAGAGGCAATACCCTAAGCTTGGAGATACCCAAGGCACCCCAAGGTAATATTCAAGGAAGACTCAAGCGTCTAAGCTTGGGGATGCCCCGGAAGACATCCCCTCTTTCGTCTTCAACACTATCGGTAACCTCACTTGGAGCTACATTTTTATTCGTCACATAATATGTGTTTTGCTTGGAGCGTCATTTTCTTTTATTGATATTTTCTTGCTGTTATGAATAATAATTTTTGTATCTTTTATTTCAATAAAATGCCAAGTATAGCCTTTACCATGCTCAGTTTGCAAGTTTATGTGTTGCTGTTTGAAAACAGAAAGTTTTCTGTTATGTCCTGAATTTATGTGAACTGTCAGACCATGATAAAAATCTTTACACAGTAAGCATGCATGAGTTCTGTGTTACATGGTAATTTTTCAGAATTTTTGGAGCTTGGGAAGTATGAATTTTTATTCCACCTTTACAGACTGTTCTGTTTAGACAGATTTCAGTTATAGTTGCATTGTTTGCATATGTTTGCTTGTTTAATGTTTCTATTTGTGGATAGGAGTATTAAATATGCAGAGGCGTTTAGTATGCAATTTTTAATTATAATTTTAGTGATTTGCTACAGTAGAGAATGTTAAGTTTTTGAGTTGATTTATACTAACTTATCTCACGAGTTCTTGTTGAGTTTTGTGTGGATGAAGTTTTTAAGATTTAGGGAAACCGTGGTATGAGAGGAATTAAGGAGACACAAGAGGTCAAGCTTGGGGATGCCCAAGGCTCCCCAAGATAACATTCCAAGAAGCCTCAAGCAACTAAGCTTGGGGATGCCCCGGTAGGCATCCCACCTTTCTTCATCAACCTATCGGTTAGCCTAAGTTTTTTACTTGTTCACATGATATGTGCTATTCTTGGTGTGTTATTTTATTTTTTTTGTTTGAATAAAACACTTAGATCTGAAAGTTTTAAATGAGAGAGAGTCTTCACATAGCTACCCATTCATTTAACTACTCTTTGTTCTTCACTTATATCATTTGGAGTAGTTTGTCATTTGCTCTCGTGCTTCATTTATATCCTAAGAGTGAATTGTTGAATGAACTGAATGTCATAAATATGAAATTATATATGCTTCATATGCTTGTCCCATGGGGAGTAATGACTTCACATACAAGAAGTATAAGTGGTAAAATTTATTGAAAGTTAGCAAACATAGCATTGGTCACTTGAACAATTCATGAAAGAATATTGAAGGAAGAGAGATTTCACATATAAATATACTATCTTGGGCATCTTCTTTGATTGTGAGACCCCATTAATTATTTTCAAACTTGATCAAGTAGTTGACGTTGGACAAGGAAGACAACGTAATTGGTTATGTTTTTTTATATTCACATAGAAGTTATATTGTCATGGATCCTCTAACATGTGGTGCTTGCTTAGGATCTTTTGCTAGCCAAAATTCGTACTAAGTAGAGGTACTACTTGTGCATCCAAAAAACCCTTAAACCCAGTTTCTTGTCATGAGAGTCCACCATATCTACCTATGGATTGAATAAGATCCTTCAAGTAAGTTGTCACCGGTGCAAAAAAGCAATAAAAATTGCTCCTAAATATGTATGATCTTTTATTGGAAGGGAAAATAAGCTTTGTACGAACTTGTGATGGTGAAGAAATAAAAGCAATGGACTGCATAATAAAGGTTGCTATCACAAGGGGCAATATAAAGTGATGTTCCTTCCATTAAGAGCTTGCACTTCCAAAAATAAAAAGTGCATGACAACCTCTGCTTGCCTCTGCGAAGGGCCTATCTTTTACTTTTCTGTATTTACTTTTATGCAAGAGTCAGTAATGTTCATCCCTATTCCGCTCTATTTATTCTCTAGTGGGCAAGCATCACGTGGTAGGGAATGATCTAGGCACATATATCCAGTTGAATATAGGTGATCATGAGGTATTATTGTTGACATTATCCCTGAGATAAATAAGTTGGGAGGCAAAACATTAAGCCCCTATCTTCCTATGTGTTTGACTGAAATGGCTTGTTCAAAAAATATGCTTTGAGTGTCAGAAATCATGGAAGACTAAATGATAGTTGAGTATGTGGAGTTTGCCTAAATCAAAGCTCTTACATAGACCCTATTAGGACCGAGAGTATATCGACCAGAGGGGGGGGGGGGTGAATGGGAGATTCAAAAATTCTTGCGAATGTTTTGAACAGATCCCAAACACAGCAGCGGAAATAAGGTTCTGTAGAAAAGCACTTAATCAAGCAAGCTATTGAGGAACATGTCTATCGATGTAGGAAGCAGTAACTGTTCGAGCATAGAATATCACAGGTTTGACAGATATGATGGTAATGCAATATATGAACAGATGCAGTAGCACGAGGGAAAACAAGATATGAACTGCGATGGAAATGCACGGGAAATAGTGACCGGGTGAATGGATACGGCACTGAATGAAATCATGCTAACATGCAGAAGTGCGATGAGATATTCATTAGACAGAAACGACCGAAATGAATGAAGAGGATGCGAATGGTAAGCAACGAACTATGATAGATCAGATCAATACTATCGACATAGAGCACGAAAGTAAACTGCTGAAGATGATACAGTAAAGTAGAGTGAACCAGTGGTGCTCGATGGCGACAGATGAATTTGGTACACCAGTTCGCCCTTCTGCCAAAGGACTACGTCTGGTTGGAGGGGTTGTGATTTAACACAGAAGATAAACTCTCTTCGCCCTATTCTCCTTCAACTCGGAGCTGATCAGACTCCAGTTGATTTCACTCGTGGTAGATCCTTGTCGGCAATCTCCAAACCTTCGATAGACCTCTTCGCAAACCACAATGACTCTTGGTTGCTGAAGATCTTGCTCGGTGAAGACAATTACTCTTCGACACTGAAGCCGACACCTATCCGTCTAGAGAGTGCGCAGCTCTCAAGATTAATAGGTACGAGAACTCTAACTCAGAACTACTGTGATGCTCAACCACTGTCTAAGTTTTGGCTCATGATTTTTCTCTCGGTGGATCTTAAACTCAAATCACTCGGAGAGGGGATGCTCAATCAATCTTCTCAGAAATCTTAAGCGCAGCAACCAATGGACAATGTTGGAGCGGGGTGGCTATTTATAGCCGCAGCCTTCCCTGAAGGGAAAAGACCAAATTGGACACGTGGAGCAGCCAATGGTCGAAAGACACGAGTCCAATGGTCAGAATTTAAGCACAACGGTAACATTCCTTGCAGAGCAAGTAATGCTAACTCCTCAGTTCGAAAGATATCTCCTGCAGCACCGAAGAACAATGTCTTCTGCTGGCAGGTAATCATTCGAAGCACAAAGAGATTTCTCTCAGTCTCGCATAGGTTTGGGCTAAGCATCACATCAGATCTAAGCTTTGAGAACCTATACCCCTCTTAATAGTATGGAGGTCCTATGACTCAAATAAGACAAAGAAGAACAACGAAACAAATGCTACATCTTCGCTTCGTCTTCAACCTTCTCGACTACAGTCATTCTTCTTCGGACACACCGAATAAAAATTGCTTCGCGTCAGCAATAAATCCTCGAGGGGTTCACTTCTTCACATCAATCTTCTCGCCTACATGACGTTAATCAGATGTAGCTCATTCTTCTGTGCTGTGCAGATATTCTTCGGTGAAGTTCCTCGAACTTGACATCGGAGACAGCATTCTCTTCGGTACTGCATGAACTATTTCTCTCTGTGTGCACTAGCAAACAAATAAGTCCATGCCTGTTTCTGTCAACAATCTCCAAAACACAAGAGGGCAAATATTGCACCAACAATCTCCCCCTTTTTGGACGATTGTTGACAAAACAGAACACATCGAAAGATAGAAGATAGAATGAAATGGAATGCGAAGGTTAATGAAAGATGAGAGATAATTACGAAGATAAAACACGCTCCCCCTGAAGGTTTGCATCATTCAGACTTAGAGTATGCATAGAGGATAAACCGGAAGGTAACGAGGTGAATCTTCATATGAGTGACATTCACAGATGATCTCATTCGTAGTTTCATCCAATGCACTCGACGGTGTCTGAGGTATTTCCTGCCACACACAACCATTGAAGTAGATTTGTTATATAGTTAGGATATTTTGAAATGAGTTGTGGGAAAGGATAAGCCATGAAGATTTTCTCAGAACACGGTTTGAATCCACACGAGATGTAGGTTCCCTGCAAGTTAGATACTCGAAGAGAATCAAAGCAAGGGAGTCACAAGTATATTGCTCGGAGTAGATATGCTTCAGACGAGATTTTCCTGCAACAAGGATGATACGATAGAAATATGCGAGGAAAACAGCTTATGAGACAGATAGAAAGAATTCTCTTTTGAATCATGAGTAAATTTGCTCTGAAGCAACCTTTCTTCTCCTGCATCGTTAGATATTGAAAGATAATCATAGTAGCATATCTAAGTGGAAGATACATGTAGTTTCAAGGAGTGAGATATCTCTTTTAGAGAAGCATGATTTCCAATCCTCCTTGAAATGCTTTCACTTTACCCTGCACGATAGATAAGTATCGAGGATAATTATCGCAAGGAAGTAAGCATTCGATAGCACCTGCAAATAGATAACTGGAAGAAAATAGCATTGCAGGGGGGGGTTATTAACGGTACATGACGACGCAGTATTCCATCACCACAGGTGGTGAGATTAAGTTCCACAAACAAAAGCAAATAGTTCAACGACTGAAACCAAATTGTTCGACTGAAAAGCAAATGGCGAATGGAAACACCCTGCAAATATCCCGCTTATCTATCTCTCGATGTTCTTCTCCCCCTTTTTGTCAACAAGTGTCAAAAAGAAAAGAGAATGCATGCGAGGAACTACTCGTCCGAAGAATCCCCAGAACTCAAACTGTTCGGCGAAGCAGATCGAGCGATGGTTGAGGACGAAGCAGGAGTTGGAGTCGCAGTATGGGCTTCGGGATCAGCTTCGGGAGTAGCAGCGCGAGGTGCATCTGGCTTGAATATCAATGTGCCTGCTGTGTCTTCAAGTTCATCATCGGGTTCAACAAACAGCAGGTCGGTGGAGGCAGAACGCTGAAGAAGCACTGGGGTTTGCCTTTGGATGCGAGGAACTTTAAACAGCTCCAGGTGATCATAATCTTTCTCGATACCCTTGGCAGATAGTTGAGTGCGAGAATAATGCTTGCGCAGAAGGGTCCAGGAGCGCTTCTTTTGTTCCTTCTCATATAGAAGAGCTTGGCGAGCATAATTGTGAAGCAGATTGATCTCAACCATCATTTCCAACTTCTCTTTTGCGGTCGAGCTTGATGTGACTTTCCAGGGCTTGCTGAGTGCGAAGAGAAATCTCATACAGTGAGGGATTTTCTTCACGGGGGATTTTGACTGTTGCCTTCTTGACCTTCGGAGCTTTAGCAGAGGCAGAGGCAGTAGCATCAATAGGTGTCTTCCCTTTGCCGATGTCCTTCACGATCCAGAGAGTGTCTCGGACTGGTGGAATGAAAACTTTTGGGACATGTGGGCAGAAAAACTTTTTCTCAGTAAGCTGCTCAATAGCAAACATGACCCAAGGTGCATATGGCTTCAACGCCTAAGGGGTATCAGCTGCATAGGCCAAGTTGCGAATGAAAAGATCCGGAATGTCAAACCGAATGCCATGAGCTGTTGCTTGAAGAGCATTTGCCACGATGCCATGAATGGTTTCTGGCCTGTTTGTTGGCGTGAGGGAGTTGCAGAGGATATAGAATAGCACTTTGTTCTCATAGGCCAGATTCTTAGGATTTGCCTCGGTACATTCATCACCAACAAGTTTGGGATCCATCAGCATATGAAGTTCGGCTTCGGAAACCTCCCAGTAGTGCATTCTGTGTTCCCGAGTGGCATCAAATTCACACAGAGGAAGATTCAACAGTGCTAAGAAATGGTCAGCTGAACATTTGATCTTTTCTTCTTCGGTCATCCATTCGAGGATCCAAGTACTGCTATTGGCAAGGTCCCCTGAGATATAAAGAGTGGCATAGAACTGAAGGATTACTTCACGATTCCAGCCATGATTGAAACGAAGGAAACTCTTCAGGAAGACTTGTTCAATCTGCTCGATAGTGTGATGGAAACAAGGTAAACTTTCGAGCTCGGTGAAATCCAGAATCTTGTGCTTGAAGATGCGATTCTTGCCGTACAGAATGCGAGCATAGTACACGGCCTGTTCCTTCGTCCAGAATCTTGGTGACAAGGAAGTTCTTTCTCCATCATATGGGCTGGTCCCAAAGAATGCAAGTTTCGAATGATGAAACTGCTCGTTGAAAGCTGGACCATTCTGGCCATCACCGACAGGAAACAAATGATAGGTTTCCAATGGGTTTCTCAGTGGTTCTTCATTGGCCATAAATCGGGTCCGAATGTCATCAGGTGCAGGCACTCCTTCCTCAATAGGCTTGAGAGGAGCACGTGACATCCTTGATTTTTCTTGTGCAGATTGCTTCGAAGAACTTGACTGACTACCGTTTTTTCTCGCTGGAACTCCTTCAACAGCTTTCTGGCTTTCGGGCACAAGGGCCTTTTGTTTCTTTGCACTTTCTTCGGCTGGAGGCACAACGACCTCTTTCTCAGACGCTTGAATCACAACTGGTGGTACAATTACTTCTCGAGCCATCGGCTCATCAGATTTCTTTTCTTCCTCTACTAACTATGGTGCAGTGGTAAGAGCAGCAGGATCAACATCCATCCGGGTAGGGGCACCAGATGATGAGACCAGGGTTGTTTTCACTCGGGAAGCATTTAGCCCCCCCTTAATCTTGTCATTCTCCTCCTTATTTGGTTCGGAGGGCTCTACTTGCAATGTTCTCGGCGGCGATGGATCTGCCTTCTCAACTTCAATTTCTTCATCAACCTCATCAACTGGGGATTGCTGCTTAGGATGTGCATTTTCTTCATCAATCTTTTCCAGGAATATATTAACAACTTCAAGTTGCTCTTGGGCTACTGGAGCTGGAATAATAACCTCCTCAGTGCCAGCTTGTTGCATAGATTCATCTTCGCGGGGTGGAGATGGTGGAACCTGCTGCAAGGGTGCACTGGAGTCCAGAGGAATAGGATCAGCAGCGACATTCTGAAGGCGGCGGTCTCTGTTTACTTTCGGTTTGCTCATTCTCGCCCTAGCCTTCTGACGTTTTTCTTCTTGAATTCTTCTTCGAGCAAGATCTGCCTTGCGGTCAATCTCCTTGTTCCTTCTGTCACACAACTGAGATATCTCCATGTGCAAGCGCGAGTGCCAATCAATTTTCTCATTGCGCAAGACACTGAGGGCCTTGGTGAGTTCAACTATTTCTTTGTTCGGCTTTTTCCTTTCGGATTCAGTTTTGGCCTCATTCCTCATTTTCTCGACAGCTTGCTTGTCTTGACAGCTTTATTTAGCTTCTTGGAGATTTTCCTCAGCTCAATGAAATGCTTCGTTACCAATTCAGTAACATCGTCAGGCAGTCCCAGACCGCTCACATCATCAGATTTTGCATCATATGCAGCACTGTCAATCAAATCGATCATGAAATTGAAATCATACTTTTGTTCCTCTGTGGAAGCAGGAACAGTGGGCCTGGCCTTCTTGGCAGATACATCAGCTTTTTCTTCAGACTGCAGCTTTCTCTTCGCCGCAGTATTTGTCAAAGTTCTCGGGGCTGCAGAACCTGAAGGTTTGTCAGTGAAGGGAATGGGTACATGCCTTGGTGATCTCCTTGGAGAGGGTAAAACTTTCACTGGAGAGGGGCTCTTGGATGGCTTGTTGAGAATGGCAAGTTTATCATACTGTGGAATTTCATCAGGGAGCTCTTCGCTGGATGACTCATCAGACGAGCCAGAAACTACCTTCTTGATTCTCTTGGCGACAGTTTTCTTTCGAGGTGCACGAGGGGAAACTGATTTCCTAGACTTGCTTCCCTTGGAAGTAGATGCACGATCCTTTTTCTTCTGTACGTCTTGCTGGGTCAGCGCGACGTTTTTCGCTTCAACTTGGTTTTTCCTCGCTTCCTTAGCATCACGCTTGGCTTTGGCCTTCGCCCTCTTAGCCACTTCCTCGGGAAAATCAGCGATGGTTTTGAGGGAGTCGGGGTGAGCATTTGGAGGCTGTGGTGGTCTGACTTTTTCATCATCGGGGCCAATGCAATTTTCAGCAATGCAGTCATTCCACGGATGTGTGAAAGCAAACAAAATCTGGTACTTCTTGCAAACATTTTCGTATCTGAACCATTTGCCTGCCCAGTGGTGGTGAATCCTTTGAAGCCTGTTGTTGCGATCTGTCGTTGATTCAATCCCTGGTGTAGTTCTGTAACTCTCCGGATCAGACATTTCAGCAGTGGTGTTCTTTTCTCTGCCACGACCGCCCTTCTTAGGATTTCCATCAGAGAAGATGGTTAGGGCATCAGTGACCAATTCATCCTCGGGCTGACTGTGAGCAGAGGGAATATCCTCATCATCTTCTTCGGATTCAATCTCGTGTTCCTTCTTTGGAGCCTTGGGTGGTTTCGAAGATTTTCCTCCTCCAGTCATTCTCATTCGTTCAGACCTTGATGGAAACTGAGGCAATTCTTCTTCAGAATCTGAGTACTCTTGCGAACTCTGTGCCATAGCCAACCTGTGAAACAGAATAGATATGAGGGAAAAAGGGTAGGGTCACAAGCATGCATAGAAAGTATTTTGAACGAAAATGATTTTGAGGGAGTCCAAAGGAACTCATGGTAATCCAAAAAGATATCCTTGATAGATTTTGAAAGCTAGCCACAGAAGATACTAGGCAGGTTGATAGCCATCTAATCTTTCGGATAAATACACATGAATCCAAGGTCGAGGAAAACAAGTACGAGGAAGATCTACAAACCGTACAAGTCAAATCCTAGAGAGTCCTAAAGATCTACCGCGGTGAAATAAACTAACGAAAATAGCATCGGTAAGAACTTCCCTAAGAACAGAGATATGGACAGGAGCAGTTCCGGATCCAAGCGCCCTAACTTGGCAACTTGAATCAACTACGGCAATGCGGGAGGAAGGATTACCGCACCGGCGTGATCAGCTGCGACGAGATTTCACCGGAGTAGCACGGCGGAGCTTCTCGCCGGAGTTGCTTCGAGCACGGGCTCGGGTGGAGGTGAAACGAGGGTTTGAGGAAATGAGGAAGAAGATACGGTGAGGGATATTTATAGCTAGAGAGCTGAACCTCCTCTCCGAAATCTATGGCCCACAGTTGCGGGACGTTCCGCATTCGACGGACACGATCATGATTGTGGAGATCGTGGGCACGTGGCAACCGTTCTCTGCGAGAAACTCGGGAAGAGCGCGGGAGTTCGAAAGGTTTGAAGGAGGGCTCAACGCCAAAAATGGATAAAAGTTCGAAGTTGATCTCTTTCGCGACCAAGGACGTCGGAGAGAGATTTTCTTCAGATCAAATTGCATGCTCATGACGGCCAGCATAGATTTGGATGAGAAAGAATAGAGGGATAAAAGGGTCCGAAATAAAAAAAATCAACCAGAAGAGAAGAAACACTAAACTGAGAGCTATAAATGAGTTGTTCATCGGAGGAAACACAAACACGGCAACTCGAAGACAAACAAAAACAACAACAACAAAAACACAAATAACTAGCACCAACAATATAGATCTCAGGGCTATGGATAAGCGAATAGAATCCCTGAGAGAGAGTTCCTGCAAGACGAGTTAGTTCTTTCTTGCAACCCACACTTGTGTGGGCAGCGCAAACCTCATTTGTCTTGACTGAGCAGGGACGTTCCTTCGTTGATCTCTGTAGTTTGCATGTACATTTCGACAGTAATCATATGAATATGCATTGAATTGTTCCCAGAGACAAGAGCATAGTGATTCGAGGAGATACGCATGCACTCCTTTTGTCGAATGTTTGACCGATATCCATTCGAGTAAGTTGCAGCGCCAATCTACGAGTGATTATCATTTCCTCGAAGAGAGTTACTCTGCATATTCAGGTTAGCAGTGACAGATAAATTTTCAATGATGCACTTCTTCACCCAGATTTGCTTCTTGGGTGAACCAGACCTGCAGTTAGTCCCAACATACCGTGCGAAAACCTTACCATTCTGTTGTTTGAAGAATTTGTAGTTTGAATCATCAGACTCGTCAGAAACAACAGAAATGGGAGTGTCATATCCTGACAGAAGTGCAGGTTCGAGAGTTTTGCTTTTGGCAAGAACCCAACTCGTTCGAGGATATTGCTCGGGAGTCCAGTAGGTTCCATCAACGTTGAGTTTCCTTTCGAAACCCAGTCCTTCCTTTTGGGGATTTTTATGCAGTATTGACTTCTTGAGCACATCATAGAGAGTTTGATGCCCTTTGAGGCTCTTTAGCATTCCTGTCTCAAGCAAGTTCTTTAGCCTGCAATTTTCATCAGAGATAGCAACAAATTCCTCGGAAGTGGGGTTAGAAATATCATTCGTAGTGGTTGCAATATTCTCGATGACAGCATTGGACGTTTCAGCATTCGAATCAGCATTGCTACGTTCTAGGCATTTTGAGCAAGGAGGCACAAAATCATCAGGAAGGTTGTTAGATTGCTCGGCGAAGAGAGAAGCTTTTTCTTTCGCAAGCACGTTATAATACTCTTTTAGTGACTCGAGTTCTTGATTCCTGCTAAGGAGTTCATCTGATAAACTCTCATAGTCGACTGCAAGAGAATCATATCGTTTGGAAAGATCATCAATCGTTGAAGAAAAAGCATCATGCTCTTCAGTCAACTCTTGATTCTTCTCCATCTCTTCGACTAGTAATCCTTCGGATTTCCTGAGATTCTTCTCAAGTTTTTCAAGCTCATCTTGTTGAGATTTGGCAATCTTAACCAGTTTAGCATAGGCAATGTATTCAGAAGAATATTCAGTCATAGATTTTTGGTGTTTTGCTGATACCTGATCCTTTGAGGTTTTTGCCATGAGACAGAGTGCTTGTGGTTCATCATCACTTGAAGAATAATCATCTGAGTCTGATTTGAGTGATTTCTCGGATGATTCATGAGCAACAAATGCATTGCCTCTTCCTAGGCTTCTGTAAAGCTCTTCGTCTTCTGATTCAGATTCGGATGTTTCATCTTCAGATTCCATATTCATTTTAGCACACACTCTAGTCAGCTGCGATATTCTCTTCATATTAGATTCAATGGTTGCTCTGGTTTGCACGTCAGTGACTGGTCTCATCGAAGAGGATGCGAAAGATTCATTTTTCTTCGAGAGCTTAGTGTGACGGTCCACTCGAGTGAATCCAGAGCAGTGAAGATGAATCCATCTGTTGCTAGGTTTTTCATCTTGTTCCCAGCATGGACAGTCTGCTATGTAGTGACCGAATTGTTTGCACTTGAAGCACTTTATTTCTTTCGGAGGTAATCTTCTTGAAGATTCAGGCAAGTCAACTTCGTCATCATTTGTGAGACACGGATTTTGTCTTCTGAGATTACCTAGTCTTTCTGTGAGCATTTCTAGTTCTCTTGTGATAGAGTGTTGATTCTCGACATCTTCTTCTTGTGAACTGCCATAATGTGAAAGAATTTTCCCTTCACTTTCCGAAGAAGATTATTGATGCCCATTTTCAAGTTCCATCTTTTCTTCGTGATTAGACAACAGCGTCATGACCTCGACGTAGTGAAGTTCTTCATAGTCTGGTCTTTGCTTGATTTCAGCTATGATTGGATCGAAGGTTGCATCAAGAGCACTCAGCAGTTTGTTGACCACATCTCTATCGGTGATATCTGTTACTCCTCGTTGATGAAGTCTTTCAACAATATTTGTCAACCGATCAGTGAGTTCCATAGCACTTTCACTACGAAGACTTCTGAAACCAGCAAACATGGCACGAAGCATATCTATGTGTTGATCTGTTCTGGCAATGAATTCTTCATGAACATCTTTGAAGGCATCCCAAAGTTGCTTGGCAGTGTCAAGCTTTCGGAATCGAATGAAAATGTCTTTCGAGATACTGTCACAGATAATATCTTTTCCTTGAGCATTCAACTGCATTATAGCTTTGTCATCGGAAGTAGGAGCATCAGGGTGCTGAACGGTGTATCCATTTTCCACAATCTGCCAGAGTTCTACATTGATAGCTTGAAGTCTGATTTTCATTCGCTCTTTCCAGTAGACATAGTCATTTCCATCGAAGATGGGAAACCCCTCAGAGTGCGAGGATCTACCTGCATACGACATACTCAAAACTCCAAGGTTGTTAGACCTTTAATAAATAGAGACAGGGAGTACCTGCTCTGATACCAATTGTTAGGACCAAGAGTATATCGACCAGAGGGGGGGTGAATGGGAAATTAAAAATTCTTGCGAATGTTTTGAACAGATCCCAAACACAGCAGCGGAAATAAGGTTCGGTAGAAAAGCACTTAACCAAGCAAGCTATTGAAGAACATGTCTATCGATGTAGGAAGCAGTAATTGTTCGAGCATAGAATATCACAGGTTTGACAGATATGATGGTAATGCAATATATGAACAGATCCAGTAGCACGACGGAAAACAAGATATGAACTGCGAAGGAAATGCACGGGAAATAGTGACCAGGTGAATGGATACGACACTGAATGAAATCACGCTAACATGCAGAAGTGCGATGAGATATTCATTAGACAGAAACGACCGAAATGAATGAAGAGGATGCGAATGGTAAGCAACGAACTATGATAGATCAGATCAATACTATCGACATAGAGCACGAAAGTAAACTGCTGAAGATGATACAGTAAAGTAGAGTGAACCAGTGGTGCTCGATGGCGACAGATGAATTTGGTAGACCAGTTCGCCCTTCTGCCAAAGGACTACGTCTGGTTGGAGGGGTTGTGATTTAACACTGAAGATAAACACTCTTCGCCCTATTCTCCTTCAACTCGGAGCTGATCAGACTCCAGTTGATTTCACTCGTGGTAGATCCTTGTCGGCGATCTCCAAACCTTCGACAGACCTCTTCACAAACCACAATGACTCTTGGTTGCTGAAGATCTTGCTCGGTGAAGACAATTACTCTTCGACACTCGAGCCGACACCTATCCGTCTAGAGAATGCGCAGCTCTCAAGAGTAATAGGTACAAGAACTCTAACTCAGAACTACTGTGATGCTCAACCACTGTCTAAGTTTTGGCTCTTGATTTTTCTCTCGGTGGATCTTAAACTCAAATCACTCGGAGAGGGGATGCTCAATCAATCTTCTCAGAAATCTTAAGCGGAGCAGCCAACGGACAACGTTGGAGCGGGGTGGCTATTTATAGCCGCAGCCTTCCCTGAAGGGAAAAGACCAAATTGGACATGTGGAGCAGCCAATGGCCGTAAGACACGAGTCCAATGGTCGGAATTTGAGCACAACGGTAACATTACTTGCGGAGCAAGTAATGCTAACTCCTCAGTTCGAAAGATATCTCCTGCAGCACCGAAGAACAACGTCTTCTGCTGGCAGGTAATCATTCGAAGCACAAAGAGATTTCTCTCAGTCTCGCATAGGTTTGGGCTAAGCATCACAGCGGATCTAAGCTTCGAGAACCTATACCCCTCTTAATAGTACGGAGGTCCTATGACTCAAATAAGACAAAGAAGAACAACGAAACAAATGCTACATCTTCGCTTCATCTTCAACCTTCTCGACTGCAGTCATTCTTCTTCGGACACACCGAATAAAAATTGCTTCGCGTCAGCAATAAATCTTCGAGGGGTTCACTTCTTCACATCAATCTTCTCGCCTACATGACTTTAATCAGATGTACCTCATTCTTGCAGAGATATTCTTCGGTGAAGTTCCTCAAACTTGACACCGGAGACAACATTCTCTTCGGTACTGCATGGACTATTTCTCTCTGTGTGCACTAGCAAACAAATCAATGCATGCTTGTTTCTGTCAACAATCTCCAAAACACAAGAGGGCAAATATTGCACCAACAGACCCTTCCTGAAAATAAGATGAATTGTAATTGTTTGATGACTGAAAACATAGTTTGTTAGTTTTCAAGAAAGTTTATGGTCTATACTTTAACATGTGAATAGCTTGCTACTTGATCATGCAAAGTTTTATGAGATGAGCTATTGTTTATGATATATAATGATGCTAGAAAAAGTGTTTGGAATCATCATTGATCAAACTTATGCACGATTCTAGCATTCACACTTCATAAATTATTTCTTTTATCATTTACCTACTCGAGGACGAGCAGGAATTAAGCTTGGGGATGCTGATACGTCTCCAACGTATCTATAATTTATGAAGTATTCATGCCATGTTTATCACAATTTTATATGGTTTTGGTATGATTTGAATAGAACTAACCCGGACTGACGCTGTTTTCAGCAGAACTGTCATGGTGTTGTTTTTTGTGCAGAAATAAAATTTCTTGGATTGACGCCAAATTTTATGGTGATTTTTTATGGACCAAAAGGGACCTCCGAAGCTTCGAGGAAGGATCAGAAGACCCACGAGGCGGTGACAAGGCAACCCGGCGCGACCCCGGGGGGGGGGGGGTCGTGCCGGGATACCTTGTGGGCCCCTCTTAACTCCTTTTTGCGTGATTCCAACGCTGAAAATTCCTATAAATAGAGAAACCCCTAGAAATAAACCTAGAACTTTGACACCGCCGCCGCAAGCCTCTGTACCAAAGAAAACCCATCTGGAGGCCTTTTCCGGCACCCTGCCGGAGGGGGAAATCATCACCGGAGGCCATCTTCATCATCCCGGCGGTCTCCATGACGAGGAGGGAGTAGTTCACCCTCGGGGCTGAGGGTATGTACTACTAGCTATGTGTTTGATCTCTCTCTCATGTTCTTGATTTGGCACGATCTTGATGTATCGCGAGCTTTGTTAATATAGTTGGATCATATAGTGTTTCTTCCCTCTCTATCTTCTTGTGATGAATTGAGTCTTTCCCTTTGAGGTTTGGTTATTGTCGGATTGAATATTTCAAATTTGAGAACACTTGATGTATGTCTTGCATGTGGATAACTGTGGTGACAATGAGGTATTCTATTGAGTCACTTGATGTATGTTTTGGTGATCAACTCGCGGATTCCCGTGACCTTGGGGTAATCTAGGCATAGGGGTTGATTGCACGTTTTCATCTTCTTTTCTTCGATAGAAACTTTGGGGCACTCTTTGAAGTTCTTTGTGTGGATTGAATATTATGAATCTAAAGTTGTTTGATGCATATCGAATAATCAACTCACGGATACTTGTAGTGACATTGGAGTATCTAGGTGACATTAGAGTTGGTTGATGCGTATCATATGGTGTTATTTTAGTACGAACTCTAGGGCTGTTTGTGACACTTATAGGGATGGCTCAATAGATTGATCGGAAAGGATAACTTTCAGGTGGTTTCGTACCCTACAACAATTTCTTATGTTCTCCGCTAATAGGAACTTTTGAGTGATTCTTTGTCGCACGTTGAGGGATTTGTGATAGCCTGGCTTAATAGGGATGATAGACTACTCATATCAATAAGGAATTCCTTCTTTTCCGGGAGCCCATTCGGAAAGAACTCCAAAGTTAAGCGTGCTCAGCTTGGAGTAATTTCAGGATGGGTGACCGACCGGAAAGTTATTCCCGGGTGCGCACGAGTGAGGACAAAGTGTGCAGGAAAGACTAGTGTTGATCTGTGGGGCCAGTCTAGATCCCGCCAGGAGTAACGACCACCGACGGGTGTGTCCGGGGCGTTATAAGTTGGTATCAGAGCCGACCCTCGCGGTTACATGGATATTTGCAGACAGGTGCGCTCTCATGTTGTTCATGACGTTTGTGACCCGTCGTGGCACACGGCATGACACATGTACCAGACTGGATGCACAGACGTATGTGCCAAGAGGGAACGTTCCTGTGGCCCGACGAGGACGTCAGTTCCTCTGAGTGGGGGTGTATGTGATAGCCTGGCTTAATAGGGATGATAGACTACTCATATCAATAAGGAATTCCTTCTTTTCCGGGAGCCCATTCGGAAAGAACTCCAAAGTTAAGTGTGCTCAGCTTGGAGTAATTTCAGGATGGGTGACCGACCGGGAAGTTATTCCCGGGTGCGCACGAGTGAGGACAAAGTGCGTAGGAAAGACTAGTGTTGATCTGTGGGGCCAGTCTAGATCCCGCCAGGAGTAACGACCACCGGCGGGTGTGTCCGGGGCGTTATAAGTTACAAGAATAAAGATGAGCATACAGTAGACATGGCAAACTACAAACACTCATGAGTAGCACTGGCCCGGGTATCATGGCACCGCGCGTATCTCGAAATCAGGCCACGATCGGATGAACACTACGTACGGTTACCAAAGACCCCAGTTGCCCAGGGAGGTACCGCAAGTGGCTCTAGTTTGGACCAACACTCATGAGGAGCACTGACCCGGGTTGTTGAATAAAATCCTCGGGTTAATTACTCCCTATGCAAGTTTTAGTTGTTATTAGGCAAATGGTAAAACCAAAGTTGGGCCTTGCTGGAAGCGGTTATTCAAAGCGAACTATCAAGAGGGTCCCATTCCCGTGAGCATGTTAGGAACGCTAATCACGGATCATAACACCGGTATTACGGAAACTAAGGCGGCATGAGTGGAACAAAACACTAGGCAAAAGGCCGAGCCTTCCACACACAACCAAGTATATAGATGCATTAATTAAATAAGAGATATTGTGATATCCCAACATATCCATGTCCCCACATGGAACAACCTGCACTGCACCTGCAACTAGCAACGCTATAAGAGGGGCTGAGCAAAGCGGTAACATAGCCAAACAACGGTTTGTTGGGTAGGGTGGTTAGAGGCTGTATCATGGCATATGAGAGGCTGACATGTATGTGGTAGGAAGCGTGACATAGCGATAGCAATGAGACAACTAGCAAGCAAAGATAGTAGTGTTATCAAGGGTAATGATCCTCGGGTTAATTACTCCCTATGCAAGTTTTAGTTGTTATTAGGCAAATGGCAAAACCAAAGTTGGGCCTTGCTAGAAGGGGTTATTCAAAGTGAACTATAAGGAGGGTCCCATTCCCATGAGCATGTTAGGAACGCTAATCACGGATCATAACACCGGTATTACGGAAACTAAGGCGGCATGAGTGGAACAAAACACTAGGCAAAAGGCCGAGCCTTCCACACACAACCAAGTATATAGATGCATTAATTAAATAAGAGATATTGTGATATCCCAACATATCCATGTCCCCACATGGAACAACCTGCACTGCACCTGCAACTAGCAACGCTATAAGAGGGGCTGAGCAAAGCGGTAACATAGCCAAACAACGGTTTGCTGGGTAGGGTGGTTAGAGGCTGTATCATGGCATATGAGAGGCTGACATGGATGTGGTAGGAAGCGTGACATAGAGATAGCAACGAGACAACTAGCAAGTAAAGATAGTAGTGTTATCAAGGGTAATGATCATCTTGCCTAAAGTCTCTTCGGTAGGATAGGAATACTGCTCCTCGAACACGTTCTCAACCGGTTCCTCGAACTCGGACTCGTCTCCCGAAACTACCCAAAAGAAAGAACAAGCACCGAAATAAACAGACAATCATGGCATATATGCACAAGCAAAATGATGCATGAAATGGCATGGTGAAAAAATAATGAGCATGACATGAATGAAGTAACGGTGCTACCGGGACGACAGAAATGATATCGAGATGTGAACGGTGAAACCAAAGATGGATATGGGCAAAATCTTGGCAACCCAAGTATGCCTCTGGAAAGATTGGAAGATTTCAATTAAAATCGATCTAAAGATCACGAGGAACGGATGCACGAAACTCAAATGGTGAGCAACACAATATGCAATGCAAAACTGAAATTAACAGCTACATGGCATCTTATGCACATCAAAACAACAAGCTACAGTACTCTAAAATGCAAGAAATTGGAATGAACCTACAGTACACATGGCATAGATCATTTCATTACATTGGCACAAATTCATATGAAGCATGGATTCAACAGAAATGAGCTCACAACATTGCAACTTAATGTTGACAGAAAACTGCTACATTGACTAGGCATGTTTAGAGCAACATTTATATATGCTACAGGAGTTTAACATGGCATCAACTAGCATGGTATGAAAGTACTAAGTACAAAGAACAAATCATGTTTACTGATCATGCTCAGAAAAGCTATGGATTACATGGTAGCATCAAAGCAACATGGCAAGATTCAACAGAAATTAACAAGTGCAAAACAGTAACAATGACTGAGCATGTTTACAAGCTTGTTGCACTCCTATCATGGCATATCATGGCATGGAAAAATTACTAGCAGCAAGATGGCACGAAAATGCTCCAAACTCATGTTGACAAGTTGCTCATATGTCATATGCAATGATTCACTCAAAAATGACAAAATGGCATGTTATGTGAAAATGGCACGCATGCAAACTTGCTCAAAAGATAAATCTAATGCCATCAATGGATTAGTTGGATTTTTCTACCCCAAAATCATATATTACACTCATATGTTCCTACATGAAAAATGCTCAAAATGCCACAAAAACATAATGGACAGAAATTTAATTGACTTATATTCCAGATTTGGCATATGCCGAAAATGGAAATCGCCAGAAACGGAAATCTGCCGGATCTGGAAAGCACCCGATTTGGATATTGCCCGATTTGAAAAATGGGCACTTACCAGAAATGGAATTTCGAAATAGATTGAAATAAAATAAATAAATAAAATAAAGAAAGGAGGGGGGTGTGTGCGTGTGTGTATGACAGTGGGGCTAAGGCGTCAGTGTCACACCAAATTAAAAGGCCAAGGGGAAAATGTGAGCAGCCTGGGATTCGAACCCAGGTCTCCCAGGTTAGCTACGAGCCCGCTGACCAGCTAAGCTAGCTCGACGGTGTTGACAGGAAGGGGTTTTACTCCCTTATGAACCAGCCCCCAAGGAGATGAACTTGGTCTGATCAAGCCCAGACGCTCTTGTTCATCGAGCTGTCTCTTCAATTCTTTCAGCTCTTCTGGCCCAAGCTTGTAGGGGCATTTGCATACGGGTTCTGTGCCGGGCTCGAGTTCAATGACAAACTCAACATGCCAGTGAGGAGGCATTCCTGGCAACTCTTCTGGAAAAACATCCTCATATTCACATACCACTGGAATTTGAGATATGGCATTCATCTCGCCTTTCTCATTGAGGGAGAATAACTGAATGGTATCATCACGAGCAGCAAAGATAATGACCTCTTTAGAAGGATGAGTCAATTTAACTTCCTTGGCCGCACAATCAAGAGAAGCCTTGTGCTTAGAAAGCCAATTCATGCCGAGAATGAGATCAATATCAGAATTCCCAAGAACAATTGGATCCGCCAGAAAAGAATAATTGCCCATCTTGATACTAACATCAGGAACTAGAACATTTGATGTCATTTGCAAACCGGGAGAGACAACCTTTAATGGCCTAGGTATCTTGAAAGTGCTAGTTATCGACTAGAGGGGGGTGAATAGGCGATTTTTATGAAAGGCTTCGAAAACAGGCAATGTCTTCTAAGAAAGCGGAAGCAGGATGAGAACTAGCAAAGCCTATCAATACAATGAACAGATATGATAAGCATACACATCATACATACAAGCATGCATTGAACATAAACACAAGAAGCATGAAGATAAATGAGTAAACAGATGAATGGCTTCAGGGAATATATTCAAACACAAGCAAGCATGCAAAGGCTTCACAGTTCAAAACAGTAAGTAAGGAAGGGTAAGTATAGAACCAGGAGCTCGGGGAAGACAATGATTTGTTTGACCAGTTCCAACTACTGTGACAGTTGTACACCTGGTTAGGGAGGCTGAGATTGAACTCAGAAGACCGCGTCTTCACCTTATTCCCCTTGAGCTAAGGTCACTTAGACCTCGCCCAATAACTCTGGTAAGTCTTCAAGGTACACTTCCAAACCTTCACAGACTTCGTTCACCGGCAATCCACAATGACTCTTGGATGCTCAGAACGCGACGCCTAACCGACTGGAAGATCACAGTCTTCAAGTGTAATAAGTCTTCAGTTCACTTAGAACAGAATGTCTTCAGTGATGCTCAATCACTTTGGGCTCTGGGTGTTTTGGGTTTTGACCTCGCAAGGTTTCTCTCTCAAAGGCTTCGAGGTGGGCTGCTCTCAAACAACAAAAGTCGTGCACTAACTCGAAGCAGCCACCAATTTATGGTGGAGGGGGGTGGCTATTTATAGCCAGGGGGCAACCCGATGTGATATGTCCAAAATGACCCTTGGTCATTTAGGAACTGACACGTGTCCAACGGTCGGAATTTAAACCCACGCGGCAACTTTACTTGGGCTACAAGCAAAGCTGACTCAACCAACTCTGGAAGAGATTTTCTCTCATTTGTCTTCGCTTGAAGACATAAGATTTTAGGTTGAGCATCACGTCAGTTTCTGACTTCGTTTACCTCGACCCCACTTGACAGTTCGGTGGTTCCTATGACTCAAGAAATAAGAAAATGAAACTATGAAAAGACTATGTCTTCAAGCTTCATTGTCTTCGAGGAATGTCTTCATGAACCAATATCTTCAGCACGAATGTCTTCGTGAATCACCATTGTCTTCAATGTCTTCATACATTTTTAGGGGTCATCTTTGATGGGTAAACCGATTCAATAGGGACGTCTACCTGTGTTCTCCTGTGAATCTCACAAACACATTAGTCCCACAACCAAGTTTGTCTTCAATACTCCAAAACCAACAAGGGGTGGCACTAGATGCACTTACAATCTCCCCCCTTTTGGTGATTGATGACAAACTGGTTGAAGTTTTCAACGGGGATAAAAATAGGTGAAGTTAAGGTACAGATGGTTTGGCTTCATGAAGTGGGAGGGGCTCCCCCTGAAGATGTGCATATAAGTAATTTGCCTTTGAATGCAAATGCACATGGCAGGTTCGACTTTGTGGAGATCTCCCTCTATTCATGAAATCACAACATGTGCATACAAAATAAATTGAAGATAATGACATGCACAATGAAATATGGGCGTCTGCGGAATGACTTCATGCGCATAATATCAAGGTTAAGTAGCGCATTAACAGTAGCCAAAAAATAGCGAGTGTAGCAGACGTCCATCAGGACTTAAGTTTTACAACCCAAAACCAAATGTTCAAGAACGAGAGTTGTAAACTTAGCAAAATATATCAAGCCCAGCCCAATTTGCCCGCTTGAAGACTAACAACCCATATGCTTCTCCCCCTTTTGTCAACAAGTGACCAAAAAGGTGTGAAGACACAGGGTGTCTACGCGTCCCGTGGAGGCGATGAAGATGTTGGGGCAGCCGGGTCGATGGTGGAGTTGGGCGGAGCAGAGGGGCCTGATGCAGCGTCTTGATGCAGTGAATCCATTGGCGGAGAAGTAGCGTCATCTTCCTCATGAACAACCCGTGCGACGACAGTTGGCGCTGAAGAAGAGTAGTCGGAGTCTTCAAGAGATGGTGTAGCACGCCACTTCGTTGTAGCAGGAGGCTTGGAGTCGAATTTGAAGCCTTCCTTGAAGCCATCGGCAGCAAGGTCATCTTCAGAGCAGAGTAGTGTGAGACTCTTCCAAGCCCGGCGACTGGCTTCATGTGCAACAAACGCATTCTTGGTGGAAAGGTTTCACACTCTGTTGAGATCAGTCATGAGGCTCCTCATTTGCCTTTTAATCCAGTCATGATGCTTGTCTTGCTTCTGATGAAGAGAAACAAGAAGCTCTCTCGGTTGATATTGCACAGAAGAGCGAATCTTGATGAGGCGCATTATCCAGGGAGCATAAATCTTGAGGCCAAATAGGTCCATGCCAGATGCAGCTAACTGTCTGATGAAGAAGTCATTGGTGTTGAATCTGATGCCATAGATGATATTGTAAAGCATTGTCTTCATAGCACCTTCAACCGTGCTCGACGAGGAGTGCCCCTTGATAGGCCATAATGTATGCCTTAGAATATGATAGATAGTGCGAGGCAAGTACTGGAGCTCATTGACAAGAAACTCCTTGGGACAATCAGCTTCAACAGGCAGTGGCTTCATCATGGTGAGCATCTGAGTCATGTTTGGCTCTGGCTTCTGAAAGATACTCTCCACAGCTCGATCATAGGCTTCACAGCCAGGTTCATAGATATCACTAGGAGCAGGCAGGTTTGTGAGCTCTAGTAGATCTTGGGCAGAAGCATCATGGCGTACATCACCTGTCATCCAGTGAAGGGTCCAAGTCTTGATATCCTTATTGAATCCAGAGATGTGGAGGGTGGCATAGAATTGCAGCAGCAGCTCTTCGTTCTAGTGCTCTTTGTCTGTCACAAATGGAAGCAGACCTACATCACGAAGACAATCAATGGCTTCATCCAGACATGGCAGATCAGTCATAGCGTCAAGGTTGAGGCGCTTGTGAGGATGAATCTTGTCTTGATTGTAGAGAACACTCATGTAATAGCTTCATTGTTGATAGCTCCAGAACCTGTCAGATGATATCCTTGGCTTGGTGTATGGGTTCTTGGAGCGGTCAAAGAAGGTGTTATCATTCCTGAAGCTATTGACACTGAAGGGGCAATCGGTGGAAGCAGCTCCTCGAAGCCTTGGTAGCCTCGGCATTGGCTTCTGAACAAGGGGCCGGTTGTCAACGTGGAATTCATATATTGGGCCAGGTCTTTCTGGTGATGCAAGACGAGGCCAGTTGACAGGCATAAGTTCTCCAGCTCAGTTGTATGCCATGACAGTATTGGCGTCAGAGGTGGCAGGAGCATCAGGAGTGGCATTCAGATCTCCTTCAGTGGCTTGGGCTTCAGACTCAGGGGCCACATTTGTATCAGGAGCAGCAGTGTCAGACAAAGGAGGCTGCTCTTGAACTTCTTCGGCTGTTGCAGCCGGTATGACTTCAGACTGTGGAGCCGCTTGCTCAGGTTGGGCTTCACCAGATTTAGTCTGTACTGGATCAGCTTGCTTGTCTTCAGTCTGAATGGTGCTTGTTGGTGGAACATCTGCTAGAATATCCTCTTGAGAAGCAGAGGCATCGTGATGCACAGCCTCCTCAGAAATGCTGGACATCCGCGGACCACGGCGAAGCCTTCGAAAGATGGGCGACGCCTTTGGAGAAGAATTGTCTTCAACCATGGCTTCAGGTGTGTCTGCCAACATAGGCTCATCAGTGGTGGCAGCTTGAGGAGGAGGAGTGTGGGGTATGACTTCATCATGATCCATTGGCGTCAGAGGGCGGCCAATGCTGATCGGTTCACTGTGCTCAGGAACGGGTGATGATACCACGTTCTCGGTGAGCTGAGGAAGGACTTCATCATCATCATTTTGCACATTGGCATCAGTACCAATGTCTTCAGCTGCGTCAGGATCAGCAGCTGGAATCTCTTCAGAAATGGGAACCTCTGTGGTAGCAGGTTCATGCACGATAACTCTTCTCTCTGTGTTTCCAGAGGCAGGGGGAGCAACAGATATCGGTGTCACGAGCAGAGGCTCTTGAGAAGCTGATGGAGCATTTTCTGCTTGTGCCTTGCGCGAAGCCTTTGAAGACTTCGTCTTCTGACGCTTTTGAGACGGAGGAGCAGCAAAGGCATCAGATTGCTTGCGCTTGCGAGCTTCGGCTTCAGCTTGCCGGGTCTTCTTCTTCTCAGAAGCAACTGATGGAGCGGATGGCTTCGAAGCAAGCATGGATGGTGGGAAGACAATCCGAGGCTCATCTTGCCTTGGGGCCTTAGCAGCTGGGGTCTCGGGCTTCTTCTTCTTTTTCTTGATCAGCTTGGGATCAATGGCAGGGCGACCAAGTGCTTTTCTCTTCAAGCCCTCATTGTGGGTTTGCACTGTCTTCTCAGTATAGTGCTTGAGACGTTCTCTGGCACCTTTGGCATCATCACGAAGCTTTTGAAATTCCTCTTTCAGCTCGGCCATCATCTTCTTATAGCCTTGAATTTCTGCGACACTGAATTTGGACAAGTGCTTCTTGAATAGACTCTTCTCATATTCAATCTTGTTTTTCTGTTCAAGCACTTTCTGGACAACTGCAAGTTCGTTGTCGATGAAGCCTTGGAACGTGACGCTGATGTCAATCGGAAGCTGCAAGTCGTCAATTGACAGAGACGGGTCGCGAAACCATTCGTCAATGAAGTTGTTGAGAATATCATGGTCGAACAGAGGGAGGTTTTTGAAGATATCAGCCTCTTCCTGCTTGTTCTTGATGAGGAGCTCAAGGGCATCATCATCAAACTCATCATCAGATAAATCAATTATGGCGTCGTCATCAGTCAACGTGGTTGTTGGTTTGGGGCCTCGCCCAGCTGGTTTCTTTGTCTTCGGGATATTCCGAGACACATCTTCAGACTACACACTGGATTCAGGAGGTGCATCTTTCACAGGCTTCACTCTGGAAGCAGATGGAGCAGCAGCAGACTTGGCACATTGCCCCTCTTTAGCTTTGGAGCCCTTTGGCTTTCTTTGTGACTTGGGGGAGGCAGGAGCAATGTCTTCAGCATGGGCTTCTCCGCGCGCATTAGCGGCAGTGGCATGAAGAGCGTTGATATGCTCAACATATGCTTGAAGACTATCCCATGGCCCAGTCAGATTGGGTTCGGCTTGACGGGAGCCATCGGGTCTTGGTTCTGCAGGACCGGGGTTAAAGGTCACACCAAACTCCTTCTTGTTGGCATCTGCTGAAGCCTTTGCAAACTGATAATTGGCTTCAAACAGATCATCGTCACGACACCATCTGATGCTAGATGGGTTGGCATCTTCGGGCATCACACCTCTTACCATGCAAGGATAGAAGTTCTGGGCAATGGCGTCAGCCTTTGTCTTTAGAATAAGCTTCCGGTACACAATATCCGCCCATGGTGGCCTGACTGCATTCTTCTCAGCATACTCTTGTGTAACAAAATGATAACGAAACCATTGCTCTGCCCAGTAGCAGCGAATCCATTGCACACGAGATTTGCGTTCACCATAGGTTTTATCAGGATCAGATTTATACTGCTCATACAGATCTGGCGGGAGGTCAAGAGCAGTGTTGGCTCGTCGTTGCCTTCCTCCCTTCTTTGCAGATTTTCCACTGGCCATTGGCTTCACAGAATTGATTGGCTTCACACTGCTGAGCTGACAGGAACTGGCTTCAGGAGAGTCAAGATGAAACTGCAAGAAGTCTGCAAATGAATTCAGACTATGAGAACCAAGTGACTCGCCCACGGACATGTACTTGTGACAGCATTAGAGATGCGAGGGAAGGAGGAGAGGTCATATGCATTCTCAGAAAATTTTGAATCCAACTCAGTTTGAAGACAATGACCTCACAGTGCGAAGACATTCACTTATAGAGAGATGTTGGTTCCAGATTTGTACGAATCCGAAGATAGGTACAAGTGAGGAATCATCACTGTGCAGTATAAGTGAAGTAACTTGGCAAGATATGAGATGCGTGAAACAGAAGATGAAGATTTGGAAGTGAAAGAAACAAGTTCTGAAGATAATCGATAAGATTTTGGATCAAATAGACGGTAAAAAGTAAGTTTTATTTACCGCGCGAAGAACAGCTCAACGAGGCAAAAGGAGGTTGAGCAGCTCAATCCCCCACGCCCTAACTTGGCAATGGAGAACAGCTACGGCGGCGGCGGAGAGAAGATGTCCGCGGCCGGCGTGAGTACGGCGTCGAAGAGGTCGCGGTAGCTAAGCGCTTCTCCTCCGGCGACGATTAAGTTAGCGGCGGCGCTAGGGTTATGCGAGGACGACGGCGTAAGGGGTGTAGAACATTAATGGAACCAGGGGCGAAGTATTTATAAGGGTTGGCCTGGTCTGGGGGATAAGACAGACATGCCCCTGGCGATACATATCAATGCGACGCGTGGCGCACATGTGCAGTTGTTGCGACCACGCCTTGACCCCACGACTAGCTGTTTTGGCGGGCGGTCGTTCCGCCTTCTGCGGATGCAGGTAAATTGGATAGAGATGAAAATCATTTTAAATTTTGTCTCAAAATCTTCGACTGACAAGGACACAGTGAAGAAAATCGATATGTGTCAAATAGAATGCATATGAAGATTGAGAGAGACTGGACGAGGTAAGCACAGAAGGGGTAAGGGTCCGATCACATTCACCTAGTTCAGAAACACAGGTTGAAGACATAGCTATAGGTGAATGTTGTTGAGGACAAACTCAATATATATATAGTATAGGCAATGAAGTCAAATAGAATGCGAGGATAAAAACCATTCGAGAAGACAAGCCAAATCAGGAAGATAATGCAATAGATGTGACGCCAAATGAAAATCTTCAAGAAAAGTTTGGTGGTGGCGTTGCCCACCGTATAGGAAGTATTAGACCCAGACACGGCGCACCATTATCGTGGCGCTCTGAAGTCAAAATCCATTTTAATATCTTCACACTCAGAGTGTATATCTTCATGAATTGAAGACATACGTTACTTCGTGTGTTGTGCACCTCAGTCGTCAATTATGCATAAGTGTTTGGATGAATGCCCTCTCACAGGACATTTGAGGATTCCAAGATATTTAGCTCACACCGTAACTTGCAAAACCTCTTCTCATCCAAAGGCTTCGTGAAGATATCTGCCAGCTGATCTTCAGTGTTGACGTGAATGATGTCAATGTCTTCTTTGAGCACATGGTCACGAAGAAAGTGGTGTCTAATCTCAATATACTTCGTCTTGGAGTGTTGGACAGGATTGTGATAAATCTTGATTGCACTCTCATTGTCACAGAATAGCGGAACCTTCTTCTTGTTGATGCCATAATCCTTGAGAGTTTGCTTCATCCAGAGAAGCTGCGTACAACATGATCGAGCAGCGATGTATTCGGCTTCAGCAGTAGAGAGTGATACACAGTTCTGCTTCTTTGAAGACCAACATACAAGTGAACGTCCAAGAAAGTGACAAGTGCCTGATGTGGATTTTCGATCTACCCTGTCTCCAGCATAATCAGAATCAGAATAGCCAACCAACTCAAACTCTGAGCCCTTTGGATACCATAATCCTAGTGTTGGGGTGTAAGCCAAATATCTAAGAATTCGCTTCACGGCGAGGTGATGCGATTCCTTTGGTGCCGCTTGAAATCGGGCACACATGCAAACACTAAGCATTATATCTGGCCTAGATGCACATAAGTACAATAAAGAACCAATCGTGGAGCGGTATACCTTTTGATTGTACTCTTTACCATTGTCGTCAGTGCTCAGATGACCATTTGTTGGCATTGGCGTCTTGTAGCCCTTGCAATCTTGCATTCCAATATTCTTCAGGCAATCTTTGAGATATTTCTCTTGTGATATGAAGATACCATTGCTTTGTTGGCGAATTTGAAGACCAAGAAAGAATTTCAGCTCTCCCATCATGGACATTTGATATTGCTCTTGCATCATATGACTGAACTCATCACTATAACGTTTGTCAGTGCAGCCGAAGATAATGTCATCCACATAGATTTGGCACACAAACAGTTCACCATCATATGATTTGGTGAAGAGAGTGGGATCAAGTGAACCAGGTTTGAAGCCTTTGCTTTTCAGGAATTCCTTGAGTGTATCATACCAGGATCGTGAAGCTTGCTTGAGGCCATGCAATGCCTTGTTGAGCCTATACACCTTGTCAGGGTACTTTGGATCTTCAAACCCAGGTGGTTGAGCAACATAGACTTCTTCTTCAATTTTCCCATTTAGAAAGGAACTCTTCACATCCATTTGATATAGAAGAATATCATGATGATTTGCATAAGCAGGAAGTATGCGGATGGCTTCAAGTCTAGCCACAGGAGCAAAGGTTTCATCGAAGTCAATTCCTTCCACTTGTGTGTATCCTTGTGCGAGTAGACGAGCTTTGTTTCTGACAACTTGACCATGTTCATCTTGCTTGTTGCGGTAGATCCATTTTGTTCCAATGATATTGTGCTTACGGGGGTCCGGACGGTTGACAAGTTCCCACACATTGTTCAGCTCAAATTGCTGAAGCTCTTCTTGCATAGCTTGAATCCATTCAGGTTCCATGAAGGCTTCAGTGACTTTGGTGGGTTCATTGATGGAGACGAAAGCGAAGTGCCCACAAAAGTTTGCTAGCTGTGTGGCTCTTGAATGAGTGAGAGGACCAGGTGCGTTGATGTTGTCGATTATCTTCTCGATCTGAACTTCATTAGCCACGCGAGGATGTACAGGGCAAAGATTGCGCTGTTGCTGAGTATTGTCTTCAGGCTCAGCATTATCTTCAGTCTGATCATTGTCTTCATGCTGGACATGAGTAAGTATCACAACCTCTTCATCTCCGAGTTCCTCAGTGGGTATTATTTCTCCAGTACCCATTTGCTTGATGGATTCACTAGGAGGGGGTTCATCTATCACAAGTGGCAGGTGCTCTCTTTGCGAGCCGTTAGTCTCATCGAACCGCACATCTACAGTTTCAACCACCTTGTAGTGAAAGAGGTTGAAGACTCTGTAGGTGTGCGAATCCTTTCCGTAACCAAGCATGAAACCCTCATGTGCTTTCGGTGCAAATTTGGAAGTGTGATGTGGATCTCATATCCAACACCTAGCACCAAATACTTTGAAAGAACTTATATTTGGCTTCTTACCAGTGATCAGTTCATAAGATGTCTTCTTGAAGAACTTGTGAAGATATACTCTGTTGATGATGTGGCATGCAGTATCAATGGCTTCGGGCCACCACTTGCGTGGTGGCTTGTATTCGTCAAGCATGGTGCGCGCCATCTCAATGAGAGTCCTGTTCTTGCGCTCCACGACGCCATTCTGCTGAGGAGTGTATGGAGCTGATAACTCGTGAGTGATGCCAAGAACGTCAAGATAGGTGTCGAGCCCAGTGTTCTTGAACTCGGTGCCATTGTCACTCCTGATGTGCTTAATCTTGACGCCATAGTTGGTCATTGCACGGTTGGCGAACCGCCTGAAGACATCCTGCACTTCAGTCTTATACAGGATTATATGCACCCATGTATATCTAGAATAATCATCAACAATCACGAAGCCATATAGGTGTGCAGATGTAGTAAGAGTGGAGTAATGAGTAGGGCTGAATAGGTCCATGTGTAGCAGCTCGAAGGGACGAGTGGTCGTCATGATTGTCTTCGAGGGGTGTTTCGCCCTAGTCATCTTCCCGGCTTCACATGCTCCACACAGGTGATCCTTCTTGAACTTGACGCCTTCGATCCCAATGATGTGCTTCTTCTTCACAAGGGTGTGCAAGTTCCTCATGCCAGCATGTCCTAGCCGTCGATGCCAAAGCCAACATTCTGAAGCTTTTGCTAGAAGACATGTGGCCAGCTATGGTCCTATGGAGAAATCTACCATGTACAAGTCACCTCTTCGATAACCTTCGAAGACTTGGGTTTTGTCAGAAGCCATTAGCACAAGACAGCGAAATTTGCCAAAGATGACAATCATATCCATGTGCCGATCCTTTGAGATTGCAACCCTACCTAGACCCAATACCTTGCTTTTCCCAGTATCAGCAAAAGTAATGTGCTTTTGAGTAGACGGACGAAGTGTAGAGTCCATGAGTAAGCTTTGGTCACCAGTCATATGGTTGGTGCAGCCACTGTCCAGGATCCATTCAGTAGCTTTTGGAAGTGAACCCTACAGTAGAGTTAGTGGGATAGGCTTCACGATGACAATTTGTGAAGATAAAGCATGTGATCACAGATACTTCATGCAAGATTAGTTTCATGAAGGATATGAAAATGTAATCATCAAGAAATTATGTTGAGTCTTTTGTTCCATAGCACTTTGGGCATTTTGACTTGTGCCCCACAAGTTTATTCAGGTCCCCAGCATTATCTTTAGAACCCAATGCTATTTGGCTGGAGACCTGACCCTGCAAGAAAGAGATCAGTTCTTCTTAACCACCCACATCTGAAGGGGTGGCTTAGAAGCAATAAGTCTAAGTGCAGCATCTGAGAATTTTGTCCTAGAAGCCCTAGCAAATAGCTTCACAGGGGGGTTAGAGTACTCAAATTAATAGGCAGAGAATTTTTTTGATTTGTGAACATAATGGTATGAGGAACGTCTCTCATATTCATGAGTCTAATCATTGTAAACGTGCAAAACATTGGCGTTAGGGCGATCATACAAAGACCTTTGTCTATATGAAGACTTTGGTCCATATGAAGCTTTTGCTCTGGGGTTTGTCTTCTTCCCTGGTGGTGTCATGATGACATTCACGGGAAGTTTTTCCAGAAAACTTTTGGGAACCCAGATCTTCTTCATAGGGGAACCATTCCTGCAGTTAGTTCCAATAAACCTGGCAAACACTTCACCATTCTGGTTTTTGAACAGTTTATAGTTTGAGTCAAATGACTCATCAATGATGATAGGGTTAGCACATTTATAACCAGATAAGGTGGATGGATCCACTGATGGCCCTAGTGCAGCAACCCAGGTAGTTTTGGGTACTGCTCAGGCTTCCAGTAAGACCCATCAACATTGATTCTCCTTTCGAAGCCAATACCCTCTTTCCTAGGGTTTCTGTTCAGGATCTATTTCTTGAGGACATCACAAAGAGTCTGATGCCCTTTGAGACTCTTAAACATCCCTGTCTCAAGCAATGTCTTCAACCTAACATTCTCATCAGTAATAGCAATGGCTTCCTCAGATGAGGGGTTAGTTGCCACAACAGTAGTTGAAGATATTGTAGTTTCAGAAATAGTAGAGCATTCAGCAGAAGAATTGGCGTTATCACGCTCAAGGCATTTCAAGCAAGGTGGCACAAATTCATCCTGAGCGGTACTGATCTGTTGAGCGAGTAGTGAATCGTTTTTAGTCCGAAGATCATCATGAGACGCTCTCAGCTTCTCAAGCTCTTGCTTCCTTTGAAGATATTCATAGGAGAGCTTCTCGTGATCATATGAGAGGGTATCATGACGACTTAGGAGCTCTTCATACTTAACTTGAAGATTTTTTATGTCTCAATTAAGGATTGACTTCGATTCATTTCCTCGTCCAACAGACCATCGCTTTTGTCTAGCAGTTTTTGAATCTTTTCCATAGCAGTTTGTTGCTCAGTTGCAATTTAAGCAAGTGTCTTATAGCTAGGTTTGGATTCACATTCAGAGTCATCTTCACTTGAGGTTTCAAAGTAGGCAGCGCGTGAAGTTACCTTAGCGCCTCTTGCCATGAGACAGACAGCAGATGAAGTGGAGGTATAGTCAGGTTCCCGGGATCTGAGGGAATTTGCAAATTCCACAAGCCAGGGATCATCACGTCTGTATCCCCCTTCATAGACATCGGAGATCCTGTCCCAGATGAGCTTTGCATTGCTCATATGGGAGATGCGAGTGAACTCATCCTTGGTCAGGCGAGAACAGATGATGTATTTGGCCCGAGCATCGAGTTGAGTGTATCTGCGAATTTCATCAGCAGTTGCCTTCTTGCAGAGATCAGTCAATCCCAGTTCAGTGACTGTCCATAGTTCACTGCCCATGGCCAGGAGACGCTTTCGCATCATGACCTTCCAGTACATATAGTTTGTGCCATCGAAGACGGGGCACGCAACGAAAACCTTGATTATCCCTGCAGTCGACATAGCTAAAACTCCAGGTGGTTAAACCGATTCACACAGAACAAAGGAGCACCTTGCTCTGATACCAATTGAAAGTGCTAGTTATCGACTAGAGGGGGGTGAATAGGCGATTTTTATGAAAGGCTTCGAAAATAGGCAATGTCTTCTAAGAAAGCGGAAGCAGGATGAGAACTAGCAAAGCCTATCAATACAATGAACAGATATGACAAGCATAGACATCATACATACAAGCATGCATTGAACATAAACACAAGAAGCATGAAGATAAATGAGTAAACAGATGAATGGCTTCAGGGAATATCTTCAAACACAAGCAAGCATGCAAAGGCTTCACAGTTCGAAACAGTAAGTAAGGAAGAGTAAGTATAGAACCAGGAGCACGGGGAAGACAATGATTTGTTTGACCAGTTCCAACTGCTGTGACAGTTGTACGTCTGGTTAGGGAGGCTGAGATTGAACACAGAAGACCGTGTCTTCACCTTATTCCCCTTGAGCTAAGGTCACTTAGACCTCGCCCAATCACTCTGGTAAGTCTTCAAGGTAGACTTCCAAACCTTCACAGACTTCGTTCACCGGCAATCCACAATGACTCTTGGATGCTCAGAATGCGACGCCTAACCGACTGGAAGATCACAGTCTTCAAGTGTAATAAGTCTTCAGTTCACTTAGAACAGAATGTCTTCAGTGATGCTCAATCACTTTGGGCTCTGGGTGTTTTGGGTTTTGACCTCGCAAGGTTTCTCTCTCAAAGGCTTCGAGGTGGGTTGCTCTCAAACGACAAAAGCCGTGCACTAACTCGGAGCAGCCACCGATTTATGGTGGAGGGGGGTGGCTATTTATAGCCAGGGGGCAACCCGATGTGATATGTCCGAAATGACCCTTGGTCATTTAGGAACTGACACGTGTCCAACGGTCGGAATTTAAACCCACGCGGCAACTTTACTTGGGCTACAAGCAAAGCTGACTCAACCAACTCTGGAAGAGATTTTCTCTCATTTGTCTTTGCTTGAAGACATAAGATTTTAGGTTGAGCATCACATCAGTTTCTGACTTCGTTTACCTCGACCCCACTTGACAGTTCGGTGGTTCCTATGACTCAAGAAATAAGAAAATGAAACTATGAAAAGACTATGTCTTCAAGCTTCATTGTCTTCGATGAATGTCTTCGTGAACCAATATCTTCAGCACGAATGTCTTCGTGAATCACCATTGTCTTCCATGTCTTCATACATTTTTAGGGGTTATCTTCGATGGGTAAACCGATTCAATAGGGACTTCTACCTGTGTTCTCCTGTGAATCTCACAAACACATTAGTCCCACAACCAAGTTTGTCTTCAATACTCCAAAACCAACAAGGGGTGGCACTAGATGCACTTACATATCTTTTCCGTGACCAAATCATGCCTAGCAACAAAAGGTCTTGACATGAAACAATGCGATGCACCAGAATCGAAAAGAACTTTAGCCGGAATGGAGTTAACCAAGAGATTACCCATGATCACTTCAGAAGACTCCTCTGCTTGAGCTGAATTTACCATGTTCACTCTTGCAGTCCTGGGATTATGTTTGACAATAGCATTGCTTGGAGGCTTGCCAGGAGGAGGAGGTGGAAGGCGCTTCTGGGAGGTCTTGCTGGACTTGTGTTACCATTGTCGAAATGTCTTGTGCACCGGGATTCCGAGGATACTTCGGGCTATCTCGAGGTTGAGGTATTTCCACCGCAGCTTGTGTTGGTTTGTGATGGACCAGGTTGGAACACCCCTGCAGGGTTAAATCTTACGCGAAGCCGTGCCCGCGGTTATGTGGCGACTTGGATATTTATAACCTCCGGTTGTAGAGAACTTGACACTAAATTCTAATTAAAATACACCAACCGCGTGCGTAACCATGATCGTTTCTTTTCGAGGGAGTTCGGGAAGACAAGACGGTGGGGTTATGTTTGACTCGTAAGTAGGTGTTCAGGATCACTTCTTGATCATTATTAGTTTGCGACCGTTATGCGTAGATTACTCTTCTTATTCTTGTACTCGTAAGTTAGCCACCATACAATTCTTAGTGCTTGCTGCAACCTCACCACTTTACCCCTTCCATACCCATTAAGCTTTGATAGTCTTGTTACCCATGGTTATGGGATTGCTGAGTCCTCGTGGCTCACAGATTACTACAACAACAGATGCAGGTACATGTAATGCGATGATCTGACGCGAGAGCAAAGTGTGTTTGCTTTTGGAGTTCTTCTTCTTCGTCGATCTTGGGATATGTTCCGGGTCGGCAGCCTGGGCTAGCAAGGTGGATGTCGTTCGTGTTTTTCATTTGTGTTTCATCCGTAGTCGGATTCTGCTCTTCTGTATGGTGTTTGCTATGTATTGATGTATTCCTGTGATGACTGTATGTAATTGTATGTATCCCCATCCATTATGTACATGGTACGATGTAATGATATCCACCTTGCAAGCGTCTTCGATATGCGCTTCTATCCCTGGTGGGGCCTCCGAGTCCCTCGAGGATAGGATCGCATATTGGGCGTTACAGGATTGTTATATGATTCAATTATGTTAGCACTGGTGAGAGATTGCACTAGTGAAAGTATGAACCCTAGGCCTTGTTTCCAAGCATTGCAATACCATTTGTGCTCACTTTTGTTACTTGCTACCTTGCTGTTTTTATAATTTCAGATTACAAAAACCTATATCTACTATCCATAATACACTTGTATCACCATCTCTTCGCCGAACTAGTGCACCTATATAATTTACCATTGTATTGGGTGTGTTGGGGACACAAGAGATTTCTTGTATTTGATTGGAGGGTTGTTTGAGAGAGACCATCTTCATCCTACACCTCCCACGGATTGAGAAACCTTAGGTCATCCACTTGAGGGAAATTTGCTACTGCCCTACAAAACTCTGCACTTGGAGGCCCAACAACGTCTATAAGAATAAAAGTTGCGTAGTAGACATCAAGCTCTTTTCTGGCGCCGTTGCCGGGGAGACATCACCAAAACCTATCAAGTACCTTCGCATAAACTATCATCTACTTGCTCTTATTTTCATTTGCCTTTTTATTTGCATTGGCCTCTCGTTTTCATCTCCCCCACTTCTAAAACAATTTTACAAAAACAAAAAAATATTTTCGTTTGCTTGTTTGCTAGTTTACTTGCTTTGTCATTATGTCTCTGCAGGAATTTCGCGATAGTTTCTACAACAAAAGGTTGTCTGAGATCGAAAATGCCACTAAGAGTTTTATGTCTTCCCAATATGAGCATAATAAATTCTTTTTCGAGGAGCTTAAGGAACATTCTATCTTATTAGATACCATTAATAAACAACTCGAAGATGTCAATCTAGAAGTATCCAATCTTTAGTCGCAACTTGCTCGTACTGAAAAATTGTTAGGGAACATTTCGGATAAACAAACCACGCTAGTAAATAAGATGGCTGCTAAACCCGAGTCATATTTGAGTAATGATGAAGATATTAAAATGACTGGTGTCTCACCTATTGAATCTTTATTTAGCTTTCCATTGGTCTGGTGTTCACACAGAGAAATATCACCATGAAATGGACAAAGTCATCCATAAATTGTATTCTTTTCATATCAAATCCTTTATTACATCATTAATCATTTCTCAAAACTCCAATCAAAAGTACTTTATTACAAATGCTGCCATCCATGTTGATATGGTCAAGCATTACTTCCAACTTTATTTATGGGTCCTCCTTGAGGATTATTTAGTCCCACTGGAATTGAGCGAGGTGCTCCTTGAAATCATCCACCTTTTGTTTCATCATGGTGGCCATGAGCTTCATCTCCATCATCTCTGCATGTACCTCTCTCAGGTATTCCTGAGTGTGACGGAGCCTTGCTTCCAGTATTTCTCCAATCTGACATATGGCTTCCATGGCAGCTTCACGAACAGAGTCGAAGAAAGTTGCTCGGGGTACACGTGAGATGTAAAAATATTGACCCATCGTCTTCGGGCAAACTCCTTTCAACCGGTGGAGGTGTACTTCCACGTACCAAAGTTCCACTCCATTTTCCATGAAAGGATAGCCTTTGTAAACTGCATCTCCTTTAAGGTGAATATGCTTCATCATGTCCTTCAGGATCTTTGGGTAATCATGATCACTAGTCAGGGTCATGATGGTTTCTGGGCCCTTGAGGAAAGACTCATAAAGGGTTGTCATCTTCAGTTGTAAGATAGAAGGGGTATTCAGAATAATGTATGCATCTCCTAGGGTAAGCATTCATATCATCCAAACAAAGCTTCAAATTCAATTCCCAACATCTTACAGGGTATTGTCATCCTTAAAACAAAATGTACTGGGTTATCCATTGACCATATTCTATTGTATCCTTGTACTTTATCAAATCCCAGTTTATGCATCAACAACTCATTTTCATCCATGTTTACTCACATAATCAGTTCCAAGATAAATGTTAACAACATAACAACTTCATAAAGCCTTTCAGCATATGACATATCAACTTTATTGATTCATGAATTATTACAATCTCCGAGACTTCCATTACATAACTCAACTCATCATACTTATGAAAATAGAATTGCTTCCTACTACACTTATTACCAATATCAAAATCTCAACTACTTAGCTCCAGCTTTCTTCTGATCTGGGCATTTATTTGCATAATGTCCAGCTTCCCTGCAGCGAAAACAGATGACTTCTGACAAGTCTCGGGGCTTCTTTGTGATTATGTAGGCTCCATGGATTTTTAGCTTCTTTTCTGGACATTCATGGAAGTAGTGCCCTGAATTCTTGCACTTGAAACATGTGATATGACTCAGGTCTTTCTCGGTAGAAATTGGGTTGTTCTGGGGAGGTCTTTGTTTCCTCTTCGTGGACTTCTTCATACTAATCAGATCCTCTATTTCCTGTGGGTCATACTCCACTTCTGCTGTCGGGAACTCACCAAGATACTCATTTCCCTTCTTCGTGCAATAATGAGAGATGTGTCCTTCTTCTCCACATGCATAGCACGACTTGGTGCAAACTTTGATTGGGTTTTCTCCATTTGTGTTCTTCACAGCATCCTTCACCACAGGTACTTCCATACCTTCTTGGAGGGCTTCTTTCGATCCTTCCTTCTGCTTCTGGACAGTTTGTTGCACCATGGGGCAAATGTGACACTTAGCCGGGTAGTGGTCAGTTCCTTCACATAAGAAACATGTAACCTGCCAAGTGGGGCATTCTTCACTTGGGTGGTTTTCCTCACAACGAGGGCATCCATCCTTGTGTTCTTCTTGGGTGTGTCCTATTTCTCCGCAAATCTTGCATGCACGTTTCTTCATCTTACTATCATAAGGTTTCCAGATGAGACGGGATCTTAACAAAGTCTCCTTGAATTTTTCCCATGTTTTTTGCTCCATTACTTCCTTGTATGGCTTGATGCATTTTCCACCAGGTTGCAGCACTTTCTATAAAGTACTGAAGAGCGTATTGAACCTCATACTTCCTTGTAATCAATTTTTTCCTGAAGTGATCCTCCATGTTTTGAATCCATAGTTCTGCCTCCGGCTGAGTCATTGGTCCAGAGAATACAAGTCCATCTTCATTCATCATCTATTGGGTCCAAGGGTTTTGGGATGAGCTAAGAGAGATGGAGAGAGATACACCCAATACAAACAACATAGTTTTGAAAATAGGTTTTATTTTGTGGCTGTCGGAAAAATACAAACAATGACAGCTCACAAATGATCGCATCTAACGTAAGTATATAACAGGGGTTTGGTCTTCTAAAAAGGTCTTATAAATTTTGGAATTCTTCAGGGTCTTCAATTTCTTCGAGTCTTCGGAGTCTTCAACCGTTGTAGCTTCAATCCTTGTACTCTGAGGTGGTCCTAAGTTGCTCCTCCGTGTGATCAAAAGAGAAAGCGGTATATTCTAACTACTTGAGGTAAAACTCAGAAAAGGGTGAGAAGTAGAGGATCTTTTTGAAGAGAAAATTTTTGAGGTATCCTGTCCTAGGGCTTTCCAGTTTCTAGCGTCAAGTCCTACAGTCAACATGTGCTCTGATACCATATCGGTAGCAACCCGACCTCAAACGGTCAAGCCTCTGTGTATCTGTGCCATCCCTGGATCAGTATGCTGGCACACACAGTACATCAATGTATATATCAAAGTGCAATCACATGTACAAGTAACGTAGAACTGTTATATACCTCATATGTCTCAGCGGAAACAGTCAAACGGGTGTGGAGTCCCATCAATGCCAACGGCAAGTTGAGTGTAGACCGTAACCCTATACCATAACTCTTTCTCGTCGTAGAAATATCTGCAACATGAAATGTTCCAGCCGTGTAGGTCAGTACATTGAATGTACCGGCAAGATCACAATAAGAAAAACAGATGATGAAACTATTCTATATGCAATATGGCTTTGTGGCTCTGTGTCTGAGTTTTTGCATAAAAGCTGGTTTTATTTTCCCTACATCAAAGGAATAACAGGAGTCTTTACTACAGAGTTATCTATTATGACATGGTTCCGCCAACCGTTGTCGCATAGCCCAGAACAATTCTATGTTGCCCACAATTAATTATCAGTCCAGTGTTGAGAGTTTCGAGATAGATCCAAGTCCAGAGGCTCAAATTGTCCGTAACCGGGGACACGGCTAATCGATTAGGTTTTAACTCTGCAGAGTGTTGTGCACTTTACCCACAAGATTCGATCCCTCTTTTTTATGTTCTCGCACTTCAGGGTGTTTGAGAATAAGACGACCGAAACATGGTCTTCCGAAGAGTTCCTCTGACCACTCTCCGGTGCTCATCCAATCCTACCGTAGTTATACATCTGCTAGCACCGTCCCAGCCAAAGTCATAACTAAGGTCAACCAAGCCAGAGACCATAATGACTTGCGGTTCCACAGGTAAGCTTCCGGGCATGAAGTATTCTTCCGTCTCTTTGAGTCTGGGTGAAGCTTTCCGCAAGATGTCATGGCGCTTCTCCATGCATCCCGGCCATCCACTAGTTGCTCCAGGGTACCCATCAAATCCATCCTTCACCCAGTAGTGTGTATTGAAATCTTGTCTCGAGTCTCGAAATCTTGAGGTCTTGTAGATGCAGGCCTTGAAGGATACCGGTCTTGAACTTGCCATCATGAAGTTGTCGTCATTGACGTAGAGTCATCCATTCTCACACCACTCTTGAGCACTCATACCAACCCCATCTACTATAGCGTAGCTTTAAAACTAAACAACGTCTCAGGCTTGGTAACAGGGAGATGGGTTCCTACCTCATGCATTCTACTGAACTACAAGAATTCAATATCACTACTGGAGGAATTGTTGGAATGGTGACACTAAATGCATTAAAAACATAGGCATGATAAAATGGTCAAAGTGAACTTGCCTGGTATTACTTGATGAAGATTATAACGCTCTCAGAAAAAGACTTGGTAGAACTATTCGTCACTCCGTTGAAAATATATATTAAACTTCTAGCACTCAAAATTCTAGCACTCAAAATTAACAGTTCATCAAATAAAACCAATAAAAAAATCAATAAGAAAAACCAAACAAAATTCCAAAGAAAAACTTCAAAGAAAACTAATAGTAAAAACTATAAAGAACCTACTAGGAAAACCTTTTGACTTAACTACAAAAATAGTTTTGTTCTAAGTGAAACTCAACAACAAAGAAAATACTAAACTAATAATTTAACAAAAAAGAAAGGATAAAACAACTAATTTAACAGAAAGTATTTTTCATAAACTTTTAGTAGCAAAAAGAAACAATTAAAAAGCTTTTATAAAACTCTATTAATGACCTATGCAAGTTTTACTACAAAACTAAAGAAACGAAATTAATAACTTTATTTTAACTACAAATAAAAGTGACTACTGTTCCTAACAGAAACAAAATAAAACTTGTCAAAAGTTGCAAAAATAAATAGTTAAAAACAAATAAAAAACTAAAGAATTAAGGATAAAACAAAACAATAAGTAAAACGGTACTGTTTTGCTAAAACCCTAATTTAAAATAATCTAAAAATAAAGCACTAAATACTACTAGATAGGCAAAGGTCCTAGTGACCAGGAGAAAAAAGAATCAACTTAAAATAAGTTTTTAAACTCAAGATATTGCCAATCTAGTGATTTGAGAAAATTTCATCAAATTCAAATTGAAAAAGTTCAAATATGAAAACTAATGGCACAAAAAGAAACTACATAAAATTTGTGATGCAGAGCAATTGGAATCACTCAAAAACATTAAAAATCTTAAAAAATATTAAAGATCTAAGATCAGAACTAATTCTGAAAATAAAACAGATCTAAAAAAAAGCCTACGGTTCGGCTAGCGGCCACGTGGCAGCGCGCGGTTGGGTGAGGTGGTGTGCGCTGTGGATAAAAGCGGCGGGTGGCCGAGACTTAGAGGATTCGGTGGCAGCGGCTATAATAAATAAAAATAGATTTTCCCTGGCGACGTGGCGCATAGCGATTGGCTACAAAGCGTCCGTTGCAAGGCCTAACTGGCGAACGCCCGCTATTTAAAGGATACCGCTTCACAAAATAAAAAAAAACTAGACATCTAATCTGGGCCGTAGACTGGGATCGGACGGTGGAGGGCGGCGGCGGCTTACAAAGAGAGGGTCGACGGCAAGGCGGCTCGGGCGTCGGCGGTGACGGCGCTCCGGTGGTCGACGGCGGTGGCGGAGGCCTCTGGCGGATGCGGCTCGGCGACGGGCCCCGATGGTGGTGGAGATGGAGGTCGGGGCCGTCGGAGGCGAGTGGGGCATCGTCGGGGAAGCTTCGGTGGTCAGCGCGCTCCGGCGAGAGCGTGCGGGTTCGGGGTGGAGATTCAGGTGCGATCTGGACGACAAGAACATGTCACAGAGGTTCACAACGTCGAGGGAAAAACAACGGACGGAGGGAGGGCTCGAGAGAGGGCTCACCGACGGCGTATTGCTCCGGCGGAAAACTTCGGTCGGCGGAGATCCGACGCGAGCTAGGGCTTGGCCAAGGTAGTTTTGACGAGGGGTTTTCGGGGGGGGGGGGGGGGGGTCGAGAGAGGAGGGTGCGGAGTTTATATAGGGCAACATCTAGGAGTAGGGGGCGAATAGGAGACGCGATCCCGAGAGATCCGGGATACGGCGATGGCCCGGGCGCGCTCCGGCGCGGCATGGCGTGCGGAAGGGGAAAAAGAAGGCGCGGGGCCCACCTGTCGGCGACATGGAGAGGCGAGCGAGAGAGGGATGCGGTGCGGGCGGCCGACGCGAAGGGTCTTCGCGAGGGGGGAAGCGAGCGTCTAGGCCGGTTCGGCCAGTGGGCTGGCTCGCTGGCACCTGGCGTTGGCGCTGGGCTTGGTGGGCCGGGGTTTTCGCCCAATTAAATAAAAGGATTTTTTTTAAACAGCGAAGAACAAAAATAAAAATACATTTTATATTGGCATAATATATAACAAAAATTTCAGAATAAAATATCCTAAAACATGAACATATTTTCATCACCAAATAAAATACTTTAAAAAAATCATTTTCGCAATAACTCCAAAATGAAATAGAACTTGAATTTAAATTAAATGGCAAATAGTTTCTGTTTTCAAATTTGAATCTAAAACCAAACATTGTCTCTGATTTTTTGGAGTGTCATTTTCCTCCTCTCATCTTATTTGTTTATCACAAGATTTTGAAAAGATTCAAACTTAAAATTAAATAGGGATTCAAATGGAAAATTTTGGGAAAGTCCTTTTATTCCCTCTCATTTAATATTTTCAAAAAGGTTTCAAATTCCACTCAATTTCACACAATCAATCACACAACAATCAAACAAACAATCATAATAATTTATTTAATATAACATTCCAAAATTTAGAATTTTGGGATGTTACATTAGCAATATAAAACTTGATGAAAAGGGACTGGAGATGAGTCAACTTTAGCTAGAAGGCGTCCCAATTATTTGGAGGGTGATGATCTTATTGATTAAAATGATAAAAGTGGGTTTGGAGAGGCCAAAACTTTAAATAGTGATGTGCCCACTACTTTGGATTACAAGGACTTTAATTATGATAATTGCTCTTTAGTTGAATGCATTTCCTTGTTGCAATCGATGATTAATTCACCTAATGCCTATAAAACAAAATAAAGCTTTTACTAAACATATTGTAGAAGCCATGATAAAAGCTCATGAAGAAAAGCTTGAGTTGGAGATTTCAATACCTAGAAAATTACATGATGAATGGGAACCTACTATTAAAGTTAAAATTAAAGATTATGAATGTAATGCTTTGTGTGATCTAGGTGCTAGCGTCTCTACTATACCAAAATCTTTATGTGACGTGCTAGATCTCACCGATATGGATGCTTGTTCCCTTAATTTACATCTAGCGGATTCCACTATTAAGAAACCATTGGGTATAATATATGATGTGCTTATTCTTGCAAATAGGAATTATGTACCTGTGGATTTTATTGTGCTTGATATTGAAAGCAATCCGTCTTGTCCTATAATACTTGGTAGGCCCTTCCTACGAACTATAGGTGCTATTATTGATATGAAAGAAGGCAATATTGTTGGGAACGTTGCATGGGAAACAAAAATTTTCCTACGCACACGCAAGATCTATCCATGGTGATGAGCATCTACGAGAGGGAGAGTGAATCTACATACCCTTGTAGATCGCTAAGCGGAAGCGTTAAGAAACGCGGTTGATGTAGTCGAACGTCTTCGCGATCCAAATCGCAAGTCGTCCCTCGATCCGAACACGATCTAGCGCCGAACGGACGGCACCTCCGCGTTCAACACACGTACGGCTTGATGACGCCTTCACCTCCTCGATCCAGCGAGCGATGGTGAAGTAGTAGATGAGTTCCGGCAGCATGACGGCGTGGTGATGGTGGTGAGGAACAATCTCTGCAGGGCTTCGCCAAGCACTACGGAGATTATGACGGGACGAACTAGAGGGTTAGGGTTGCCGGCACACGGCTTGGGAAATCTTGATCTATCTATCCCGTGTGCTAGCCCTGCCCCTCTATTTATATGTTGAGCCCTGGGGTCTAAACTTGGAGAGAAAGCCTCCACAAGGTCGGTTTTGCCCGTACAAGGTCGGTTTGGCCCGCACGGAAAGAGTCCCACTCGGATTCCAGCAGTACCGCGTACAAGCGGTAGTACCGCTCACGAGCGGTAGTACCGCTTGAGCGGTAGTACCGCTTCACACAAGCGGTAGTACCGCTTACGCGGTAGTACTGCTTAAGGCAGCAGCAAATCTTCCTTTTGCACTTTCCAATACCTCGTTGGCTTTACCCCTTTGGCCCATATAAAGTATTGCTGCACCCGAACACTTCGGTAAACATCCGGAACCCCTTCCGGTGAATTCCGGAACCCTTCCGGAGATCAAAACACTATTATCACATATATCAATCTTTACCCCCGGACTCTTCCGGAGATCCTCGTCATGTCCGGGATCTTATCCGGGACTCCGAACAACCTTCGGTCCCCAACACAATAACTCAACTATACTAATCGTCACCAAACGTTAAGTGTGTAGACCCTGCGGGTTCGAGAACTATGTAGACATGACCGAGACACCTCTACGGTCAATAACCAATAGCGGGACCTGGATGCCCATATTGGTTCCTACATATTCTACGAAGATCTATATCGGTCGAACCTCTATGTCAAGGATTCAGTTAATCCCGTATGCTGTTCCCTTTGTTCTTCGGTATGTTACTTGCCCGAGATTCGATCGTCGGTATCTCTATACCTAGTTCAATCTCGTTATCGGCAAGTCTCTTTACTCGTTCTGTAATACAAGATCTCGTGGCTAACACTTTAGTCACATTGCTTGCAAGGCTCATTGTGATGTTGTATTACCGAGTGGGCCCTGAGATACCTCTCCGTCATACGGAGTAACAAATCCCAGTCTTGATCCATGCCAACCCAACAGACACCCTCGGAGATACCTGTAGAGCATCTTTATAGTCACCCAGTTACGTTGCGATGTTTGATACACACAAGGTATTCCTCCGGTGTTAGTGAGTTGCAAGATCTCATGGTCATAGGAACAGATACTTGACATGCAGAAAACAATAGCAATAAACTGACACGATCATATGCTATGTTCGTAGTTTGGGTCTTGTCCATCACATCATTCTCCTAATGATGTGATCCCGTTATCAAATGACATCTCATGTCCATGGCTAGGAAACCTTCACCATCTTCTGATCAACGAGCTAGTTAACTAGAGGCTTACTAGGGACACAGTGTAGTCTATGTACCCACACATGTATTTGAGTTTCCAATCAATACAATTATAGCATGGATAATAAACGATTATCATGAACAAGGAAATATCATAATAACCAATTTATTATTGCCTCTAGGGCATATTTCCAACAAATATAAGATTTCAATTTCCATTAAAGAAAGGGATGGAACACTTCCCTATAAAGAGAATTAAGCCACCATATGAATCTATTATGAGGTCCACCTATGGAATTAATTTGAAGGATGACAACACTTGAAACTATGCATTATGCCTAGCTAGGGGCATAAAACAATAGCACTTGTTGGGAGGCAACCCAATATGTATCTTAAATTTTTGCTTTTTATTTCTGTTTTGTGAGTTTACATAATTATATCTTCTGTTATGATTGTGTATTTTATATTTTAATTAGTGTTTGTGCCAAGCAATGCCTTTAGGATGATTTGGATGATAGTATGATTGATGCTGTTTGAAAACAGAAAGTTTTGAGTCCAGTGCAGAATTTTTCTGATATTACTGGAGCGTGATAAAATTCTTAATTTCTTACACAGTGTTGGTATATGAATTTCCTACGTTTTCCTAATTTTTCAGAATTTTTGGGGTTACAGAAGTATAACTTTTATTCAGATCTTTACACACTGTTCTGTTTTAGACAGATTCTGTTTTTGTTGCATAGTTTGCTTATTTTGATGAATCTATGGATTGTATCAGGGGGTATAAGCCATGGGGAATTTGGAGTACAGTAGCATTATGCCAATATTAAATATGAATCAATTTGCAACAGTACTTAAAGTTTAAGATTTGTTTGTTATACTAACGGATCTCACGAGGTTTCTGTTAAGTTTTGTGTGCTGAAGTTTTCAAGTTTTGGGTGTGACCACGATGGATGAAGGAATAAGAAGCGGCAAGAGCCTAAGCTTGGGGATGCCCAAGGCACCCCAAGGTAATAATCAAGGAAGACTCAAGCGTCTAAGCTTGGGGATGCCCCGGATGGCATCCCCTCTTTCGTCTACAATCTATCGGTATATCACTTGGAGCTATATTTTTATTCATCACATGATATGTGTTTTACTTGGAGTGTCTTGTGCTATAGTTTGCTTTCTTTTGTTTGCTTTTTAGTTTGCCACAATCATCTTTGCTGAACACACCTTTTTGAGAGGGACACACATTATTCGTGATTTGTTAGAATACTCTATGTGCTTCACTTATATCTTTTGAGCTAGACAGTTGCTCTAGTGCTTCACTTATATCTTTTAGAGAACGGTGGTGGTTATATTTTAAATAAATAGTTGCACTCTCATTCTTCACTTATATCTTTTTGAGAGTCTAATAATTAGCAATGGTAATATGCACGGGTTATGAATTTCGTCCTAATATGATAGGTATTCAACAGGGATATAATAAAAACTTTCATGTAGATCACTGACTATGATTAGTTTGATTCCTTGCAATAGTTTTGCGATATTAAGATGGTAATATGTGGGAGGTGCTAGTAGATAATTGTGGTTTAGTAAGAATATTGGTGTTAAGGTTTGTGATTCCCGAAGCATGCACGTATGGTCTGTCGTTATGCTAAGAAGTTGGATCATGATTTATTATTGATTGTCTACCTTAAGAGTGGATGTCGGGGACGAACGATGGTCTTTTCCTACCAATCTATTCCCCTAGGGGCATGCGTAGTAGTACTTTGCTTCAAGGACTAATAAACATTCGCAATAAGTATATGAGTTCTTTATGACTAATGTGAGTCCATGGATTATACACACTCTCACCTTTCCGCAATTTGCTAGCCTCTTCGGTACCGTGCATTGCCCTTTCTCACCTCGAGAGTTGGTGCAAACTTCTCCGGTGCATCCAAACCCCATGATATGATACGCTCTATCACACATAAGCCTCCTTATATCTTCCTCAAAACAGCCACCATACCTACCTATTATGGCTTTTCCATAGCCATTCCGAGATATATTGCCATGCAACTTCCACCATTTTTCTTTTTTTATGACACACATCATCATTGTCATATTGCTTTGCATGATCATTTAGCTGACATAGTATTTGTGGCTCAGCCACCGTTCATCATTTTCATACATGTTACACTAGTATCATTGCACATCCTGGTACACTGCCAGAGGCATTCATATAGAGTCATATTTGTTCTAGTATCGAGTTGTAATTTTTGAGTTGTAAGTAAATAGAAATGTGATGATCATCATTATTAGAGCATTGTCCCAGTGAGGTTTAGAAAAAAAAAGGCGAAAAAGAGCCCAGCGAAAAAAAAATGAGAGAAAAATAGAGAAGGGGCAGTGTTACTATCTTTTTCCATACTTGTGCTTCAAAGTAGCACCATGTTTTTCATATAGAGAGTCTCCTATGTTGTCACTTTCATATACTAGTGGGAATTTTTCATTATAGAACTTGGCTTGTATATTTCGATGATGGGCTTCCTCAAATGCCCGAGGTCTTCATGAGCAAGCAAGTTGGATGCACACCCACTTAGTTTTTATTTTGAGCTTTCATACACTTATAGCTCTTAGTGCATCCGTTGCATGGCAGTCCCTACTCCTCGCATTTACATCAATTGATGGGCATCTCCATAGCCCATTGATTATCCGTGTCGATGTGAGACTATCTTCTTCTTTTTGACATCCCCTTACTAATCTCTATCATCATTCTATTCCACCCATAGTGCTACATCCATGGCTTGCGCTCATGTATTGCGTGGGGGTTGAAAAAGCTGAAGCCCGTTAAAAAGTATGAACCAATTGCTCGGCTTGTCATCGAGGTCGTGCATGATAAATACTTTATGTTAAGAAGATGGAGCATGACAGGATTATATGATTTTGTAGGGATAACTTTCTTTAGCATTTTTATTTTGAAAGACATGATTGTTTATTAGTATGCCTGAGTATTGATGTCTTCATATCAAATTATAGACTATTGCTTTGAATCATTCAGATCTTAATATTCATACCGTAAAAGAGAATTACATGATGAAACATGTTACACAGCATTCCACATCAAAAATTCTGTTTTTATCATTTACCTACTCGAGGACGCAGGAATTAAGCTTGGGGATGCTTGATATGTCTCCAACGTATCTATAATTTTTGATTGTTCCATGCTATTATAGTATCAATCTTGGATGTTTTATATGCCATTATATATTATTTTTTGGGACTACCTATTAACCTAGTGCCCAGTGCCAGTTGCTGTTTTCTCCTTGTTTTAGGTTTTTCAGGAAATCAATACCAAACGAAGTCCAAATGCCACGAAACTTTTTGACGATTTTTTTCTGGACAAAAGAGACCCTGGACTTCAGGAGAAGGCCAGAAGCCTCGCGAGGAGGTGACAAGGCAACAGGGTGCGGCCCCTGGGGGGCGCACCCTGATGCCTTGTGGGCCCCTCCTGGCTCCGTTTGCCTAATTCCACTTCTATAAATTCTCAAATATTGGGAAACCAACAGAGAGCCACCTCGAATAACTTTTCCGCCGCCGCAAGCCTTTGTTCTTCCGCGATCCCATCTGGAGGCCTTTTTCGGTACTCTGCCGGAGGGGGAATTGATCACAGAGGGCTTCTACATCAATCTTGCTGCCCTTTTGATGATGTGTGAGTAGTTTACCACAGACCTACGGGTCCATAGCTAGTAGCTAGATGGCTTCTTCTCTCTCTTTGATCTTCAATACCATGTTCTCCTCGATGTTCATGGAGTTCTATCCGATGTAATCTTCTTTTGCGGTGTGTTTGTTGGGATCCGATTAATTGTGGGTTTATGATCAGATTATTCATGAGAAATATTTGAGTCTTTTCTGAACTTATTTATGCATGATTATTATAGCTTTGTATTTCTCTCCGATCTATCCGTTTGGTTTGGCCAACTAGATTGATTTATCTTGCAATGGGAGAGGTGCTTTGTGATGGGTTCAATCTTGCGGTGTTCTATATCCCAGTGACAGAAAGGGACAAGACACGTATTTGTATTGTTGCCATTAAGGATAAAAAGATGGGGTTTAATCATATTGCTTGAGTTTACTTTGTCTACATCATGTCATCTTGCTTAAGGCGTTACTCTATTTTCATTAACTTAATACCCTAGATGCATGCTGGATAGCGGTCGATGGGTGGAGTAATAGTAGTAGATGTAGGCAGAAGTCGGTCTACTTGTCTCGGATGTGATGCCTATATACATGATCATTGCCATGAATCCGTCATAACTATGCACTTTTCTATCAATTGCCCAACAGTAATTTGTTTACCCACCGTATGCTATGTGTTCGAGAGAGAAGCCTCTAGTGAAAACTATGGCCCCCGGGTCTACTTTTATCACATATTAAAATCCAGAAATACCTTGCTGCAATTTTATTTCCTTTCTTTTGTTTTGCAATTTACTTTTCTATCTATCACTATCAGAATTAATCCTTGCAATTAACCGCCAAGGGGATTGACAACCCTCTTGTTTGCGTTGGGTGCAAGTATTTGCTTTTGTGTGTGTAGGTGCTGCTAACGAGGTTCTGTGTGGTTCTCCTACTGGATTGATAACCTTGGTTCTTAACTGAGGGAAATACTTATCTCTACTGTACTGCATCATCCTTTCCTCTTCGGGGAAATCCGAATGCAGTTCACAAGTAGCAAGTTGCAGCCTCATTCCCCCTTCTTGCCTATGGCCCTTCAGAAGTCGTTGGGGGCCTGGCAAAAGAAGTGGTTCTACGTGTTTGGCCTCGAAGCTGATCTGCCGCCCTTCTCCGGCGAGCCCCCATTGCGTCTGAACTCTTGGGAGTCGCTGGCCAACCTCTCTGACAGCACGGAGTTCCTTTTGAAGGCCACCGCACTCCTGAAGGACGGCGGTTTGACGGGCCTCCAGATCGCGCGGACCTGGGTAGAGCGCTGAGTTCTCCCCCTGAGGGCTCGCGGCACGCTGTTAAGCGACTACCGCGGGTCGTCTGACCCCTCTCGAACCTCCCTCGATGACCTCGAGGAGAAGGACATCTCTCGGCGTCTCACCCTGCTGACGGGGCTGGACGCCCAGAAGGTGTCCATGGAAGTCGTGGTGGAGGCCTTCAGTCACGAGGCCCCGCTTAAGGAGGTGAGCGTTTCGGCCTTACTCTGGAGGATGAGGGAGGCCGAGCTTTGTTTCTGAATTTCATACTTTTGGCCGCCACAGAAGTTCGTGGGGTTTGCTGCGCTGCTGTCGGAGCCCCCGCTTCTGGGTCAGACCCTGCCCCTGGAGATGCAGGTGCTCCTGCAGCCTACGTCGGAGGGCCCTCCTCCTCCTCGGAAGGGGAAGAAGGCTGATTCTTCGGCTGATGAAGGGGCAACCAGTGGGGACGCGACTGGCGATGGTGCCGCGTGGGATGGCGACCCGCCCTCGCCCTTGAGAGACGAGGAGGCCGCGGGGGCTAACCGTGATAGCCTGATCGCTCCCGCTCGTGTTTCGGAGGTCGCCAAGCCGGCGGCCTCCAGGGCTGGCCCTTCTATGGCTTCGTCGGAGGTGCCTGCGTCCCGTTGGCTTCGTGGCGGACCGGGGTCTCCCCCCCCCACCCCAATTGAGGGTTGATACGTCTCTGTCGTATCTATAATTTTTGATTGTTTCATGCCAATATTCCACAACTTTCACATATTTTTGGCAACATTTTATATTATTTTTGGGACTAACATATTGATCCAGTGCCTAGTGCCAGTTCCTGTTTTCTGCTTGTTTTTTGTTTCACAGAAAATCCATATCAAACGCAGTCCAAATGCAATAAAATTTTACGGAGAATTATTTTGGAATATATGTGATTTTTGGGAGGGGGAATCAACGCAAACGGAGGCCCACAGCCTCCACAAGCCACCAGGGCGCCCCCCCCAGGCGCGCGGTGGTGCCTCGTGGGCACACCGTAAGTTGGCTGGGGATCTTCTTTGGGCGCAAGGAAGCTAATATCCAGAAAAAAAACTGTGTTAAAATTTCAGTGCAATCAGAGTTACGGATCTCCGGGAATTTAAGAAACGGTGAAGGGCCAGAAAACAAGAACGCAAAAACAGAAGAGAACATAGAGAGAGATCCAATCTCGGAGGGGCTCCCACCCCTCCGGGTGCCATGGAGGCCAAGGACCAGAGGGGAAAACCTTCTCCCATCTTGGGGGGAGGCCAAGCAAGAAGAAGAAGAAGGGGGGCTCTCTCCCCCTCTCTTCTGGTGGCGCCGGAGTGCCGCCGGGGGAACCATCGTGACGGCGATCTACACCAACAACTTCGCCGCCGTCAACACCAACTCTCTCCCCCTCTATGCAGTGGTGTAACCTCTCTTTTCCCGCTGTAATTCTCTACTTAAACAGGGTGCTTAATGCTACATATTATTATCCAATGATTTGTGGCCATCCTATGATGTTTGAGTAGATTCGTTGTGTCCTATGGGTTGATTGATGATCGTGATTGGTTTGAGTTGTACGTTTTATTTTGGTGCTGTCCTATGGTGCCTTCCGTGCCGCGCACACGTGGGGGATTCCCGCTGTAGGGTTTGCAATACGTTCATAATTCTCTTATGGTGGGCGGCTAGAGTGACAGAAGCTTACACCCGAGTATGGGGGTTGTTGCGTATGGGAGTAAAGGGGACTTGATACTTAATGCTATGGTTGGGTTTTACCTTAATGATCTTTGGTAGTTGCGGATGCTTGCTAGAGTTCCAATCATAAGTGCATATGATCCAAGTACGGAAAGTATGTTAGCTCATGCCTCTCCCTCATATAAAATTGCAACAATTATTACCGGTCTAGTTATCGATTGCCTATGGACAAATCATTCTCTTGTGTTACAAAAGTTTTCTACTAAACAACTAAATTTTATTATCTTGCAAATTACTCATAGTTTTATTCTCGCAAAGTACTTCTAGTTTTATTCTTGCAAACCTATCCTATCACCTACAAAATAGTTTTATACTTGTTCTAGGTAAAGCGAACGTTAAGTGCGCGTAGAGTTGTATCGGTGGTCGATAGAACTTGAAGGAAATATTAATTCTACCTTTAGCTCCTAGTTGGGTTCGACACTCTTATTTATCGAAAAAGCTACAATTGATCCCCTATACTTGTGGGTTATCAAGGGTGCTGCTGGTGGTGCCTGCGGCTAAGAGGCGGAGGCTCGTGGAGACTGCCCGGTATGTTCTTACCATCTTTGCGGTGTTGTTATATTTGAGGCATTCGCCGGGCTCTGACTTTGTCCTCTGCAGAGAGGTCATGACCTCTGAGGCTCCGGCCTCCGATACTGCATAGGTAGCCATGCTGGTGCCGCTTGGCGATTCTCGGATCATTCCGCCGGAGATCACCCCCCTTGTCATTGGTAGGAATTTTTGTGACCGTTGCTTCTTTTGAGCTCCTTTTTACCTTCTGATTTGTGCTTGTCTTGCAGCCGCAGAGGTCGCCGTTGGGCCCCTGCCGGGGACTTTAGATAGACTTGGTGCCGCGCGGGCTTCCAGTGAGGTCACTGGCTCAAAGGCCATACTCCCTCGCGGAGGGGAGACTGAAGAGGCCGGCGAAGACCTGTCTGCCGCCTCTGTAGCCCCCGCGTCCTCCGCAACACTGGTTGCTGCGATAGCAGGCGTGAGGGAGGTCTTGTGCACCCAGCTGGACGGGCTTAATGGCCTTGCAGAGGCCAGCTGGCAGGTAAAGTGGTATAGCCAGTAGCCCCCGAGGCCGGGTGTGATATCCATTGCGGACTCGCGCCCGAGCTTGTTGTTCGTTTCTGAGGCTGACTAGTTTGTAGAGGGTGGCTGGTTTAGAGGGCGAGGTGGGCAATCTCTGGCGCCAGCTAGAGGCCCAGCAGCGAGAGGTTGCACGCCTCTCGACGTTGATAGCTGGTTCCATCTGTAAGTTTCTGGACTACGGGTGACCAGATAAGCTCCATGGTAATATGGATGTTGACTTTTTAACTTGTGATGTTTGTCCTATAGCCACTGAGGAGGCTGTGGCTCTATGGCAGAAACTGCAGGAATCGGAGAAGTCACAAAGGGAGCTCTAGAATTTTGTGGATGTTGCCGATAGCAAGATGAGAGGGTACCGGCAGAGGGGGGCTACCTCGATAGCACGCTCGTGGGCTGCGGAAGTAGGCCACTACTTTAAAGTAGAAGGAGGCCGCCACACAACGCTTCTCCGAGGCCCGAAGTGCGGCAGAGGACCGGGCGAAGCAGCTGGCGAAGAAGCTCCAGAGTCTGGAGGTCACCGCTGCATGTGAGTTTGTTGTTTTCCTGTTTGTCTCGCCTTTTGGTAGCCTCTGCTTCGTCATGACCTAGTCTCCTGATTAAAGTGCCCTTGCCGGACGTCGTCCATGAGGACGCGGTGATGCGGCTCCAGCAAGTTGCCGACCTCGCCCTGAGGATGCGTGATAACCCACAAGTGTAGGGGATCAATTGTAGCTTTTTCGATAAATAAGAGTGTCGAACCCAACGAGGAGCTAAAGGTAGAATTTATATTCTCTTCAAGTTCTATCGACCACCGATACAACTCTACGCACACTTAACGTTCGCTTTACCTAGAACAAGTATTAAACTAGAAGTACATTGTAGGTGTAATGCTAGAACTACTTTGCAAGAATAAAACTAGGAGTACTTTGCGAGATAATAAAAGTTAGTTGTTTAGTAGAAAGCTTTTTTTTGTAACACAAAGTGAAAGATTGTCCATAGGCAATTGAATATAACACGATAGATACTTATCATATGCAATGAGGGAGAGGCATACACTAACACACTTTCCGTACTGGTATCAACTGCACTTATGACTGGAACTCTAGCAAGCATCCACAACTACTAAAGATCATTAAGGTAAAACCCAACCATAGCATTAAGTAAAAAGTCCCCTTTACTCCCATACGCAAGAACCCCCATACTCGGGTGTAAGCTTCTGTCACTCTAGCCACCAACTATAAGCGAATCATGAACGTATTGCAACACCCTACAGCGCGAATCCCACATGCTTGCGCGACACGGAGGGCACCATAGGACAGCACCATATTAACATACAACTCATATCAATCACACCGTACCACAATTAACCCGTAGGACAAAAAGAAATCTACTCAAACATCATAGGATTGCCACATATCATTGGAAAATAATATATAGCATTAAACACCATTTTCAAGTAGAGAATTACAGCGGGGAAAAGAGGTGTTACACCACTGCATGGAGGGGGAGAGAGTTGGTGATGACGGCGGCGAAGTTGTTGCTGTAGATCGCCGTCACGATGGTTCCCCCGGCGGCACTCCGGCGTCACCGGAAGAGAGGGGGAGAGGTCCCCCCTCCTTCTTCTTCTTGCTTGGCCTCCCCCCTAGATGGGAGAAGGGTTTCCCCTCTGGTCCATGGCCACCATGGCTCCCGGAGGGCAGGAGCCCCTCCGAGATTGGATCTCTCTCTCTGTTTTCTTCTCTGGTTCCCCTCTGTTTCCTGGCCGAAAACCATATCTTATATTCCCGGAGATCCGTAACTCCGATTGAGCTGAAATTTTAACACAATTTTTTTCCAGATATTATCTTTCTTGCGGCGAAATAAGGGCCCCAACCGACTTACGGAGGAGTCACAAGCTCACACGACACGCCCTGGGGTAGGGGGCGCACCGTCTGAGCTTGTGGCTCCCTCGAGCGTCGTCTCGCGTTGATTCTTTTTCCTAAAAATCACATATATTCCAAAAAATCTCCGTAAAAATTTATCGCATTTGGACTTCGTTTGATATGGATTTTCTGTCAAACAAAAACATGCAACAAACAGGAGCTAGCACTTGGCACTGGATCAACATGTTAGTCCAAGAAAATCATATAAATTGTTGCCAAAAGTATGTGAAAGTTGTAGAATATTGGCATGAAACAATCAAAAATTATAGATACGATGGAGATGTATCAGCATCCCCAAGCTTAATTCTTGCTCGACCTCGAGTAGGTAAATGATAAAAAGATAATTTTTGATGTGGAATTCTACCTAGCATAATCTTGATCATGTAATCTAATCATGCATGGCATGAATATTAAGATACGAGTGATTCAATGCAATAGTCTATCAATTTGATATCGAAACAATAATACAAAACATGCATGTAATTCATCATTGCCTTTCATAATAATGGAGCTAAAGGAAACAACCTATATACACTTAGTTGTGGTAAGCATGACACGCTCAATCTTCCCTACATAAATATATCAAATCAAAAGTACCCCAGTGCCAAACCAAGCAATTGGATCATACTTTTTCACGCGCTTCAGCATTTTCAACTCCACTCAATACATGAGTGTGAGCCATGGACATAGCACTAGGTGGAAAAGAATGCGGTGATAGAGATCAATAAGGGAAAAAGGGAAGAAAGTCTCGCATCAACTCGGCGGATCAACGGGCTATGGAGATGCCCATCAATCGATATCAATGCGAGGAGTAGGGATTGCCATGCAACGGATGCACTAGGAGCTATAAGTGTATGAAAGCTCAAACTGAAACTAAGTGGGTGTGCATCCAACTCGCTTGCTCATGAAGACCTCGGGCATTTGAGGAAGCCCATCATCGGAGTATACAAGCCAAGTTTATAATGTTAAATTCCCACTAGTATATGAAAGTGACAACTCTGGAGACTCTCTATATGAAGAACATGGTGCTACTGTAAAGCACAAGTGTGGTAAAAGGATATTAACATTGTCCCTTCTCTCTTTTTCTCTCATTTTTTTGTTTTCATTCATTTTTTTCTCTTTTTCCCCTTTTTTGGTGGGCTCTTTTTGGCCTTTTTTCCTTTTTCTTTTTTAATTTTAACTTTTTCGTCCGGAGTCTCATCCCGACTTGTGGGGGAATCATGGTCTCCATCATCCTTTCCTCACTTGGACAATGCTCTAATAATGATGATTATCACACTTTTATTTACTTACAACTCGATAAAAACTATACAAGATAACTCTAAATGAATGCCTCTGGCAGTGTTCCAGGATGTGCAATGATCTAGCGTAGCAAAGATATCAAAAAATGGACAAGCAATGAAAATATCATGCTAGCTATCTTACGATCATGCAAAGCAATATGACAATGAATGCTTAAGTCATGTATATGATGATGATGGAAGTTGCATGGCAATATATCTCGGAATGGCTATGGAAATGCCATGATGGGTAGGTATGGTGGCTGTTTTGAGGAAGATATAAGGAGGCTTATGTGTGATAGAGAGTATCATATCACGGGGTTTGGATGCACCGGCAAAGTTTGCACCAACTCTCGAGGTGAGAAAGGGCAATGCACAGTACCGAAGAGGCTAGCAAATTACGAAAAGATAGGAGTGCGTATAATCCATGGACTCACATTAGTCATAAAGAACTCATATACTTATTGTGAAAGCCTATTAGCCCTCGAAGCAAAGTATTACTCGCATGCCCCTAGGGGGGAGGTTGGGAGGTTAACCATCGCACGCCCCTGATCCAAACAACACAAAGACTCAATCAATGATAAATCATGCTCCGACCTCACCACTAATGTCAGCGGCCACCACTTTACATGCATGAGGATTTACTTGCGTAAAGACTTACTTCCCTTAACAACATTATTAATACTCAACTTTAATTCGTTTACTAACATGCCCCAATATTACCACCTCAATATCGCAAAACTATTGCAAGGAATCAAACATATCATTCAGTGATCTACAAGTTTTATGTAGGATTTTATGACTAACCATGTGAATGACCAATTCCTATTAACTCTCTAAATAGATATAAGTGAAGCATGAGAGTTTAATTCTTTCTACAAAAGACCACACACTAATAAATATAAGTGAAGCAAAAGAGCATTCTACAAATGACGGTTTTCCAAATGTAGAGAAACGAGCATCCAAACTTCAAATGATATAAGTGAAGCACATGAAGCATTCTATAAAGCCATACTCAAAAGATATAAGTGAAGTGCATAGAGCATTCTATAAATCAACCAAGGACTATCTCATACCAGCATGGTGCATTACTAAAGGAAAAATGAAAAGCACACGACGCTCCAAGAATTTATGCATATCATGTGAACAAAACAAAAACCGAGACATACCGATAATTGTCGAATAAGAAAGATGGGATGCCTTCCGGGGCATCCCCAATCTTAGACGCTTGAGTCTCCTTGAATATTTACTTGGGGTGCCTTGGGCATCCCCAAGCTTGAACTCTTGCCTCTCCTTATCTTCTCATATCGATACCTCCTCGATCTTCCAACACTTCATCCACACAAAACTTAACTGAACTTTTTCGTGATAACCCACAAGTGTAGGGGATCAATTTTAGCTTTTTCGATAAATAAGAGTGTCGAACCCAACGAGGACCTAAAGGTAGAACTTATATTCTCTTCAAGTTCTATCGACCACCGATACAACTCTACGCACACTTAACGTTTGCTTTACCTAGAACAAGTATGGAACTAGAAGTACTATGTAGGTGTAATGCTAGAACTACTTTGCAAGAATAAAACTAGGAGTACTTTGCGAGATAATAAAAGTTAGTTAGAAAAAAGTATCGAAGCTGTCGAGTGTTCCATTCTTTCGTATGTAGACCCCAGCGAAGAAGGAGAATCAGAAATGGAACTAGTCGAACACGCATAAGATACCGGTTTTAGGCATAACCCCGGGTTAAATAAAGTAGTAAAGGATCCCAATCTAGCTAAAGAGGGGCTTCTCCGCCACCATAACCAACTAGCTACGTAGATGAATTATCCTTGCGTTCAGCTATCAAACCCATCCACTAGAGCTTTTACCCCATACAAATTCTGGTTTGAAACAGCTTGCTTGCTTGGTCAAAACAGGCTTGCTTGACAGCTTTCTCTTTCGCTATCTTGCTTGGATAGTTTAGGCTTTCTTTTCCTTCCTCATTCAACAATCTATCATGACCGTCTTCTTTTCCTTCAGGATCCCTGAACTTATTTTAGTTGGTTTCGGTTGGTGAAGTCACCGGTATGGTATGATGGTTTAGTACCATGCTCCTATAGTCCCATTGCCATCTCTTGGCTTAGAATTTGACACTTGATCATCGGTCTTCTAGGTCAAATGGGTGTCATCCCTTCTCAGCTTCTCACTTGAAGAACTATGAGATCTCTTGGTTCCAAAGGTTAGTTATCCTCTTCTCGAACTTTTTTTTGCCTGCTTTGTCTCAACGAAAGCTAGTAGAAAGCTTTTTTTGTAACACAAAGTGAAAGATTGTCCATAGGCAATTGGATATAACACGATAGATACTTATCATATGCAATGAGGGAGAGGCATACGCTAACACACTTTCCGTACTTGGGTCATATGCACTTATGATTGGAACTCTAGCAAGCATCCTCAACTACTAAAGATCATTAAGGTCAAACCCAACCATAGCATTAAGTACTAGTTCCCTTTACTCCCATACGCAACAACCCCCTTACTCGGGTGTAAGCTTCTGTCACTAGCCACCCACGATAAGAGAATCATGAACGTATTGCAACACCCTACAGCGGGAATCCCACACGCTTGCGCGACACAGAGGGCACCATAGGACAGCACCATATTAACATACAACTCATATCAATCACACCTTACCACAATTAACCCGTAGGACAAAAAAATCTACTCAAAAATCATAGGATTGCCACATATCATTGGATAATAATATATAGCGTTAAGCACCATGTTCAAGTAGAGAATTACAGTGGGGAAAAGAGGTGTTACACCGCTGCATAGAGGGAAGAGAGTTGGTGATGACGGCGACGAAGTTGTTGGTGTAGATCGCCGTCACGATGGTTCCCCCGGCGACACTCCGGCGCCACCGGAAGAGAGGGGGAGAGGTCCCCCTCCTTCTTCTTCTTGCTTGGCCTCCCCCCTAGATGGGAGAAGGGTTTCCCCTCTAGTCCATGGCCGCCATGGCTCCCGGAGGGCAGGAGCCCCTCCAAGATTGGATCTCTCTCTCTCTCTGTTTTCTTCTCTGGTTCCCCTCTGTTTCCTGGCCGAAAACCGTTTCTTATATTCCCGGGGATCCGTAACTCTGATTGGGCTGAAATTTTAACATGATTTTGTTCCAGATATTATCTTTCTTACGGCGAAAGAAGGGCCCCAACCGGCTTACGGAGGAGTCACAAGCTCACACGGCGCATCGTCTGAGCTTGTGGCTCCCTCGAGCGTCGTCTCTCATTAATTCTTTTTCCTAAAAATCACATATATTCCAAAAAAAAACCTCCATAAAATTTTATCGCGTTTGGACTTCGTTTGATATGGATTTTCTGTGAAACAAAAACATGCAACAAACAGGAGCTGGCACTGGTCACTGGATCAATATGTTAGTCCAAGAAAATCATATAAATTGTTACCAAAAGTATGTGAAAGTTGTAGAATATTGGCATGAAACAATAAAAAATTATAGATACGACGGAGGCGTATCAATGCGCACTGCGCTTGGTACAACATGCGGTACCTTGTACCATGGCAAGGAGGGCCTTGATGACACCTTGCATGGTGTGGTCAAGCTACTGGAGCGAGCTCCTGCCCAACTGCTTGACTGGCAGTACTCTGCGGCGTACAAGGGCCCCATGAGGGTGTAGGTGGGCATGAGGTCGCAGCTCCCTGACACGGACCTGGGTCTGATCGTTCATGGCTCGGCTGAGCGGCCATCCCGGAGCCCTCCTCTATAGAGGTCGGAGCGGAGGCAGAGTGCGCCGCGGACGCCTGCAAGCTGGAGAAAATACTTAAGCGGTGTGCCGCTGATGATGATGAGTATGCATAGGCCTCATTTGGCACAGCATAACTGCGGTATTTGTACTATTGTACATTTGTTTTGTTGTTTATTATGTGTGTATCTTGCCTGTGTTGGACAAGCATCCAAGTTAGCTGTCGAGAAATGCGACCCCGTTGCGCCGAAAGCGTCAATGTGTGTATGGGAGGCCCCTGTTTGAGCCCGGCAATCACAGAACATTCGTAAATCGTTGCAGACCTTTTGGCTAGGGTAGTATTCTCAGGTGGTTAGGATATAGGCATTGTGGAACTCAAAGGCGAAAGAGAAATGGTGGCGGTAAGCCAGACCACACGGGAGACCTTCTTGCTAGGAGGGCTCCGTTGCGGGTTGTACTGTGATACATCCCCCAAGTGAGATTTTAGTGGCCGTTGGATACAGCTCCTATGGGGGCCGGGGCGGTACGACAAACGATGCAGCTCCCGAAACCATCACATAGAAGGATCTCTCTGGCTCCTCTCGAACCTTGACATAGCACGGTCAATACAAGATGCTTTATTGTACCATGGAGCATGGATAGAAAGTTTGATTTTATTAGGGCGCTAAGCTGTATTTATAACACCATCACATCAATTCTTTATATGACAAGCCAGAGGGTAGTAAAAGCTTTATTTCATTGTTTGATAATTTGTTCGTAAGACAAATCTAACGTACTTAATGTAAAAGAGGAGGGAAAAATTGACGTAGCCTGCGTTGCGCCGCTGTCCATGTGTCTTCCCATGCTCTGGTATGTTTCTGCCTTCAACCTCCTAGCCTCGTGCCCCTCCTTCATGCCAGTTGGAGCAAGAGGGGTCTGTCGGTGGCTCCTGAGTGACTGCAGCTATGCTGCCGTTCTTCTGCTTCTTGAAGCGCTCGGAGGGGACCTCTATGCATTCATGTTCGTCTTCTGGGAGGTCGGCTTCTGCCTGCTCCAAGTGGGCGACCTCCGCCGCGTGTGTGTTCTTGGTGTCGCTGGAAACAGTGATGACCCCATTCGGGCTGGGCATCTTGAGCTTCATGTAGGTGTAGCATGGTATAGCCATGAATTTGACGAATGCTGGCCTTCCCAGGAAGGCGTGGTATCCCCCTTTGAATGGGACCACCTTGAAACATAGCCTTTCGGCCCAGAAGTTATCTTCCTTGCCAAATATGACCTCCAGTGTGATTTGGCCGAGCGGTTCGGCCTTCTTCCCCGGAATGATGCCATGGAAATGTGTTGGTGAAGGCCGCAGACCTGTAATGGGGAGGCCCATTTTCTGAAGTGTTGCAGCATACATGATGTTGAGGTCGGATCCGCCGTCCATGTGTACATTTGATAGCTGGCAGCCCCCGCTGTTGGGGTCGACGACGAGCGTGTTCCTCCCTGGGTTAGGTATATAGTTTGGGTAGTCATTGAGTCCGAAGGAGATCGTATGATTTGACCAGTCTAGTAGCTGGGATACTCCGGGATCGAGGGCGTAGACCTCCCGTAAGGTTTACTTCTGGGCCCTTTTGGACTCCGGGCCTTGGAAGATCATGTTTACCATGTGCGTATCGGTTCTTTCCTTCCGGCCTCCTCTTGGAGTCCTTTGGGAGGTCGCGCGTGCGTGGCGACCGTCCTCGGTGTCTCAGCCGTCTCTGTCCCTTGCATTTTTCTCTTGGTTGAGCTGCTCATTGAGGTAGCACTCGCGTGTTGAGTGCAGTGCCTTGTAGGCTCCGTGGCTGTGATATCTGTAGGGGCCGCTCATGACTGCCTCATATGTGCAGGACGCATGCCTTGGCCTGTGTTCGTGCTTGGTTCTTTTGCTGCCCTGTTGGTCGGCCTCATGTCTGGTTGCTGCCGCCATTGGCCGCTCCTTCCGTTTGTGTCCATGGTTGTGGCCGCGCGTGGTGCGACCTCCCATGCCATGCGCGTTGGCCGGTCCCTCTGGTTGCTTGTGGTGGCGACCAGCGCGGGCGGTTTCCTCACCTGTTGCAAAGACGTTTGCAATCTTCATGGAGGCTGCCATGTCGGGCAGTTGCCCTTGCGCCCTCTTTCTTCCGATCCTGTGCCTCGGCATGGGGTCTAGTGCCCCGCTGACGAATGCTTCGATAGCTGTTTCATCGGAAATATTTGGTATTGTATTTTTCTTCTTAAGCCAGCGGGTGATGAAGTCGCGTAGTAGCTCTTGTTCTCCTTGTGTTATGTTGTAGAGGTCTACCGGGCTTCCTGGCCGGTGGTAAGTCCCTTCAAAGTTGTTGAGGAACTCATGCTCAAAATCTGCCGAACTATGGATGGAATTTGGCAGGAGCCCATTTAGCCATGACCGTGCGGATCCCGATAGGCATAGCGGGATGTGGGGAAGGGCATTGTCGATGTCGCCATGTGCCAGTTCGATAGACGTCAGGTAGTCGCCGAGGCAGAGGTCATGTTTTGTATCGCCTGAGTATTTTGAACCCCATGCACAATGAACGGCCCAGGGAATTGATGCGTGATGACCTCGTAGCCAAAACATGCGGGCACGATGCCGAACGTCAGCCGAGGTATCGAGGCTTTGTATTCTGGCCCGTAGTGTTCCATTGCCTGGGCTCGTAGATGATCGTGGAGGTCTGGGTGGAAACCAAGGTGGTCACGAACGAACCCTTCATGGGTCCTTATCTTCGCGGCTTGTATTGTGTGCTGGACGTCGTCGATGCCTAACGCTGCATCGAGATCCTCGGAGCTGCCTGTATTCAGGCCTTCCGGTGCCGGCTCCTCGCTGGGTAACGATAGGATGCCATGGACGCCGTTCATTTGTTTTTCTTGAAGCTCTGCCGTCCTGTGCATGAATTTGATGAGGTCGGCAAGGATTCTGGGGTTTGTAGGCGTGGCTCTGAGCTTGTCGACCAACGTCACTGCTTCTTGTATACTCTAGGCTGGTGTCGGGAGCTCCGTTGACTCGTATTCAACGGTGGTTTCTTTGTCGTTTTCCCAGCCACTGTCCTCATTATTGTTTGGGTGGCCCCTGTGACGTGCTTGCTCGGCATCGTAGACTGTTGCCTCCTTTGGTCATATGGCTGCTTTCGACAATGCGTGTCATGCAGCCCAGTGTGTGAGAATCTCACAGAGCTCGTCCTCCGAGGACTTGGGCAGGCAGCCTATTTGGGCAGTTGGGCTTGGGAGTTTTGCGCCTTTCTCTGGTGCCGCCGTCGTGGTGGTTGAGTGTGGCGTTTTATCGCTCGCCTCGGTCTCCACTTCTGTGAACATCACTTCGTGTAATGAGATCAGTTGCGGGACGTATTCTTCGATTCCGTCCTTCATCTCCTTCGAGGTGTGGGACCCCGAGGCGTTCTTCTGTTGTTCACTGCGGTCTCCACATCCCGGAGATCTGGTCTTGGTTGGTGGGGCCCTGGCGCCGCCAGCCTCATCCTATTTTTGTGAGGCTGGCTCGCTGTTTGTGTCCTCCTGGTCAGACAACGACAGCAGGTCTGCCATGTCGACGCTGCAATCCGAGATCGTCTCATCGAGGAAACAATCTTCGGGTGCATGGTCGATGTGGTAGTTATCGCATACCATGGCGACGAGCTGCACGTTCTTCTGGAGTTGTTGGTGGAGCTCGTGCTGGTATGTAGCCCCCGTGTTCTTTAGTCCGAACAGGAAGCAGTTGGTGAGGCCAGTGCTGGACGGGTGGCATACACAATCGGAGGTCGCCACGCGCATTGGTGACGAAGGCGACACTACCGATGTAGATGGTACATGTGGGACGAGCCGGTGGGTTGACGTCGACCCGGCCCGCCCCGGCGGTAAACGTCAAGGAGCTGAACGTTAGGATTTCCCCCGGCGGTAGGCCGCCGGAAGCAGAAGAAGATCCAATCCATGATCGATCGGTCTCCAGCCAGCGCTGCCCGTGCCTGGCTCGCCAACTGACGGAGCAATTTCCTGTCAGATCCCTCGGTAGGGGTCCAAGCGCAGCTGGAAGTCATGGATCGGAGGTCACACGAGGGCTTTATCTAGGTTTGGGCCTCCGGAGAATAATACCCTACATCTTGCTGGTTTTGATGATTCATATTGGAGGGATACCTCGTGCGAGGGGTTACAATGGTATATGAGTTTGCTACCGAGAGTTCTCCTATCTGAGGATAGATGATCAACGAGTACCCTTGACCTCCCTTTATATTGGCAGAAGAGGTCTAGGGTTTACATGGCAGATGTGATGTGGGGCGCTGCCGCCCTCTAGTCTTGGGCATCAAGAAGGTCGCCATGCCTCCTAGGGTTTGCTTCATGTCTTGGGCCTGGTGGGCTCCTTGTGGTTGAGGAGGCAGGGCTCCTAGGCGTTAGCCACCCCCGGTACAGGACCCCGTCACACCTCGCATACTCCGGCCGAGTCCTCGGAGTTGGAGGAGGTAAAACATCGGCTTTCTCAAGCCGAGGAGGAAACTCTTCGGTTGAGACAGGAAGTCGAGAAGGCACAGGGTAAGAATGTGCTAACTCATCCCTTTAATTTGCTGCTTCTTTCGCCAAGTAGTTTCATACTTAACTCGGGTGTTTTTATGCAGCGGCTGAGAAGCACCTGGCTGACGTGTGAGCCAAGCTTGAGAAAGCTTGGGATGAGGCCGAGCAGCCTAAGGCCTCAGCACGGGAAAGCGCCAAGATGCTCGCCGAGGAGCAGAAGATGCACAAGGCTGCGCATGCGCGCATCTCCGAGGTTGAAGGGGGTCTCTTTGCTGTTGTCACTGAACATGACTCGCTGAACACCGCCTAGGGGAAGGATGCCACCGAGCCCAAGCGACTTGAGTGCGAATGACAAGAAGCCGCCTCTCGAGCAGCTGGAGCAAAGGAAGAACCGCGTCAGGCAATGGAGATAACCTCCGGTATGCCCTATCTTCTGTAGTGTGTCTTCGGCTGTCGAGCCTTCTCGGAGTTGACACAACGTTGGTGTGTGTCAGGCACATTCTCGGACCTCCCTCACTACATGGAGGAGGCCTGCCAGTTATTCGACGCACCTGCCGGCCCATCCGACGAGAAGCAGAAGGCCTTCTGGCTCCAGTTCCAGGAGTCGAAGCGTCCCCAAGTCTTCGGCGACAAGCTGAAGAAGGTGACAGAGCTGCAAAGGATGGACAAGCCTGCCATGGAGGATCTCTGCAATGCCTTATGCCCGAGCGATCCTTTGCTGAATAGCTTCTTCGGACTGGTGCGTCGTCTTCAAGAGGAGGGTGCCCAGGCCAATTGGTGGAAGCAGTCTGCATACCTTGAAGGTGCTCAGCAGGCTTTTGTGGCCGTCCAAGCGCATTACCCCAAGCTAGAGCTGGAGCTGCTTGCCAGGAAGGGCCTCGAGAAGCACGGCGAAGAAGTGAAGGCAGAGAAGTACTATGAGCGGATGATGCCTGCTGCTTGGATAGCCGAGCAGAAATGCAAGAAGGAGTCCCTACTAGAAAATCTTGATTAGACTTGTAGTGTATTCCCCTCGGCGTACAAAGGAGTGTATGTAAAGACAAATGCTTAATTTGATATTGCCTATTCAGAACGAGTAATTTTAATTTTGTCACTCGATTTATCAGCTTTAAGCTTTCTAATTTTGACTCAACCACGTCTGTGTAAATGTGTGATAACCCACAAGTATTGGGGATCAATTGTAGCTTTTTCGATAAATAAGAGTGTTGAACCCAACGAGGAGCTAAAGGTAGAATTAATATTCCCTTCAAGTTCTATCGACCACCGATACAACTCTACGCACACTTAACGTTCGCTTTACCTAGAACAAGAATAAAACTACTTTGTAGGTGTAAGGATAAGTTTGCAAGAATAAAACTAGAAGTACTTAGTAGGAATAAAACTAGGAGTAATTGGCAAGATAATAAAAGTTAGTTGTTTAGTAGAGAGCTTTTTGTAGAGTGATGAGAAAGATTGTCCATAGGCAATTGAACATAACACGATAGATGCTTATCATATGCAATGAGGGAGAGGCATACGCTAAACTACTTTTCATACTTGGATCATATGCACTTATGATTGGAACTCTAGCAAGCATCTGCAACTACTAAAGATCATTAAGGTAAAACCCAACCATAGTATTAAGTAACAAGTCCTCTTTACTCCCATACGCAACAACCCCCTTACTCAGGTGTAAGCTTCTGTCACTCTAGCCACCCACTATAAGTGAATAATGAACATATTGCAAAACCCTACAACGGTAATCCCACACGCTTGCGCGACACGGAGGGCACCATAGGACAACACCAATTTAACATACAACTCATATCAATCACACCACACCACAATTAAACCGTAGGACAAAATAAATCTACTCAAACATCATAGGATGGCAACACATCATTGGATAATAATATGTAGCATTAAGCACCATGTTCAAGTAGAGAATTACAGCGGGAATAGAGAGGTTACACCGCTGCATAGAGGGGGACAGATTTGGTGATGATGGCGGTGAAGTTGTTGATACGTCCATTTTGCATCATGTTTTACTACTGTTATTTATAGTGTTTTAAATCGATATAAGACTTTGTGGAGCAATTATAATGCCTTTTCTCTCTTAATATGCAAGATTTACACAAAGAGGGAGATTGCCGGCAGCTGGAATTCTGGACCTGAAAAAGCTATGTCAGATATACCTATTCTGCACATCTCCAAATGAGCTGAAATTTCACGGACATTTATTTTGGAATAAATAAAAAATACTGGAAGAAAGAAGTACCAGAGGGGGCCACCCAGGCGCCCACGAGGCACTAGGGCGTGCCACCCCCCCCCCCCCAGGCGCGCCCTGGTGGCTTGTGGGGCCCCTGATCAGCCTCTGGCCCCCATTTTCTGGTATATAAGTCCATTTGCCCTAGAAAAAATAAGGAGAAGACTTTTGGGACGGTGCGCCGCCGTCTCGAAGCGGAACTTGGGCAGGAGCACTTTTGCTCTCCGGCGGAGCGATTCCGCCGGGGATACTTCCCTCCGGGAGGGGGAAATCGGAGCCATCGACATCACCAACGATCCTCTCATCGTGGGAGGACTAATCTTCATCAACATCTTCACCAGCACCCTCTCATCTCAAACCCTAGTTCAACTCTTGTATTCAATCTTTGTCTCAAAACCTTAGATTGGTACCTGTGGGTTGCTAGTAGTGTTGATTACATCTTGTAGTTGATGCTAGTTGGTTTATTTGGTGGAAGATTATATGTTCAGATCTATTATGCTATTCAACACCCCTCTGATTTTGGACATGAATATGATTTGTGAGTAGTTACTTTTATTCTTGAGGACATGGGAGAAGTCTTGTCATAAGTAATCATGTGAATTTGGTATTCGTTCGATATTTTGATGATATGTATGTTGTTGATTCTCTTAGTGGTGTTATGTGAATGTCGACTACATGACACTTCACCATCTTTGGGCCTAAGGGAATGCATTGTGGAGTAGTAATTAGATGATGGGTTGCTAGAGTGACAGAAGCTTAAACCCTAGTTTATGCGCTATTCCGTAAGGGGCTGATTTGGATCCATATGTTTAATGCTATGGTTAGATTTATCTTAATTCTTCTTTCGTAGTTGCGGATGCTTGCGAGAGGGGTGTGGGATCGAGGAGATAGGTCTAGAGGGGGGTGAATAGACACTTAACCAACCAAAGTTGCAGTTTTTAATTTCTCTTGAAACTTAGGCAGATTTTGGCACAATTTAAGATCACTCCAATACTTTCTACACATGCATATCTAGAGATTAAGCAGCGGAAATAGTAAAGCATGCAAAAGAACGGAATGTAAAGGGTAGAGTATGGAAAATCAAACGCAATGAAGACACGGTGGTTTTTGGCGTGGTTCCGATAGGTGGTGCTATCGTACGTCCACGTTGATGGAGATTTCAACCCACGGAGGGTAACGGCTGCGCGAGTCCACGGAGGGCTCCACCCACAAAGGGTCCACGAAGAAGCAACCTTGTCTATTCCACCATGGCTTACATCCACGAAGTACTAGCCTCACTTGGGGTAGATCTTCATGAAGTAGGCGATCTCCTTGCCCTTACAAACTTCTTGGTTCAACTCCACATCATGTCGGAGGCTCCCAAGTGACACCTAACCAATCTAGGAGACACCACTCTCCAAAAGGTAATAGATGGTGTGTTGTTGATGAACTCCTTGCTCTTGTGCTTCAAATGATAGTATTCCCAACACTCAAACAACTCCTCACAGATTTGGCTATGGTGGAAGAAGGATTTGAGTGGAAAGCAACTTGGGAAAGGCTAGAAATCAAGGTTCAAATGGTTGGATTGGAATGTCTTAATCTCAACACATGAGTAGGTGGTTCTCTCTCAGAAAATATATGGTGGAAGTGTAGGCACGTTCTGATGGCTCTCTTTTCTGAGAACGAAGTGGTGGAGGGGTATATATAGCCTCCACACAAAATCCAACCATTACGCACTTTTGACCCAACTCGGTGGCACCGATCAAAAATTTCGATGGCACCGAACTGTGTAAAAGATATGAACGTTAGGAATCTCGGTGGGACCGACTGGAACAACTCGGATGGACCGAAGTGCAGTGGTTAGGGCAAACCTCGTCTCAGTGACACCGATTGCATCAACTCGGTAAGACCGAAGTGAAGCAATAAGGCAACAGAGAGTTGGCAAGCCATCTCGGTGAGACCGATTTGCATAACTCGGTGAGACCGAAGTGAGTGCAAACGATTACAGAGAGTTGGCAAGGCCATCTCGGTGAGACCGAGATCCATATCGGTGGATCCGATTTGTTAGGGTTTTGGCAGTGGCTAGGACCAGATGAACTCGGTGGCTCCGGATAGGAAATTTCGGTGGGGCCGAGTTGGAATGTAGGTTTTGGGCATATATGGATAAAGAAAGTGGTTGACTGTTTAGGAGCACTGTCACTAAGCACTTGAGCAAAAAGACCATTAAGCAACACCTCATCCCCTTTTAATAGTATTGGCTTTCCTATGGACTCAATGTGATCTTGGATCACTAAACCAAAAATGTAGAGTCTTGATCTTTTGCCAATCCTTGTCCTTAGCATTTTGAAGGGGTTCCACATCCTCTTGTCCCTGCCACGCCATTGTTGAACTTGTCTGAAATTCACTAGATAAAAGCATTAGTCCAACAACATGTATGTTGGCATAAATTACCAAAACCACCAAGGGAGCAAATGTGCTTTCAATCTCCCCCTTTTTGGTAATTGATGACAACATACATCAAAGCTTCAAGTAAAGATTTAGCAGAAGTTTGTATGAAAGCTTTGAAGAAAGGCATGTAACATGTATGAGCTCCCCTGAACTCCCCCTGAAGAGGTGCATATAAAATGATGATACCACATGGGAGATATACATGCAACATGTATCTTAGCTATATGCATCAGAGCAACATATATATCATATAAGAGTCCACATGTCCATGATTGTCTCCTTGCAAACAATATATACTTAGCAAGAGGTCAATCATGTACATGAGTGTGATGCATATACTTACCTTGAAGTTCTTGATCAAGTACCTGAAGAAATACACTTGAGAAAACAGGGTTAGATAACACAAGATAACTTCCTCAAGAAGAGCTAACAAGATCAACAAGAAACCAAGATTGGGATGACATGTAGAATAGAGTATCACTAGGTGAATACTTCTTTGAAATAGACATGTCCCCAAAAAGAAATAGTTGTCTCCCCTTAAAGAACTTCCTCTCCCCCTGAATCTGACATTGGATATTGGGAGTAGGTAGGGTGAGAAAACTAGAGCAACCAAAGAACAAACTAAAGAACAAACTGATCATGTTTCTCCCCTCTTAGAAACATGTAACATTCTCCCCTCTTGTAAGGTGCATCTCTTTTGTAGTGGTAAGCTTTGATGTATTCCTCTCTCCCCCTTTGACATCAATTTCCAAGAAGGGACTTCAAGGTTATTGATCAAGTGGGTTTGGTCCTTGAGAAACACATCTAGCCATTGAGTGGCTCTAGATGCAAGTAGAGGATAAGAATCATTGAGTGGAGCTGGAGTAGAAAAACTCAGGAAATATTTGACAGAAAACTCCTTAGAGCAGCAAAATCGGTGACACCGAGTTGAATCAATTCGGTGGAACCGAGTTTGATGCAATGGAACAATTTGTCAACTCAGCTCACTAGGCAATGGAATTATCACAAGGATTTGCAATGAATTTGCGGCGAATCAAGCTAAACGAAAAGGCACAAAGAAACGTCTAGATGAAGTTTTTTTTTTGAAAAAAGAAACACTCTAGCAAGAAGAATAAACAAGGGAAACACTAGAGAACTTCATCTAGATGGGTCGGCGACTAGATCACCTATGTTAGAGTATATTGACATAGGAGTCAAGTGAGAACACTTGATCATAGGTCATACTCATTGTTTAAGCTCGAAATGGGGTTGCCATTTTTCCTTTAAGCATTTCAATCTATTCACATCTTGTTGAGTTGCTTTAGCTCATGTCTTTGAGTAAAGCTTCTCTAAGATGTGAGAACTTACATTGGGATTTGGTGGTGAAGTCCATCACGTAGTTGAACTTGAAGTGGATGCTCATGAGTTGAAGTTTGGAGCTATCCTATCATGTGTAGTTCATCTTCCTACATGGGTTAGTTTTGCAAGGAACATCATGTATATCCAAAATGACAAGAATGAAGCATATCTCAAAAGTTTGTCAAAGGATATGTTTAGGTTGTCTTGTTCCTTGTTCCACCATGAATTGTTGATACTTGGATTATACAAGATTGCTTATGATAAGAGTGAGATGCAATCTTGTGACATGAAGCTTGTTCAAGTACCTACAAAAGGTTAGATACAATACAAGGGAGCAAAATGTCCAAGATTTAAGATGATCATGAAGGTATCATGGATTAGTCAAGATGGTGCATGCCCTTGTATGCATCCACATGAACCTCTAGTTCACGTTTGAAGCATCAATGATGTTCAACTCACTTCTCAAGTGACAAAACACTTTCTCATCAAGGGGTTTAGTAAAGATGTCCGCTAATTGTTTGTCGGTACGAACATGTGTAAGGTCAATGTCACCTTTCTCAACATGATCTCGAATGAAGTGGTGACGAACCTCAATATGCTTAGTTTGAGAATGTTGCACGGGATTGTGTGCAATCTTAATAGCACTCTCATTGTCACATAGTAATGGTACATGTCTCACATGCACACCATAGTTTTTAAGAGTTTGTGTCATCCATAGTAATTGAGCACAACATGATCCCGCAGCAATGTATTCCGCTTCGGCAGTGGATAGAGATATGGAGTTTTGTTTCTTGGAGGACCAAGACAAAAGAGATCTACCAAGAAATTGACATGTACCCGAAGTGGATTTTCTGTCAACCTTGTCTCCGGCATAGTCCGAATTGGAGTAGCCAACAAGATTAAAAGAAGATCCTTTGGGATACCATATGCCAAAGTTTGGTGTGTGTAGCAAGTATCTCACAATTCTTTTCACGGCCTTAAGGTGACACTCTTTTGGTGCCGCTTGGTATCGTGCACACATGCACACACTTAGCATGATGTCGGGACGGGAGGCACATAGATATAGCAATGAACCAATCATAGATCGATAAACCTTTTGATCAACCGGTTTGCCATCCTTGGTCAAATCAAGATGTCCACTCGTGGGCATGGGAGTTTTCATACCTTTACTTTCTTGCATGTTGAACTTCTTGAATAAGTCCTTGGTATACTTTGTTTGAGAAACAAAGGTACCTTCCCTAGTTTGCTTGATTTGCAAACCAAGAAAGAATTTGAGTTCACACATCATAGACATCTCGTACTTTTCCGACATCAACCTTCCAAACTTTTCACTGAAAGAGGGGTTAGTAGATCCAAAGATAATATCATCAACATAAATTTGGCATACAAATAGTTCTCCATTAACCCTCTTAGTGAACAAAGTTGAATCAATCTTCCCAATTTCAAAACCTTTTTCAAGAAGGAACTTTGTCAAGCATTTGTACCAAGCTCTAGGGGCTTGTTTAAGACCATAAAGGGCTTTACGCAGTTTGTAAACATGATTAGGTTTCTTGGGATTCACAAAGCCGGGAGGTTGTTTAACATACACTTTCTCCTCAATTTCACCATTTAAGAAGGCACTTTTAATATCCATTTGGTAAAGAGTGATATCATGGTGATTGGCATAAGCAAGTAAAATGCGAATAGACTCAAGTCTTGCAACGGGGGCATAGGTCTCACCATAGTCCATACCTTCGACTTGTGTGTAACCTTGTGCTACGAGACGTGCCTTGTTGCATACAACTTGTCCATCTTCATCTTGCTTATTCCAAAACACCCATTTGGTTCCAATAATGTTTTGCTCATCTTTAGGCTTCTCAACCAATGTCCAAACTTGGTTTCTCTCAAAGTTGTGTAGCTCCTCGTGCATTGCATTCACCCAATCGGGGTCCCTGAGAGCATCTTCCACCTTCAAAGGTTCAACACTAGAGATGAATGAGTAATGCTCACAAAAGTTAGCTAAACGAGTTTTAGAGCGAGTAATTCTCCCGGATTGGATATCTCCAAGTATTTGTTCGACGGGATGATTCTTGTCGACTCTTGCTCTAACTCGAAGTAGCTTTTGCTTGGGTTGTGGTGAGGCTTCCTCATCATCATCATCTTCTTCTTTGTCATTGATGTTGTCGTTGTTCGCTTGTGGAGGTGGAGAAGGAGGTTGTGGTGGATCATCTTGTTGCACTTCCTCATTCCCATCGTCTTGATGTGTTCCACTTGTGGATGCCTCCATATCAACTTGTCGTTCACCTTGATGTGAAGTTGGGGCTTCCACTTGAATGGACGAGGTACTCTCCTTTACTTCCACGGGGCGAATCTTGCCAATGGACAAGTCTTGGATTGCTTCCGATGGTTCTTGATCTCCTACATCAAGTGACAATTGCTCGACTTGCGAGCCGTTAGTCTCATCAAACTTCACATCTACCGTCTCTTCAACTTTTCGAGTGATGTTGTTGTAGACACGGTAAGTGTGAGAGTTTGATCCATAACCAAGTAGGAAACCTTCATGAGATTTAGGAGCAAATTTTGAACGACGATGCTTATCAAGAATGTAACATTTTGAGCCAAATACTCAAAAGTATCCAACTTGTGGTTTGTTACTGGTGAGAAGTTCATACGCCATTTTACCAAGAAGCTTGTGAAGATAAAGTCGATTTGTTGCATGACAAGCTGTTTCAACCGCTTCCGCCCAAAAGTGTTTTGGCGTCTTGTATTCATCAAGCATTGTTCTTGCAATCTCAATAAGGGTACGGTTCTTCCTCTCAACAACTCCATTTTGTTGAGGTGTGTACGTAGCCGAGAACTCATGTGAAATACCATCCTCATCAAGGAAGGTGTCCACATTGGCGTTCTTGAACTCCGTTCCGTTGTCACTCCGAACCTTCTTGATCTTCACTTCAAATTGATTTTGGGCCTTTCTTGCGAAGTTCTTGAAGATCTTTTGTACCTGCGATTTGTCATCAAGAAAGAACACCCATGTAAATCTGGAAAAATCATCAACAATGACCAAACCGAAAGAGTTACCACCAAGACTCTTACAGGAGTTAGGACCAAAAAGATCCATATGAAGTAGCTCGAGTGGTCTCCTCGTGGTCATAATATTCATCACGGGATGGCTTCCTCCAACTTGTTTTCCTGCTTGGCAAGCACTACAAAGTCGATCTTTGTCAAATATAACGTCTTTCACTCCAATAATGTGATCTCCTTTAACAAGTTTATCAAGGTTACGCATGCCAACATGTCCAAGTCTCCTATGCCATAACCAACCTTTAGAAGATTTAGCAATTAAACATGTACGAGGTTGGGCTCTCTTAGTGAAGTCAACAATGTATAGATCACCTCTACGAATGCCGGTAAAGACCATATTATGATTATCTTGACGAAACACTTGGCAATCTACTTTGGTAAATAGAACATTGAAACCAAAGTCGGCTAGTCTAGATACGGAAAGAAGATTGTAACCAAGAGATTCAACAAGCATAACATTTTGTACGGAGCTATCATTGGATATGGCCACCTTACCAAGGCCAAGTACCTTACCCTTGGAGTTGTCTCCAAAAGTCACATACTTGCGTGGACCATCATTTTTAGCAAGCTCACGAAACATGTCTCTATCTCCGGTCATGTGATCGGTACATCCACTATCAAGAATCCACTCTTTTCCTCCGGCCATGTAATCTCGAAGATTTGCCATAAGACTGAGATTCATCATTGTCTTCTCAAATTCAATATCAAATTCTTCGTCCTTATAATAGTAGCCATGCTCAACATCATCATCAGGCATGTGATCATCACCTAGGGCAATAGATTCATTAGTTTCATGACCATGACAATGTTCAAGTTTATGAATTCTAATGGCTTCCATGATAATGTTGCTAATAGTTCTAACATCTCCTTTAGCATGCATAAGATCACGAAGCTCAAACAAGCAATCATCAAACTTAGGATCATTAGGACTCATCTTGTGAAAAGCAATAGTCTTATGAAGAATCTCATCAAGGTTCTTTAAAGAGTAATCGGGATATTGCTTTTCCAAGTCATGCCATAGAGTATAAGCACACTCAAAGTTTTGCATACAACCAAGCACAACTTTAGGTAATCCTCTAATTATAAGATTGACGGTTCTAATATTACGAAGCATGTCAATTTCTTCTTCATGAGTAGGATGCAAGGGATCAATAGGGGGCACATAAGGATTATGAATATACTTGCTCAAGTTAAACTCATCAAAGATATCAAGCATTTCATCCTTCCAAAAGTTGTAATACTCCTCATTGAGAATAGGCACTCTACGTCTAAGACTCCCCAAAGTATACACATCCATCTCCCTCCAATGGTGATGAAACCAAAGCAATGGAGACCAAAGCTCTGATACCAATTGTGGGATCAAGGAGATAGGTCTAGAGGGGGGGTGAATAGACACTTAACCAATCAAAGTTGCAGTTTTTAATTTCTCTTGAAACTTAGGCAGATTTTGGCACAAGTTAAGATCACTCCAATACTTTCTACACATGCATATCTGGAGATTGAGTAGCGTAAATAGTAAAGCATGCAAAAGAACGGAATGTAAAGGGTAGAGTATGGAAAATCAAACGCAATGAAGACACGGTGGTTTTTGGCGTGGTTCCGATACGTGGTGCTATCGTACGTCCACGTTGATGGAGACTTCAACCCACGGAGGGTAACGGCTGCGCGAGTCCACGGAGGGCTCCACCCACAAAGGGTCTACGAAGAAGCAACCTTTTCTATTCCACCATGGCTTACGTCCATGAAGGACTAGCCTCACTCGAGGTAGATCTTCACGAAGTAGGCGATCTCCTTGCCCTTACAAACTCCTTGGTTCAACTCCACATCATGTCGGAGACTCCCAAGTGACACCTAACCAATCTAGGAGACACCACTCTCCAAAAGGTAATAGATGGTGTGTTGTTGATGAACTCCTTGCTCTTGTGCTTCAAATGATAGTCTTCCCAACACTCAAACATCTCCTCACAGATTTGGCTATGGTGGAAGAAGGATTTGAGTGGAAAGCAACTTGGGAAAGGCTAGAAATCAAGGTTCAAATGGTTGGATTGGAATGTCTTGATCTCAACACATGAGTAGGTGGTTCTCTCTCAGAAAATGTATGGTGGAAGTGTAGGCACGTTCTAATGGCTCTCTTTTCTGAGAAGGAAGTGGTGGAGGGGTATATATAGCCTCCACACAAAATCCAACCATTACACACTTTTGACCCAACTCGGTGGCACCGATCAGAAATCTCGGTGGCACTAAACTGTGTAAAAGATATGAACGTTAGGAATCTTGGTGGGACCGACTGGAACAACTCGGATGGACCGAAGTGCAATGGTTAGGGCAAACCTCGTCTCGGTGGCACCGATTGCATCAACTCGGTAAGACCGAAGTGAAGCAATAAGGCAACAGAGAGTTGGCAAGCCATCTCGGAGAGACCGAGTTGCATAACTCGGTGAGACCGAAGTGAGTGCAAACGATTACAGAGAGTTGGCAAGGCCATCTCGGTGAGACCGAGATCCATATCGGTGGATCCGATTTGTTAGGGTTTTGGCAGTGGCTAAGACCAGATGAACTCGGTGGCTCCGGATAGGAAATTTCGGTGGGGCCGAGTTGGAATGTAGGTTTTGGGCATATATGGATAAAGAAAGTGGTTGGGGGTTTAGGAGCACTGTCACTAAGCACTTGAGCAAAAAGACCATTAAGCAACACCTCATCCCCTTTTAATAGTATTGGCTTTCCTATGGACTCAACGTGATCTTGGATCACTAAACCAAAAATGTAGAGTCTTGATCTTTTGCCAATCCTTGTCCTTAGCATTTTGAAGGGGTTCCACATCCTCTTGTCCCTTCCACGCCATTGTTGAACTTGTCTGAAATTCACTAGATCAAAGCATTAGTCAAACAACATGTATGTTGGCATAAATTACCAAAACCACCAAGGGAGCAAATGTGCTTTCAAGGGGTTAATCATAAGTGGGAGGCTTGTTCAAGTAACAACAACACCCAAGCACCGGTCCACCCACATATCAAATTATCAAAGTAGCGAATGCGAATCAAACAAACATGATGAAAGTGACTAGATGAAATTCCCGTGTGTCCTCAAGAGCACTTTGCTTATTATAAGAAACCGTTCCGGCTTGTCCTTTGCTACAAAAAGGATTGGGCCACCTTGTTGCACTCTTTGTTACTATTTCTACTTGTCACTTGTTACAAATTATATTGCTATCAAACTACTCGTTACCGATAATTTCAGTGCTTGCAGAAAACGCCTTGCTGAAAACCGCTTGTCATTTCCTTCAGCTCCTCGTTGGGTTCGACACTCTTACTTATCGAAAGGACTACGATGGATCCCCTATACTTGTGGGTCATCAAGACTCTTTTCTGGTGCCGTTGCCGGGAAGTGAAGCGCCTTTGGTAAGTGGAATTTGGTAAGGAAACATTTATATTACGTGCTGAAATTTATTGTCACTTGTCACTATGGAAAGTAATCCTTTGCTCCTCAACCTACTGCACCTACTGAAAATATTTATTATGAGATTCCTTCGGGTATGATAGAGAAACTGCTAGCTAATCCTTATGCAGGAGATGGAACAATACATCCTGATATGCACTAGATCTATGTGGATGAAATTTGTGGATTGTTTAAGCTTGCAGGTTTATCCGGAGATGGAATTAAGAAGAAAGTATTCCCTTTATCTTTGGAGGGAAAGGCATTGACATGGTATAGGCTATGTGATGACACTGATACATGGGACTGGAACCGGTAGAAGCTGGAATTCCACCAGAAATTTTATCCTATGCATTTGGTTCATCGTGATCGGATATATATATATAATTTTTGGCCTCGTGAAGGAGGAAGCATCGCTCAAGCTTGGGGGAGGCTTACGTACATGATGTACACATGCCCCAATCATGAGCTCTCAAAAGAAATTATCTTACAGAATTTTAATGCTCGGCTTTCTCATGATGATCGAACCATGCTCGATTCTTCTTCGGCTGGCTCCTTTATGAAGTAGACTATTGAATTCAGATGGGATCTTCTGGAAAGAATTAAACGCAACTCCGAAGATTGGGAACTCGACAAAGGTAATGAGTCGGGTATAACACTTAAGTTCGATTGTGTTAAATCTTTTATGGATACCGATGCTTTTCGTAAGTTTAGCACTAAATATGGACTTGACTCTGAGATAGTAGCCTCCTTCTGTGAATCATTTGCTACTCATGTTGATCTCCCTAAGGAGAAGTGGTTTAAATATCATCCCCCTGTTAAAGAAAAAATTGAAGAACCCGTTAGTGTTAAATAAGAAACAATTGTTTACCATGTTGATCCAGTTGTGCCTACTGCTTATATCGAGAAACCACCTTTTCCTGTTAGGATTAAGGAACATGCTAAAGTTTCAACTGTGATTAATAAAAGTAATATTAGGACACCTAGACCCTCTGAACAAATTAAAGTTGAACCTAATGTTGCTTTCGTTAAAGATCTCTTGGTCGATAATATAGATGGGCATGTTATTTACTTCTGTGATGAAGCAGCTAGAATTGCTAAACCAGATCCTAAAGATAAAAAACAGACATGTAGTAGGCATGCATGTCGTCTCTGTTAAAATAGGAGATCATTGTTATCATGGCTTATGTGATTTGGGTGCTAGTGTGAGTGCTATTCCGTTTACCTTATATCAAGAAATTATGAATGATATTGCACCTATTGAAATAGAGGACATTGATGTTACTATTAAGCTTGCAAACAGAGATACCATTATACCGCTTGGGATCATTAGAGATGTTGAAGTCTTGTGTGGAAAAATAAAATACCCTACTGATTTTCTAGTGCTCGGTTCTCCACAAGATAGTTTTTGTCCCATTATATTTGGTAGACCTTTCTTGAACACTGTTAATGCCAAGATAGATTGCGCTAAAGAAACTGTTAGTGTTAATTTTGGTGGTATGTCTCATGAGTTTAATTTCTCCAAGTTTCGTAGACAACCTCATGATAAAGAATTGCCTAGTAAAGATGAAATTATTGGTCTTGCTTCTATTGCCGTACCTCCTACTGATCCGTTAGAACAATATTTGCTAGACCATGAAAATGATATGCATATGAATGAAAGAAATGAAATAGATAAGATGTTCTTTGATCAACCACCTATCCTTAAACACAATTTGTCTGTTGAAACTCTTGGAGGCCCTCCTCCACCTAAGGGTGACCCTGTATTTGAATTGAAGCAATTGCCTGATACATTGAAATATGCTTATCTAGATGAAAAGAAGATATATCCTGTTATTATTAGTGCTAACCTTTCAGAGCATGAAGAAAAGAGATTACTTAAAACTCTGAGGAAGCACCTTGCCGCTATTGGATATACTCTTGATGATCTTAAGGGCATTAGTCCCACACTATGTCAGCATAAAATTAATATGGAGCCTGATGCTAAACCAGTTGTCGATCACCAACGACGATTAAATCCTAAAATGAAGGAGGTGGTAAGAACTGAAATATTAAAGCTTCTGGAAGCAGGTATAATTTATCCCATAGCTGACAGTAGATGGGTAAGTCCCGTTCATTGTGTCCCTAAGAAAGGAGGCATTACCATTGTTCCCAATGATAAAAATGAACTCATTCCACAAAGAATTGTAACTGGTTATAGGATGGTAATTGATTTTAGAAAATTAAACAAAACCACTAGAAAAGATCATTACCCCTTACCTTTTATTGATCAAATGTTAGAAAGATTGTCTAAGCATACATACTTTTGCTTTCTAGATGGTTATTCTGGCTTCTCTCAAATACCTGTACTACCAGAAGATCAAGAGAAAACTACCTTTACTTGTCCTTTTGGAACTTATGCTTATCGTTGTATGCCCTTTGGTTTATGTAATGCACCTGCTACCTTTCAAAGATGTATGACTGCTATATTCTCTGACTTTTGTGAAAAGATTGTTGAGGTTTTCATGGATGATTTCTCCATTTACGGAACTTCTTTTGATGATTGCTTAAGCAACCTTGATCGAGATTTGCAGAGATGTGAAGAAACTAATCTTGTCTTGAATTGGGAGAAGTGCCACTTTATGGTTAATGTAGGTATAGTCCTTGGGCATAAAATTTCTGAAAGAGGTATTGAAGTTGATAAAGCTAAGGTTGATGCTATTGAGAAAATGCCATGTCCAAAAGATATTAAAGGTATAAGAAGTTTCCTAGGTCATGCTGGTTTCTATAGAAGGTTTATAAAAGACTTCTCTAAAATTTCTAGACCTCTTACCAATCTCTTGCAAAAAAGTTGTTCCATTTGTTTTTGATGATGATTGTGTAGAAGCCTTTGAAACACTTAAGAAAGCCTTAACCACTGCACCTATTGTTCAACCACCTGATTGGAACTTGCCTTTCGAAATTATGTGTGATGCTAGTGATTATGATGTTGGTGCTGTTCTAGGACAGAGAGTTGATAAGAAATTAAATGTTATCCATTATACTAGTAAAACCCTAGACAGTGCTCAAAGAAATTATGCTACTACTGAGAAAGAATTTCTAGCAGTTGTGTTTGCATGCGATAAATTCAGATCTTACATAGTTGATTCTAATGTAACTATTCACACTGATCATGCTGCTATTAAATACCTTATGGAAAAGAAAGATGCCAAACCTAGACTTATTAGGTGGGTTCTATTGCTACAAGAATTTGACTTGCATATTACTGATAGGAAGGGAGCTGAGAATCCCGTAGCAGATAATTTATCTAGAATGGAAAATGTTCTTGATGACCCACTTCCTATTAATGATGATTTTCATGATGAACAATTAGCTGTCATAAATGCTTCTCGTAATACTCCTTGGTATGCGGACTATGCTAATCATATTGTTGCTAAATTTATACCACCTAGTTTCACATACCAACAAAAGAAAAAGTTTTTCTTTGATTTAAGACATTACTTTTGGGATGAACCACATCTTTATAAAGAAGGAGTAGATGGTATTATTAGACGTTGTGTACCTGAGAATGAACAAGAACAAATCCTACGGAAGTGTCACTTCGAAGCTTACGAAGGACACCATGCGGGAGACAGAACTGCACACAAGGTACTACAATCTGGTTTTTATTGGCCTACTCTTTTCAAGGATGCTCGTAAGTTTGTCTTATCTTGTGATGAATGTCAAAGAATTGGCAATATTGGTAGACATCAGGAAATGCCTATGAATTATTCACTTGCTATTGAACCATTTGATGTTTGGGGATTTGATTATATGGGACCTTTTCCTAAGTCCAATGGGTATACTCATATTTTAGTTGCTATTGATTACGTTACTAAGTGGGTAGAAGCTATTCCAACTAGTAGTGCTGATCATAACACTTCTATTAAAATGCTTAAAGAAGTTATTTTCCCGAGGTTTGGAGTCCCTAGATATTTAATGACTGATGGTGGTTCACACTTTATTCATGGTGCATTCCGTAAACTGCTTGCTAAATATGATGTCAACCATAGAATTGCATCTCCTTATCACCCTCAATCTAGTGGTCAAGTTGAATTGAGAAACAGAGAAATAAAGTTAATTTTGCAAAAGACAGTCAATAGATCTAGAAAGAATTGGTCTAAGAAACTTGATGATGCATTATGGGCTTATAGAACTGCTTATAAAAATCCTATGGGTATGTCTCCTTATAAAATGGTTTATGGAAAAGCATGTCATTTACCTCTTGAGTTAGAACATAAAGCATATTGGGAAATTAAAGAACTCAATTATGATTTTAAACTTGCCGGTGAAAAGAGGTTATTTGATATTAGCTCACTAGATGAATGGAGAACCCAAGCTTATGAAAATGCCAAATTGTTTAAACAAAAAGTTAAAAGATGGCATGATAAAAGAATTCAAAAACAGGAATTCAAAGTGGGTGAATATGTTATATTGTACAATTCTCGTTTGAGACTCTTTGCAGGAAAACTTCTCTCCAAATGGGAAGGCCCGTATGTCATCGAAGAAGTTTATCGCTCCGGAGCCATCAAAATAAACAACTCCGCAGGCACCAATCCGAGAGTGGTGAATGGGCAGAGAATTAAGCATTATATTTCAGGTACTCCCATTAATGTTGAAACTAATATTATTGAAACAATTACACCGGAGGAATACATAAGAGAGACCTTCCAGAACACTCCAGAACCCTGAAAAGGAAGAGGTATGTGATACGGTAAGTAAACCGACTCCAAAAATTCCATAAAAATACTTTCTGTCAGTTTTGGAATATTAGAAAAAATACAAAAATAAGAAACAGCCGAGGGGACCCACGAGGTGCACACGAGGCACCAGGGCGCGCCACCCCCCCCCCCCCCCAGGCGCACCCTGGTGGCTCGTGGGACCCTCGTGAGCCTTCCCGACTCCGTTTTCTTCTGGATAACTTGTTTTGCAAGATAAAAAATCTTTATATATATTCCCGGACGTTTTGACCACCGCATCACAGAAATATCCACTGTTCTTGTTTCATGCTGTTTTTCTAACAGATATTGGAGGTATGTCGTCCCAAGACTCGGTTGGAGAGAGCCATGTCTCTCATGTTGCTGCAAATCCAAGAGCCTATGATGATGAAGATCACCATGGGTGATCAACCAACGAGGAGGTCGAAGCTGACTTAAAGAGGCTGGATTCCATGGAGCAGGAAGAAACTTCTCGACCATAGTCCAGGAGCATGCACGTGGAATACGGGGAATCGAGCTTACCGGATACGGTTAAACCTCCCAACACTCAAATTGTTTCTTATCGTAACTTGAAAAAGAGTGTTGCTTCATCTCCTTCAGCCAGGAAACATCCTTGGGTGGATGGTGCACTAACTGTCACCTGGAAGCTCCGGAAGGAAATTATGGATCTTAAGCATCAAGTTAATAAGCTTGAGGAGGAAAATCGCATCCTCAAAGGCATCATCGCCAAGAACATCCCACCACCATCACCGAAGAAGGAAACTAGAGCACATGGGTATGGGCACTCCCCTTGGCTTGTGCCAAGCTTGGGGGAGGTGCCCCGGTATCGTATCATCATCACTTTTATTATCTTTACCTATTTTTAGTTCGATCCTTAGTTATTTCGTGATCTAGTTGAATAAAAGTTCAGTATGATCTATTTTCGAGTGCTAGCTTCGTGATCTATCTATCTATGTAATTGAGTTGAGAGTTATATAATAAAGAGTAGTTTGAGTTTTTGCTTCTTTACTTTTATGTTTCAATCATAGCAATGAAAATAATGCAAAAGATCATATGCTAATCTTATGGAAAGTAATGACATTACATAAAGAAGAGTATAAGTGGTAAAATTTATTGGAGGTTAACAAACATAGCATTGGTCAATGATGCAATTCATGAAAAAGTTAATAAGGGAAGAGAAGATTCACATACAAATACACTATCTTGGACATCTTTTATGATTGTGAGCCCCCATTAAGTATTTTATGTCAAATTGTTGACATTGGACAAGGAAGACAACGTAATGAATTATGTTTGCTTATATTCACATAGAAGTTATATTGTTATAGATCCTCCAACATGTGGTGCTTGCCCAATATCTTTGCTAGCCAAAAATCCGCACCAAGTAGAGATACTACTTGTGCATCCAAAACCCTTAAACCCAGTTTCATGTCATGAGAGTCCACTATATCTACCTATGGATTGAATAAGATCCTTCAAGTAAGTTGTCATCGGTGCATTAAGCAATAAAAATTGCTCCTAAATATGTATGAACTTTTATTGTAAGGGAAAATAAGCTTTGTACGAACTTGTGATGGTAAAGAAATAAAAGCGACAGACTGCATAATAAAGGTTGCTATCACAAGGGGCAATATAAAGTGACATTCCTTTGCATTAAGAGATTGTGCATCCAACAACAAAAAGCGCATGACAACCTCTGCTTCCCTCTGCGAAGGGCCTATCTTTTACTTTTATGTATTTACTTTTGATGCAAGAGTCAATAGTGTTCTCCCCTATTCCTTTTTATTTTTCTCTTTTGCAAGCATCATGTGGTGGGGAAAGATCTAGGCATATATATCCAGTTGGATATGAGTGATCATGAGTTATTATTGTTGACATCACCCTTGAGGTGAATAAGTTGGGAGGCGAAATTATAAGCCCCTATCTTTCTATGTGTCTGGCTGAAACTTTTTGCTCCATATATATGTTGTGAGTGTTAGCAATCATAGAAGACTAAATGATGGTTGAGTATGTGGACTTGCTAAAAAGCTCCGACATGAGACCCTTCCTGAAAATATGATGAATTGCAATTGCATTGTTGACTGAGAACATAGTTTGTTAGTTTTCAAGAAAGTTTATGCCTTATACTTCATTATTGTGATGAATTGTTACTTGCTCATGAGAAGTTTTATGATAATGAATATTGCTGTTATAATGATGATCATGATGCTACTATGTCCGTATTTTGTTTTTATCGACACCTCTCTCTCTAAACATGTGGACATGATTATCGATATCGGCTTTCGCTTGAGGACAAGCGAGGTCTAAGCTTGGGGGAGTAGATACGTCCATTTTGCATCATGTTTTACTACTGTTATTTATAGTGTTGTTAATCAATATAACACTTTGTGGAGCAATTATAATGCCTTTTCTCTCTTAATATGCAAGATTTACACAAAGAGGGAGATTGCCGGCAGCTGGAATTCTGGACCTGAAAAAGCTATGTCAGAGATACCTATTCTGCACATCTCCAAATGAGCTTAAATTTCACGGAGATTTATTTTGGAATAAATAAAAAATACTGGAAGAAAGAAGTACCAGAGGGGGCCACCCAGGCGCCCACGAGGCACCAGGGCGCGCCACCCCCCCACCCCCCCCCCCCCATGCACGCCCTGGTGGCTTGTGGGGCCCCTGGCCAGCCTCTGGCCCCCATTTTCTGGTATATAAGTCCATTTGCCCTAGAAAAAATAAGGAGAATACTTTTGGGCTGGTGCGCTGCCGTCTCGAGGTGAAACTTGGTCAGGAGCACTTTTGCTCTCCGGCGGAGCGATTCCGCCGGGGATACTTCCCTCCGGGAGGGGGAAATCAGAGCCATCGACATCACCAACGATCCTTTCATCGTGGGAGGACTAATCTTCATCAACATCTTCACCAGCACCATCTCATCTCAAACCCTAGTTCATCTCTTGTATTCAATCTTTGTCTCAAAACCGCAGATTGGTACCTTTGGGTTGCTAGTACTGTTGATTACATCTTGTAGTTGATGCTAGTTGGTTTATTTGGTGGAAGATTATATGTTCAGATCTATTATGCTATTCAACACCCCTCTGATTTTGGACATGAATATGATTTGTGAGTAGTTACTTTTGTTCTTGATGACATGGGAGAAGTCTTGTCATAAGTAATCATGTGAATTTGGTATTCGTTCGATATTTTGATGATATGTATGTTGTTGATTCTCTTAGTGGTGTTATGTGAACTTCGACTAGATGACACTTCACCATCTTTGGGCCTAAGGGAATGCATTGTGGATTAGTAATTAGATGATGGGTTGCTAGAGTGACAGAAGCTTAAACCCTAGTTTATGCGCTATTCTGTAAGGGGCTAATTTGGATCCATATGTTTAATGCTATGGTTAGATTTATCTTAATTCTTATTTCGTAGTTGCGGATGCTTGCGAGAGGGGTTAATCATAAGTGGGAGGCTTGTTCAAGTAAAAATAGCACCCAAGCACCGGTCCACCCACATATCAAATTATCAAAGTAGCGAACGCGAATCAAACAAACATAATGAAAGTGACTAGATGAAATTCCCGTGTGTCCTCAAGAGCACTTTGCTTATTATAAGAAACCGTTCTGTCTTGTCCTTTGCTACAAAAAGGATTGGGCCACCTTGCTGCACTCTTTGTTACTATTGCTACTTGTCACTTGTTACAAATTATATTGCTATCAAACTACTCGTTACCGATAATTTCAGTGCTTGCAGAAAACACCTTGCTGAAAACCGCTTGTCATTTCCTTCTGCTCCTCGTTGGGTTCGACACTCTTACTTATCGAAAGGACTATGATTGATCCCCTATACTTGTGGGTCATCAGTTGTTGGTGTAGATCGCCGTCACGATGGTTTCCCCGGCGGCGCTCCGGCGCCACCGGAAGAGAGGGGGAGAGAGCCCCCCTCCTTCTTCTTCTTGCTTGGCCTCCCCCATAGATGGGAGGAGAGTTTCCCCTCTGGTCCATGGCCGCCATGGCTCCCAGAGGGCAGGAGCCCCTCCGAGATTGGATCTCTCTCTCTCTCTGTTTCTCTTCTATTTCGCGTTCCTGTTTTCTGGCCCTTCACCGTTTCTTATATTCTCGGAAATCCGTAACTCCGATTGGGCTGAAATTTTGAGGGATTTTTATCCGGAAATTATCTTTATTGCCATGAAAGAAGGGCCCCAACCGCCTTACGGGGTACCCACAAGCCTGCTGGGTGCAGCCAGGGTAGGGGGCCTCGCCCTCTGAGCTTGTGGGCCCCTCGGGCATCGTCTTGCATTGATTCTTTTTCCCAAAAATCACATATATTCCAAAATAAATCTTCGTAAATTTTTATCGTGTTTGGACTTCGTTTGATATGGCTTTTCTGTGAAACAAAAAACATGCAACAAACAGGAACTGGCACTAGGCACTGGATCAATATATTAGTCCAAGAAAATCATATAAATCGTTGCCAAAAGTATGTGAAAGATGTAGAATATTGGCATGGAACAATAAAAAATTATAGATATGACGGAGACGTATCAGCATCCCCAAGCTTAATTCCTGCTCGTCCGCGAGTAGGTAAATGATAAAAAGATAATTTTTGATGTGAAATGCTACCTAGCATAATCTTGATCATATAATCTAATCATGGCATGGATATTAAGATACAAGTGATTCAAGGCAATAGTCTATCATTTGATATTGAAAGAATAATACAAAACATGCATGTATTTCATCATTTGCCTTTCATAATAATGGAGCTAAAGGAAACAACCTCTATACACTTAGTTGTTGTAAGCATGACACGCTCGTTCTTCCCTGCATAGACATATCAAATCAAGAGTACCTCGGTGCCAAACCAAGCAATTGGATCATACTTTTTAACGCGCTTCAGCATTTTCAACTTCACTCAATACATGAGCGCCATCCATGGACATAGCACTATGGGTGGAATAGAATGCAGTGATAGGGATTAATAAGGGGAAGTCAAAAAGGAAGATAGTCTCGCATCGACGCGGCTAATCATTGGGCAATGGAGATGCCCATCAATTGATATCAATGCGAGGAGTAGGGATTGCCATGCAACGGATGCACTAAGAGCTATATGTGTATGAAAGCTCAAACTGAAACTAAGTGGGTGTGCATCCAACTTGCTTGCTCATGAAGACCTCGGGCATTTGAGGAAGCCCGTCATCGGAATATACAAGCCAAGTTCTATAATGAAAAATTCACACTAGTATATGAGAGTGACAACTCAGGAGACACTCTATATGAAAAACATGGTGCTACTCTGAAGCACAAGTGTGGAAAAGGATAGTAACATTGCCCCTTTTCTCTTTTTCTCTCATTTTTTTTTGATGAGCTCTTTTTGGCCTCCTTTCTTTCTTTCTTTTTTTTCATCCGGAGTCTCATCCCGGCTTGTGGGGGAATCATGGTCTCCATCATCCTTTCCTCAATGGGACAATGCTCTAATAATGATGATCATCACACTTTTATTTACTTACAAATCGATATTACAATTCGATAAAAACTATACAGGATGACTCTATATAAATGCCTCTGGCAGTGTACCAGAATGTGCAATGATCTAGCATAGCAATGATATCAAAAAATGGACAAGCCATGAAAATATCATGCTAGCTATCTTACGATCATGCAAAGCAATATGACAATGAATGCTCAAGTCATGTATATTATGATGATGGAAGTTGCATGGCAATATATCTCGGAATGGCTATGGAAATGCCATGATAGGTAGGTATGGTGGCTGTTTTGAGGAAGATATAAGGAGGCTTATGTGTGATAGAGCGTATCATATCATGGGGTTTGGATGCACCGGCGAAGTTTGCACCAACTCTCGAGGTGAGAAAGGGCAATGCATGGTACCGCAGAGGCTAGCAATATGCGGAAGGGTGAGAGTGCGTATAATCCATGGACTCACATTAGTCATAAAGAACTCACATACTTATTGTAAAGCCTACTTGCCCTCGAAGCAAAGTACTACTCGCATGCTCCTAGGGGGGAGGTTTGGAGGAGTTAACCATCGCGCGCCCCCGATCCAAACAACACAAAGACTCAATCAACGTTAAATCATGCGTCCATTCTCTTTCTTTTCCTGGACTTCTCTGTATGATCAGAGCTTCTATTTCCTGTGGATCAAACTCCACTTCTACTGTCGGGAAGTATCCCAGATACTCTTTTCTTTCCTTGGTGCAATACTGTGAAAAATGTCCTTCTTCTCCACATGAATAGCAGGCATTGGAGTAAGATCTAATTAGGCCTTCGTCATTAGTATCTTCAACTTATTCCTTCATCACAGGTTCTTCTAAACTTTCCTTGAGGGCTTCCTTCATGGCTTCCTTCTGTTGCTTGATGACTTCTGGTACTTTGGAGTAAATTTGGCATTGAGCCGGGTAATGAGTAGTTCCTTCACACAAGAAACATGTCACCTGCCTAGTTGGGCATTCTTCCTCTGGATGATTTTCTTCAACATGAGGGCATCCGTTCTTGTGTTCTTCCTGGGTGTGTCCTATTTCTCTACAAATCTTGCATGCACAAGGTTTCTTCTTTGGGTTATCACAGTGCTTCCGGATAACACGGGATCTTAACAGAGTCTCCTTGAATTCCTCCCAAGTTCTTGCTCCATTACATCCTTATATGGCTTGATGCATTTTCCACCAGGTTGCAGCACTTTTCGTAAAGTACTGAAGAGCGTATTGAACCTCATACTTCCTTGCAATCAAATTTTTCCCGAAGTGATTCTCCATGTTTTGAATCTATAGCTCTGCCTCCGGCTGAGTCATCGGTCTAGAGAATACAAGTCCATCTTCATTCATCATCTATTGGGTCCAAGGGTTTTGGGATGAGATACGGGAGAGGGATAGAGATATACACACAATACAAACAATATAGTTTTGAAAAATAGGTTTTATTTGTGGTTGTCGGAAAACACACACAAAATATGACAGCTCACAAATCATCGTATCTAACGTGAGTATACAATAGGGGTTTGGTCTTCTAAAGGTCATAATATTATTGGGATTCTTCAGGGTCTTCAAATTATTCGGGTCTTCGGAGTCTTCAAACGTTGTAGCTTCAATTCTTCTAGTGCAGGTGTGACGCCCCCGACTCGACCGTGCACTAATCATACACGCAAATGCACACGATCGAGATCAGAGACTCACGGGAAGATATCACAACACAACTCTAAACTCAAATAAAATAATACAAGCTTTATATTACAAGCCAGGGGCCTCGAGGGCTCGAATACATAAGCTTGCCCATACAAGCATCAGCGGAAGCATTAGATATCTGAGTACATATATAAAAGTAAAACAGACATGCCCTAACAGGCGGGGCAAAACAACAACACAGATCGAAAAGGCGCAGGCCTCCTGCCTGGGAGCCTCCTAAACTACTCCTGGTCGTCGGTCTCCACGTAGTAGTAGGCTCCACCGGAAGAGTAGTAGCAGTCGTCGGCAGTAGCATCTGGCTCCGGGGCTCCACCATCTGGTAGCAGCGAACGGGTATGGGGGAAAAGAATAGCAAAGCAACCGTGAGTACTCATCCAAAGTACTCGCAAGACTGACATCAGAACTATACTAATCATGCATTAGTATCAAAGGAATGGGACTATATCTTTGGACTAAACTGCAAAAATGCTGGAATAGAGGGGGAAAAGCCTAGCCTATCGAAGACTAGCATCTTCAGCGTCTTGCAGCATTAGAAGAGAGCATATTAGCATATTATAATTAACAAGCATGTAGGAGCAAAGCCCAGAGATCCTTCCTCGACTCCCTGCGAGAAAGCGATCCCGGAGCTTACAATTAATTAACATGTATCCAGTTCAAGTAGTAATAGATCGGGATACAACACTGAGCGTCCTGTTACCGTGGACACGGCTATTCGAATAGATAACTTCCCTGCAGGGGTGCACTACTGTTACCCAACACGCTCGATTAACTCTGGCCGGACACACTTTTATCGAGTCATGCGCGGCCTCGGCTGATCGACACACCGCAGCCCTACCTAGAGCTCAGCAGAGAGGTCCCCGCCGGTCTACATCCTAAGCGCGCAGGGGTCCTGGGCCCATCGCCCTTTGCACTCCGGGTCGTTGCGCACATGGCGGGTCCAGGCACCACCTCTGTCCTGGATGGCGCCGGCCCAACCGTGCCGCAATGCTGAACTGGACGTCTGACAGAGCCTTCGGCTGATACATACGGCGTAGAGGCCCCATTAAACCATTATCCCACGTGGTGGTAGTGCGTATAGGCCAGGGGCCAACTCAGATCAGATACCCAAATCCGTTAATCGTGTTATTAGGAGCTCGCGGTGACGATCAGTACTCCTGTTGTCTCGTCTCGAGGAAGTGCAACAAGGGCCAGGCCCATCCCTCTCTAGGGCGGTCTCTGCCTGCCCGGCCGCGCCTCGTAATTATCTCGCAGGTACCATCATGGTCAACCTGTCTTCACACCTCTCACGGGTACCCCTCGGGGTCGACCTGTCTTTACCCGGTGACTGAAGTAAAAGTAGTGTATCCGTGTGTTCATCACATCAAGGGGGAATCCGAGGAATCACCCTCGATGGATTCCTACTCGGTGTAATCCGTTAAGGAGAACCTGGAGGAATCACCCTCGATGGTCTCCATTGGAGGGGTTGCACGACAGAGTCATCATTGGGAAGGGAAGAGCGAGGAATCACCCTTTGCAATCGCCACCGATGTGCTATACTACAGAGATATCATCAGGAGTGCAGTACGAGGTATCACCCTCGGCACTCGATAGTAGCCCTGCAGAGTCATACAACTGAGGGGGTGTGCGGTGCTGTGACGGTCTCTGCACATCGATCACAATGATCGACGTACTGGTACTAAAGCGAGGCAACATGGACAAGGATGAGGGGTCACTGGGGGATCACTAACCAATCTATTCTAAGCAGTTTAGGATGACGGGTAAAGTAACAATAGCAGGTTACAAAAGCAGGCTATGCATCAAAATAGGAGCAATCATTTACAGTAGCAAAATCTAATGCAAGCATGAGGGAGAAGGAATAGGCGATATAGGAATGATCAAGGGGGTTTTGCTTGCCTGGTTGCTCTGCTGAAAAGGAAGGAGGGTCGTCGGTGACGTAGTCGTACTCGGCAGTAGCGTCAGTCTCGGGGTCTACCGGAGAGAAGAGGGGGGAAGAAACAATAAATACAAGCAACAAATGCATTCACAGAGGCATGGCATGGAAGCACGCTATTCGAGGAGTGCCCTAATGCAGTACTACGCAAGTTAGTCGGAGCGGGAAACATCTGGAGGTGTTTTACTAGCTCCGGGCATTTATCGGACAGATGAACTGGAGGGGAAAGTTCCATGTTCATCATGTTAGAGGGGTGTGGCAGGTATGTGGGTGGCATATTCGGATTCTTCATATTTTTCTGATCGTTTTTCATATATAAATTATTTTCATCCGAGTTACGGATTATTTTATATGATTTTTCAAAGTTTTACTGAATTTATGGAATTATTTTAATTATTAAATTAGAATTATCCGAAACAGTATCAGATGACGTCAGCATGACGTCATAGTGACGTCAGCAGTCAACACCGGCTAGTCAGGGTCAAACCTGACCAGTGGGCCTCGCATGTCATACACAGTGGCCTAATTAGGGTTTAATTTAATCTAAACGGTAACTAATTAGCAGGTGGGTCCCTACTGTCAGTGTCATATTAATTAAATAATTAACTTAATTAGTATTAATAGATTAATTAGTGTTTTATTTATTTATTTAAAACGTTTAAATGGGGTGGGGCCCGCATGTCAGTGGCTGTGAGTGCCCAGTCAACAGTTGACCCAGTCAACTGGGTCAACTGGGCCCACACGTCAGTGGCACGAGGCGGGCCCCGTGGCTGCCGCGTCAACGCCATGTCGGACGCCGGTGCCGGAGTTACTCCGGCGAGCCGCGAACGCGGTGGAGCACTCCGGCGAGGTGCAGGATTCGGCTACGGTGGGTTAAATGGAAGCGGTTGGTGCCGTTCGAACCGCCGTGGAGTGCCGCATCCAACGGCGGTGGTCTCGCGACCGGAGGCGGCCGGAGTTGACCGCGGCAACGACGACGGGCGGCGGCGATCTCGGGTGAGCTCGGGGTGGTCGCTATAGGGCCTCTAAACACGCGCGGTTTGCGGCATTGGGTTCCTGGGATCGTGCGCAGCCGAAAGGTGGAGGAGTTGGACCAAATGGTCGCCGGAGTGGAGGCCGGCGATGAGGTTTACGGCGGCTGCGTTCGGGATAGCACGGGAAGCGGCAAACGGCGAGCAAGCGAGGCAGAGGAGAGAGGGAGAAGGCGCGCAAGCTCACAGCGGAGCTCGAGGAGGGCTCGGGGAGGCGCGGGGAGGTCGGAGGGGAGTAGATCGACGGCGGCGAGCGGCGGATGCCGTCGGCGATCCCCGACGAATGCGGCGGCTTGATCGGGCACGACGGCGAGACGAGGCGAGCACGGTGGCCGCTGGATCGAGCGGAGGACGGCGGCGAGCTTACGGGCGAGATGGGGAACGAGAGAGGCGAGGCGCGTGGGGGCGAGTGGGGATACCTAGGGTTTCGGGGAGGACGAGAGGCGCACGGGGGAGGCCTTATCGGCGTCGGGGAGCCGACGGATGGGCGTCAGCGGGGCGAGCGGCGTCGTGTCGATGTGGGCGGGCGACAACGCGCGGGAGGAGGACGATGACCCGGCTGAGCTGGGCCTGGCCGCACTGTGTACTCAAGACCCAGTGCGCCAGTAAGCCTCTGCCCGTTTCCTTTTTCTTTTTCTATTTATTTTCTTTACTTCCGTTTTGCAAATTGCTCGGCCACTAGTTGACTTTTGTAAATTGTGTGACTTGGTTCAATAATTATAATGCAATATTACTTACCACCAGAAATTGGTTTGGTGAAAATATGATTTCATTTGCAAATTTTATTAAATCAAATGATATTAAATGTTGTTGTTAGCTACTGTTTTAAGATGATAGAGTCACTTAATGAATATAGGTGATGTTGTTTTCCTGAACATATTTAGTTCTGGATTATTCTCTATTTAATGAAGATTTTTATTTCCAAATTGAAACAACTTTTATTTTCACTTTAAATTTGAATTTCAATTGAATTGGAATTTGAAATGAGATAGGATGCAAATGATGATCAAGACTAGCTAATCATGATGACTTGGCATTATCAAAAGGTGATCACTGTAGCATAATGACATGGGGTGTTATAATTCTCCCCCTCTATAAAGAATTCTCGTCCCGAGAATTAAGAGGTAGGCTGAAAGAAGGCGGGGTATTCTTCATGAAGACGATCCTCGTGTTCCCAAGTGGCTTCATCTTCAGAATGATTCGACCACTGAACTTTAAGGAACTTGATCGACTTCTGACGGGTTCTACGCTCAGCTTGATCGAGAATGCGGATCGGATACTCTTGATAAGATAGATCTTCTCGCAATTCAAGCACTTCATGATCCACTGCTCGGATAGGATCTTTGAAGCAGCGTCGGAGTTGCGATACATGAAAGACATCATGCACTTGAGAAAGGTTCGGTGGCAACTCTAGTTGATATGCCACTTCTCCTCGACGGGCGAGAATACGGAACGGGCCAATGTAGCGGGGAGTTAACTTGCCCTTGATTCCAAATCGATGAGTGCCCTTCATCGGAGTGACGCGAAGGTAAGCGTGCTCGCCAGGTAGATAGACCATTACCTGGTGTTTTCGGTCATAATTGCTCTTCTGACGAGACTGAGCAGTTTTCAAATGTTCCCGGACAATGCAGACTTGTTCTTCAGCTTGTTGAATAATGTCCGGACCAACGAGTGACCGTTCCCCAGTTTCTGACCAATTCAGAGGGGTTCGACACTTACGTCCATAAAGAACTTCAAAGGGTGACATCTTCAGACTAGCTTGATAGCTATTGTTGTAAGAGAATTCGGCATGCAGGAGAGATTCTTCCCATTTCTTACCGAATGAGATGACACAAGATCGAAGCATATCTTCAAGCACTTGATTGACTCGTTCCACTTGTCCCCGGGACTGGGGGTGAAAAGCGGTGCTGAAGGACAGATGAGTTCCCATAGCTTCTTGGAAACTGTTCCAAAACCTTGAAGTAAAGAGGCTGCCACGATCTGAGCTGATTTCCAACGGAACATCGTGGAGTGACACAATTCTGGAAACATACAAGTCTGCTAACTGACTAGCAGTGATTGTCTCCTTGACTGGCAGAAAGTGAGCAACCTTTGAGAATCGGTCAATGACGACGAAGATAGCATCATGACCCTTCTGTGATCTGGGAAAACCAGTAATGAAATCCATTTCAACTTTGTCCCATTTCCATTCAGGAATTTCAAGGGGTTTGCAGAGTTCCAGCAGGCCTTTGATGTTCTGCTTTGATGCGACGGCAAACGTCACACTCAGTGACATACTGAGCAATGTCTCGCTTCATATCAGGCCACCAATATATCTGTCGGATGTCTTGGTACATCTTGGTACTACCAGGGTGAATTGAAAGAAGCGTATCATGAGCTTCTTTCATGACGCGCGGGGTCAGATTCAGGTGTCCCGTTCTAGGAACCACTAAGCGGTTTTTGAAGTACAAGGCGCCATCAGTAGCAATGGTGAAGAATAAGGGCTTTCCCCTTTTGATATCTCGCTTAATTTTCTCGACCTCAGAGTCAACCTTATGTATATGGTTGATGAGGTCATCGAGCTCTGATTCAACAACCAGGGTATTGAGATGACCCTGTGGAACAATGTGAAGGTTCAACTTGCGAAGTTCTTCATAAAGCATAGGTTGCGCTTCCTGAAGCATGAGGTTGTTGCAATAAGCCTTGCGACTCAAGGCATCGGCCATTACATTAGCCTTGCCAGGGGTATAAGAAATATTCATGTCATAATTGGCTATTGTCTCAAGCCATCTCTGTTGACGAAGGTTCAGATCTGGTTGGGTGTACAGGTACTTCCAACTCAGGTGGTCCGTGTATATCTCGCAACGATTACCGAGAAGGTAATGTCGCCACAGCTTCAAGGCATAAATAACTGCAGCAAGCTCGAGATCATGTACTGGATAATTTTCCTCGTGAGGATGCAATTGATGAGAGCCATAAGCAATTACTTTGCGCTCTTGCATTAGGACACAGCCTAATCCTTGATGGGATGCGTCGCAATATATCACAAAGTCCTTTTGGGAATCCGGGGGTGCTAGCACTGGAGCAGATGTCAACTTATCTTTGAGTGTCTGAAAGCTTTCCTGACATTTTTCTGTCCACTCAAATTTAACACCTTTATGGAGCAGATCAGTCAACGGCTTAGCAATCCTGGAGAAGTTCTCGACGAATCGGCAGCAATAGCTTGCAAGGCCAAGAAAACTCCTGCCTTGCTTGACATTCTTCAGGGGAGTCCAGTCAAGAATAGCCTGAACTCATTCTGGGTTCACTGCAATGGTAACAGGGTTTTTCTGACTGAGATGTACACCGAGGTGTTTACATAAGCAGGGAATTATTATTGCTTAGGTCATATAATTATATGAAAGGTTAGACAGAACAATGGAAAGGAAAATGTAATTATCGGATTAAACAGACCAATGGAAAGGAAAATGTGTATAAACACAAGTATTGAGAATATATTCTTCCCAAGAACAAGCAGAGCATGATATACCTGACAGGGCATCAGGTACTTGACCCTTTAAATAAAATGGACAAGGAAAATCATGATGTTTACCCAAACAACGGTGTTTGGATAATCGATCAAGAAATATTTAGCATTGCGCTTTCAATGTTCTTGTTGATATTCGATGTACCACAGTCATGCTTCGGGGTAGCGATGATATGGTGTTTAAGGAAGGGTGGTTTGAAGATCACAAGAAATGCGCAAGGAGCAATTTGGGCAAGGATGGCATTGCTGTTAACAAAAGTGTCAACTGACAGCGATTGAATCATGCATCATCCATTCAAAGGAGTAATTGCAGAGAATCAGAACTCCTGGTGGATGTGATCACGAGAACCTAGAGTCAGAGTTAGTAAAATTTAACCCGAATAGAAGAGAGAGTAGAATCCCAGAGTAAGGAAGAGGAATAAAAGATACTAATCCCATCCATGTGCAACGTGGGCCCGTAAGCCACACAACGCTGTTAGTAAAATAGTTTTTCAACGACTAGACTCAACTTCGGCCAAGGAGTTGGAAAGGAGCTTCCTACATGCAGTCGGCTCTGATACCAACTTGTGACGCCCCCGACTCGACCGTGCACTAATCATACACGCAAATGCACACGATCGAGATCAGAGACTCACGGGAAGATATCACAACACAACTCTAAACTCAAATAAAATAATACAAGCTTTATATTACAAGCCAGGGGCCTCGAGGGCTCGAATACATAAGCTTGCCCATACAAGCATCAGCGGAAGCATTAGATATCTGAGTACAGATATAAAAGTAAAACAGACATGCCCTAACAGGCGGGGCAAAACAACAACACAGATCGAAAAGGCGCAGGCCTCCTGCCTGGGAGCCTCCTAAACTACTCCTGGTCGTCGGTCTCCATGTAGTAGTAGGCTCCACCGGAAGTGTAGTAGCAGTCATCGGCAGTAGCATCTGGCTCCGGGGCTCCACCATCTGGTAGTAGCGAACGGGTATGGGGGAAAAGAATAGCAAAGCAACCGTGAGTACTCATCCAAAGTACTCGCAAGACTGACATCAGAACTATACTAATCATGCATTAGTATCAAAGGAATGGGACTATATCTTTGGACTAAACTGCAGAAATGCTGGAACAGAGGGGGAAAAGCCTAGCCTATCGAAGACTAGCATCTTCAGCGGCTTGCAGCATTAGAAGAGAGCAGATTAGCATATTATAATTAACAAGCATGTAGGAGCAAAGCCCAGAGATCCTTCCTCGACTCCCTGCGAGAAAGCGATCCCGGAGCTTACAATTAATTAACATGTATCCAGTTCAAGTAGTAATAGATCGGGATACAACACTGAGCGTCCTGTTACCATGGACACGGCTATTCGAATAGATAACTTCCCTGCAGGGGTGCACTACTGTTACCCAACACGCTCGATTAACTCTGGCCGGACACACTTTTATCGGGTCATGCCCGGCCTCGGCTGATCGACACACCGCAGCCCTACCTAGAGCTCAGTAGAGAGGTCCCCGCCGGTCTACATCCTAAGCGCGCAGGGGTCCTGGGCCCATCGCCCTTTGCACTCCGGGTCGTTGCGCACATGGCGGGTCCAGGCACCACCTCTGTCCTAGATGGCGCCGGCCCAATCGTGCCGCAATGCTGAACTAGACGTCAGACAGAGCCTCCGGCTGATACATACGGCGTAGAGGGCCCCATTAAACCATTATCCCACGTGGTGGTAGTGCGTATAGGCCAGTGGCCAACTCAGATCAGATACCCAAATCCGTTAATCGTGTTATTAGGAGCTCGCGGTGATGATCAGTACTCCTGTCATCCCGTCTCGAGGAAGTGCAAGAAGGGCCAGGCCCATCCCTCTCTGGGGCGGTCTCTGCCTGCCCGGCCGTGACGAGGGCATGTACTAGGGATAGGGTAATAGGCCTGACCTATAGACCCTACCCTAGGACATCACACGTCTTACACTGGGCCCCAGGGCCAGATCAACAACCCAGAATTCCGCAGACTGACATTCACTCGGAGTTCTACAAACCACTCGGGAGGCAAGAGTTCACTCGACAGACTCGTTTCACTCGGAGCACCCGAAAGTCACTCGGCCAGAGAAGACCAGGAGTCTCCAGGAGCGCAACGGTCGGGATACACGTTCTCCTGTATTAATTGTCATCAATACGCCCGTTACCTGGCGCACTTATACCCCTCTTAACCCCCTGTAATAGCTGGCATTGATGGGAGGGCTGGCGAGACTATATAAGCCACCCCCCTGCTCCATTCCAAGGGTTTGCAACCTGTTGTAATCATACACTCAAGCAATACAGCACCAAGACCACCGAGACGTAGGGCTATTACCTCCACCGCTGAGGGGCCTGAACTCGTAAATCCGAGTGTAACACCTGCGCCGTAGCTAGGCTCTGCCCTCTCATCCGTACCCCTACACACTACTGTCAGGCTTGCACCCACGACAGTTGGCGCCCACCGTGGGGCAGGCGTCTAGCAACTTCCGGCGTAGTTGCATTTTTCCGATCATCACCATGGTTTCCGGCGGCGGACTGACTCTGGGCGGCGAGATCCGTTTCGGCGTCCTCAGCTTCATCGCCGACGATTCGGCATGGCTCCAGGAAGCCCCGCTGGATGTCGAGGCGTTGCCCGTCCGCAGCGCGGCGCACTTCTGCGCGAGTTCCTTCGGCGTTCTTCTCCGGCAACCGTCGACCCCCTATCAGTCGACGTCTTCGCTCCCCACCAGCCGTCGTCGCAAGCGCTCCGGACGCTCGCGGCTTCAGCGGTGGATCAGGCACGCGGTGGCCCTTCAGGTCGCGGCCCTGCAAATCGCGGCGATCGAGCCCGATGAGCCTGTCTTCGATCTGTTCGCCTCCGTGTATGAGCACTCGGAAAGCGTATCCGAGTGCGAGAGCAGCGATCCCGCTGTGGAGGTGCTGATGGCCGATTCCCCGCCCAGTCCGCCTGGGTACGGCCGCGGCGGCGCGGAGAACGACGACCCGTCGCACACTGATCTTGGCGGCGGCAAGGACCGGCGGGACGGCGAGTACTCCGAGTACGTCCCCCGACCTCTCACTCGGCAGCAGAGGGAGGAACAGCAGCGCAGGACCGAGCAGGCCCTCCAGACGCCCATCGTTGGGACGACCCCCGAGGCTCAGGCTTTGGAGGCCGTGCGCCAGGCCAACTTGGCTGAATGCAATCGTTTGGAAGCGCTCCAGAAGGCACTCGACGATCGCGCCCGCAGACAACTTCAGCCCAGTTCCAGTCGGCGACAGCGGCAGTTGTTTCCGAATGACCAGCAGAGTTTCCAGGTATTCCGCACTCCCGTCCAGAATCTGGCGGCGGCCACTCGGATAGCAGATTCCATCGAGCCGTCCCGATCCGAGGCGGGGCAGGGTCTTCGACAGATCCGGGCCCTGCTCAAGGCGGCTGAAGAGCAAAACTCGGCAGTATCTCAGTCGCGCAACAGGATACACAGCAGATCCATTCGGGCTGACACCGTCCAGTCGGCACATAGCCCAGTGTCTCCAAGGGGAAACAGGCACTCGCCTCTGTGGCGAAACGACCAAGACTGCCACCGGGACCAGTACTCGGGGCAGGGTCGCAGTCGGAATACGCCTCCGCGGCGTCAGGACGATCGTCGCCACATGCAGTCGCCCCCTCCGCGGGACGGCTCATACGCGCCCCGGCCGCACGATGCCAGGCGTCCTTATGACAACGATCGAAGGGCCAGCCCTCTCCGTCATGGCGACGGTTATCGTCAGAGAGAGCCAGTCGACCACCGTGACCCGCGGTTCAATGTGAGATCCGTTCTCGCTCAGAACCTGGTCAACAGAGGCAGAGCTCAGAGAGAGAACTTGGATAGAGATCGTCCGAGTGGAAGTGGGGCATTCATCTCCGGGCCCGAGTGTTTCAGTAGGGCCATCCGGGCTGCTGAGATTCCGCCAAACTTCAGATTGGCAGCTGGAGTGAGCAAGTTCACCGGTGAGTCCAAGCCAGAGACTTGGTTAGAGGATTACCGAGTGGCTGTGCAGATTGGAGGAGGAAATGACTACGTGGCTATGAAGCATTTGCCATGGATGCTTGAAGGGTCTGCCCGCGCCTGGCTCAATCAGCTCATTCCGGCCAACATATACTGTTGGGAGGATTTGACCCGAGTGTTCATCAAGACATTCGAGGGCACGTGCAAACGCCTGGCTGGATTGTCTGAGTTGCAGCACTGCGTGCAGAAACCGAATGAAACATTGAGGGAGTATATCCAGCGGTGGACAACCTTGCATCATGTGGTGGAAAACGTCACAGAACATCAAGCCGTCTGCGCTTTCAAGGCAGGAGTCTGATATCGGGAGCTCATCCTGAAATTCGGTCGGTCAGGAGCTTTGACCATGAGCTGAATGATGGAGATAGCCACTCGGTACGCAAATGGAGAAGAGGAAGACCGTCTCCGTAACGGCAAAGGGAAAACCAGCAAGCCCAACCCCGGAAACAGTAATCCCAATCGGAAGCCGAAGCGCAAGGCTGATGGTTCGGCTCAGGCCGAGGCTGCTGCTCTGGCCGGTCAAGCCAAGAACAAGGGGAAGGCCAAGGATAAATGGGTCCCGAAGAAAAAGAAAGATCAGTCGGGCAAAGATGTCCTCGATTTACCGTGTCACATCCACACCAGAAAGGATGAAGATGGCAATCTGATATTGCCCAAACATACCACTCGACAGTGCAGACTGCTGATCCAACAGTTCCGAGAGGACCCGTCGAGTGAGAAGAGCCCAGAAGACGCTGATGATGGAGACAAAGATGAACCCTTCCCCAGTGTCAACGCAACCCTGATGATCTTTGCAGATGTAGAGAGCAGGAGCCGATTGAAAGTCATCAATCGAGAAGTGAAGATGGCAGCGCCGGCGACGACAAAGTTTCTGAACTGGTCAAAGACTCCGATCACCTTTGATCAGTCGGATCACCCAGCCTATATTGCCACCCCCGGGCGGCAGGCGCTGGTGGTCGACCCAGTCGTGGGAGGCATCCGACTGCGCAAGGTCCTCATGGACGGAGGAAGCGGACTGAGCATACTGTACGCTGAAACTCTGCAAGCGATGGGCATTCCGATGTCTCGATTCAGCGAGAGCAGCATGCAGTTCCACGGAGTGATCCCCGGCAAGAAAGCAAAGTCACTCGGGAAAATCGCCCTGGATGTGGTCTTTGGAGACGACAAGAACTTTCGGAAGGAAAGACTGACCTTCGAAGTGGTCGACTTCCTCAGCGCCTACCATGCCATCCTTGGTCGGCTGGCTTACACACGTTTCATGGCCCGTCCATGTTATGTGTATCTCAAGCTGAAGATGCCAGGCCCGAAAGGCGTGATAACAGTCACTAGCAGTCGACAGCGCACGGAAGAGTGTTTGCAGCAAGGGTCCAAGATAGCTGATAAGCAGATGGCCATAGTGGAGCTGGAAGAGTACAAGAAGAACGCCGATCCAAGTGATCTGCTGCGCTCGAAGAAGCCGGCTGCAGAATCTGCATTTCAGTCGGCCGGCGACACGAAGCCTGTGCACATCCACCCGGAAGATCCCAATGCTGTTCCCACCAACATATCAACAACACTCGACAGCAAATAGGAAGAAGCGCTCATCCAGTTCCTCCGTGAGAACTGGGACATCTTCGCATGGAAACCATCTGACATGCCAGGTGTACCCAGGGAGCTGGCTGAGCACCGTTTGCGAGTCGACCCAAAGGCAAAACCTGTGAAGGAGCATCTCCGTCGCTCTGCTACACAGAAGAGGAAGGCCATTGGCGAAGAAGTTGCTCGGCTCCTGGCAGCCGAGTTCATCCGTGAGGTGTACCACTCCGAGTGGCTCGCCAACGTCGTCATGGTCCCTAAGAAGGACAAGTCTCTCCGAATGTGCATTGATTTCAAGCACATCAATCGGGTCTGCCCCAAGGATCACTTCCCACTCCCCCGCATAGATCAAATCGTAGATTCCACTGCGGGTTGTGAGCGTCTGTCTTTTCTGGATGCATACTCCGGGTACCACCAGATCCGACTGTATGGGCCGGACGAAATAAAAACTGCCTTCATCACCCCATTCGGGTGTTTCTGCTATATCACCATGCCATTCGGCCTCAAAAATGCCGGTGCCACTTTCATGCGCATGATCCAGAAGTGTTTGCAAAAACAGATCAGTCGGAATATTGAGGCGTACATGGATGATATCGTGGTCAAGTCCAGAAAAGGTTCCGACCTGCTGGCTGACTTAGCTGAAACTTTCGCAAATCTGCGGAAGTATGACATCAAACTGAATCCAGCAAAGTGCACTTTCGGAGTTCCTAGGGGCAAACTACTCGGTTTCCTCGTTTCCGAACGAGGGATAGATGCCAATCCTGAGAAGATCGGGGCGATTGTATGAATGAAACATCCAGAGCGTCTTCATGATGTGCAGAAGCTCACGGGTTGCCTTGCAGCTCTGAGCCGATTCATCTCCCGTCTCGGTGAGAAGGCACTGCCCCTGTACCGATTGATGAAGAAATCTGATTCGTTCGAGTGGACTGCTGAAGCACAAACAGCGCTTGTTGAGCTCAAAGCCCTGCTTTCCACCCAGCCGGTGCTTGCCGCTCTGAATGAAAAGGAGCCGTTGCTCTTGTACATCGCGGCCACTGGTCAAGTTGTGAGCACTGTCCTCACAGTCGAGCGAGAAGAACAGGGCAAGGCTTACAAAATGCAGCGCCCAGTTTATTATATTTCTGAAGTTCTGACTCCGTCCAAGCAGAGGTATCCTCATTACCAGAAGCTCGTCTACGGCATTTATCTGACTGCGAAGAAAGTAGCCCATTATTTCCAGGAGCACACTGTGTCAGTCGTCAGCGACGCCCCACTGTCTGAGATCATGAACAATCGGGACGTGACTGGTCGAGTGGCGAAGTGGGCTATCGAGCTTCTACCCCTGGACATCAAGTTTGAGGCGAAGAAGGCGATCAAGTCCCAAGCATTAGCCGATTTCCTAGCCGAGTGGACTGAACAGCAGCAACCGACTCAGAGTCACCCGGAACACTGGACCATGTTCTTTGACGGTTCCAAGATGCTAAACGGTTCAGGAGCTGGAGTTGTGTTAATATCCCCGAAGGGTGATCGTCTCAGATATGTTCTGCAGATTCACTTTGATTCCTCCAACAACGAAGCCGAGTACGAAGCGCTCCTCTATGGTCTACGTATGGCCATCTCACTTGGCGTCCGGCGTCTGATGGTCTACGGAGACTCGGATCTAGTTGTGAACCAAGTGATGAAGGAGTGGGACATCAGAAGCCTCGCTATGACAGGATACTACAACGCAGTGAGAAAGTTGGAAAAGAAATTTGAAGGTCTGGAGTTGCATCACGTTGAAGTCCCGGCAGTCATTGATTTGGTAATGGAGGTCCTAGCAATCACACCCGAGTGGACGGTACCTTACATCGCATACCTGCTCAGGCAGGAACTTCCAGAAGACGAAGCTGAGGCCCGCCAGATTGTTCGCAGGTCCAAAGCCTTTGAAGTGGTCGGTGATCAGTTATACAGAAAGAGCGTCACCGGTGTGACTCAGCGCTGCATTTCTCTGGAAGAAGGTCGACTGCTCCTGGAGGAGATTCACTCGGGAACTTGTGGGCACCACGCATCCTCTCGGACAATCGTGGCTAAAGCTTACCGAGCCAGTTTCTTCTGGCCCCGTGCCAATGAAGCTGCGCAGGAGATAGTCCAACACTGTGCCGGGTGCCAGTTCTATGCGAACTTATCCCACAAGCCTGCGTCTGCTCTGAAGACCATTCCACTCGTCTGGCCGTTTGCAGTCTGGGGACTCGACATGATAGGACCCCTTCGGACAGGGGCGAGTGGATTCACTCACTTGCTGGTTGCAGTCGACAAGTTCACTAAGTGGATCGAAGCCAAACCCATCAAGAAGTTAGACTCTCGTACAGCGATCAAGTTCATGAAGGAGATAGTATTCAGATACGGCGTGCCCCACAGCATCATCACTGACAACGGTTCAAACTTTGACTCGGAAGAGTTCAGGACATTCTGTGCCGGCCAGGGTACCCGAGTCGATTATGCATCTGTGGCGCACCCGCAGTCGAATGGACAAGCGGAGAGAGCAAATGGACTGATACTTCAGGGGTTAAAGCTGCGACTCGTGCGCGATTTGGATCATGCAGCTGGAGCCTGGGTCACCGAGTTTCCATCGGTTCTTTGGGGCTTGAGGACGACCCCCAACCGGTCCACCAATCGTACTCCCTTCTTCATGGTGTACGGAGCTGAAGCCGTCCTGCCGAGTGACTTGCTCCATAATTCACCCCGAGTGGATCTGTACTCTGAAGCTGAAGCAGAGCAAGCACGGCAAGACGCCGTTGATCTCTTGGAGGAGGAAAGGGAGATGGCTCTGATCCGTTCGACCATTTATCAGCAAGATCTACGACGTTTTCACAGCAGGCACGTCCGAAGTCGGACCTTTCAGGAAGGAGATCTTGTCCTCCGAGTGGATCAACAGCGACCACACAAGCTTGCTCCCGCGTGGGAAGGCCCCTTCATCGTGTCAAAGGTTCTGCACAACGGAGCATACCGCCTGTACAACCTTCAGAAGCAAACAGACGAGCCCCGTGCTCGGAATGCAGATTTGCTACGACGATTTTATACTTGATGATGAGATGTAATCAAAAGTACTCGAGTGACATTTGATGAATAAAAGCATGACTTTTCTAGTTCTACATTGAAGTTCGCTCGTACGCATTCTCCGGCTTACAACCCCCAGTGGGTGTATGCCATTCAACTTAGCTGCAAACCAGTTTTTGCCTAAGTTAAAAACTACTCCGAGTGACGAGCAACCCTCTCACTCGGAGGCTTGGCTGCGGACCAGCTTCCGCCCAAGTGAAAAACTACTCCGAGTGACGAGCAACCCTCTCACTCGGGGACTTGGCTGCGAACCAGTTTTTGCCCAAGTCTAAAACTACTCCGAGTGATGAGCAACCCTCTCACTCGGGGGCTTGGCTGCGAACCAGTTTTCGCCCAAGTCTAAAACACTACTCCGGGTGAAGAGCAACCCTCGCACTCGGGGGCTTGGCTGCGGACCAGCTTCTGCCCAAGTTAAACGCTACTCCGAGTGAAGAGCAACCCTCTCACTCGGGGGCTTGGCTGCGGACCAGCTTCCGCCCAAGTTAAAAACTACTCCGAGTGAAGAGCAACCCTCTCACTCGGGGGCTTGGCTGCGAACCAGTTTTCGCCCAAGTCTAAAACGCTACTCCGAGTGAAGAGCAACCCTCTCACTCGGGGGCTTGGCTGCGTACCAGCTTCCGCCCAAGTTAAACGCTACTCCGAGTGAAGAGCAACCCTCTCACTCGGGGGCTTGGCTACGGACCAGCTTCCGCCCAAGTTAAAAACTACTCCGAGTGACGAGGAACCCTCTCACTCGGGGGCTTGGCTGCGAACCAGTTTTCGCCCAAGTCTAAAATGCTACTCCGAGTGAAGAGCAACCCTCTCACTTGGGGGCTTGGCTGCGAACCAGTTTTCGCCCAAGTCTAAAACGCTACTCCGAGTGAAGAGCAACCCTCTCACTCGAGGGCTTGGCTGCGGACCAGCTTCCGCCCAAGTTAAACGCTACTCCGAGTGAAGAGAAACCCTCTCACTCGGGGGCTTGGCTGCGGACCAGCTTCCGCCCAAGTTAAAACCTACTCCGAGTGACGAGGAACCCTCTCACTCGGGGGCTTGGCTGCGAACCAGTTTTCACCCAAGTCTAAAACGCTACTCCGAGTGAAGAGCAACCCTCTCACTCGGGGGCTTGGTTGCGAACCAGCTTTCGCCCAAGTCTAAAACGCTACTCCGAGTGAAGAGTAACCCTCTCACTCGGGGGGCTTGGCTGCGGACCAGCTTCCGCCCAAGTTAAACGCTACTCCGAGTGAAGAGTAACCCTCTCACTCGGGGACTTGGTTGCGAACCAGCTTTCGCCCAAGTCTAAAACGCTACTATGAGTGAAGAGCAACCCTCTCACTCGGGGGCTTGGCTGCGGACCAGCTTCCGCCCAAGTTAAACGCTACTCCGAGTGAAGAGCTACCCTCTCACTCGGGGGCTTGGCTGCGGACCAGCTTCCGCCCAAGTTAAAACCTACTCCGAGTGACGAGCAACCCTCTCACTCGGAGGCTTGGCTGCGAACCAGCTTCCGCTCAAGCCAAAACACAGTTCAAAGATACGAAAGACTCAAAGGAAAGCATTCGATTAACTCTAGCAGTTCAAAAGCGAATACGAGTACTCGGGCCCAAACCCGAAAGAGTTTTAACGATTACAATTCCACTCGGCATACCGAGGTTAATGGATAAGACTTGAAGTTTTTTCACGCCCCTGAAGGGCTGGCTGGTTCAACAAAGACATCCAAGTCGATGTCGTCTGCAATCCGAGTGGCCGCTTCGATGAATGTCTCCATGAAGTCCTCGAACCGGAGTTTCTTTGTGTTGGCAACTTGGAGAGTCTTCAGTTTCTCCTCCTTGGCCTCCTTGCAATGCACTCGGACCAGGAAGAGCGCCACGTCAGCCCCGCAGCGAGCAGCCGACTTCTTCCACGCTTGCACCCGACTGGGGATCTCGTTGAGGTGAGTCATCATCGCCTCCAGGTCGGCATCGAAGGTGTCTTCAGGCCATAACTCCTTGTCAATTCTCCCAAGTGCACCCCGCAGACAGATGATGTACGCTTGGACGTCTTCGATGCGGGTTTCCACCCGCAGGATGCCCAGGGCAGCCTTGTCACTGACGAGTGACCTGGAAGGATCTAGATCCCTCTCGATTCTGTCAGTTTCTAGATCGAAGTCTCGACAGTACTCTGTGAAGAAGGAAAGAAGAGAGTCGAACATCAGAATGCAAGAAGTTCACTCGGGGATAAGTTGAAGTGCACTCGGACGCTATAAGTTACCTGCAAGCTTGGTGTACATCTCCTCCGTGAACTCCTCTATATGCTTCTCCAGGGCGTTCTTCTTCTCGATCAACTGGGCGACCTTCTCATTCAGAGTCTCCTTCTCTTTCTCGAAGGCTTCCGCCTGGGCCTTGAGCTTGCCATCCCACTCGGTCTACTGCTTCTTGAGCTCGAGCACCTCCTTCTTCAGCGATGTGTTCTCTGCTTCAAGCTTCCCGAGTGAGGCCAGCTTCTCTTCGGCAGCCTTGGTCTTTTCCTTTTCCACTTGCTGCGCCCCCGCCAGCTCATTGTCCTTGTTCTCGAGTGCCTGCTTCATGGTGTCTAAAGAGATAGAAGTTCTGAGCCGCACTTGGAGACGGTGATTTTCACTACGCACATATGTTCGAGTGGAGTTACTCGGTTCAAAGAATGCAAAAAGGTGAAAGCAGAATGCTCGGCAAGTGAACCTTACCTCCCATGGTCTTGAGTTCCGCTTGAGCACGCTCTGTGTTCCTCCTCTCCACCTCCAAATTCACTCGAAGCTGGGCCGTTTCCTTCTCCAATGCCACATACTGAGTCCCGAGCTCGCAAGTTTTCTGAAATACAAGAGAGAACAGTTAATGTCAAGAAGCATCCCGAAGTGTCATTCGACAAAGGAGGAACAAGCTTGACCAATATCAGATCCTAAGTTCTAAGACTTCCGCCGATTGCCCGCAGTCGACGGTAGTCTCGGGGACTGCACCCAGTGGGTGCACTCAGCGTGCCCCCACTGGAATGGTATCCACTCGGAACCTGTCCGTCCGGTCCGAGTGACGGCCAAACACAAAAACACCCAGTGGTGCGCTCAGTGTGCCCCCACTGGAATGGTATCCACTCGGAACGGCTTGCCCGATCCGAGTGATGGCCAAAAGGAAAAAGGAAAAAGAGAAAGTTCTGAGTGCCTAGAGATCGACACTCCTGGAAGGAACAAGCTTGACCAGTATCAGATCCTAAGTTCTAAGACTTCCGCCGACTGCCCGCAGTCGACGGTAGTCTCGGGGACTACACCCAGTGGGTGCACTCAGCGTGCCCCCACTGGAGCGGTATCCACTCGGAACGGTCCGCCTGATCCGAGTGATGGCCGAAAGCAAAAAAACAACAACAACAACAAAACAAGTTCTAAGCTCTAAGACTCCCGCCGACTACCCGCAGTCGACGGCAGTCTTGGGGACTACACCCAGTGGGTGCACTCAGCGTGCCCCCACTGGAATGGTATCCACTCGGAACCGGTCCGCCCGGTCCGAGTGACGGCCAAACACAAAAACACCCAGTGGGTGTACCAGATATTTTCCAACTGGAATTCCTACTGAAGAAAAAAAGACTTGGAGGTCAACTTACAAGAACACTTACTCGGACATTCTCCTGGAGAGCGGCACTGGCATCATAAGCTAGCTTCCCAACCGCGCACATCTCCCTAAGCCGTTGGGTCATCAATTCCGCCTGGATCATGGCCTCCTTGCTGGCCCCGGTTTGGTCCTCCGGCGTCTTGTACAGAGTGAAGATGTTGACGGGAGCAGTCGGAACCGAGGCCAGGGCAGTCGACAGAACCGCAGCAGGACCAGCCCCAGCCTGAGAACCTTGCCCCAGCGGCACGGTCAAAGCGGGCGCAGGTGGAGCTCTAGGCACTTCGTTCGGCGGCGTCTTTCGTGTGGTGGTCTGAGGAGCAGTCGGAACTGGGGTCTCCTTCTCAGTGGCCCTCCGCGGCGGCTCTTCATCATCATCTCCGACATGGATGACCTCTGCAAGCATTACGTTCACTCGGCGCAATCAGTCGCAATGCACGATTCAATCGAACGAAGACATTTCAGTCGAATGACAAGTTACAGTAAAGATGAAGTTATTGTTACCTCTTTGAGAAGTGGTCGCGTCTGCCGTCTCAGCTTCGGTGCGATCCCCATCAATCTGCATGGGAGACGTCGTCGAGGTTGCAGCACTGGTTCATAAGATGCACTCGGTCAGAGGAATCACAAAAGTTGGCAAAGACGGAAAAGAAAAGCTGAGAAGGATACTCACGTCGAGGCGACAGGCACAGCGACCTTGATTTGGGGCAGAGCCTTCCGAGGCTTGGGGGAAGCGACCTTGGGCTGCTTGGCGTCCTTCTCAGTCTGCGCAGGCGTCGGCGTCTGAGCGCGCTTCGGAGCCTTAGCACTCGGAACCGCCTCCTTCTCCGAGCCCGCACTCGGATCCTTGGCTCGTTTGGAGCCGTGCTCGTAACCCAGCTCCGGAGATAGAGAAGACTCGTCATCGTCGCTCCCATCCGAGTCCTCACTTTCCTCCTCGCTGTCCTCCGCGTAGCTGCCCCCGGCGCTGCCATGCTCGCTCTCCGCACCTCCGACAAGTTGTTCTCCATTCGGCACAGGCGATAACATCTTTTGGAATTCCTGCAAGACACAAAGATCAGAGACAGTCGGTTCAGTCAGATTACTCAGTTCATTCGGATTATTTGCGCATAAGTGATTCGCTTGGAAATGCATGTCATACCTCTAGCGGCAGGTTGTTCGCCACCGCACATCTGGATCACGTGCGTCCTCTCTCCATTCGGGTCAACCTTCTTAACCGATTGAGATCGGCACGTGAAGATATGTTTGAACAAACCCCAGTGCGGCGGACAACCAAAAAAGTTTTCGCACAAAGAAACAAATGCGGCGAGATACATAATAGCATTTGGACGCAGATGGTGGAGCTGAGCACCGAAGAAATTCAAGAATCCGCGGAGAAAAGGATGGGGTGGCATGGAGAAACCTCGCTCCACGTGCGTGGTGAGAAGCACTCGCTCCCCGGGGCGCGGCGCGGGCTCGATCTCCCCCTCCTCCGGCAGCCTCCACGTCCCGTCGCGGATCAGCTCGTCCACGACAAGCCCGTTGACGTCGTCGAGTGTGGTGGTCGGCGGGATCCAGTCGCCCTGGATCCACCCGGGCGGGAGCACGGCTCGCGAGCTCGAAGCCTTCCTCCCCTTCGCCACCTTCTTCGCCTTCTCGAGCTTAGCCGTCTTGTCCTTCACCATCGCCGCCAAACTCGCCAGCACCGAGGAAGATTTGCGCGGAGTGGGTCGCGGGAGAAGGGATCGGGCAGATTGAGGAAGTTGAGAAAAGGGGATCTGTCTCTCTCTTCCTCTCCGCCACGGCCGCCTCTTATATCGCCGCCCGCACCGCTCCCCAATCCACGCCGCTGAACCGTGGGCCCGCAGATCTCCTCAAATCGAGCCACCGAAGATCCAGCGGTACGTGGCGAAAAGTGGGGCGAAAATCGAGGCGTCACGCCCCACTTTCCCCACTCGTTGCGCTGCAACCGTTTACGCGCGCTCAAATATGGTTTCAAATCCCGCAAAATCCGGAGTCCGGCAACCCGATTGCTCTCACTCCAAAGACGTGCCGCGTTCGCTCGGATCCGCTCCGGTGCACGGCATATGGCTACTCATTTCATTCGGATGGGAAACTACTCACTCGGATGGAAGCTACTCACTCGGACAGAAACTACTCATCCGGATGAAGACTACTCATTTCACTCGGACGTCGTATGGTCTAGAATTCGTCAAGGTGCGATGAGAAAACAAGGGCGTCTAATGACCAGTTAGAGTTCTTGAGCGCCCCCGTAGCACTCAACTCGTCTGTAAATTCGCCTTGACTCGACCCACCTAACCTCGACCGATTCAGGGGCTAATGACGAGGGCATGTACTAGGGATAGGGTAATAGGCCTGACCTATAGACCCTACCCTAGGACATCACACGTCTTACACTGGGCCCCAGGGCCAGATCAACAACCCAGAATTCCGCAGACTGACATTCACTCGGAGTTCTACAAACCACTCGGGAGGCAAGAGTTCACTCGACAGACTCGTTTCACTCGGAGCACCCGAAAGTCACTCGGCCAGAGAAGACTAGGAGTCTCTAGGAGCGCAACGGTCGGGACACACGTTCTCCTGTATTAATTGTCATCAATACGCCCGTTACCTGACGCACTTATACCCCTCTTAACCCCCTGTAATGGCTGGCGTTGATGGGAGGGCTGGCGAGACTATATAAGCCACCCCCCTGCTCCATTCCAAGGGTTCGCAACCTATTGTAATCATACACTCAAGCAATACAGCTCCAAGAGCACCGAGACGTAGGGCTATTACCTCCACCGCTGAGGGGCCTGAACTCGTAAATCCGAGTGTAACACCTGCGCCGTAGCTAGGCTCTGCCCTCTCATCCGTACCCCTACACACTACTGTCAGGCTTGCACCCACGACAGGCCGCGCCTCGTAATTATCTCGCAGGTACCATCCTGGTCAACCTGTCTTCACACCTCTCACGGGTACCCCTCGGGGTCGACCCGTCTTTACCCGGTGACTGAAGTAAAAGTAGTGTATCCGTGTGTTCATCACATCAAGGGGGAATCCGAGGAATCACCCTCGATGGATTCCTACTCGGTGTAATCCGTTAAGGAGAACCAGGAGGAATCACCCTCGATGGTCTCCATTGGAGGGGTTGCACGACAGAGTCATCATCGGGAAGGGGAGAGCGAGGAATCACCCTCTGCAATCGCCACCGATGTGCTATACTATAGAGATATCATCAGGAGTGCAGTACGAGGTATCACCCTCGGCACTCGATAGTAGCCCTGCAGAGTCGTACAACTGAGGGGGGTGTGCGGTGCTGTGACGGTCTCTGCACATCGATCACAATGATCGAGGTACCAGTACTAAAGCGAGGCAACAGGGACAAGGATGAGGGGTCACTGGGGGATCACTAACCAATCTATTCTAAGCAGTTTAGGATGACAGGTAAAGTAACAATAGCAGGTTACAAAAGCAGGCTATGCATCAGAATAGGAGCAATCATTTACAGTAGCAAAATCTAATGCAAGCATGAGGGAGAAGGAATAGGCGATATAGGAATGATCAAGGGGGTTTTGCTTGCCTAGTTGCTCTGCCGAAAAGGAAGGAGGGTCGTCGGTGACGTAGTCGTACTCGGTAGCAGCGTCAGTCTCGAGGTCTACCGGAGAGAAGAGGGGGGAAGAAACAATAAATACAAGCAACAAATGCATTCACAGAGGCATGGCATGGCAGCACGCTATTCGAGGAGTGCCCTAATGCAGTACTACGCAAGTTAGTCGGAGCGGGAAACATCTGGAGGTGTTTTACCAACTCCGGGCATTTATCGGACAGATGAACTGGAGGGGAAAGTTCCATGTTCATCATGTTAGAGGGGTGTGGCAGGTATGTGGGTGGCATATTCGGATTCTTCATATTTTTCTAATTGTTTTTCATATATAAATTATTTTCATTCGAGTTACGGATTATTTTATATGATTTTTCAAAGTTTTACTCAATTTCTGGAATTATTTTAATTATTAAATTAGAATTATCCAAAACAGTGTCAGATGATGTCAGCATGACGTCATAGTGACGTCAGGAGTCAACACCGGTTGGTCAGGATCAAACCTGACCAGTGGGTCTCACATGTCATACACAGTGGCCTAATTAGGGTTTAATTTAATCTAAACAGAAACTAATTAGCAGGTGAGTCCCTACTGTCAGTGTCAGATTAATTAACTAATTAACTTAATTAGTATTAACAGATTAATTAGTGTTTTATTTATTTATTTAAAACGTTTAAATGGGGTGGGGCCCGCATGTCAGTGGCTGTGAGCGCCCAGTCAGCAGTTGACCCAGTCAACTGGGTCAACTGGGCCCACACGTCACTGGCATGAGGCGGGCCTCGTGGCTGCCGCGTCAGCGCCACGTCGGATGCCGGCGCCGGAGTTACTCCGGCGAGCCGCGAACGCGGCGGAGCACTCCGGCGAGGTGCGGGATTCGGCTACGGTGGGTTAAAATGGAAGCGGCCGGTGCCGTTCGAACCGCCGTGGAGTGCCGCATCCAATGGCGGTGGTCTCGCGACCGGAGGCGGCCGGAGTCGACCGCGGCAACGACGGCGGGCGGCGGCGATCTCGGGTGAGCTCGGGGTGGTCGCTATAGGGCATCTAAACACGCGCGGTTTGCGGCATTGGGTTCCTGGGATCATGCGCAGCCGAAAGGTGGCGGAGTTGGACCAAATGGTCGCCGGAGTGGAGGCCGGCGACGAGGTTTGCGGCGGCTGCGTTCGGGCTAGCACGGGAAGCGGCAAACGGTGAGCAAGCGAGGCAGAGGAGAGGGGGAGAAGGCGCGCAAGCTCACAGCGGAGCTCGAGGAGGGCTCGGGGAGGCGCGGGGAGGTCGGAGGCGAGTAGATCGACGGCGGCGAGCGGCGGATGCCGTCGGCGATCCCCGACAAATGCGGCGGCCTGATCGGGCACGACGGCGTGACGAGGCGAGCACGGTGGCCGCGGGATCGAGCGGAGGACGGCGGCGAGCTTACGGGCGAGATGGGGAATGAGAGAGGCGAGGCGCGTGGGGGCGAGTGGGGGTAGCTAGGGTTTCGGGGAGGACGAGAGGCGGACGGGGGAGGCCTTATCGGCGTCGGGGAGCCGGCGGATTGGCGACAGCGGGGCGAGCGGCGCCGTGTCGACGCGGACGGGCGACAGCGCGCGGGAGGAGGACGATGACCCGGCTGGGCTGGGCCTAGCCGCACTGTGCACTCAAGGCCCAGTGCACCAGTAAGCCTCTGCCCGTTTCCTTTTTCTTTTTCTATTTCTTTTCTTTACTTCCGTTTTGCAAATTGCTCGGCCACTAGTTGACTTTTGTAAATTGTGTGACTTGGTTCAATAATTATAATGCAATATTACTTACCACCAGAAATTGGTTTGGTGAAAATATGATTTCATTTGCAAATTTTATTAAATAAAATGATATTAAATGTTGCTGTTAGCTACTGTTTTAAGATGATAGAGTCACTTAATGAATATAGGTGATGTTGTTTTCCTGAACATATTTAGTTATGGATTATTTTCTATTTAATGAAGATTTTTATTTTCAAATTGAAACAACTTTTATTTTCACTTTAAATTTGAATTTCAATTGAATTGGAATTTGAAATGAGATATGATGCAAATGATGATCAAGACTAGCTAATCATGATGACTTGGCATTATCAAAAGGTGATCACTGTAGCATAATGACATGGGGTGTTACAGCAGGGTGAAATTTTCTTTCACTCTGAAGCGGTCCTCGGTTGATTCTTCGAGGGGTCAAAAGGGAAAGGGGTATTTTCTAATATTTGAGGTAAGAGGGACTATTTGATAAAATCAGAGAAGATGAGAAGTAAAAGATCTTTTTGAAAATAAAGTTTTAGAGATATCCTGTCCTAGGGCTTTCCAGTTTCTAGGATTACGCCCTACAGTCAACATGTCCTCTGATACCATCTCTGTAGCGACCCGACCCAATACGGTCAAGTCTCTGTGCTTTCCGTGCCATCCCTGGATCAGTATGCTAGCACACACAGTACTTTGATGAAATACCATAACATCACATGTAAAAGAAATACCGTAGATCCAGAGTATACCTTATATATCACGGCGGAAACAAATCAATAAGGGTGTGGAGTCCCATCAACGCCAACGGCAAGTTGAGTGTAGACCGTAACCCTATATCGTACCTCTTACTCATCGTAGAAATCATGCAACATGATACGTTGCAGCCGTGTAGGTCAGTACATTGAATGTACCGGCAAGATCACAATAAGAAGCAGATGATAAAGACTATTCTATATGCAATATGGCTTTGTGGCTCTATGTCTGAGTTTTTGCATAAAAGCTGGTTTATTTTTTCCTACATCAAAGGAATATCAAGAGTCTTCACTACAGAGTTATCTACTATGACATGGTTCCGCCAACCGATGTCTCATAGCCCATAAGTATTATAAGTTGCCCGCATTTAGTTATCAGTCCGGTGTTGAGAGTTCAGAGATAGATCCAAGTCCAGAGGCTCAAATTGTCCGTAACCGGGGACACGGCTAATCGATTAGGTTTTAACTCTGCAGAGTGTTGTGCGCTTTACACACAAGAATCGTTCCCTCCTTTTAATTCCTCGCACTGCCGGGTGTTTGAGAACAGGACGAACGAAACATGGTCTTTCAAAGAGTTCCCCTGACCACTGTTCGGTGCCCATCCAACCCTACCGTTCTTCTACATCTGCTAGCACCGTCCCAGCCAGAGTCACAACTAAGGTCAACCAAGCCAGAGCCCATAATGACTTGTGGCTGCACAGGTAAGCTTCCGGGCATGAAGTATTCTTCCGTCTCTTTGAGTCTGGGTGAAGCTTTCCGCAAGATGTCATGGCGCTTCTCCATGCATCCCGGGTCATCCACTAGTTGCTCCAGGGTGCCCATCAGTCCATCCTCCACCCAGTAGTGTGTATTGAATTCTTGTCTCGGGTCTTGAAGTCTTGAGGTCTTGTAGATGCAGGCCTTGAAGTTGCCATCTTGAAGTTGTTGTCATTGACGTAGAGTCCTCCTTCTCACACCACTCACGAGCACTCATACCCATCCCCGTCTACCGAAGCATAGCCTTAGAATAAATAACGTTCCCGGGCTTAGTAACAGGGGTGTGGGTTCCTACCTCATCTTCTACCTAACTACAAGATTCAATATACTACTGGAGGAAATGTTGAAAAGGTGACACTAAATGCAATTGAAACATAGGTATGATAATATGGTCAAAGTGAACTTGCCTGGTAATAGTTGATGAAGATAATATCGCTCTCAGAAATAGCTTTATAGAACTATTCGTCGCTCTCCGATGAAAAATCTATATAGTCAAACATTGCATACACATAAGCAAACATTCTAGCAAGCAATTCTAGCAAAATAACAACCAATAAATAAAAGCAATAAAGAAAAAATAATGATGTCAAAGAAAACCAAATGAAAAATCCAAAGAAAACCTCAAATAAAACTAGGGAGAAACCAACTCACACAATAGCAATCAATAACTCACATAACAGCACTAAATTAATCTAAATAACTATTCTACAGTAAAGAAAATATAATTTTAATACAACAACAGAAAGTAATTTACTAAATTATTAACTAGCAAAAAGGAACTATTTAATAGCTATTATAACTATCTAGTTATAACATAAGCAAGTATAACAACAAGAAAAACAACTAACATAACAATAAATCAATATCAACCAACTATAAAAACTAAGTTATTGCCATTTAACAGAAATAACAACTAACTACATTAAAATGGCAAAAAGAATTACTTTTGAAACTAATGAAACTAATTCTATTAACTATAATTATGGCTAAGCAAACAAAAATACAAAAAAAAATAGTAGCAAAAACAATTTTAATAAATTCTAAAATTATCTACTGCTGTCTAACAAAAACATATTTCAACATGTTAAAATCTACAAAAAGAACTAGCTAAAAATAATTAGAAACAACAATTTAATGACTAAAACAACTATATAAGCAAAACAGTACTGTTTTAGCTAAAAACCTAATTTAAATTATACAAAAAATAAATCACTAAATACTACTTGATAAACAATTCAACTAGTGACTAGGAGCAAAAAGAATCAAATCAAAATCTATTTTTAAACTCAAGATATTACCAAATTAGTGTTTGAAGCAAATTTGAACAAATTCAAAATTAAAAACTTCAAATTTGAAAACTAAAGGCACAAACAGAAACTACATAATTTGGTGAACCCAAAGCAAAAAAGAATCACTCAAAAAGGATTAAAAACATAAAAGATATTGAATTTCTAAAAACAGAACCGAAAAAGAAAACAGAAAAGAAAAAGACTACGCGTCGGACAGGGGGCTACGTGGCAGTGCCTGATTGGCCGAGGGGTGTGGGCGATCTAGCGCTACGGGCGGACGGCCGAAACTAAACAGAAAACGATTCGGCAAAAAAAAGAGCGTTCTAATCCTAGCCGTAGGATCTAGATCGGAGGGACGGGAGCTCACCGCGGTGGGGGACGACGGCGAGCGCATCGGGCGTCGACGGCGGCGGCGCTCCGGTGGTCGTCGGCGTCGGTGGAGTGTCCAGGGCGATGTAGGCGAGCACGGCGGTCACGTAGGTGGTCTTGGCGTCGGCGGAGGTGGTCGGAAGCGACGGCGGCGAGCTTGATGGTGGCGATGGCGTTCGGTGGTGAGCGGGGACGGCGACTCTCCGGTGGGTATTGGGCTCGGGCGAGTGGATGGGGAGGTGTGGGCGAGCACGGCGATGACAATGGTGGCGGTGGCGTGGCTCGGGGAGGTCGGAGTGGACGGGGAGGGCAGCAATGGCGACGGTGGCCGAGGGGAACTCCGGCGAGGGTTTACGGGCGAGAGAGAGGGCGTCGGAGAGGGGTTAGGGGGGATTGAACGAGCAGGGCAGGGGCTTTATAGGGGAGCTGTCATGGGCGAGGGGAAAGGCCAAATAAGGCAGGGGATCGGTGGACCGCGGCGGCGCCGGCGAAGTTTGGAAGGAGGGGGAGAAAGAAGGAAGGCGACCGGCGATGGCGATTCGGGCTACCGGGTGGACCCACGCGTCAACGACGGAAGAGAAACGGAAAGGGGCGGGCAATCGGAAAGGAAAGGAATCAGGAGGGGGTACGCGCGGCTGGGCCTCGCTGGCTAGTGGGCCTCACTGGGGGGTTTCCTAATAAAAGAACTTTTCCTATTTTTGAATTAGCAAAAAAACAAAAGAAAATAAAAGAAAAGAAATAAAAATAATACATAGGCATATAATATATCAAAATTTGCAGAAAAACCCAAAGAAAAAGATGAACTATTTCTGAAGTTCAAATAAAATAACTATAAAATCTCAAAATTCAAATAATGCTACTGTTGCAATACAATCAATAAAAAATATTTTTAAAAATACCAAAATGATTTAAAATTTATTTTATCCTAATTTTTTTTCATTTAAGGGAATCATTTTACCCTTATTTCCATATATTTATTTTATAGGAGAAAATAATTTGCATAAAAACTTCAAAGGGACTTTCAAAATGATCCTTTTAAACTCCCAACTCTATTTCTTATAATTTGAAGAAGTCATTTTATATTCTCTCAAGAAAATCATTGAGTTGCATAAAGTTTCTGGTTTAAAATATTTTCAAATCGAATTCAAATCTTTTCAAATCCCTTTTTTTCATTCCTTTAAATGGAAGAAGTCATATCATCTTCACTCTAGGGTTTTGTGTTTGAATTGAATTTGAATTCATGGAGATCAAATGCAAGAATGAAAGTTTTGGGAAAGTCCTTTTATTTCCTCTCATTCAACTTTCAAAAAGTTTCAAATTCCACTCAATTTCACACAATCGATCACACAACAATCAAACAAACAATCATAATTATTTATTTAATATAACATTCCAAAATTTAGAATTTTGGGATGTTACATAAGTGAAGCATGAGAGTTTAATTCTTTCTACAAAAGACCATACTAATAAATATAAGAAAAGTAAAAGAGCATTCTATAAATAACGGTTTTCCAAATGTAGAGAAACAGACATCCAAACTTCAACTGATATAAGTGAAGCACATGAAGCATTCTATAAAGTCATAGTCAAAAGATATAAGTGAAGTACATGAAGCATTCTATAAATCAACCAAGGACTATCTCATACCAGCATGGTGCATTATTAAAATAAAAATAAAAATCACGCGACGCTCCAAGAATTTACGCATATCATGTGAACAAAACAAAAACCGAGACATACCGATAATTGTCGAAGAAAGATGGGATGCCTTCCGGGGCATCCCCAAGCTTAGACGCTTGAGTCTCCTTGAATATTTACTTGGGGTGCCTTGGACATCCCAAGCTTGAACTCTTGTCTCTCCTTATTCTTCTCATATCGATACCTCCTCGATCTTCGAACACTTCATCCACACAAAACTTAACCGAACTTTTTATTAGAGAGGTTAGTACATATAACATCAAATCCCATCATGTCCTGCTGTAACATTATTGTATAATTATAATCAAACATTACCCACAGTATGCTATCACCATTCTATGGCTCCCAAGTCAATGGGGCTCAACAAGATTTCAAACATAAGCAAATAAAGAAACTATAACAGCAATCTGTGAAAACAGGACAGTCTATAAAGATGCAAATGAAACATATACTTATGTAACTCCAAAAATTCTGAAAAATTAGGACGAAATAAAAATATTTCATAAGAGTACTGTGTAAAAATTTCATAATTTTTTCACATTCCAGTAAAATATAGAAATTCAAACACTACAACAAAAGTTTCTGTTTTTGCACAGCACACACCAAACAAGCAATTTAAACACCCTAAAGGTAAATCTTGGCACATTATTTTTATAATACAATGGATTCGTACAAGGGGATAATTATTTTTGTTGAAAAGTTTCTGTAATCAAGGTTTTACAAAGTTTCCATGAGCATGAACAAAGTTCAAGGCTAGCCCCCACTTCCACATTGCTCACCTCTCTGACTTTCACTTTTCTTTTTGTAAAAGTTTTAGGTTCCCCTCTATATTTTTTTGTTTTTAAATATTTTTAAAAGCACACAACAGAATAAAATGACTCTCTCAAACTTCCGGGTTGTCTCCCAGGCAGCGCTTTCTTTAAAGCTATTAAGCTAGGGATAAAGTGCTCAAGTAATTGATCCACCCGGATCCCAAGGTATATCAAAGCCAATTTTAATTAACAATGATTTGTGATTTAGTAGTGAGCACAAAGCAACATATATCATGGAACAACGGAGTCTAACTCTCTTCCTATGCATCGGCATGTCATAAAAGAATAATTCATGCACATCAAGTAAATAAGGCCAATGCATAGTATATACAGTTTCTTGCAATTTTATCGTACTAGAAACATAGAGAGGTGGAGATGTAGTTCCTCTCTCATAATAATTGCAATTAGGAGCAGCAAGCACATGCATATTATATCCATCAAAATGATCATGTGCAACGGTAAAACTCAACCCATCAATATAATCCTTAATAAGCACAAACTTCTCCAATATAGTGTAGTTTGGAGAATTCAAAAAGATAATAGGACTATCATGTGTAGGTGTAATAGTAACAATTTCATGTTTAACATAAGGAACTATAGCAAGTTCATCTCCATAATCATAATTCATGTTGGCATCATGGCCACAAGCATAGCAAGCATCAATTTCATCAAAAAGGGATATTTCAAACGTATCAAAGGGATCATAGCAATTATCATAGCATTCATCCTTCGGTAAGCACGAAGGGAAATTAAACAATGTATGAGTTGAAGAGTTACTCTCATTAGAAGGTGGGCATGGGTAGCTAATCCGCTCTTCCTCCTTTTGTTCTTCGCTCTCCTCCTCATCTTTTTCATCTAATGAGCTCACAGTTTCATCAATTTCTTCTTCCATAGATTCCTGCAAAATGTTAGTCTCCTCTTGGATAGCAGGGACTTCCTCAATATATTCTTTAACATAAGCATTAGAAGCATAGTTTTCATAGCAATATTTAAGTATGGCAAAATTTCCAGATTTGTAAAGAGTAGCATCATACTTTTCAATCAAAGAAGCAATTTCATAGGCACCCTTAAAGGAAACAAATTCTTCAATTTGTTCAATATCATAGTAACTATAAACACCTTTGGCATAAGAAGATAAGATTCCATTATCATTAAACTCACATTGATAGGGAAGGTGTTTTTAGGGTCTTCAAAACAACAAGTAAAATTATATATTTCGCATAAATTCCAAGCATAGCATTGCAAACAATTAATTTGATACCTTAAGAGTTTCCCTTTTTGAGACAAGCGGTGTCGCACAAAATAAGCATGCTCATCTAATGATTTTCCCTCAACTAAGCTAGTTGGGTTTTCAGCACGAGCACAAAGGGATCGAAGATGATCCAAGTAGAAAGTTTCAGTAGTATGAAACATTTTGGGTGGTTCTTCAACCATTGGGTTAGCAAGTACAACTATTTTTTTTGTATTTTACGTTTCCTACCCATAACTAAAGATAGAAAACAAGAGCACAAAATAAAAAGTACTTAGTGATAAAGCAAACAAGCACACACGAGAATATTCACCCCACGCTATTGCTCCCCGGCAACGGCGCCAGAAAAAGGTCTTGATAACCCACAAGTATAGGGGATCAATTGTAGCTTTTTCGATAAATAAGAGTGTTGAACCCAACGAGGAGCTAAAGGTAGAATCAATATTCCCTTCAAGTTCTATCGACCACCGATACAACTCTACGCACACTTAACGTTCGCTTTACCTAAAACAAGAATAAAACTACTTTGTAGGTGTAAGGATAAGTTTGCAAGAATAAAACTAGAAGTACTTACTAGGAATAAAACTAGGAGTAATTGGCAAGATAATAAAAGTTGGTTGTTTAGTAGAGAGCTTTTTGTAGAGCGATGAGAAAGATTGTCCATAGGCAATTGAACATAACACGATTGATACTTATCATATGCAATGAGGGAGAGGCATACGCTAACATACTTTTCGTACTTGAATCATATGCACTTATGATTGGAACTCTAGCAAGCATCGGCAACTACTAAAGATCATTAAGGTAAAACCCAACCATAGCATTAAGTAACAGGTCCTCTTTACTCCCATACGCAACAACCCCCTTACTCGGGTGTAAGCTTTATGTCACTCTAGCCACCCACTATAAGCGAATCATGAACGTATTGCGAAACCCTACAACGGTAATCCCACACGCTTGCGCGACACAGAGGGCACCGTAGGACAGCACCAATTTAACATACAACTCATATCAATCACACCATACCACAATTAACCCGTAGGACAAAAGAAATCTACTCAAACATCATAGGATGGCAACACATCATTGGATAATAATATGTAGCATTAAGCACCATGTTCAAGTAGAGAATTATAGCGGGAATAGAGAGGTTACACCGCTGCATAGAGGGGGAGAGAGTTGGTGATGACGGCGGCGAAGTTGTTGGTGTAGATCGCCGTCACGATGGTTCCCCCGGCGGCGCTCCGGCGCCACCGGAAGAGAGGGGGAGAGAGCCCCCCCTCCTTCTTCTTCTTCTTGCTTGGCCTCCCCCCTAGATGGGAGGAGAGTTTCCCCTCTGGTCATTGGCCGCCATGGCTCCCGGAGGGCAGGAGCCCCTCCGAGATTGGATCTCTCTCTGTTTCTCTTCTGTTTCGCGTTCCTATTTTCTGGCCCTTCACTGTTTCTTATATTCCCGAAGATCTGTAACTCCGATTGGGCTGAAATTTTGAGGGGATTTTTATCCGGAAATTATCTTTCTTGCCCCGAAAGAAGGGCTGCAACCGCCTTACGGGGTAGCCACAAGCCTGCTGGGTGCGGCCAGGGTAGGGGGGCGCGCCCTCTGAGCTTGTGGGCCCCTCGGGCATCGTCTTGCATTGATTCTTTTTCCCAAAAATCACATATATTCCAAAATAAATCTTCGTAAATTTTTATCGTGTTTGGACTTCGTTTGATATGGATTTTCTGTGAAACAAAAAACATGCAACAAACAGGAACTGGCACTGGGCACTGGATCAATATGTTAGTCCAAGAAAATCATATAAATTGTTGCCAAAAGTATGTGAAAGTTGTAGAATATTGGCATGGAACAATAAAAAATTATAGATACGACGAAGACGTATCAATGTGTAGTTGGCCAGTCGTTGGCTTCCACCCCTAAGTAGAAACTACTTAGGGTGTTTTCCTTCTGATTGGAACCCTTAGCCAACGTCTCAATGCCCGGAGGTGGATATATCAGAGAAAACAAGGCAATTAGACCAATAAGGCTAAAACATACACTTACTCTTAGGAGCTTTTGTGGTGGGTAGCATGTAAATAGCCCCCAGTATAACGCAATTCATCGGGAGTGTCGTGCTCGGATTAGAAATACTTTGGACTTTTTTCAAAAAAAAGTCCTTTGTTTCACGTAAATAAATGCAATGGTTTGTAGTTTTACACTTCCTCTGGCCTGCCTACCGATTTACACATATTGTGACAGTCAGCTTTTGGCTTCACTCACCTAAGGTTACTTAACCGATTAAACCAGAAGTAACAATCGCAGAGGTGCTCCCTTTACACCCTTAGCCGAACATGCGGAAACGTAAGGGGTAAGGACAGGAGCCAGGCAACCCAACTATTGACCAAAGACACAAGTCATAATCGATGCATATACTGGCTATAGGTCCGACGACTTTACCGAGGACTCCGTGGAGTACCTCTGTGTGCTTGTTGGGTTCGGCTCTAACGCAGTCCCCCCCCTCCCCCGTTCGAGGTGTCGACGCATAAGGGTGTCCGATGAAGTATCAAGAAATTATAGCAATCAAATATTGAACACGAAACAATGGTGCACCATAAGTGTATGCTCAACCCAAGACTATGGGTGTCTCTTTATTCAATAGTTTATGAGGTCGAACCTAATACAAGAGCTATAATGAAAGATACATGATTTGGGGAATTTCTAAAAAGCCTGTCCAAAGAATAGAGGCGCCGAGGTCCGAGCTGCCGGCTTTACATCCAGTGTCGTCTCATCGTTGCACCTTCTTCGTGTATCCTGGCCGAGCCAAGGATCACAGCCTTTGTTTACTTCCACCTGGTTGTACTGGCTGCGCCTCCTCATCCAGTCTGAGGGGTCCTGCCACCGATGACCCCACCGTTTGTTCAAGGACAATTGGCGGTGATTGAGTGCTTCAAAGCCTTCCTCCAAAAGAGGAGGAGATATCAGTCTATGCCGAATGTTAGCCCCCCGGTTGAACTGTTGGTGTTCCGAACATACACAACATTGTCGCCGAGGTGTCGCACAGTCGAGTTTCGAACGACTTTTGACTATGCATGCATTGGTTCCTGTTGGGGAACGTTGCATGGGAAACAAAAATTTTCCTACGCACACATAAGATCTATCCATGGTGATGAGCATCTACGAGAGGGAGAGTGAATCTACATACCCTTGTAGATCGCTTGTTGGAAATATGCCCTAGAGGCAATAATAAATTGGTTATTATTATATTTCCTTGTTCATGATAATCGTTTATTATCCATGCTATAATTGTATTGATTGGAAACTCAAATACATGTGTGGGTACATAGACAACACTGTGTCCCTAGTAAGCCTCTAGTTGACTAGCTTGTTGATCAAAGATGGTTAAGGTTTCCTAGCCATGGACATGAGATGTCATTTGATAACGGGATCACATCATTAGGAGAATGATGTGATGGACAAGACCCAAACTAAGAACGTAGCATTTGATCGTGTCAGTTTATTGCTATTGTTTTCTGCATGTCAAGTATCTGTTCCTTTGACCATGAGATCATGCAACTCACTGACACCGGAGGAATACCTTGTGTGTATCAAACGTCGCAACGTAACTGGGTGACTATAAAGGTGCTCTACAGGTATCTCCGAGGGTGTCTGTTGGGTTGGCATGGATCAAGACTGGGATTTGTTACTCCGTATGACGGAGAGGTATCTCAGGGCCCACTCGGTAATACAACATCACAATGAGCCTTGCAAGCAATGTGACTAAAGTGTTAGCCACGAGATCTTGTATTACGGAACGAGTAAAGAGACTTGCCGGTAACGAGATTGAACTAGGTATAGTGATACCGACGATCGAATCTCGGGCAAGTAACATACCGAAGAACAAAGGGAACAGCATACGGGATTAACTGAATCCTTGACATAGAGGTTCGACCGATAAAGATCTTCGTAGAATATGTAGGAGCCAATATGGGCATCCAGGTCCCGCTATTGGTTATTGGCCGTAGAGGTGTCTCGGTCATGTCTACATAGTTCTCGAACCCGCAGGGTCTACACACTTAACGTTTGGTGACGATTAGTATAATTGAGTTATTATGTTGGTGACCGAAAGTTGTTCGGAGTCCCGGATAAGATCCCGGACATGACGAGGATCTCCGGAATAGTCCGGAGGTAAAGATTGATATATGTGATAATAGTGTTTTGATCTCTGGAAGGGTTCCGGAGTTCACCGGAAGGGGTTCCGGATGTTTACCGAAGTGTTCGGGTGCAGCAACACTTTATATGAGCCAAAGGGATAAAGCCCACAAGGTATTGGAAAGTGCAAAAGTAGTTTTGCTGCCGCGTAAGCGGTACTACCGCTTGGTGAAGCGGTACTACCGCCGGAGCGGTACTACCGCTTGTGTGAAGCGGTACTACCGCCCGAGCGGTACTACCGCTTGTGTGAAGCGGTACTACCGCTTGTGCGCGGCTGTGCACGGTTCGGCAGGGATCCGAGTTGGACTCTTTCCCTGCGGGCCAAACCGACCTTGTGCGGGCAAAACCGACCCGGAGGAGGCTTTTACTCCAAGTTTAGACCCCAAGGCTCAACATATAAATAGAGGGGCAGGGCTAGCACACGGGACATATCAGGATTTCCCAAGCCGTGTGCCGGCAACCCTAGCCCTCTAGTTCCTCCGTCATAATCTCCGTAGCGCTTGGCGAAGCCCTGCAGAGATTGTTCCTCACCACCATCACCACGCCGTCGTGCTGCTGGAACTCAACCACTACTTCACCATCGCTCGCTGGATCGAGGAGGTGAAGGCGTCATCAAGCCGTACGTGTGTTGAATGCGGAGGTGCCGTCCGTTCGGCACTAGATCGGAAGGATCGTGATTGGATCGCGGGACGCTCGGCGATTTGGATCGCGAAGACGTTCGACTACATCAACCGCGTTTATTAACGCTTCCGCTTAGCGATCTACAAGGGTATGTAGATTCACTCTCCCTCTCGTAGATGCTCATCACCATGGATAGATCTTGTGTGTGCGTAGGAAAATTTTTGTTTCCCATGCAACGTTCCCCAACAGTGGTATCAGAGCTAGGTCTATGCGTAGATGAGATCTCGAGTAGAACACAAACGAGTTGTGGGCGTGGATGTATACATATTGCTTGCCGTTACTAGTTGATATTTGATTCGGCGGTACTGTGAGATGAAGCGGCCCGGACCGACATTACGCGTACACTTACGCGAGACAGGTTCCTTCAACTGACATGTAACTTCGTTGCATAAAGATGGCTAGCGGGTGTCTGTCTCTCTCACTTTAGTTGAATCGATTTCAATGAAGAGGGTTCTTTTAGAAGATCAAAAAGCAATCACTACACCACGTTGTGGTTTTGCGTAGGTAAGAACGGTTCTTGCAAACCCGTAGCAGCCACGTAAAATTTGCAACAACAATTAGAGGACGTCTAACTTGTTTTTGCAGGGTATGTTGTGATGTGATATGGCCAATTACATGATGAGATATATGTGATGTATGAGATGATCATGTGTTGTATAGAATATCACGACTTGCATGTCGATGAGTACGGCAACTGGCAGGAGCCATAGAGTTGTCTTTAATTATTGTATGACCTGCGTGTCAATCATTAAGCGCTATGTAATGCTTTACTTTATCGCTAAACGTTAGCTATAGTCGTGGAAGCAACAGTCGGCGCGACAACCTTATGGCGACACGTTGATGGAGATCAAGATGATGGAGATCATGGTGTCATGCCGGTGACGATGGAGATCATGCCGGTGCTTTGGAGATGGAGATCAAAAGCACAAGTTCATGGCCATATCATGTCACTTATGATTTGCATGTGATGTTAATCCTTTTATGCATCTTATTTTGCTTAGGACGACGGTAGCATTATAAGGTGATCCCTCACTTAAATTTCAAGATAAATTGTGTTCTCCCCAAGTGTGCACCGTTGCGAAAGTTCGTCGTTTCGAGACACGCCGTGATGATCGGGTGTGATAGACTCTACGTTCGCATACAACGGGTGTAAGCCATGTTGCACGTGCGGAACACTCGGGTTAAACTTGACGAGCCTAGCATGTACAGACATGGCCTCGGAACACAAGAGACCGAAAGGTCGAACATGAGTCATATAGTAGATATGATCAACATGAAGATGTTCACCATTGAAACCACCTCAACTCACGTGATGATCGGACTTGAGTTGGTGGATTTGGATCATGTTACACTCGAATGATCGGAGGGATGTCAATTTGAGTGGGAGTTTTTTAAATATGATTAACTAAACTCATTATCTAAGAACAATAGTCTAAGTTGTCTTTGCAATATTCATGTTGTAGATCATGGCTCGCGCAGTAGCACCCCTGAATTTTAATGCGTTCCTAGAGAAAGCTAAGTTGAAAGATGATGGAAGTAACTTTGTGGACTGGGCCCGTAATCTAAGGATTATCCTTACGGCTTCCCAGAAGGCTTATGTCCTTGATGCACCGCTTGGTGATCCACCCGCTCCAGTTGAGTCTCTAGACGTTGTGAACGCCTGGCAGGCTCGTTCTGATGATTACTCAATAGTTCAATGTGCAATGTTGTATGGCTTAGAACCGGGACTTCAAAGACGTTTTGAACGTCATGGAGCATATGAGATGTTCCAGGAGTTGAAGTTTATCTTTCAGAAGAATGCCCGGATCGAGAGATATGAGATCTCCGATAAGTTCTATGCTTGCAAGATGGAGGAGAACGGGTCTATCAGTGATCACGTGCTCAGAATGTCTGGGTACTCCACCCGTCTGGCTGAGTTAGGGATGCCCCTTCCGCCAGAGGCTATCACTGACAGAGTTCTTCAATCATTGCCACCTAGCTACAAGAGCTTCGTGTTGAACTATAACATGCACGGGATGAACAAGTCAGTCGCCGAGCTGTTTGCGATGCTGAAAGCCGCTGAGTCTGAAATTCAGAAGGAGCATCAAGTGTTGATGGTCAATAAAACCACTAGTTTCAAGAAAAATGGCAAGGGTAAGAAGGGTAACTCCAAGAAGAGTGGCAAAGCAGTTGCTCCTCTCGTGAAGAAACCCAAGGCTGGACCCAAACCAGAAACTGTGTGTTTTCATTGCAAGGGAACTGGACACTGGAAGCGGAATTGCCCCAAGTATTTGGCTGACAAGAAGGCGGCCAACAACAAACAAGGTATATATGATATACATGTTATTGATGTGTACCTTACCAACTCTCGTTGTAGTGCCTGGGTATTTGATACCGGTGCGGTTGCTCATATTTGCAACTCAAAACAGGAACTGCGGAATAGACGGAGGCTGGCAAAGGACGAAGTGACGATGCGCGTGGGAAATGGTTCCAAGGTTGATGTGATCGCCGTCGGCACGCTCGCTCTTCGATTACCGTCGGGATTAGTGATGAACCTAAATAAGTGTTATTTGGTGCCTGCGTTAAGCATGAACATTATATCTGGATCTTGTTTATTGCGAGACGGTTACTCATTTAAATCAGAGAATAATGGTTGTTCTATTTATATGAGTAATATCTTTTATGGTCATGCACCCGATGTGAGGGGTTTATTCTTATTGAATCTCGATAGTAATGATACACATGTTCATAACATTGATGCCAAAAGATGTAGAATTGATAATGATAATACCACTTTCTTGTGGCACTGCCGTTTAGGTCATATTGGCGTAAAACGCATGAGGAAGCTCCATGCTGATGGACTTTTGGAGTCACTTGATTTTGAATCACTTGACACATGTGAGCCATGCCTCATGGGCAAGATGACTAAAACTCCGTTCTCTGGAACAATGGAACGGGCAAGTGACTTATTGGAAATCATACATACTGATGTGTGCGGTCCGATGAGCATTGAGGCGCGCGGTGGTTATCGTTACTTTCTCACCTTCACTGATGACTTAAGTAGATATGGGTATATTTACTTAATGAAACACAAGTCTGAAACATTTGAAAAGTTCAAACAATTTCAGAGTGAAGTTGAGAATCATCGTAACAAGAAGATTAAATTCCTACGATCTGATCGAGGAGGAGAATATCTGAGTTATGAGTTTGGCAGTCACTTAAGACAGTGTGGAATTGTTTCACAATTAACACCGCCTGGAACACCACAGCGTAATGGTGTGTCCGAACGTCGTAATCGAACCTTATTGGATATGGTGCGATCTATGATGTCTCTTGCCGATTTGCCACTATCGTTTTGGGGTTATGCATTAGAGACAGCTGCATTCACTTTAAATAGGGCACCATCGAAATCCGTTGAGACGACGCCATATGAACTTTGGTTTGGCAAGAAGCCAAAGCTGTCGTTTCTTAAAGTTTGGGGATGTGATGCTTATGTCAAAAAGCTTCAGCCTGAAAAGCTGGAACCCAAAGCGGAGAAATGCGTCTTCATAGGATACCCAAAAGAGACAGTTGGGTATACCTTCTACCTCAGATCCGAAGGCAAAGTGTTTGTCGCTAAAAACGGAACATTTCTTGAGAAAGAGTTTCTCTCGAAAGAATTGAGTGGGAGGAAGATAGAACTTGATGAGGTTGTTGAACCTTTACTTCAACCTGAGAGTAGCGCAGCGCAGAAAGTTGTTTCTGTGGAGCCTACATTAGCTGAAGAGGAAGTTAATGATGATGATCATGAAGCTTTGGATCAAGTTGCTATCGAACCTCGTAGGTCGACAAGGACGCGTACTGCTCCTGAGTGGTACGGCAACCCTGTCTTAGAAGTCATGTTGTTAGACAACGATGAACCTACGAGCTATGGAGAAGCGATGATGAGCCCGGATTCCGAGAAGTGGTTAGAGGCCATGAAATCCGAGATGGGATCCATGTATGAAAACAAAGTATGGACTTTGGAAGTATTACCTGAAGGGCGTAAGGCCATTCAGAACAAATGGATCTTTAAGAGGAAGACGGACGCGGACGGTAATGTCACCGTCTATAAAGCTCGACTTGTGGCAAAGGGTTTTTTCACAAGTTCAAGGAGTTGACTACGATGAGACCTTCTCACCCGTAGCGATGCTTAAGTCCGTCAGAATCATGTTAGCAATAGCTGCCTTTTTCGATTATGAAATTTGGCAGATGGATGTCAAAACAGCGTTCCTTAACGGTTACCTTAAGGAAGAGTTGTATATGATGCAACCAGAAGGTTTTGTCGATCCAGAGAATGCTGACAAAGTTTGCAAACTCCAGCGATCCATTTATGGACTGGTGCAAGCATCTCGGAGTTGGAATCTTCGTTTTGATGAGGTGATCAAAGCGTTCGAGTTTATACAAGTTTACGGAGAAGCTTGTATTTACAAGAAAGTGAGTGGGAGCTCTATAGCGTTTCTAATATTATATGTGGATGACATATTGCTGATTGGAAACAATATAGAAATGCTGGAAAGCGTAAAGGAATATTTGAACAAGAGTTTTTCAATGAAGGACCTAGGAGAAGCTGCTTTCATATTAGGCATCAAGATCTATAGAGATAGATCAAGACGCTTAATAGGACTTTCACAAAGCACATACCTTGATAAGATTTTGAAGAAGTTCAAAATGGATCAGTCCAAGAAGGGGTTCTTGCCTGTTTTGCAAGGTGTGAAGTTGAGTAAGACTCAATGCCCAGTGACTGCAGAAGATAGAGAAAAGATGAGTGTCATCCCCTATGCTTCGGCCATAGGCTCTATCATGTATGCAATGCTGTGCACAAGACCCGATGTCAGCCTTGCCATAAGTATGGTCGGAAGGTTTCAAAGTGATCCAGGAATGGAACACTGGACGGCGGTCAAGAATATCCTGAAGTACCTGAAAAGGACTAAGGACATGTTTCTCGTTTATGGAGGTGATCAAGAGCTCGTCGTAAAGGCTTACGTCGATGCAAGCTTTGACACTGATCCGGATGACTCTAAGTCGCAAACCGGATACGTATTTATTCTTAATGGGGGTGCGGTTAGCTGGTGCAGTTCCAAGCAAAGCGTGGTAGCTGATTCTACATGCGAAGCGGAGTACATCGCAGCCTCGGAGGCGGCGAAGGAAGGTGTCTGGATGAAGGAGTTCATGACAGATCTTGGAGTAGTGCCTAGTGCACTTAACCCAATGACTCTGTTTTGTGATAATACTGGTGCCATTGCTCTAGCCAAGGAACCAAGATTTCACAAGAGGACCAGACACATAAAGCGACGTTTCAATTCCATCCGCGATTACATCAAGGAGGACGACATAAATATTTGCAAAGTACACACGGATCTAAATGTTGCAGATCCGATGACTAAACCTCTTCCAAGGGCTAAACATGAACAACACCAGAACTGCATGGGTGTTCGATTCATTACAATGTAAATCACATAGTGATGTGAACTAGATTATTGACTCTAGTGCAAGTGGGAGACTGTTGGAAATATGCCCTAGAGGCAATAATAAATTGGTTATTATTATATTTCCTTGTTAATGATAATCGTTTATTATCCATGCTATAATTGTATTGATTGGAAACTCAAATACATGTGTGGGTACATAGACAACACTGTGTCCCTAGTAAGCCTCTAGTTGACTAGCTCGTTGATCAAAGATGGTTAAGGTTTCCTAGCCATTGACATGAGATGTCATTTGATAACGGGATCACATCATTAGGAGAATGATGTGATGGACAAGACCCAAACTGTAAACGTAGCATTTGATCGTGTCAGTTTATTGCTATTGTTTTCTGCATGTCAAGTATCTGTTCCTTTGACCATGAGATCATGCAACTCACTAACACCGGAGGAATACCTTGTGTGTATCAAACGTCGCAACGTAACTGGGTGACTATAAAGGTGCTCTACAGGTATCTCCGAGGGTGTCTGTTGGGTTGGCATGGATCAAGACTGGGATTTGTTACTCCGTATGACGGAGAGGTATCTCAGGGCCCACTCGGTAATACAACATCACAATGAGCCTTGCAAGCAATGTGACTAAAGTGTTAGCCACGAGATCTTGTGTTACGGAACGAGTAAAGAGACTTGCCGGTAACGAGATTGAACTAGGTATAGTGATACCGACGATCGAATCTCGGGCAAGTAACATACCGAAGAACAAAGGGAACAGCATACGGGATTAACTGAATCCTTGACATAGAGGTTCGACCGATAAAGATCTTCGTAGAATATGTAGGAGCCAATATGGGCATCCAGGTCCCGCTATTGGTTATTGGCCGTAGAGGTGTCTCGGTCATGTCTACATAGTTCTCGAACCCGCAGGGTCTACACACTTAACGTTTGGTGACGATTAGTATAATTGAGTTATTATGTTGGTGACCGAAAGTTGTTCGGAGTCCCGGATAAGATCCCGGACATGACGAGGATCTCCGGAATAGTCCGGAGGTAAAGATTGATATATGTGATAATAGTGTTTTGATCTCTGGAAGGGTTCCGGATGTTTACCGAAGTGTTCGGGTGCAGCAACACTTTATATGAGCCAAAGGGATAAAGCCCACAAGGTATTGGAAAGTGCAAAAGTAGTTTTGCTGCCGCGTAAGCGGTACTACCGCTTGGTGAAGCGGTACTACCGCCGGAGCGGTACTACCGCTTGTGTGAAGCGGTACTACCGCCCAAGCGGTACTACCGCTTGTGTGAAGCGGTACTACCGCTTGTGCGCGGCTGTGCACGGTTCGGCAGGGATCCGAGTTGGACTCTTTCCCTGCGGGCCAAACCGACCTTGTGCGGGCAAAACCGACCCGGAGGAGGCTTTTACTCCAAGTTTAGACCCCAAGGCTCAACATATAAATAGAGGGGCAGGGCTAGCACACGGGACACATCAAGATTTCCCCAAGCCGTGTGCGGCAACCCTAACCCTCTAGTTCCTCCGTCATAATCTCCGTAGCGCTTGGCGAAGCCCTGCAGAGATTGTTCCTCACCATCATCACCACGCCGTCGTGCTGCTGGAACTCAACCACTACTTCATCATCGCTCGCTGGATCGAGGAGGTGAAGGCGTCATCAAGCCGTACGTGTGTTGAACGCGGAGGTGCCGTCCGTTCGGCACTAGATCGGAAGGATCGTGATTGGATCGCGGGACGCTCGGCGATTTGGATCGCGAAGACGTTCGACTACATCAACCGCGTTTATTAACGCTTCCGCTTAGCGATGTTGGGGAACGTTGCATGGGAAACAAAAATTTTCCTACGCACACACAAGATCTATCCATGGTGATGAGCATCTACGAGAGGGAGAGTGAATCTACATACCCTTGTAGATCGCTAAGCGGAAGCGTTAATAAACGCGGTTGATGTAGTCGAACGTCTTCGCGATCCAAATCGCCAAGCGTCCCGCGATCCAATCACGATCCTTCCGATCTAGTGCCGAACGGACGGCACCTCCGCGTTCAACACACGTACGGCTTGATGACGCCTTCACCTCCTCGATCCAGCGAGCGATGGTGAAGTAGTGGTTGAGTTCCAGCAGCACGACGGCGTGGTGATGGTGGTGAGGAACAATCTCTGCAGGGCTTCGCCAAGCGCTACGGAGATTATGACGGAGGAACTAGAGGGCTAGGGTTGCCGGCACACGGCTTGGGAAATCCTGATATGTCCCGTGTGCTAGCCCTGCCCCTCTATTTATATGTTGAGCCTTGGGGTCTAAACTTGGAGTAAAAGCCTCCTCCGGGTCGGTTTTGCCCGCACAAGGTCGGTTTGGCCCGCAGGGAAAGAGTCCAACTCGGATCCCTGCCGAACCGTGCACAGCCGCGCACAAGCGGTAGTACCGCTTCACACAAGCGGTAGTACCGCTTGGGCGGTAGTACCGCTTCACACAAGCGGTAGTACCGCTCCGGCGGTAGTACCGCTTCACCAAGCGGTAGTACCGCTTACGCGGCAGCAAAACTACTTTTGCACTTTCCAATACCTTGTGGGCTTTATCCCTTTGGCTCATATAAAGTGTTGATGCACCCGAACACTTCGGTAAACATCCGGAACCCCTTCCGGTGAACTCCGGAACCCTTCCAGAGATCAAAACACTATTATCACATATATCAATCTTTACCTCCGGACTATTCCGGAGATCCTCGTCATGTCCGGGATCTTATCCGGGACTCCGAACAACTTTCGGTCACCAACATAATAACTCAATTATACTAATCGTCACCAAACGTTAAGTGTGTAGACCCTGCGGGTTCGAGAACTATGTAGACATGACCGAGACACCTCTACGGCCAATAACCAATAGCGGGACCTGGATGCCCATATTGGCTCCTACATATTCTACGAAGATCTTTATCGGTCGAACCTCTATGTCAAGGATTCAGTTAATCCCGTATGCTGTTCCCTTTGTTCTTCGGTATGTTACTTGCCCGAGATTCGATCGTCGGTATCACTATACCTAGTTCAATCTCGTTACCGGCAAGTCTCTTTACTCGTTCCGTAATACAAGATCTCGTGGCTAACACTTTAGTCACATTGCTTGCAAGGCTCATTGTGATGTTGTATTACCGAGTGGGCCCTGAGATACCTCTCCGTCATACGGAGTAACAAATCCCAGTCTTGATCCATGCCAACCCAACAGACACCCTCGGAGATACCTGTAGAGCACCTTTATAGTCACCCAGTTACGTTGCGACGTTTGATACACACAAGGTATTCCTCCGGTGTCAGTGAGTTGCATGATCTCATGGTCAAAGGAACAGATACTTGACATGCAGAAAACAATAGCAATAAACTGACACGATCAAATGCTACGTTCTTAGTTTGGGTCTTGTCCATCACATCATTCTCCTAATGATGTGATCCCGTTATCAAATGACATCTCATGTCCATGGCTAGGAAACCTTAACCATCTTTGATCAACAAGCTAGTCAACTAGAGGCTTACTAGGGACACAGTGTTGTCTATGTACCCACACATGTATTTGAGTTTCCAATCAATACAATTATAGCATGGATAATAAACGATTATCATGAACAAGGAAATATAATAATAACCAATTTATTATTGCCTCTAGGGCATATTTCCAACAGTCTCCCACTTGCACTAGAGTCAATAATCTAGTTCACATCACCATGTGATTTACATTGTAATGAATCGAACACCCATGCAGTTCTGGTGTTGTTCATGTTTAGCCCTTGGAAGAGGTTTAGTCATCGGATCTGCAACATTTAGATCCGTGTGTACTTTGCAAATATTTATGTCGTCCTCCTTGATGTAATCGCGGATGGAATAGAAACGTCGCTTTATGTGTCTGGTCCTCTTGTGAAATCTTGGTTCCTTGGCTAGAGCAATGGCACCAGTATTATCACAAAACAGAGTCATTGGGTTAAGCGCACTAGGCACTACTCCAAGATCTGTCATGAACTCCTTCATCCAGACACCTTCCTTCGCCGCCTCCGAGGCAGCGATGTACTCCGCTTCGCATGTAGAATCAGCTACCACGCTTTGCTTGTAACTGCACCAGCTAACCGCACCCCCATTAAGAATAAATACGTATCCGGTTTGCGACTTAGAGTCATCCGGATCAGTGTCAAAGCTTGCATCGACGTAAGCCTTTACGACGAGCTCTTGATCACCTCCATAAACGAGAAACATGTCCTTAGTCCTTTTCAGGTACTTCAGGATATTCTTGACCGCCGTCCAGTGTTCCATTCCTGGATCACTTTGAAACCTTCCGACCATACTTATGGCAAGGCTGACATCGGGTCTTGTGCACAGCATTGCATACATGATAGAGCCTATGGCCGAAGCATAGGGGATGACACTCATCTTTTCTCTATCTTCTGCAGTCACTGGGCATTGAGTCTTACTCAACTTCACACCTTGCAAAACAGGCAAGAACCCCTTCTTGGACTGATCCATTTTGAACTTCTTCAAAATCTTATCAAGGTATGTGCTTTGTGAAAGTCCTATTAAGCGTCTTGATCTATCTCTATAGATCTTGATGCCTAATATGAAAGCAGCTTCTCCTAGGTCCTTCATTGAAAAACTCTTGTTCAAATATTCCTTTACGCTTTCCAGCATTTCTATATTGTTTCCAATCAGCAATATGTCATCCACATATAATATTAGAAACGCTATAGAGCTCCCACTCACTTTCTTGTAAATACAAGCTTCTCCGTAAACTTGTATAAACTCGAACGCTTTGATCACTTTATCAAAACGAAGATTCCAACTCCGAGATGCTTGCACCAGTCCATAAATGGATCGCTGGAGTTTGCAAACTTTGTCAGCATTCTCTGGATCGACAAAAACCTTCTGGTTGCATCATATACAACTCTTCCTTAAGGAAACCGTTAAGGAACGCTGTTTTGACATCCATCTGCCAAATTTCATAATCGAAAAAGGCAGCTATTGCTAACATGATTCTGACGGACTTAAGCATCGCTACGGGTGAGAAGGTCTCATCGTAGTCAACTCCTTGAACTTGTGAAAAACCCTTTGCCACAAGTCGAGCTTTATAGACGGTGACATTACCGTCCGCGTCCGTCTTCCTCTTAAAGATCCATTTGTTCTGAATGGCCTTACGCCCTTCAGGTAATACTTCCAAAGTCCATACTTTGTTTTCATACATGGATCCCATCTCGGATTTCATGGCCTCTAACCACTTCTCGGAATCCGGGCTCATCATCGCTTCTCCATAGCTCGTAGGTTCATCGTTGTCTAACAACATGACTTCTAAGACAGGGTTGCCGTACCACTCAGGAGCAGTACGCGTCCTTGTCGACCTACGAGGTTCGATAGCAACTTGATCCAAAGCTTCATGATCATCATCATTAACTTCCTCTTCAGCTAATGTAGGCTCCACAGAAACAACTTTCTGCGCTGCGCTACTCTCAGGTTGAAGTAAAGGTTCAACAACCTCATCAAGTTCTATCTTCCTCCCACTCAATTCTTTCGAGAGAAACTCTTTCTCAAGAAATGTTCCGTTTTTAGCGACAAACACTTTGCCTTCGGATCTGAGGTAGAAGGTATACCCAACTGTCTCTTTTGGGTATCCTATGAAGACGCATTTCTCCGCTTTGGGTTCCAGCTTTTCAGGCTGAAGCTTTTTGACATAAGCATCACATCCCCAAACTTTAAGAAACGACAGCTTTGGCTTCTTGCCAAACCAAAGTTCATATGGCGTCGTCTCAACGGATTTCGATGGTGCCCTATTTAAAGTGAATGCAGCTGTCTCTAATGCATAACCCCAAAACGATAGTGGCAAATCGGCAAGAGACATCATAGATCGCACCATATCCAATAAGGTTCGATTACGACGTTCGGACACACCATTACGCTGTGGTGTTCCAGGCGGTGTTAATTGTGAAACAATTCCACACTGTCTTAAGTGACTGCCAAACTCATAACTCAGATATTCTCCTCCTCGATCAGATCGTAGGAATTTAATCTTCTTGTTACGATGATTCTCAACTTCACTCTGAAATTGTTTGAACTTTTCAAATGTTTCAGACTTGTGTTTCATTAAGTAAATATACCCATATCTACTTAAGTCATCAGTGAAGGTGAGAAAGTAACGATAACCACCGCGCGCCTCAATGCTCATCGGACCGCACACATCAGTATGTATGATTTCCAATAAGTCACTTGCCCGTTCCATTGTTCCAGAGAACGGAGTTTTAGTCATCTTGCCCATGAGGCATGGCTCACATGTGTCAAGTGATTCAAAATCAAGTGACTCCAAAAGTCCATCAGCATGGAGCTTCCTCATGCGTTTTACGCCAATATGACCTAAACGGCAGTGCCACAAGAAAGTGGTATTATCATTATCAATTCTACATCTTTTGGCATCAATGTTATGAACATGTGTATCATTACTATCGAGATTCAATAAGAATAAACCCCTCACATCGGGTGCATGACCATAAAAGATATTACTCATATAAATAGAACAACCATTATTCTCTGATTTAAATGAGTAACCGTCTCGCAATAAACAAGATCCAGATATAATGTTCATGCTTAACGCAGGCACCAAATAACACTTATTTAGGTTCATCACTAATCCCGACGGTAATCGAAGAGCGAGCGTGCCGATGGCGATCACATCAACCTTGGAACCATTTCCCACGCGCATCGTCACTTCGTCCTTTGCCAGCCTCCGTCTATTCCGCAGTTCCTGTTTTGAGTTGCAAATATGAGCAACCGCACCGGTATCAAATACCCAGGCACTACAACGAGAGTTGGTAAGGTACACATCAATAACATGTATATCATATATACCTTGTTTGTTGTTGGCCGCCTTCTTGTCAGCCAAATACTTGGGGCAATTCCGCTTCCAGTGTCCAGTTCCCTTGCAATGAAAACACACAGTTTCTGGTTTGGGTCCAGCCTTGGGTTTCTTCACGAGAGGAGCAACTGCTTTGCCACTCTGCTTGGAGTTACCCTTCTTACCCTTGCCATTTTTCTTGAAACTAGTGGTTTTATTGACCATCAACACTTGATGCTCCTTCTGAATTTCAGACTCAACGGCTTTCAGCATCGCAAACAGCTCGGCGACTGACTTGTTCATCCCGTGCATGTTATAGTTCAACACGAAGCTCTTGTAGCTAGGTGGCAATGATTGAAGAACTCTGTCAGTGATAGCCTCTGGCGGAAGGGGCATCCCTAACTCAGCCAGACGGGTGGAGTACCCAGACATTCTGAGCACGTGATCACTGATAGACCCGTTCTCCTCCATCTTGCAAGCATAGAACTTATCGGAGATCTCATATCTCTCGATCCGGGCATTCTTCTGAAAGATAAACTTCAACTCCTGGAACATCTCATATGCTCCATGACGTTCAAAACGTCTTTGAAGTCCCGGTTCTAAGCCATACAACATTGCACATTGAACTATTGAGTAATCATCAGAACGAGCCTGCCAGGCGTTCACAACGTCTAGAGACTCAACTGGAGCGGGTGGATCACCAAGCGGTGCATCAAGGACATAAGCCTTCTGGGAAGCCGTAAGGATAATCCTTAGATTACGGGCCCAGTCCACAAAGTTACTTCCATCATCTTTCAACTTAGCTTTCTCTAGGAACGCATTAAAATTCAGGGGTGCTACTGCGCGAGCCATGATCTACAACATGAATATTGCAAAGACAACTTAGACTATTGTTCTTAGATAATGAGTTTAGTTAATCATATTTAAAAAACTCCCACTCAAATTGACATCCCTCCGATCATTCGAGTGTAACATGATCCAAATCCACCAACTCAAGTCCGATCATCACGTGAGTTGAGGTGGTTTCAATGGTGAACATCTTCATGTTGATCATATCTACTATATGACTCATGTTCGACCTTTCGGTCTCTTGTGTTCCGAGGCCATGTCTGTACATGCTAGGCTCGTCAAGTTTAACCCGAGTGTTCCGCACGTGCAACATGGCTTACACCCGTTGTATGCGAACGTAGAGTCTATCACACCCGATCATCATGGCGTGTCTCGAAACGACGAACTTTCGCAACGGTGCACACTTGGGGAGAACACAATTTATCTTGAAATTTAAGTGAGGGATCACCTTATAATGCTACCGTCGTCCTAAGCAAAATAAGATGCATAAAAGGATTAACATCACATGCAAATCATAAGTGACATGATATGGCCATGAACTTGTGCTTTTGATCTCCATCTCCAAAGCACCGGCATGATCTCCATCGTCACCGGCATGACACCATGATCTCCATCATCTTGATCTCCATCAACGTGTCGCCATAAGGTTGTCGCGCCGACTGTTGCTTCCACGACTATTGCTAACGTTTAGCGATAAAGTAAAGCATTACATAGCGCTTAATGATTGACACGCAGGTCATACAATAATTAAAGACAACTCTATGGCTCCTACCAGTTGCCATACTCATCGACATGCAAGTCGTGATATTCTATACAACACATGATCATCTCATACATCACATATATCTCATCATGTAATTGGCCATATCATATCACATCATACCCTGCAAAAACAAGTTAGACGTCCTCTAATTGTTGTTGCAAATTTTACGTGGCTGCTACGGGTTTGCAAGAACCGTTCTTACCTACGCAAAACCACAACGTGGTGTAGTGATTGCTTTTTGATCTTCTAAAAGAACCCTCTTCATTGAAATCGATTCAACTAAAGTGAGAGAGACAGACACCCGCTAGCCATCTTTATGCAACGAAGTTACATGTCAGTTGAAGGAACCTGTCTCGCGTAAGTGTACGCGTAATGTCGGTCCGGGCCGCTTCATCTCACAGTACCGCCGAATCAAATATCAACTAGTAACGGCAAGCAATATGTATACACCCACGCCCACAACTCGTTTGTGTTCTACTCGAGATCTCATCTACGCATAGACCTAGCTCATGATGCCACTGTTGGGGAACGTTGCATGGGAAACAAAAATTTTCCTACGCACACATAAGATCTATCCATGGTGATGAGCATCTACGAGAGGGAGAGTGAATCTACATACCCTTGTAGATCGCTAAGCGGAAGCGTTAATAAACGCGGTTGATGTAGTCGAACGTCTTCGCGATCCAAATCGCCGAGCGTCCCGCGATCCAATCACGATCCTTCCGATCTAGTGCCGAACGGACGGCACCTCCGCGTTCAACACACGTACGGCTTGATGACGCCTTCACCTCCTCGATCCAGCGAGCGATGATGAAGTAGTGGTTGAGTTCCAGCAGCACGACGGCGTGGTGATGATGGTGAGGAACAATCTCTGCAGGGCTTCGCCAAGCGCTACGGAGATTATGACGGAGGAACTAGAGGGTTAGGGTTGCCGCACACGGCTTGGGGAAATCTTGATGTGTCCCGTGTGCTAGCCCTGCCCCTCTATTTATATGTTGAGCCTTGGGGTCTAAACTTGGAGTAAAAGCCTCCTCCGGGTCGGTTTTGCCCGCACAAGGTCGGTTTGGCCCGCAGGGAAAGAGTCCAACTCGGATCCCTGCCGAACCGTGCACAGCCGCGCACAAGCGGTAGTACCGCTTCACACAAGCGGTAGTACCGCTTGGGCGGTAGTACCGCTTCACACAAGCGGTAGTACCGCTCCGGCGGTAGTACCGCTTCACCAAGCGGTAGTACCGCTTACGCGGCAGCAAAACTACTTTTGCACTTTCCAATACCTTGTGGGCTTTATCCCTTTGGCTCATATAAAGTGTTGCTGCACCCGAACACTTCGGTAAACATCCGGAACCCCTTCCGGTGAACTCCGGAACCCTTCCAGAGATCAAAACACTATTATCACATATATCAATCTTTACCTCCGGACTATTCCGGAGATCCTCGTCATGTCCGGGATCTTATCCGGGACTCCGAATAACTTTCGGTCACCAACATAATAACTCAATTATACTAATCGTCACCAAACGTTAAGTGTGTAGACCCTGCGGGTTCGAGAACTATGTAGACATGACCGAGACACCTCTACGGCCAATAACCAATAGCGGGACCTGGATGCCCATATTGGCTCCTACATATTCTACGAAGATCTTTATCGGTCGAACCTCTATGTCAAGGATTCAGTTAATCCCGTATGCTGTTCCCTTTGTTCTTCGGTATGTTACTTGCCCGAGATTCGATCGTCGGTATCACTATACCTAGTTCAATCTCGTTACCGGCAAGTCTCTTTACTCGTTCCGTAACACAAGATCTCGTGGCTAACACTTTAGTCACATTGCTTGCAAGGCTCATTGTGATGTTGTATTACCGAGTGGGCCCTGAGATACCTCTCCGTCATACGGAGTAACAAATCCCAGTCTTGATCCATGCCAACCCAACAGACACCCTCGGAGATACCTGTAGAGCACCTTTATAGTCACCCAGTTACGTTGCGACGTTTGATACACACAAGGTATTCCTCCGGTGTTAGTGAGTTGCATGATCTCATGGTCAAAGGAACAGATACTTGACATGCAGAAAACAATAGCAATAAACTGACACGATCAAATGCTACGTTTACAGTTTGGGTCTTGTCCATCACATCATTCTCCTAATGATGTGATCCCGTTATCAAATGACATCTCATGTCAATGGCTAGGAAACCTTAACCATCTTTGATCAACGAGCTAGTCAACTAGAGGCTTACTAGGGACACAGTGTTGTCTATGTACCCACACATGTATTTGAGTTTCCAATCAATACAATTATAGCATGGATAATAAACGATTATCATTAACAAGGAAATATAATAATAACCAATTTATTATTGCCTCTAGGGCATATTTCCAACAGTTCCATCATGGCACTAACCAACTCGGAGCCAAGTATTTAACATCTTAGTTGAGTTGAGTATTCTGTGATAGATGCTCTTCGTCCGAGGAATTCGACACCTTTTTTTGGTTTATCCAAAGTATCGCTCCTGACTGTTTTGTGCTCCACTACCCCGTTGGAATTTTTAAAGCGAAATTATGAACTCAAGGAACATAATCCTCGGTCATATAGTGGGGGGAGTGGAGAATGTATCCCTATTTAGGGACGCCATCGGCTGTTTCTGAGGTAATGTCCATGTCCTCGATGTGGGGCGTCCGTCGTACGCCGAAGTCGTCGGCGGATGCGCCATGAACAGGCTTAGGACTCTTAGTGGGGTCTCGGCTGCTTGATCTAGCTTGAGCCTTGGACGCTTCCTCGGGAGCTTGAACCCCGGCCACGAATTCCGCGGTTTGCTCTTCTGTTCGGAGAGAGCATTTCGTGTGTTACAATTTACTATTATTACACCATTGGGGCCCGGCATCTTTAGCTTTAGATAAGCATAGTGTGGGACGGCGTGAAAAGAGCAAAGGTTGTTCTCCCGAGGAGCGCGTGATAGCCACTCCTGAAGAGGACGATGCGAAGGTTAATTCTTCACTTCGAAAGTTCTCGGGTGTGCCGAAGACTATGTCTAGGGTCACTCTTCCCGAGCACTGTGCCTCAATCCCAGGTATGATACCCTTGAAGTTGGTATTGTTGGGCTTCATTCTTGCTTGGTCTATATGCATCTTCTTGACGGTATCTGCATATATCAAGTTTAGGCTGCTGCCACCATCCATGAGGACTCGGTTCAGATGAAAGCCATTAACTGGGGTCGAGGACCAACGCCGCTGTGCCGCCATGACAGATACTGGTCAGGTGGTCTCGTCGGTCGAAGATGATCGGGATTTCCGACCACAGATTATATTTCGGCACGGCGTACACCTCGCGGAGCGCGCGCTTCCACTCCTTTCTGGTGACGTGTGTGACATAGATCATGTTCACGTCCTTGACTTCGGGAGGGAATTGTTTCTGGCCTGCATTGCTTAGCCCTAGCGGGTCTCTGTCCTCGTTACGAGGTTGACCATTGCCTTGGTTATCAACCGCGTTCTTCCCGGCTTGCTTGATCACCCAGCAATTCCGGTTGGTGTGCGTGGCTGGCTTGTCGGGACTGCCGTGGATGGCGCATGGTTTATCCAAAAAAAATCCAATTGAGTTGGACCATCCCTGTTTCCATTAAAAGGCTTCCTTTTATTGCCGCCATGCTGGTTACTGAAACCAGCATTAACCGTGGTCTCCTTAGCGTCACTGCTGCTTCCTCTATTACGACGCTTGTTGTTCTTGTTACGCCGAGGTTTGCCGTTCCCATCTCGCACCTCGGAAGTGCCGGGATCACCGCTATGATTGCTCTTGAGGGCCAGCCAGTTGTCTTCACCGCGCAAGCGAGTCATAAGATGTGTGAGGGCTACCATTGTACAGGGTTTAAGCTTATGTCACTCTCGCAACCCATCATCTACTTATTACTCCCCAATGCCTTCCCCTAGGCCCAAATATGGTGAAGTGCCATGTAGTCGACGTTCACATGACACCACTAGAGGAATAACAACATACACATCATCAAAATATTGAACGAATACCAACTTCACATGATTACTTATAACAAGACTTCTCCCATGTCCTCAAGAACAAAAGTAACTACTCACAAATCATGTTCATGTTCAAGATCAGATGGGTATTGTATATGATTAAGGATCTGAACATATAATCTTCCACCAAATAAACCAACTAGCATCAACTACAAGATGTAATCAACACTACTAGCAACCCACAGGTACCAATCTGAGGTTTTGAGACAAAGATTGAGTACAAGAAATGAACTAGGGTTTGAGAGGAGATGGTGCTGGTGAAGATGTTGATGAAGATTGGTCCTCCAACGATGGAGGGAACGTTGGTGATGTCGATGGCTTTGATTTCCCCCTCCCGGAGGGAAGTATCCCCGGCGGAATCGCTCCGCCGGAGAGCAAAAGTGATCCTGCCCAGGTTCCGCCTCGAGACGGCGGGGCTTCATCCCGAAAGTCTTCTCTTATTTTTTTTTTCTAGGGCAAAAGGCCTCATATAGCAGAAGGGGGCACTGGAGGGCTGTTGTGGGCCCCATAAGGCATCAGGGCGCGCCCTGGGGGGTAGGCGCGCCCTGTTGCCTTGTGAGCAATAGGTGGCCCCTCTCTGGTGGTTCTTCATTCTAGTATTTTTTTATATATTCAATAAAAAATCTCCGTGAAGTTTCAGGTCATTTGGAGCTCCGTAGAATAGCTATCTCTGTTGTAGCCCTTTTAGGTCCAGAATTCCAGCTGCCGGTAATTTCTCTCTTCATGTAAATCTTGTAAATTAAGAGAGAAAAGGCATTAGAATTGCACCATAAAGTGAAATAATGACCAAAAACATTATAAATAACAGTAGGAAACATGATGCAAAATGGGCGTATCACCTACGTAGCAACTCCACTATGTTTGATGAAATTGCACCTGTTGTTGTTAGCGAGCCTAATAGGAATTCTGAACCAAGAGTTGACTGTTTGTGTAGGAAAATGTGATCTTTGGGGCCTGTCTTGTTACCTGCACCTATTTTTGGCACTTTGCATCTGTGGCCCGACTCAGCCAGACTGAGTGAATATAGGTCAAAAACCATGTTTTGCACATAGTTTATTTGCCTGCATCCCGTCCAGCCTGGCTGAGCAGCAACATGCGCACTGATATTTGGTTACCTGCATGTTCCATCCATATGCAAAGTGTTGTTGTTTGGTTACACATGACACAAGTGTTGTGGTAACCTCTTCTAGGAGTGGTGGGTTTACCAGCACACACAAAACACAACAGCATAATAGGCACAACATAAACTGTTAGCACAGAATAAACCATAACCATACTTTGTCATAGCAGTAGGTTCATAACAGTACTAACATAACATTATGACAAAGTCTTCAAATAGGACTTACAAAGCAGAGATGAGATAGTAGAGATAACACCCTAAGCACCCTCAGCATCCATGTCAAATGCTTTGTGGTGCGGCTCACACTTGGCACCACCTCAACGCCCTCGTTGGTGAAAATGATCACCTTCAAGTTCGCGGACTCACCAACTTGAAGCTGAGAAGGCACCCGATCATGACCTCGTGAGCTACACAAAAGTCGGCCCAACCATTATCAAGGGTGAGCCTGCCGGTGATCATCCGGGCTGTGACCTTCCAGGTGCAGCCATTGTTCGTTGTCAACTTGGACTCCTTTGCGACGGGGACGAAGTGCTTGCTGAAGGCAGGGGCATCTGCAGATACTCCAATTTAGGCCCAAAGATGATCTTGCAGAAGTATGTTGGGTCGGCGCTCTCATGGTGATGGTCGTATTTCTTAACCCTCTTCGAGGCATTGCCGATCTCCACCACCGCTTTGCCCTTTTTGCCCGAGGCGACCTCCTTGCCCTCCTTGTCGTCGCCTCCAATGACAGATTCTCAATCTGCATTGGATATACACATATGAACTAGTGCTCCAATCAAAACGTAATGCACGTATGAACAAGATCAAAGACTACTACACATATGCATTGTTTGACCACTGGACTCCACTCCGGCGAGGAGGAGCACCAGGCGGTGGAGGTGGTGGCGAGGGTACCGATGTAAGGTTTGTTCACCCCGTGCTAGTGAAATTCGTACCTCATATGTGTGAAAACCCTCAAATCCCTAATCGGAATCGATTCAATAGGTCCCAAAATCGAAGCCTAACCTTGAATCGAATGTTGGTGAGTCCGCGAACTTGAAGGTTAATCCAAGAGCAAAGACAAGCTAGCATTAAGTGCTTCAGTTTGGCTGAAGAAAGGGACCTCATGAGGCCAGGACTAAGGAACCAAATAAAAAAGAACACCTTCCAGAGTACTCCAGAGGTCTGGCATCATCCATTTCCACATCAGAATCAGCATGACGTCTTTCATCAGAATTCTCCTGATCTTCATTTTGATGTACCCAACACAAATGCTACATGGATTTAGTCAGCTGCACTCCCCTCTACTTCTGCACTCCCCTCCACTTCACACACGGAGGAGCAGCGACTAATGCAAGTTGATCTAACCCAGAACAACATATAATTGCCTAGTGATGCGCTGGACCGGAAAGACAACATACCTAGCATGCACATGTTAAGTGAGAGTAACAATAAAAGAACATACCATTTACCGATATGATTATTATTGCACGCCAAAATGGTTCATTTTGATTATTATTGCACGCCAATATTCTTAATCACTCTGAGCAAATTTAACCTAAGCTAAATATCTAAGAGTAAGCTTCGGTTTATGTATTTTACAGAATTTCAGTTCAGCGAAACTACGGAAGCAAAGGTGCGAAGCTTTTATCATTCTAATTAAAGGCCTTATGATGTGCAAAACTTACACAACTACAGGAATTACTGACCAACATGAGATACAAAGTAACAACGGCATGATATTTTTTTGAGGCAGTCAACAAGAATTTCAATGCTTTGATTCTGTAAAGAATCAGATCGAGCACTCAACAGTTCTATTAGCGCCGATGTTGTGTATGTTGCTAAAACTCACACAAAGACAACCTGAATAATAAGCAATGGTTAAAACAAGCAATTGTTGAAGTTAAAATGTAATTAGATAGGAAGTCACATTTGATTCATGACCATCGAGCTGAAAGTGACACCCATAAAGCTGAGTCACCGTGAAGAGAAACAACTAATCTGAAACTCATGTTATAAAACAAATAGGATGCGTCGTGTGCTCATTGCAAAAATTTATACTTCTAACCAAATGACCATGCTTCATAAATAGATGGCAATATAGTAACAGGAAAGTGAAGTAAGGTGAAACTTTGTAAGCTACTAAGGGCATAGGCAAAGCTCACACTCCAGCTTGCACTGCTTAAAGAAATCAACCAAAAGCACCCACAAAGATAAAGGGCATTGTGGCATCCGAAGAATGGGGGTAACTGTACCATCACACTAATTATGTCATGGAAAACAATGTCTTCCCATGGTCATGCATAATACATCAGGCTAATTAATGTTCCTGACCTGAAATCAGTCAAGTCGCAGCTAATACATAGCAAAATCACAAATGATAATTATATTCCAGGAAGTGCAAATAAGCTATGTTCTCCACTGAACTAAAGTCACTCAAGCCACAAGTAATACCATTCCCAATTGCATAAGCACCAAAAGAGGCGGTTGATTTTACTCACCTTGATTGGGACGATGAACCCTTCCTGACATCAGTGATCATGATGTATCGGGTTAGGATAAAACCATGGTTTTTTTCCCAAAATAAAATAAAACAAGCCTAGTAAGAAAATCATAAGAATTCAAGCCTATCAGACAATCAGGCAATTCCGTTGGCATGTCAACAATCAGACAGAACAAAACCTACGGTCCTCAATTTTTTTCCTTCTAAAAAAAGTGTAATGTTAGAAGAGGGAGTTGAAGAAAATGTTACACAAATCTGCATCCAGAAAATTCATAGAAGCAATGAAGCAAAGATGAACAATAAATTTAATCTGCAAAATTCATGTTGAAACACCTATACTTTCCCCGAGAGCAAAAATGTGTAATGTTAGAAAAGGGAGTTAAATAAAATGTTATGCGAATCCGCATCCAGAAAATTCATAGAAGCAATGAAGCAAAGATGAGCGACAAATTTAATCTGCAAAATTCATGTCGAAACACATACTTTCCTCGAGAGCCAGGAAAGCTAGAGTGCATATCACACACGCACACACACAGACACATTCAGGCAAGCAAATTACTTCAATTGAATCCATTCCTTTGCATATATGGCATAAAGGCATCTAGAGAAAAAAAAACTTGATGATGTTAGTTTACCTTGCCAAGGTCATCAAATCCATCTAAATGAATAAGAAGCTCCATCAATGTCCGCTGGATCTCACGGTCGTCACTGGTTCCCTCACTAAATCTTCTCTCACCAATTGCATCGATTTCATCCATGAAGATACTGCATGGCTAGAAATAATAATTTGATGAAAATGAAACAAAATTTGCGAGCAGCGTAAATAAACTAAACGGTGATATAAGCTAAAAGATCTCAGAAGTGCACTTTTACTTATATTGAGATCAGTTTGATTTCTTCTTCTCGGGAAACTGATATTGAGATCTAAAGCTTAAAATTTTATAGTGTTGAACCTGAATACAATTAGATGACATGACATCTGAGTCAAGGGAACTATCAAGTCACAGCTTGCATCTCAGCACCAGTAGATGCATAACCATCTGCCAACATACCTTCTTTTCACCTGCAAAACCAAACCAATTCCGAGAAGAAACCACTGTAAGCCACCAAAAAAGTACAGTAGAAGAGACGCTCTTATTCATACCTCTCACCTTTGTTGTCGCTGCTGATTATTAATGTTTGAATGCATCAGAAACCAAATTATTGCGCCAACAAAATCTAGAAAAGCAACAAATACAACTGTGTAAATATCCAAAATTGCAACTGAACATATGTTTTTAATGAAAAGACGAGCATGAACTAATCATCGCCAACATCAAGCAGTACTTACACAAGTGTGCAGCTTTATGTTAGTACAAATTAATAAATTGCAGTATAGATTGACCAAGCAATATAGAAAGAGGCGGTAATATCTATTTTACCCATATCAGAAATACTGAAGGAGAGAGTAATTATTAAATGCACTGAACATAAACCTTACCTTTGTCAAAATAAGAAAGAAATACGTCCTTCACAGCCTTCCTGCAGGTACAAATCATACTCAATCAGCAGGTACAAATAAAGAGCAATATTGTCATCTCGGATTGGCCTAGTGCAGCTAAAACAAAATTCATGCCAGCAACAACGAATCCTTCGAACCATGGCAAATGATTCGAAACCAAATCTCACCACTTACACTATCTCGGCGACGAACTCCGGGTCCAGGTAGAGCACGTTTGCACGCACCGGAAGGTCGGCAGACTGATGAGCGCAGAGCAGTCACATATCAGAAATTCACGCATGCCCACGGCAAGAGCAGGGGACGGAGAAACCTTCACCTTGAGCTTCAGCACGACGGCGCCGCCCCTGACGTCGAAGAGGTCAGAGAGCGTGAGGGTCTGCGATGTCTCGTCATCTGGACGGGGAAGCAGCGAGGCGAGCAAGAGAACGGTGGCACCACTAACCTTTTCTTCTTAGACTTCCCCGGCCGATTCCTTCATCCTCCTCCTCTGCCGCCGTCGTCGTACTCGCCTCCTTCCTGGATCTCCCAGTCAAGGGGTAGAAAGAAACCAGCACGCAGGAATTAAGACAATGTGAATCGACATATTGAGCTACGAAACTCAAATATTGTAACATAACTGGAATAACCAAGCAAGAAATATTTTACCTTCAGTGGGTCAAATGGATAATGCCTTATTAATTGTCTCAAGTTCTTTCTTGCAATTTTCAGTAAACAGTCTAAACAATTCTATGAATAATCCATCTATAATATCGCAAACCTGTATACAGAAACAAGTTCATAATCACTGTTTTGCAGATGAACTATACCCTATCAATCTTCTTCACCCCAAAATAGTGACCCATACAGACTCACGCAGATGCCTACGTGTGTTGGAATTTTCGACTCTAAACACAGGTATAACCTAAAATACATCACAAAACCATGCCACCTTCACTTGATCCTGAAATAAGCTTTGGAGTGTAGATCCCTAAAATCTTTTGATGACAGATATTCCCTAAATTTCTGCGAATATCCAACAATGGAAAATATTTACTAATAGAAACTGAGACTCACCTCACACCCGATGAAAACAACGGCAGGGGCGGATTATGCGGTTGATGAGGAGGGCCCATGGCCTCCCGTGAGAGAGGAGGCACCGACAACCCCAGCGACCTCGTCCGGGTTGAGCTCGTCCTCCGCCGCCCACGTGTTAGCATAGGGCGTGGCGGATGAGAAGAGCGGACATTGTTTCTTCTGATCTTGACTTAGGTTGCTTCAGAAAGTTTTGAGCTGACTTCGTCCATTTCGTCAATACTCTCTGAACAACGTGAATTTGTCTGTTTGCTATGTGATTGTCCATAAGGCGACTCTCTCAAGGTTTTGTTGCCATCCACCCGTCCAAATAGCTCCACTGATTGTTCCTGTTAGTCCCATGATTCTTAAGAGAAACAGCAGGAGAGCTAGGGGGCTGTTTGGATTGCAACCAACGGTGACCTTACCAAAATATTGGCTAGCCCATGATATTTGGTGGTTGATTGGATCAGTACCAAAAAGTTGGCTCGCCCCGTGCGCCCGTCGTCCGCCCACGTAATTTCCGCCAGCGCGCGGGCGAAATCGTGGCGTGGAAAACCTTCGCCAATTTTTTGGCGTGATAGCTAGCTATCCCTTCTAAGTCGGATCGGTGCATGCAAAGCTGTTCTGATTCCGTTGGCTAGTAATTAACTGGTGGGTCCTCCCGTAATTAAGCAAGTGCATGCAGTGATGCAGCTCTCCACGAATAACAACTTTGCAGGCTACAACAATCGCGTGACATTTCTCTCTTTTTTTCTGTTGGGTGCACCTTAGATTTTTTTTATAGGAAACATCATCTTAATTTTGATCTATATAAATTAATAATTTTGCAAAAAGAAAGTGTTTAAATCATCAAGTCACGAATGGTTGCAAACCAAACAAAAAGGCTATTTTGACAAACTTTTGGATGATACAATGGCTACAAACCAAACAACAATGACTTGCCAAAAAATTGGTCATGCCCTTGCTTTGGTCGTACCAAAATTTTGGCAGGGCTAGTTGGGGCATAAACCAAACAGCCCCTAGGTCTTCCGTTGTGGTTTGAGCTCCGCTACAAAAACAAACACGACATCATGTCAAACAGGATCAAGAACTTAATTATATGCCCAGATATTCGAGCAGGGTGTACCTGCTGAGAAAGAGCATACACAATTGCCCTTTCTCTCTTGATTGCACCCTCAGACCTCATGTGCAACTTTGGTCTGACAACATCCGCAGTTCCTTAGCTATCACACCATCCTGTCTGCAATGTGAACAATGCCATCCAAACACGCAGACATCAGCAGGATCATCCAATACTCTCTTATCGTTTGCGGCAGCATCATATGCTTATTATTTCAAAAGATGAAAAGGATTCTGGAGGACTATATGCTAGTAATTGTTCTGGTAGGTAATACACTGAAACAGCACAAATAGGCAAGCCTGACATGGCAAGAACAACTTTCAAAGATGCATCAGCAAACCCTTTGTACAAAGTTCGAAAGATTAAATCTCTACTCATGAAAGAAAGAGAATTGAAATGTAACCTTAGCGCGAGGAGGCTACCGACTCGATCTTCCCGGCGACAGCGAGCTCGAGGAGGCCACTCTCACTGCCTGGCCACCTGCTGCCTGCTCGAACTCACCATGATGGCCGCCTTGGACCTGAGCGACGGAGGGAGGAGGTGTCGATGCAGCACCAGTGCCGCACAGGTCGCAGCCTCCCAGACCGCGCACCATCGCCCGCCGGTTCTCCAGATCGCGCCCGGCCGCGGCGCCGCCAGATCGGCACGTCACAGGAGCGGACACGGAGGCCCTCACGGGCAGAGCAGAGCGGACACGGCGGCCGTCACAGGCAGAGCAGAGCGGAGACCGCGGGCGGAGCAGGGCGAGCTGAGTTGCTGGCGGCGGTGGCGTTTTGGGGGAGAGGAGAGGAGAGAAATTGCGTGTGGAGGAAGAGCAAAGAGGAACAGTTTCTGGGGAGGGGAGGGGCGGGCGTACCTGGGAAAGGAGGACCTAGGAAAGATTTTCTGGACAATACGCGTACGAGCCTCTTCGTTCTCTCTGTCTACCAATACGCGTGCGCGTAGGAGCACTGTTCCTATCCTACGTGGACAACGCGAGCGTCCGCCCAGAAGTTCGCTCCTGATGGAACAACATGATGACCTGGTTAATCTTTTTGTCTCGTAGTGTTGCCTACGTGGATGCAGCCAGAGTGCGCCATAGTCCCGTAGCTTATTGTGTTCGATGTCACACGTACTGGGCCATGGGAGAAGAACCAATCAGCCAAAAATTGATACATAGGATTTTGCTACAAAGTAGGGTTCTCTATCCAATAGTCCCACCTTGATTCGAAATTCCACCGATTTATATACGTTTAAAAGTTGTATATCAGCAAGCCTCGAGAAACAAAGGGAACAAAGGAATTATAAATCGAGAAAAGGGAGGAATATGAAACGGATGGGGGCTGGCTAGCTCCAATTAAATCGAATGGGATTGAGGAAGAAAAAGGAGGAGGGACATGCACGTTTGGAACAAATATATATGGCTGATTGATTGAGGGAGGGACATGCACGGATGGAACAACTATATATGGCTGATTATAAGGGATGGATGGAACAGAAAAAGAAGGAAGAAAAAAAGCTAATGGGATGGGACGGAGGAGGGACAACATGCATGACTCTAATGAAATTAATTAGGGAATTAACTCCCCGTACCCAGCGGCCATGCATGCGCGAGTAACTGCACATGAGCTCCGGGCCAAGATCAATTTCCCCCGATATTTTTTCCTCTAAAATCCCGGAATGCATGCGCGGGTGGTTGTACTGTAAGCATATCCAAGTAATTATATCCGTCCATCTACAATATCTAATGGCCCCAGATCTTCCCGTGGTTAACACAACAAGCCACGCAATTAATTAAGCCACTGATCCTGCCCACCCGTTCCAAAAAAAAAAAACCGATGCCCGCTGCCCACGCATGCACGCCCCTCGCTCGCTCGGTCCTCTCCCCTCCGCCGCCGCCCCGGTCCTCGCCCTCCGCCGCCGCTCCTCTTCTCCGCCGCCGCCCGGTCCTCGCCCCTCCGCCGCCGCCCCGGTCCTCGCCCTCCGCCGTCGCCCCTCCTCTCCGCCGCCGCCACCCCGGTCCTCTTGGCCGTCCGTGGCCCGCCGCCCGCCGCTCCTCCTCTCCGCCTGGCCGGCCGTCCGTCGCGGTCGGGCCGTCGGGGACGCCTGGACCGCCTCGACGTCCGTCGCCATCGCCGTCCGGGACGTCGCCTGGCCTCGGTCAGCGCCGCCGTCAGGGGACGCGCCGTCATCAAACACGCAGCCGCCGAGCCCCTAGAAGGCGGGAGAGCGTGCATCCCGCCGCCGGTACTCCTCTGTTGCCCCAACAAGGCGGGAGCGGGCCCCCGCCGGCCTTCCTCTGCTGCCGACGACCTCTTCTGGGCTGCTGCCGATGACCTCTTCTGGGAAGCCAGTAAGATTCTTTCAGATTGAAGTGTACATTGATACAACAGCATGCTGAATAGTAATAGTAAGGTAGTATCAGCAATGGCATTGCCCACCATATGATCAAGTTTATGTTCCTTACACACAAGAGAATCTGATGCTTGTGGTTATGATTATTTACTTTCTGTGGTCGTTTAAGTGCATCATGTTCTGCGTTCACCGCAATGGAAGATGTTCCAACGTTTTCTCTGTACTTTTTCCAACACAGTGAACAATTGCCGCAGTTAACCACCGCCAGTATTTAAGCTCTTCGTATGGTTCACAAAATGTTTGCTCTCACTCCAATTACCTTGTCAAGTAGCTTCTGAGCTTTCTGAACATCTTTCAATGATCCACAAATATCAGAAATTTAGGCAATCTCACAGGTGGCACGAAAATTACTACGCAGTAGCTTCTGAGCTTTCTGAACATGTTTTCAATGATCCACAAATATCAGAAATTTAGGCAATCTCACTGACAATATTTTATATCTTCTTTTTTTGCCTCCTCCCTAACAACACATACTTTATTTCTACAGGTTCACAACATTTCCACTCATCATTCCCTGCATCTAAGGTCCTTTTTGTCACATTTTCAGATTTACTACAACACTTGAGAGTTTGTATTACTTTGTTACTTTGTTTCTACTCTTAAGATCCCTGTGTACTCATTTAGGATGTTCCCCATTACATGCCACAGATGACGAATCATCGTCCGCATGCGTTAGGAACAGGCGAGCGTTCCCCATTTAAGGATCTGACGAATATGCCTACGCATGAGCCTGCAGATCAAGCGGGTGAAAAACCTAAAAGTGGTAAAAATTGGTATGCACGAATGTCCGATGAGAAGAGAGCGGAGTACAACCAGAAGCGACGTATGGCCCGAGCAGACAAAAAGGCTGCATCTGTCATTGGATTTGACCATGAGGAAGTATCTCAAACACATGCTTCTTCATCGCTGGATGTGCCACGGACCCCTTTGAGCAACATAACCAACTCGGACGTAAATCAAGCAGGTGAAATACCAAAAAGCGGTAAAAATTGGTATGCACGATTGTCCGATGAGAAGAGAGCAGAGTACAACCAGAAGCGACGTATGGCCCGAGCAGACAACAAGGTTGCATCTGTCATTAGTATTAACCATGAGGAAGTCTCTCAAACACATGCGTCTTCATCATCACTGGATGTGCCACGAACCCCTTTGAGCAACATAGCCAACTTAAACGTAACCGGTTCGTTCTTTATCTTTGCATGCTACTATTTTGATATTCTGACTACTATTTTCATATTCTATGCTACCCTACTGTATTCACATACTAGCCTATCATACATGCAGCTGCAACCTCGGCTGATACCGACCATCGATCTGTAGATTCAGCTCTTGGACGCAGAAAACAAAGCTCTGAAGTGTGGTGTGCACGTCTATCCGACGAGGAGAAAGCAGAGCACCGCAAGAAGCTCCGGATCGCTCGACTAGAAAAGAAAGCTGCAACCACTAGCGTCCAAGTATCGCCTGGTAATTTCAACAAATAATTTCTAGCACCATATGAAAGCCATGTGATGCACTGTCTTTCTGTAGGTATTGCTCATCTTGAAACAGCACAATCTGGCGTCAGCCATATGCTAAACTCGCCATGCAGTGGGTCATGTATGCAGACAGATGGTCAGATTGATTGGCTGCACACGAATCCCAGTTACGAACGACAGCAAATGAATATTCATGGGGTATTTGACATGTCAGTAACTGAAGGGACACATAGGCAAGAAAGCTTTCTGCCTGGAAGTAACTCACTTCGCTCTGTTCAAATGAACGGTATGCTGATGATTCAGTACTGACTGACTCAATTTGATATTACAGACGCAGTATTCTAACCATGTATCGGTTTCAGAGGTATCTTCTGAGAAGAAACGGCGTCGCATGAGAGAACAATATCTTGGAATGACGCCGGAAGAAAAAGAAGTTGTGTTGCAGAGGAAACGTGCGTATAAGATGGGAAAACGCCATGCATCATCTGAACAGTCCAACATTGTTGAGCCAACAGGTGGATCTACAGCCCCCTCACCAAGTATACATGCGCAACCATCAAGACAATATAACCTTTGAAAGAACATGTGCTGCCCCCATGTTTGGTTTTGGTAATTGATGACAATCTCTATGGACTAATGGTTGCCTTGAGTTATATTTGAAGGGTTTGTCCATAGGCATTGCTTGAAGACCATTTGTTGGTTTCAAGGTTATTAGAAGAAGAATATGTGTTGACCAAGGTGCTATTCAAGGATTTATCCAAAGATTGGTCATGTTAATCAAGACTAAATATGAAGAGTGATTCAAGTTGATCAACACACAAAGCGTAGAAGATGTACCAAGCGAGATCAAGTGATCTCATGGTATGGTAAGCATTGTCCATTACGCTTTGTGTACTAACCCGTGTTCTATGTGAGAGTTCTTTGTGGGGTTAGGTTGGTTTCCATGGGCGTGCATCAAAAGGAAGATATCACACAACCCATGGAGGATGACATCAAGTGGTGATCGTCATCAAGATTGCGGTGTGCAAGTTCAAGTGGAGCATCACGAAGAGATCTCATGCTTGAAGCTTGCCGTCCATTGTGGTGACAATGGACTTGTGAAGATGTGCCGAAGAGTGGCTCACCCATAGTGGAGTATGGGGGAGCAATCAACTAGTCTTCATCGAGCCGGCGCAATCAAGAAAGGTGGTCCAACTTGAGGAGGTCAAGATCGTCATCATCTAGCTCAAGTGGACTATGCGCAAGGCAAAGGTTTGCCCTTGATAGGTTTTCTATTTTACCGGTCTCATGGTAGTAGTTGGGAGACCGGGTTATAGGATCAATAGCCGTACTATCAAGGGGGGCTCTCAAGTGAGTAGCTTTATCGTATCTTCGTAGAGAGCTCAAACCATTGCATCCTCGCATCATCTTTCTTGGTTCGTGTTTGGTGTTTCTCTTTATGAGTCTTTGAGCTTTTGGTCATCTTCATGACAATCTCGAGTTCATCGAAAACGGAGTTCATCTGTGCATCTTCTATGATGTTTTCGATGTTGGAGTTTATGCCGGTTCTTCATTCATAGAGATTTCTCATCTCTATATGTTAGGCATATCTCCCCTGCCACTTCTTATTATAACCAGTCGCTGTTGGATAGTGCTTGTCGTTATCTATCCAACAAGCTTGAGTTTGCTCAATTCGGAGCTCATTTGCAGAAGTTATGGCAGTTTCAGTCTCTGGGCAGTTTTCTTGTCACCCAAGCGGTAGTACCGCTCGGTACCACGGTAGTACCTCTTATGCGGTAGTACCGCTGTGGTCTACCGCAGCGAGTACCGCTTGGGGTTTTTCTTCTGGTATCGTTTTTTGCTATCCGGTAGTAGTGCGGTAGTAGAGCGGTAGTACCGCTCAGCGCGGTACTTCCGCCCTCTACTACCGCTTGTGTACCGCTTGTGTGATTTCCTCTGTGCTCGTCTCTGTTGCCGCTTTCTGTTAAACGGTAGTAGTGCGGCAGTAGTGCGGTAGTACCGCTCAGGGCGGTAGTACCGCTCTGCTGGGCGGTAGTACCTCTTGGTGCGGTACTTCCGCCCTCCACTACCGCTGCTACTACCGCTTGTGTTTCGCAGAGTGTGCAAGCTTCTGTTGCTCTTTTCGCTTTAGCGGTAGTACCGCTTGGTTGGACGGTAGTACCGCTAAGTGCGGCACTACCGCTCCAGTCCCGTGTTCTCGCCTGCTGCTTTTTTGAATTACTACCGCCCGAGCGGTAGTACCGCTCTGCGGAGCGGTAGTACCGCTCTGTGCGGGCTGAGACAGGTAACGGTTCGATTTTGGGGAGGCCTATAAAAGGGGTCTTCTTCCCCAACGGTTCTTTTATCCCCTTGCAGCTCTCTCTCCTCCATTGTTGACCTTCTAGAGCTTTGATATCTCTCCATCCCTCCAATGATTCTTGCTCCTTCTTGAGGGAATAGAGAGAGGAGATCTAGATCCATCTTTCCACCAATCACTTTCTCCTCTATGTGAGGGAAACCTTGTGGATCTAGATCTTGGAGTTCTTGGTGTTCTCCTTGTTCTTCCTCTCACTTTCCTCCATAGCTTTTGTTGCTTTGGTGGGATTTGAGAGAGAGGGACTTGAGCACTTCGTGTGTTCTTGCCATTGCATTAGTTGCATCGGTTTGAGTTCTCCACGGTGATACGTGGAAGTTAGAAGTTGAGAAGCTTTTTACTCTTGGGTGTTTGAGCACCCTAGAGCTTGTTCCTCTTGGGTGCCTTGGCGCCCTAGACGGCTTGGTGGTGCCTCGGAGCTCAATCATTGTGGTGTAAAGCTCCGGGCAAGCGTCGGGGTCTCCAATTAGGTTGTGGAGATAGCCCCGAGCAATTTGACGGGTACCGGTGACCGCCCCCAAGGGTTGCCAAAGTGTACGGGTTCGGTGACCGCCCTCAAGGGTTGCCATTTGTACGGGTTCGGTGACCGCCCTCAAGGGTCCCTTAGTGGAATCACGGCACCTTGCATTGTGCGAGGGCGTGAGGAGAATACGGTGGCCCTAGTGGCATTGTTGGGGAGCATTGTGCCTCCACACCGCTCTAACGGAGATTAGCATCCGCAAGGGTGTGAACTTCGGGATACATCGTCGTCTCCGCGTGCCTCGGTTATCTCTTACCCGAGCCCTTTACTTATGCACTTTACTTTGTGATAGCCATATTGTTTCTAGTTATATATCTTGCTATCACTTAGTTGTTTATCTTGCTTAGCATAAGTTGTTGGTGCACATAGGTGAGCCTAGTCGATTTAGGTTTTGTGCTTGACAAATTAAACGCTAGTTTTATTCCGCATTTGTGCAAGCCTAAACCGTAATTATTTTAAAGCGCCTATTCACCCCCCCCCCCCCCTCTAGGCAACATCCACGATCTTTCAACCTTACACATAATTTAATTAGTCCCAATAATTCATGGTATTGCTGATCCAAAAATAACTCTGTTTTTCATGGTAATTGGGTGCACCTGCCATGTGATATTCAACTTTGTTTCTACCGTGCAGGTGATGTGCATCCAGGTTGCCACAACAATGGTGAAGAGTCCGATGATGTTGGAATATTAGAGCCTATAGATCCATCTGCCGAAGTGGACGGTATATTTCCTTTCATTATTCCTGTCCCATTACTTAATTCCTTTGTACGTCACTATGTGGTTTCCCGTGTGCTGTAACGGTGGTATATATATTCCAGTGTTTAACAACTATTAGGTCTAACATAAAAGTTTTGGATGCATCTATAATTTTGACCCTTAATCAAATTATATGCAACTAATGCTCAATAATTTAACCTTTAATCCTATCAGTTAGAACTATTGCTCCTTATTTTGGTTCTTGAAATATCTTCGTGTTACACTACTTCATTTTTCAATAGGAGAAATAATGATGCTGACATCCAAACATGAAGCTGGTTTAATGTTTACTGTTTTCCTAGAATGCTTGCACGACACACAGGATGGGCAACCAATGTATGATGATGATGATGATGACGAATGCATGATATTTACTGGACAAGGTGACCTATACCATGAATGCATATACCCTTATAGCATGCAGACTATGACACATTTTAACCCCAGTATTATTGCAGGTGATGAGTTTGAATCATACAGAGTGACACCTAATGGTTCACATTTATTTGAGGCTGATGATCCTTATGACTATGTCTACAAGAATCTACCGACTAAGCATCATGTTTTGAAGCCAGTAAAAGACTGTATCCATTGTGGAGCAATGAGGTTCCAGTATGAAGGTCCAGCCTTCTGTTGCAGAAAAGGTAAAGTCAAGGTATGTATCCCAAAGGTTCCTCAAGAGCTGCAACGATTGTTTTCAAGTCAGGTAGATAAGGATGCAAAATACTTTAGACAACACATTCGATATTTCAACTCCCACTTCGCCTTCACAAGTCTTGGAGTTACCCTTGACCAGCGGGTCAACACCGCAGCAAGAACCGGTATATATACATTTCGTGCGCATGGTCAGTTGTACCACCGTCTAGACCATCTTGTACCAGGTGATCACGGACCCAGACATTTGCAGCTGTACATTTATGATACAGATGAAGCCTTGGAACATAGGGTGAAGCGCTCTCCAGATCTAGATATCAACCTCATACGGAAGATTCTGCGTATACTGGAGAACAACCCGTATGTCGAGACTTTTAAGAGCCTTGGTTCAGTTCCAGACCTAGCGGAATATAAGATTACACTGAACACAAATATAAAATTGGACCAGCGGAGGTACAATGCCCCTACAGCTTCTCAGGTGGCTGCAATGTGGGTTGAAGGTAGTGACCCGCAACACACTTTCGATAGAAGTGTTATCGTGCATGCAAAAGGGGACCGTCCTTTGTACATCAGAGCCTACTATGGATGCTACGATCCTTTAGCGTACCCATTATTTCACCCGGGTGGGGAGACAGGATGGAACCGTTGGCTGCCATATGAGGGACCAACTCCCGCTCAGGCAGACAACGAGGATGACGGCGACAACCAGGATGAAGAACAAGAAGCAGGTAAAGGTGTCATTACAATTGGTGACCGATCCATGAATTCGTCCAATCGTCAGTAGTAGCATTATTCATAATTCGTTGTTGCAACCATCTTGTAGATGACAACGAAGAACAAGATGAGGATGAAGCCACCGAGTCTAGAAAATATGTCAGTGCGAGGGAGTATTACTGTTTCAAGTTGCAGATCAGGGAAGGAATTTTTAACATCGTATCGTTCGGGGGGCGTCTTTTCCAACAGTGGATTGTTGACATGTACATCAAAATGGAGACTATGAGGCTTGATTTCTACTCAAAGCCTCAGAATCAAAAACTCATACGTGCTGAGCTCTACCAGGTAACATAAATCTCCCCAGTCTCATCAACATACTATGACAACTTGTCACACACCAGTATGTTACTCAATAGCTATAATTATGCATGAACCAGTTATGAGCCTAATGTATAGTCTTCTTGGTTATCATCATACTTCTATTGTAAACGCAAGAACCAATTATGAGCTTAATTTTCATAGGGTGTTGTTGATACCATTGCTTCTGGAGAGACGCGTGCTGCTCAGATTGGAAAAAGAATCGTGCTCCCTCGGACTTTTCCGGGAGGTGATCGAGACATGCAGCGAAGATTCCTTGATGCGATGGCCGTTGTCCAGAGATACGGGAAGCCTGATTACTTAATCACTATGACTTGCAACCCTTACTGGGAGGAGATAACTTCCAGACTTGCACCCGGACAAACACCACAAGACCGTCCTGACCTGGTGGCCAGAGTATACAGGGCCAAGATGCGGAGTCTGAAAGATCTTATGATAAAAAAGAAGTACTTTGGTCCGGTTGCGGCGTATGCTCATGTTACCGAGTTCCAAAAAAGGGGTCTACCGCATGAGCACTTCCTGCTGATCATGGCCTCAGATAGTAAGCTAACAAACCCAGACGCCTATGATAGGGTAATCTCGGCGGAGATCCCTAGCCGTGAGAAGTACCCTGTGTTGCATGGTCTGGTTATCAAGCATATGCTCCACGGCCCGTGTGGTACTCTGCAGAAGAATTGTCCTTGCATGATAGATGGAAATTGTCGTTTTCGTTACCCTCGACAGTTTTGCCCTGCAACACAACAAGGAAATGACTCATACCCTTTATATAGGAGAAGGGATGATGGCCGTCGAGTAAAAGTTAGGAATGCAGTGTTGGACAACAGATGGGTTGTCCTGTACAACCCCGGACTGCTTATGAGATATAATTGCCACATTAATGCTGAAGCTTGCTCGAGCATAAAAGCAGTCAAATATTTGTACAAATACATATACAAGGGGCATGATCGTGCTTCCTTCTCAGTTGACCCGGCGGGAAATGATGGTGGTGTGATAAATGAGATTCGGCAATACAGGAACGCAAGGTTTGTAACACCACCAGAGTCTATGTACAGGGTATGTGCTTTCCGTATGTTTGGTGTCTCTCCTGCAGTGTTGCAACTACAGCTGCATTTGCCCAACATGCATACTGTTGCATTCAACGGTACTGATAACCTAGAGGATGTCATGAACCGACCGTCCTCTTCCAAAACCATGCTCACAGAATACTTTAGGATGAATGAGGTGGACCCTTATGCACGAAACTTCTTGTATAAAGAGTTCCCAGAATTCTTTCGATGGATTAAGGGTAAGAAAAAGTGGCAGAAAAGAAGCTAGAGGGGCCGGGGACAAGTTGGAAGGATTGTTTATGCACACCCTGGTGATGGTGAGAGGTACTTCCTGAGAGTGCTTCTGAATCATAGAAGAGGTGCCACTTCGTATGAGGATTTGAGAACTGTAAATGGAAGGCTTTGCTCGACCTTCAGGGAAGCGTGTGAGCTCATGGGCCTAATAGAGAGTGACAAATCTCTTGACGACTGCTTGATTGAGTCTGCTACTTTCCAGATGCCCTGTGCTCTAAGAAGGCTTTTCGCAACTATTCTTGTGTTCTGCGAGCCGACCAACATCCGTGCATTGTGGGAGAAGCATTTGGAGTCAATGTCTGAGGATTACCGTCGTACCCAGTCGAACCAGTCTGCGCTCGAACAGATGGTCCTTAGAGACATCCGGGATTTGGTGCATTCGATGGGCAAAGATATTAAAAGCTATGGCCTCCCGGAGATGGTTGAGACCGGTGATGGTTCCGGCGACCTCCTGAGGGAGGTTCGAGAGGAGTTGTCTGTCGGTGTGGATCAAGAGCATCTAGATCTGTATACATCCCTGAACATTGAGCAGAGGGCTGGGTTTGAGGAAATCTTGGATCACGTGTTGAACAACAGGAAACATGTTTTCTTTGTTGATGGTCCTGGTGGCACGGGGAAGACTTATCTCTACAAGGCGCTTCTTGCTAAAGTGCGTTCATTGGGTAAAATAGCTATTGCAACTGCGACATCCGGAATAGCCGCATCAATCATGCCCGGTGGACGTACCGCCCACTCCAGGTTCAAAATTCCAATTAAGCTCATGGATAATAGCATCTGCAGTTTCACCAAGCAGAGTGGTACTGCAGAATTGCTTCGAAGAGCATCTCTCATAATCTAGGATGAAGTTGCCATGACGAAGCGTCAAGCAATTGAGGCACTGGATAGGTCACTACAGGATATCATGGGATGTGTTATGCCATTCGGGGGAAAGGTTGTAGTGTTTGGAGGGGATTTTAGGCAGGTCCTTCCCGTGGTCACGCGTGGGACAAGAGCACAGATAACTGACGCTACGCTGCAAAGATCATATCTATGGGAGAAAATTAGAAAAATACGCCTCACGCGTAATATGAGAGCACAGACTGACCTATGGTTCTCCAGATACCTCTTGAGAATTGGCAATGGAACGGAGGAGACGATCGGTGATGATTATGTGCGTCTGCCTGATGACATTGTGATAGGTTACACACCTGGTGATGCACCAGTCATGAAGCTTATCGAACATGTGTTCCCATCCCTTCATGAGAATGCATCATCCGGTGCCTACATGAGCACACGTGCTATTCTTTCTACCAAGAATGAGCACGTGGATGACCTAAATGCAAAGATGATTGACCGATTTCCTGGCCAAGAAAAGGTATACTATAGCTTTGATTCCGTCGATGATGATACACGCAATAACTACCCAATTGACTTTCTGAACAACCTCACTCCGAATGGCTTGCCCCCCCATATTCTAAAAGTTAAAGTCAATTGTCCCGTCATTCTCCTCCGAAATCTCGATCCTAATAACGGACTGTGCAATGGAACGAGATTGATGATTAGAGCGTTCCAAAATAACGCAATCGACGCCGAGATTGTTGGTGGACAACATGCTGGAAAGAGAGTGTTCATCCCTAGGATCCCGATGGCGCCCTCGGAAGATAATTCACTTCCTTTCAAGTTGAAGAGGAAACAATTCCCTATTCGTCTGAGTTTTGCAATGACCATAAACAAAGCCCAGGGGCAAACCATCCCAACTGTTGGTATTTACCTTCCGGAGCCTGTATTCTCGCATGGCCAGCTTTATGTTGCACTGTCAAGGGGTGTGTCAAGGCAGACAACTCGGGTCCTTGCAAAGCCAAATAAAGAAATAGATCCCAATGGTAAAAGCACCAAGAACATTGTGTACAGAGATGTCTTGGAGGGATAACACAGGTTCGCTCTCCAAACATTGGATTCCTGCTATTGTGCCTGTACGTATGATAACTTTTTTGCATTAACATTATATGTTTCTAATTGCAGCTTTTGCTGTGGTCCCATCTGTAGGCACTATAGAGGATCTATACTTGGTAAGCTCCACCGCCGATCATTACTTTCATGCTTCCACTACCTTTTTACCTAATTTTACACTATGCAATCGGTTTCTATTGTTGTGTTTTACATTCTGTACCTTTGTTGTGTATTTATATATTTTTTGTCTATTCATGATCCAAATTGTTCCAAGGAATCCTCTGTGATGCTGAATTTATTGCAGTGATGCAGAATGTGAGATCGTTGCTGGGCATGGCTGACAATTACTTAAGAGGATAACAGACTAGGTGCTTTATTTTTATGACTGATGTATAACTACAGATTTATTATATTTATATTTGATGATTTTTGACAGATGAGTTGAATTTTTACAGACCAGGTGCTTTCATGCTTTCAGAATTAGTACAGGTCAAAGCCTAATGCTTTACAGAATTATAAAATTAGTATATTGTATACAGAATTAGTACATAATTACATGAATTACTACAGACCAGTTGCTTAAACTTACCCAAAATTATCAGTAGTACTCATCTCAGAACACTTGCCAAAAAAATTCAGTACTATTCATCTCATTGGTGTGCTCATCTCAGAACACTTGCCTGATTGGCCATTAGTCCACTGTTTAGTCTTTTCCTTGCAAAGTTCCCTTAGGTCAACAGAGAACCGCTATGTTCAATTGATCACATGTCAAATTTTTATCTTTCTTATTATTCTATATACAACCCTATTCTTTGAACCATCTCTTAGTATAAGTTTTCTGAGGTGATATTTTTATGGCTACAGAGAGGTTCCCAGCATTGATCTACTCCTTGAAGAAGATAATGGAGGTAACACGATGCGAGAAAACACTTACCTGTTGTGCTTCGCTTGCCCTTCAGTCAGCAACATCTGTTTCAGCAGCCACCTCATAGCTGTAGTTCAACCTCTCAGGATTCAAAGACTACCGCAAGGATTGGTTACAAGAGTGTCTTTTCCTTCCTCTGATCTTGCGTATATGTTGTACAGTTTTGCTCAATGTTGTGCTTGAAATATGGCATTGGATTGAGCTCATGTGTGAGACTTATGGATTCTGAGCCTTTTGCTTTGTAATGTGTGATAATGATGTGCGAGACTTATATATTGTGAGACCAAAGTTATGTGTGAAAATTCTGTAATGTGAGGCCTAACTAAGTTCTGTCATTTTTTTTGGTTTTTCAACATATGGTATACCCATGGTGGTCTAACAATTCCTAAATGATGCCAATTTTTTTGTCTAATATACTACTGATAATTTTGGGTAAGTTTAAGACATTTTTTGCAAACAGATTTAAAAATACTGTTTTTCAGCATCTATTTTGTCAAATTTGTGAAGTCTGAACACACTTTTGGGTGTGGTTCAATGTACCGAGTTGTTTTTGCTTTACATGATGAACACACTTTTCAAGTTTCTTTATATGTTGGCCTTATTTTTTTTTCAAATACACTCTCAACGAATGCCATGGAGACCTAGCAGGTAAGCAGGCTTGTTTGCGTAAAAAAATGAAAGAAATTGCATGTTAATTCTCACATATATTTGTATATTAGTCGAGACGTGCATTTGCACGTGCACGCTTACTAGTTAGGAGAAAAGCACTTGTGCTAATTGGAAGTGGGCATGTGAAATTGATTCCCTACAATGAGTTTAGCTATCTCTCTTTGTTGAGATTCCTGAGATAGCCCAACAAACTAAAAGGAAGGGAGTAGATTCCAATCTAATTGTTCTGTTGCACTTTGATTTTATTCATGGTTCGTGTGAACAGAATTATCATACAAAAATTGTACCAAACGCATGTCATGGCCTTTCATACCCGAATGATATGCATTTCTGCTAGACCTTGGCATGCGCCCCTGTTGCCGCCAGGTTGCACCGTCCGAATGTTGTTGTGTGGTGTACTGGTGTTGATGGATGTTTCTATCCACTTGCCAATTACATTTCCCGTTGTAACGCACCGGCACTTTTGCTAGTCAATGATAAATCGAACGCGGCCGCAGGAAAATCGATGCTACAGAGAGGACAGAGGGCATTACCGTCATTGGCGCGGAGGGGGGGGGGGTTGAAGTTGGTGCTCGCCGCCGGTGGTCACCGTCCAGAGCTTGCCTCCGATGTATGACTAGCGGTGTTCGCCGTGCAGATCTTGTGGTCGCCGCAAATGAGAGAGAGAGGACAGAGGGAGAGTGCGCGGTGAGAAAAGGGTGAGGGGAGTTAAGGCGCCACTTCAGGAACCAACACGGGATCTCCCCGCGCGTGCAACCTCCTCCACCCATGTTTTTTTTGGAAAAGCCGCCTCCACTCATGTGTGACCCCTCGCATCGCACGGGCTTGGCTCTGAAAAAACGGCCGATTTGAGCGTGCCTTCAAAGCTAGTCCGGGAGGTGCTTTAAGAAACGTGTCATACAGACCCAACCGTATTTGCACACAACCAAATGTGCCTCCAAAGCCAAAGCCTCCAAAAATCGCGTCGAGCGGGCCTGATTGAGATTGGTGCAAGTAACCAAACAGGCCATTGAGGAATTAGTTATTAACCTTTAAAGTTTATATTTAGGAAGGAAAAGAAATGCCGCTGCATAAAGCGTCCCTTGGTGGCGCGATGGGCCGTGCAGTTGTCATTCCGAAGGAAAAGGAAAATTGGCAGCTGGTTGTGGTGTTCGCTGCTCGCCACCGACTTTCCCGGCGCCACCGCACCGGCGGCGGCGATGGGTAACTCACAGGCTTCTCCCTCGTCCGCCTTCTCTTCCAGCTTCGTCATGGCCTCCAGGTACCACAGCTTCAACCCGCTGGGACCGCCATGGCAGCTGCTGCTTCACCCCCGCAGCAATTCGCGAGCATCATGTGGTGATCTCATCGCTCCGTTTCCACTTTTCGTAGGGCTTTCTCGAAGCAGGCGCTGGACGACCTGCGCGCGCACTTCTCCTCGCTCGCCGCGCAGTCGGGGACCCAGGGGCGCGCCATATCCCGCCCCGTTTTCCTTGTGAGCTCGCAGCCGCAAAAGTTTGCAACGGGGATTGGATTCGGGTGGATCCGGAATCCGTTTTCTGATGGGAAGTGATCCATCTTACGCAGGATTATTTCGGAGTACGTGGGGCGCTCGGCGATAGGCTATTCCAGTTGGTAGCGAAGGAGAGCAGCGTGAAAGATGGAGTCACCTTCGAGGCTTTGATCATCTCCAAAGTTGGTACCCTTGTCCTACCGCTTGATTTAGTTCGTTCGTTCCCTTTTGGGAGTCCTGGTGGATTGGACAAATTTGGTAGTATAAGTGCTGCATTTGTAATGCAATACAAGTTAAACGAAAAGGGAGAAATGTGTTGCTACTTTCTGTGTCATATGATACTGGATGTTCTGCTAGATTTTAGACTGATTTTAAGTTGCTATTTTATCGTTGTTGGTGGTGTTTTATTGAAACTGATTGATATTGGTACTTCTTATTATTGCGTGATTAGCTTGGTTGGATACATATGCACACTACTTCTATCCAACTCGCATAAACCTTAAGTCTTCAGAAAGAAAAAACTTCCAATAACAGTTTTATTGTTCTTCAGTTGCTATACTAATTCATCCTTTTAGTAATGAACTTCATATAATTTATTTGTATTAAACACAAAGTTTTCCTTCCAATGCTAGGGAATACCATATGTCTTGCTAGTTTTTTTTTTCCCTTTATGTTCCGTTGTTTGATATCCACTCTTTGTGACATGTAGGCAACATATGAAAGGGGAACTAAAGATGAAGCCGATGAGTTCATTTTTCAACTGTGCGATGTGATGGGAGATAGTATCTTAACAAGGTATTTCTTGAATGTGCTGGTAGAATTGAGTCTTCTTCTGATATGTTGGTATGTCAGATGCACATATTTAACTCCTTAGATGATGACTTTTTTATGTTTGTAACAAAAGCTGCCACTTTGAAATATTTTTTGAGAGTATCTGTCCTTAGATATTTGTATTCAGGACTCTAGATTATTCAGAGTATCTGTCCTTAGATATTTGTATTCAGGACCATAGGTTTTACTTGATCGACGAACCACTTACTCCTAGGTTTTCTCGTTCATGCATTGCCAGGTCTGATCTGGAAGCTGTATTGGCGTCCATTCATGAAACCATATTTGTAGATAACAAGGAAGCCAGGGAAGGTTCAAACAAGAGTACATTTGAAGCATTTCTCAACTCTGCGGTATTTTCGAAGGATGCTGAGGGGTTCTCTGAGAAGTCTATGTCATTATCAGACTTTAGAAACTGGTGTATTGTCATGCCATCACTGAGGAAATTCCTTGGGAGTTTGTTGATGCCCCCTGACTCAGGTATGTGTTGCCATTTTGCCGATTTTCCAAAAAAACATGTGTATTCCTTGTAGCTGCATCATGACAGAAGTGCGCTCCTATTTATTGCATTAGAATAATTATGCTTTAATAGTCAAATGTGATCTTGCTTTAGTTAATATTCATATGAACGGTACAACTGGTGTTTTCTTCAAACTGTTCCTCCTGGCTCTCTAATTCGCCTTTTACTGACCCACTCAAACAGGCAAGTGAAGTTTGTGTTGTTTTGCACTCACACTGCTCTGGAGCACCAAAGTATCTCTTATGTAGTTATGTATGTGAAAAAAAGCAAGACACGTAGTTGACAAATATTTACTGCTGTTGATTTACTACTTAGTCTGAAATGGTGAAATCACCATTCACAAGAGTTTCAAGACCATAAAAAATAAATTATCTTGAGGTACTGCTGTTGTCAGCTCTAGACTTCTAGCTACAAATCTCAGCTCTCTATGTTTCCCAAATGCCATACTTGAGCTACACTAGGCTTATATTGCCATCGTTTCCTGTTTTAGGGTAAGTCTGAATCTGAAACTACTGTTGGTGAAGATTGAAGTCATGATGCTGTTGCCAAAAGGCGAAGTATGTCAATATGTCTTCAATAACACAATTTAAAGAAATCACTTCAACAATCTATGATCCAGTTAAGTAACGTGCTATACATAGGTGATTCCACATGTCCGTTTGAATGGGATAGCAAAAGCGTGCAACTGAGTGAACCTCAAAGCAGACTGCTATTAGTGCTAGCATGGGCACCAGCATATCAGACAGAGGCCTTGTACTTGGCAGTTGCTAGCTTTCTATTACTCGGGTCTGTGAGTGTTGCCAACAAGGCACATGGTGTTGGCTACTCTGCTGGAATAAGTTGGTCAATGGCTGCAGATGACCTTGGTATAGGAAGCGTCTATGGCTTACTTGAGATTGACCTGTCAGCCTGTACATGAGAGCCTCTCTCTTTTCGAAATTTATGAGAGCATATCTCTGTGTATTCGTGTTCATTTGTTCCAAGCGATCCTAGAAACATCATTCTTATCCCACCCCATTGGTGATCTACCACACGTCCACACTCTTGTGTATTATTTTCTTACCTACATGTTTGGTACTCTAGAATGTTATAGTACTTAATTTGTTATTAAACTGAATAAAAAAATGTATCCTCTGTTCTCAAATCTGATTGTAAGAATGTGAAATCCAATCCTAACCTGGATGTTTATGATATATTTTTTGATGCTTGTGTTGAGTTGTTCTATTTTGTAGGCAGAGCCGGCTTCCAGGTACCTCTACTTCATTATCCAGAAAACATCTCCTCCGAGTTGCTACTCTTAAATAAAGAGTATGCTTGGCATATAGGAGGTGGCTTCTCTCAACATGATGTGCAAGAGTGGAAGCTTCTATATCACAGTTCTCTTCATGGACAAAGCTTCAACACTTTCTTAGGAAATGTAACGTGAGTACTGTTTAATATAATAGATGTGCTCGTCATTTTCAAGGCTCGGTTCTTAGGCTAGAAGGGCAAAAGAGCATTTTTCGACTTAGGGGCAGAAATGAGCAGTTTGTTACAACTAAGGGCAGAAAATAAATGAAAAACCTAAAATATATCTTGCACTGATGTTCTCTATATAGATACTGGGAACAAGCTTGACGGCTTATTCCATGATGGCCTTTTATGTGTAGATTTTTCACTGTGTACATAATTCTTGGCATGTTCCTTATTTTATAGGAATGGAGATGCACAGACTATTCTGGTTATTAAAGATACAGAAGGTTCCATTTATGGTGCATATGCATCACAACCATGGGAAAGGCACAGTGATTTTTATGGTGACATGAAGACATTCCTTTTCAAGTTATATCCCGAAGCGTCCATATTTCGCCCTACAGGAGCAAACAAAAGTTTGCAATGGGTAGGCCTATCTTGTCTTCCTTTATTTACTGAATGTATTGTCATTCATCATCCCAAGGGTGAAGTGGTGTAGGAGCGATTTTACACAATTAGCTTATTTTGACAGTGTGCTGTAAACTTCACGTCTGAGAACATTCCAAATGGTATCGGCTTTGGAGGCAAGCCACATCACTTTGGCCTTTTCCTCTCTGCGGGTTTCGATCAAGGGCACTCATTTACCTCCAGCACATTCACCAATCCTCCCCTTTCCAACACGAGCAGGTTCAGACCAGAAGTTATTGAATGTTGGGGGATACAAGTGAAGGGATCAAATGATGAAAAGCCGGAGCTTGTCAAGGGGACGGTCCTTGAGAGATTCAAGGAGGATCGGAACATGCTGAAGCTGATTGGTATGGCGAGTGCGAGTGACTGAGCACTGAAAAATCACAATAGCAGATATTTGGAGGCTGTGTACATCACTCTTTCATGGGAAATAATACCCTTACCTATATCTGGTCGATACTCTTGTGTTTTAGCTCTTCAAGCTTTTTGTTTCACATCCAGAGTGATGCAGCATACAGGTTTAGCTGCATGGAGTTGTTGGTTTATACTGTCTGGATCCAGGACGTACTTCTCTGCCCAGTTCGAGTGCAGGGAGTACGTGTCCTGTTCATTTGTCAAGATGGATCTTCGAGAGCTGGTTGCTGAGTAAAGGATGTATGAAATGTGTTTTAAACTAAATCAGTGTAGCATGGATTGGGGCGGACAAGTAATGAGTGGATACAGAAACTTTGCAGTGATACTTGTGCGTTGGTTTCACGTGTGGCGTGTTACTGACTCACTGTTGTTTACTGAATATATTGAAGAGATGTTCATGCGTTTGGCAAAAATGTTCATTCACTGAAGAAGATGTTCATGCATTTGAAAAAATGATAATAAATTTCAAAAAATATCCATGCGTTTAAAAAATGTTCATAAATTCATAAAAATATTCATGTGTTTGTAAACATATCTGTTTCAAAATTACAGTTTAAAAAAAATATGTGGCGTAAGAATCAGAACTAGCGCAGGTTTTTTCTTGGGAATAGATCTCGCATAATTTACGGGAGTTGTTACTGAAAATAAACCGTAGTTAGTGCATATCTCATTTTTAATGGGCCATCTGGCTATCCAGATGCATGTAATCTGATGGTAAGCTAAGGGCATCTCCAACGCCGGCCTCCAAAACAAACAGTATTTATCCGCGGGCATAGATAAGTTAGCCGGCCATCCAACGCTTTTCTAAACGTCCGTCCGCAATACAAGTAATTTCGAAGGTAATTCACGCAAACGCCCACGAAATTCATGCAAGCGAACATAAGTTCGATATATTTTATTTAAACTAGATGATATTTCGTCCGTTCAACAAAACCTAAAAAAAGTAAACAAGCTTGTAGCGGACGGTGACCTCATACGTCTGGTCGGACTGGCCAGCAGCACCTCCGCCGTTGTCCGTATCGTCGTCGTCGTCGTTGGAGTGGTCCTTCCAGGTTGGAAGGGCGCGGAGGCGCTGCAGCTTCGCTTCCTCCTGCGCCATGCGGAGGGCCGCCTGGCCCAACATGGTCCCTTGCTAGGGACCCCTGCCGGCGGCGGAGGAGGTGTCGCTGAGCGACCATTCCTCCCCGATCTTGGTAAGCTCCCCATCGAAGTGCCTAGTTGCTGCGCAAACGTCTCCGCGGTGATCACCGACCGGTCGCGGGCCCAGGCCTCCACGAGTTTGGGGTCCACGAGACCCAGGCCTGCGCGGCGCTGGTCTACGCGAACGCCGCCTGGCATGCCGCATTGCACTGCGACGAGGTGTCGACTGATACGTCTCCAACATATCTATAATTTTTTATTGTTCCATGCTATTATAGTATCAATCTTGGATGTTTTATATGCAATTATATATCATTTTTTTGGGACTAACCTATTAACCTAGTGCCCAGTGCCAGTTGCTGTTTTTTTGCCTGTTTTTGCCTTTTCAGAAAATCAATATCAAACGGAGTCCAAACGGAGAAAAAACTTTGGATTAATTTTTTCTGGACCAGAAGGGACCCTACAAGCTTCGGGAGAAGACCAGACGAGTCACGAGGGAGCGACAAGCCCGGAGGGCGCGCCCAGGGGGTAGGCGCGCCCCCCAGGCTTGTGGGCCCCTCGTGGCACCTCTTTACCTAATTCCAGTGCTATAAATTCCCAAATATTCCCAATATACCAGGGAGACAAACGAGAAAACTTTTTCGCCGCCGCAAGCCTCTGTTCTTCCGCGATCCCATCTGGAGGCCTTTTCCGGTACTCTGCCGGAGGGGGAATCGATCACGGAGGGCTTCTACATCAACCTTGCCGCCCTTCCGATGATGTGTGAGTAGTTTACCACAGACCTACAGGTCCATAGTTAGTAGCTAGATGACTTCTTCTCTCTCTTTGATCTTCAATACCATGTTCTCCTCGATCTCCTTGGAGTTCTATTCGATGTAATCTTCTTTTGCGGTGTGTTTGTTAGGATCCGATGAATTGTGGATTTATGATCAGATTATTCATGAGAAATATTTGAGTCTTTTCTGAACTTATTTATGCATGCTTGTAATATCTTTGTATTTCTCTCTGATCTATCCGTTTGGTTTGGCCAACTAGATTGATTTATCTTGCAATGGGAGAGGTGCTTTGTGATGGGTTCAATCTTGCGGTGTTCTATATCCCAGTGACAGAAAGGGACAAGACACGTATTTGTATGTTGTCATTAAGGATAAAAAGATGGGGTTTAATCATATTGCTTGAGTTTACTTTGTCTACATCATGTCATCTTGCTTAAGGCGTTACTCTGTTTTCATTAACTTAATACCCTAGATGCATGCTGGATAGTGGTCGATGGGTGGAGTAATAGTAGTAGATGCAGGCAGGAGTCGGTCTACTTGTCTCGGACGTGATGCCTATATACATGATCATTGCCTTGAATATCGTCATAACTATGCGCTTTTCTATCAATTGCCCAACAGTAATTTGTTTACCCACCGTATGCTATGCGTTCGAGAGAGAAGCCTCTAGTGAAAACTATGGCCCCCGGGTCTATTTTTATCATATATAAAATCCAAAAATACATTGCTGCAATTTATTTACTTTTATTTTATTTTGTATTTTACTTTATCTATCTATCACTATCAGACTTAATCCTTGCAAGTAACCGCCGAGGGGATTGACAACCCCCTTGTTCGCGTTGGGTGCAAGTATTTGCTTTTGTGTGTGTAGGTGCTGCTAACGAGGTTCTATGTGGTTCTCCTACTGGATTGATAACGTTGGTTCTTAACTGAGGGAAATACTTATCTCTAGTGTACTGCATTATCCTCTCCTCTTCGGGGAAATCCCAACGCAGTTCACAAGTAGCAGGAAGAATTTTTGGCGCCGTTGCCGGGGAGACATCACCAAAACCTATCAAGTACCTTCGCACAAACTATCATCTACTTGCTCTTATTTTCATTTGCCTTTTTATTTTCATTTGCCTCTCATTTTCATCTCCCCCACTTCTAAAACAAATTTACAAAAACACAAAAAAAAAATTATTTGCTTGTTTGCTTGCTTTTACTGCCTTCATGTCAACACACAAAACAGAAAACAAAAGCAAAAATTTAAGATCACTATGGATCCACTTAAAGTTTTCTACTTGGATCATCTTCGATCCATTTGTGCTCGTGCTGAAACCCCAACTAGTTTAGTTGAGGAAAAATCATTAGATGAGCATGCTCATTTTGTGCGTCACAGTTTGTCTCAAAAAGGGAGACTCTTATGGAATCAAATAAATTGTTTGCTATGCTATGCTTGGAATCTATGTGAAATTCATGATTTTACTTGTGCTCTGAGAACCCTAAAAAACACCTTCCCTACCTATGTGAGTTTAATGATAATGAAATCTTATCTTCTTATGCCAAGGGTGTTTATAACTACTATGATATCGAACAAATTGAAGAATTTGTTGCTTTTAAGGGTGCCCATGAAGTTGCTTCTTTGATTGAAAAGTATGATATTACTCTCTACAAATCTGAAAATTTTGCCATACTTCAATATTGCGATGAAAACTATGCTTCCAATGCCTATGTTAGTGAATTCATTGGGAGAATGTCTGCTACTTTGGAAGAGAATAATGATATGCATGAATCTATAGATAATTATGATCCTGTTGATTCGCTTGAAATATCTTTTTTTGATGAACTTGACGCTTGCTATTCTTATGGCCATGATGCCAATATTAATGATGCTTATGAAGATGAACTTGCTATAGTTCCTTATGTTAAAAATGAAATTATTGCTATTGCACCCACACTTGATAGCTCCTTGAATGAAAAGCATGATTGCAATGATGCTATTATAAATTCTATTAATGATAATTGTGCTAATGATATGCAAAGCTACAAGCTTGGGGATGATAATTTTGTTATGTCCACTACTTATTGCAATGATCATGATTGGGGTGATAATGCTTCTTATGATCTTGACAATTTATTTAAGCCTCATGATGAAAATGATATTGATAATAATTGTTAGGACCGAGAGTATATCGACCAGAGGGGGGGTGAATGGGAGATTCAAAATTTCTTTCGAAGGTTTTGAACCGATCCCAATCACGGCAGCGGAAATAAAGTTCGGTAGCAATGCACTCGATTTAGCTCGCTATAGAGAACCAAATCTATCGATAAAGAATGCAGCAATTTTATCGAGCGATGAATATCACAAGTCCAACTTGATCGATAGAAATGCAACTAGTAATCAGGAGCTCAATTACGAGAGAAAACTAAATATGACTGCGATAGAAATGCAATGGAAATGATGACAGGGTGAATGAATATGTCATGAGATGAGATCACGCAGACATACAATATTACGATGAGAAACAAGTTAACTTGATGCGAAGTGAAGAACGATAATAACGCGACAGATAGTTGATGAACTGTGATTGATCAGGTACAACTATCGGTACTGAGCACGAATGTAAACTACTGAAGGAAATGCAGTAATGTAAAGCGAACCAGTGGTGCTCGATGGCGACAGAAGAATTTGGTAGACCAGTTCGCCCTTCTGCCAAAGGACTACGTCTGGTTGGAGGGGTTGTGATTTAACACAGAGGATAAACTCTCCTCGCCCTGTTCTCCTTCAACTCAGAGCTGATCAGACTCCAGTTGATTTCACTCGTGGTAGATACTTGTCGGCGATCTCCAAACCTTCACTGAAGATAAACTCTCTTCAGCTCTCTTCGCGAACCACAAGACTCTTGGTTGCTGAAGATCTCGCTCGGTGAAGACAATACTCTTCGACACTCGAGCCGACACCTATCCGTCTAGAGAGTGGGCAGCTCTCAAGAGTAATAGGTACAAGAACTCTAACTCATAACTATTGTGATGCTCAACCACTGTCTAAGTTTCGGCTCTTGATTTTTCTCTCGGTGGATTTTAAACTCAAATCACTCGGAGAGGGGATGCTCAATCAATCTTCTCAGAAATCTTAAGCGGAGCAGCCAACGGGCAACGTTGGAGCGGGGTGGCTATTTATAGCCGCAGCCTTCCCGGATGGGAAATGACCAAATTGGACATGTGGAGCAGCCAATGGCCGAACGACACGAGTCCAACGGTCGGAATTGAGCACAACGGTAACATTACGTGTGGAGCAAGTAATGCTAACTCCTCAGTTCGAAAGATATCTCCTACAACAACGAAGAACAACGTCTTCTGCTGCCAGGTAATCATTCGAAGCATAAAGAGATTTCTCTCGGTATCGCATAGGTTTGGGCTAAGCATCACAGCGGATCTAAGCTTCGAGAACCTATACCCCTCTTAATAGTACGGAGGTCCTATGACTCAAATGAATGAAAGAAGAACGACGAAAAGAATGCTACGTCTTCACTTTGTCTTCGTCTTCCATCGCTGCAGTCAATTTCTTCGGACGCGATCACCGAACCAATTGCTTTGCGTCAGCAATAAACTTTCGAGGGGTCAACTCCTTCACTTCATTCTTCTCGGTTGCTCATTCTGTTCTTTGACGTAGATAATCTTCGGTGAAGTTCCTCGAACTGTACACCTGAGACAGCATTCTCTTCGGCACTGCATGGACTATTTCTCTCTGTGTGCACTAGCAAACAAATCAGTCCATGCCTGTTTCTGTCAACAATCTCCAAAACACAAAGAGGGCAAGTATTGCACCAACAATCTCCCCCTTTTTGGACGATTGTTGACAAAACAGAACACATCGAAAGATAGATAAAGGAATGAAATGGAATGCGAAGGAAAATGAAAGACGAGAGATAAATACGAAGATAAGACACGCTCCCCCTGAAGATATGCATCATTCTGATTTGACTGATCATTAGGACATAACATGGAGGGTGGCGAGGTGAATCTTCGTATGAGTGACATTGGCAGATGATCTCATTCGTAGCTTCATCCAATGCACTCGGTGGTGTCTGAGGTATTTCCTGCCACACACAACCTTTGACAAAGGTTAGTTAGATAGCAATGATAGTTTGAAGAGTGTTGTGGCAAAAGGATACGTCATGAAGATTTTCTCAGAACACAGTTTAAATTCCACACGAGATATAAATTTCCCTGCGAATTAGATGTTCGAGGAACAATCAGGGCAAAGGCAATCAGAGCAAGGGAGTGTCAAGTGTATTTCTCGGAGTGGATATACTTCAGACGATGTTTTCCTGCAACAAAAATGATACCATAGATATGTGCGAGGGAAAACAGCTTGTCAGACAGATAGATAGAATTTTCTTTCGAATTCACGAATGACTTTATTCTGAAGCTACTTTTCTTCTCCTGCATCGTTAGATATCGAAAGATAAGCATAGGAGTAAGATATATGAAGTTTCAAGTAATGAGATTTCTCTCTTCGAGAGACATAATTTCCAATTCTCCTTGAACTGCTTTCACTTAACCTTGCATGAAAGATGAATTATTGAGGATAATCATTGCAAGGAAGTAAGCATTCGATAGCACCTGCAAACAAATAACGAAACGATAGCAACTATAGCATTGCAGGGGTTATTAACGGTACATGACGACGCAGTGTGCCATCACCACAGGCGGTGAGAATAAGTTCCACGATCAAGAGTTCAACGACCAACCAAAAGCAAATTGTTCGAACGAAAAACAAATGGCGAATAGAAACACCCTGCAAATAACCCGCTTTTCTATCTTCTCGATGTTCTTCTCCCCCTTTTTGTCAACAAGTGTCAAAAAGGAACGAGAATGCATGCAAGGAACTACTCGTCCGAAGAATCCCCAGAACTCGAACTGTTCGGCAAAGCAGAACGAGCGATGGTCGAGGCCGAGGCAGGAGTTGGAGATGCAGCACGGGCTTCGGGATCAGCATCGGGAGTAGCAGTGCGAGGTTCATCTGGTTTGTATATGAATGTGCCTGATGTGTCTTCGAGTGCATCATCGGGTTCGACAAACAGCAGGTCGGTTGAGGCAGAGCGCTGAGGAAGCACAGGAGTTTGCCTTCGGATGCGAGGGACTTCAAACAACTCCAGATGATCATAATCTTTCTCGATTCCCTTCGCAGACAGTTGTTTACGAGAGTAATGCTTGCGGAGAAGGGTCCATGAGCGCTTTTTCTGTTCCTTTTCATACAGCAGGGCTTGACGAGCATAATTATGAAGCGGATTGATTTCAGTCATCATTTCCACTTTTTCTTTGCGGTCGAGCTTGATGTGACTTTCCAGAGCTTGTTGAGTACGAAGACAAATCTCATACAGAGATGGATTTTCTTCACGAGGGATTTCTACTGTGACCTTCTTAACCTTCGGAGCTTTCGCAGAGGCAGAAGCAGTTGCATCAATTGGTGTCTTTCCTTTCCCGATATCCTTCACAATCTGGAGTGTGTCTCGGACTGGTGGCATGAAAACTTTCGGGACGTATGGGCAGAAAAACTTTTTCTCGATAAGCTGCTCAATGGCGAACATGACCCATGGCGCATAAGGCTTCAAAACTTGAGGGCTGTCAGCTGCATAGGCCAGGTTGCGAATAAGAAGATCGGGAATGTCAAAACGAATACCATGAGCTATAGCATGAAGAGTATTAGCCACAATTCCTTGAATGTTTTCAGGCCGGTTTATTGGCGTGAGAGAATTGCAGAGGATATAGAACAACACTTTGTTCTCATAGGCCAGATGCTTTGGATTTGCTTCGGTACACTCGTCACCAACAAGCTTAGGGTCCATCAGCATATGCAGTTGAGCTTCGGATACATCCCAGAAATGCAGTCTGTGTTCTTGTGAGGCATCAAATTCTAAACGAGGTAAATTTAACAGGGCCAAAAACTAGTCAGCCGAGCATTTGATTCTTTCTTCCTCGGTCATCCATTCGAGGATCCATGTACTGCTATCAGCAAGATCTCCTGAGATATAAAGCGTGGCATAGAACTGAAGGACAACTTCACGGTTCCAGCCATGGTTGAATCGAAGAAAACTCTTCAGATAGACCTGCTCAATTTGCTCGATGGTGTGATGGAAGCACGGTATGCTTTCAAGCTCGGCAAAGTCCAGAATCTTGTGCTCGAATATGCGATTCTTGCCATACAGAATACGAGCATAATACACAGCCTGTTCCTTTGTCCAGAACCTCGGTGACAACGAAGTCCTTTCTCCTTCATACGGACTGGTCCCAAAGAATGCAAGTTTCGAGCGATGAAACTGCTCATTAAACGCTGGACCATTCGGGCCATCTTCGACGGGAAACAGAGGAAAGATTTCCAGTGGATTTCGCAGCGATTCCTCATCGGCCATGGATTTGGTTCGGACATCATCCGGTGCAGGCACACCTTCATCGATAGGCTTGAGAGGAGCATGAAACTTCCTCAATTTCTCTCGTGCAGACAACTTTGAAGCACTTGACTGACTGTTGTTCTTGCTCGCCGGAACTCCTTCGGCATCTATCTGACTTTCGGGCACAAGGGCCTTTTCTTTTCTTGCACTTTCATCGGCGGGAGGCACAACAACTTTCTCGGTAGCTTGTGTCACAACAGATGGGATAGTTTCTTCTCGAGCCATCGGCTCATCAGATTTCTTTTCTTCCTGTACCAACTGTGGTGCAGTGGTACGAGGAGCAGGATCAACATCCATCTGGGTAGGGGCACCAGATGATGAGACCGGGGGTGTTTCCTTTCGGGAAGCATTGAGCTCCCCCTCAATCTTATCACTTTTCTCTTTCGGTTCAGAGGGCTCTGCTGGCATTGTTCTCGGAGGCGATGGTTCTGCCTTCTCAACCTCAATCTCTTCATCAACTTCATCAGCTGGGGATTGCTGCTTGGGAGGTGCATTTTCCTCATCAGTCCTTACCAGAAATATATCAACTTCTTCATGTTGCACTTGGGCAACTGGCTCAGGAATGAGAACCTCTTCAGTACCAGCCTGCTGCATGGGTTCATCTTCGCGAGGAGGAGAAGGGGGAACTTGCTGCAAGGGTATTGGGGTAGGATCAGCAGAGACGTTCTGAAGGCGGCGGTCTTTGTTTGTTTTCGGCTTGCTTGCTCTCGCCATAGCCTTCTGACGCTTTTCCTCTTGAGTTCTTCTTCGAGCAAGGTCGGCTTTGCTGTCAATCTCCTTGTTTCTCCTGTCACACAGTTGAGATACTTCCATGTGCAAGCGAGAGTGCCATTCAATTTTCTCATTGCGCAAGACGCTGAGGGCCTTGGTGAGTTCAACAATTTCTTTGTTCCTCTTTTTCCTTTCGGACTCAGATTTGGCCTCATTTCTCATTTGCTCGACAACTTGTTTTTCTTTGACAACTTTGTTGAGCTTCTTGGAGATTTTCTTCAGCTCAATGAAGTGCTTCGTCACCAATTTGGTAACATCATTGGGCAAACCCAGATCGCACACATCATTAGCATTTGCATCATAAGCAGCGCTGTCAATTACATCAATCATGAAATTGAAGTCATATTTTTGTTCCTCTATTGAAGCAGGAACATTGATCTTGGCCCTTTTGGCCGTCACATCTGCTTTCTCTTCTGACTGCAGTTTTCTCTTCGTAGCGGCACCTGACAGAGTTCTCGGGGCCGCAGAACCCGAAGGTTTATCAGTGGATGGCACAAGTGCATGCCTGGGAGACTTCCTCGGAGATGGCAATGTTTTCACTGGCGAAGGACTCATGTGTGGCTTGTTGAGAATGGCGGGTCGATCATACAAGGGAATTTCAACAGCGGTTTCCTCATCGGACGACTCATCAGACGAGTCGGGTACTGCCTTCTTGGTTCTCTTGGTGAGGGTTTTCTTTCGTGGTGCACGAGGGAAACTGACTTCTCAGATTTTCTTTCATTCGAAGCTGATGCCTGTTCCTCCTTTTTCTGCACGTCTTGCTGGGTTAGCGCGACGTTTCTCGCTTCGACTTGATTCTTCTTAGCTTCTCTGGCTTCACGTTTGGCCTTGGCTTTCGCCCTCTTAGCTACTTCCTTGGGGAAATCAGCGATAGTTTTGAGGGAATCTTTGTGAGCATTTGGAGGCGGTGGTGGTCTGACTTTTTCATCATCGGGGCCAATGCAGTTCTCAGCAATGCAGTCATTCCACGGTGGCGTGAAGGCAAATAGGATCTGGTACTTTTCGCGAACATTTTCATATCTATACCATTTGCCAGCCCAGTGGCGGCGAATTCTCTGCAACCTGTTGTTGCGATCTGTTGTTGATTCTCCTTCAGGTGGAGTTCTGTAGCTTTCGGGATCTGACATCTCAGCAGTAGTGTTCTTTTCTCTGCCACGACCACCCTTTTTGGGATTTCCATCGGAGAAGATGGTTAGAGCGTCAGTGACCAATTCGTCCTCGGGCTGACTGTGAGCAGAAGGAATTTCTTCCGAATCTTCTTCGGACACAGACTCTTGTCTCTTCTTTGGGGCCTTGGGTGGCTTCGAGGATTTCCCCCCTCCTGTCATTCTCATTCGTTCTGACCTTGGTGGGAACTGAGGCAAATATCCTTCAGAATCTGAGTGTTCTTCCGAACTCTGAGACATGACCAACCTGTGAAATAGAGTAGATGCGAGGGAAAAACAAGGTAGGGTCATAAGCATGCACAGAACTATTTTTGAATGAAAAAGATTTTTAGGAGGATTAGGGAACCCATGGAAATCCAACCAGATATCCTTGATAGATTTTACAAGCTAGCCTCAGATGATACATGGTAGATTGAAAACCATCTAATCTTTCGGATAACACATATGAACCCAAGATGAGGAGGCCCAGTACGAGGAAGAACTACAAACCGCACTAGTCAAATCCTAGTGATTCCTAAAGATCTACCGCAGTGAAATAAATCGAGATAAATTGCGACGGTAAGAACTGCCCAAGAACAGAGAGATGGAGACGAGCAGTTCCAGATCTAGGCGCCCTAACTTGGCAACTTAGATCAACTACGGCAATACAGGAAGAAGGATTACCGCACCGGCGTGATCAGCTGCGACGAGGCTTCACCGGAGTTGCACGGCGGAGATTCTCGCCGGAGTTGCTTCGAGCTCGGGCTCGGATGAGGGTGAAACGAGGGTTTGGGCGAATGAAGAAGAAGACGCGGCGAGAGGTATTTATAGCTGGAGGGCTGAACCACCCCTCCAAAATCTACGGCCTACAGATGCGGGACGTTCCGCATTCAACGGACACGATCACGATCAAAGAGATCGTGGGCACGTGGCAACCGTTTCCTGCGAAAATCTCGGGAAGAGAGCGGGAGGTCGAAAGGTATGAAGGGCATAATGCCAAAAATGAGTAAATGTTCGAAGATAATTTCTTTCGCGACCAAGGACGTCGGAGAGAGATTTACTTCAGATCAAATTGCATGCTCATGACGGACAACATAGATTTAGATGAGAGAGAATAGAGGGATAAAAGGGTCCGAAACACATCACTCAGGTAAACGAGAAGAAACACCAAACGAGGAGCTATGAGTGAGTTGTTCATCGGACGAAACACAAACACGGCAACTCGAAGACAAACAACAAACAAAGAACAAATAAACACAAAGAACTAGCACCAACAATGTAGATCTCAGGGCAAAGGATATACGATCAAAATCCCTGAGAGCGAGTTCCTACAAGATGGGTTAGTTCTTTCTCGCAACCCACACTTGTGTGGGCGGCGCAGATCTCATTTGTCTTGACTGAGCAGGGACATTCCTTCGTTGATTTCCGTTGATCACCTGTGTATCTCGAGAGTAATCGTATGAGTAAGCATTGAAATTGTTCCCAGAGACATGAGCATAATGATTCGAGGAGATGCGCATATACTCCTTTTGTCGAAGGTTTAGCTGATAAGCATTCGAGGAAGTTGTAGTCCCATACTGCGATGGAATTTCATTTCCTCGAGGAGAATTGCTCTGCAGGTTCAGGTTAGCAGTGACAGATAGATTTTCAATGATACATTTCTTCACCCAGATTTGCTTCTTGGGTGAACCAGACCTGCAGTTAGTCCCAACATATCGAGCGAAAACCTTAACATTCTGTTGTTTGAATACTTTGTAGTTTGAGTCATCAGACTCGTCAGAAACAACATGAATGGGAGTATCATATCCAGACAGGAGCGCAGGTTCGAGAGTTTTGCTCCCAGCAAGAACCCAACTTGTTTGAGGATATTGCTCGGGAGTTCAGTAGGTTCCATCAACGTTGAGTTTCCTTTCGAAACCCAATCCTTCTTTTCGGGGGTTTTTGTGCAGTATTGACTTCTTGAGCACATCACAAAGTGTTTGATGCCCTTTGAGGCTCTTTAGCATACCAGTCTCAAGCAAGTTCTTTAACCTGCAATTTTCATCAGAAATAGCAACAAATTCCTCGGAGGAGGGGTTAGAGATATCATTCGAAGCAGTTGCAATATTCTTGATGGCAGCATTAGATGTTTCAGCATTTGACTCAACATTGTTACATTCTAGGCATTTTGAGCATGGTGGCACAAAATCATCAGGAAGGTTGTTGGATTGCTCGACGAAGAGAGAAGCTTTTTCTTTCGCAAGCACGTTATAAGACTCTTTCAGTGACTCGAGTTCTTGATTCCTGTCAAGGAGTTCATCTGATAAACTCTCGAAGTCGACTGTAAGAGAATCATATCGTTCGGAAAGATCATCAAATGTTGAAGAAAAAGCATCATGCTTTTCAGTCAACTCTTGATTCTTCTCCATCTCTTCGACCAGTAATCCTTCGGTTTTCCTGAGATTCATCTCAAGACGTTCTAGCTCATCTTGTTGAGATTTTGCAATCTTAACAAGTTTGGCATAGGCAATATATTCAGAGGAATGATCAGTCTTGGAATTTTGGCGCTTAGCTGATACCTGATCCTTTGAGGTTTTTGCCATGAGACAGAATGCAACAGGTTCATCATCACTTGAAGCATTGTCATCAGTATCTGATTCGAGAGACTTCTCGGATGGTTCATATGCGACGAATGCATTGCCTCCTCCTAGGTTTCTGTAAAACTCTTCGTCTTCTGATTCGGAGTCAGATGATTCATCTTCAGATTCCATATTCATTTCTGCACACACTCTAGTCAGCTGCGATATTTTCTTCAGATTGGATTCAATGGTCGCTCTTGTTTGCACGTCAGTGACTGGTCTCAACGAAGAAGATGATGCGGTAGTTTCATTTTTCTTCGAGAGCTTAGTGTGACGATCCACTTGAATGAATCCAGAGCAGTGACGATTAGTCCATCTGTTGCTGTGTTTTTCATCTTGTTCCCAACAAGGACAGTCTGCTATGAAGTGACCAGGTTGTTTGCACTTGAAGCATTTCATTTCTTTCGGAGGTAATTTCCTAGATGATCCAGGCGTGTCAACTTCATCATCATTTGTGAGACATAGATTCTGTCTTCTGAGATAGCTTAGTCTTTCAGTGAGCATTTCCATTTCTCTTGTGATAGAGTGTTGATTCTCGATATCTTCCTCCTGTGAACTGCCATAGTGCGAAAGAATTTCTCCTTCGCTTTCCGAAGGGGATTCTTGCTGACCTTTTTCAAGTTCCATCTTTTCTTCGTGAATAGACAGCAGCGTCATAACTTCGACGTAGTGAAGTTCTTCATAGTCTGGTCTTTGCTTGATTTCAGCCACGATTGGATCATAGGTTGCATCAAGAGCACTTAGTAGCTTGTTGACCACATCTCTATCGGTGATATCAGTTACTCCTTGTTGCCGAAGTCTTTCAACAATGTTTGTCAATCGATCAGTAAGTTCCATAGCACTTTCTCTACGAAGACTTCTGAAACCAGCAAACATGGCACGAAGCATGTCTGTGTTTCGATCTGTTCTGGCAATGAATTCTTCATGAACATGTTTGATGGCATCCCAGAGTTGCTTAGCAGTGTCAAGTTTTCGGAACCGAATAAAGATATCTCTCGAGATGCTGTCGCTGATAATATCTTTTGCTTGAGCATCCAACTGTATCATAACTTCGTCATTCGAAGTAGGAGCATCAGGATGCCTAACAGTGTATCCACTTTCCACAATTTGCCAAAGTTCAATGTTGATAGCTTGACGTCTGATTTTCATTCGATCTCTCCAGTAGATATAATCATTTCCATCGAAGATGGGAAACCTTTCAGAGTGCGAGGATCTACCTGCATACGACATACTCAAAACTCCAAGGTTGTTAGACCTTTAATAAGCAGAGACAGGGAGCAACCTGGCTCTGATACCAATTGTTAGGACCGAGAGTATATCGACCAGAGGGGGGTGAATGGGAGATTCAAAATTTCTTTCGAAGGTTTTGAACCGATCCCAATCACGGCAGCGGAAATAAAGTTCGGTAGCAATGCACTCGATTTAGCTCGCTATAGAGAACCAAATCTATCGATAAAGAATGCAGCAATTTTATCGAGCGATGAATATCACAAGTCCAACTTGATCGATAGAAATGCAACTAGTAATCAGGAGCTCAATTACGAGAGAAAACTAAATATGACTGCGATAGAAATGCAATGGAAATGATGACAGGGTGAATGAATATGGCATGAGATGAGATCACGCAGACATACAGTATTACGATGAGAAACAAGTTAACTTGATGCGAAGTGAAGAACGATAATAACGCGACAGATAGTTGATGAACTGTGATTGATCAGGTACAACTATCGGCACTGGGCACGAATGTAAACTGCTGAAGGAAATGCAGTAATGTAAAGCGAACCAGTGGTGCTCGATGGCGACAGAAGAATTTGGTAGACCAGTTCGCCCTTCTGCCAAAGGACTACGTCTGGTTGGAGGGGTTGTGATTTAACACAGAGGATAAACTCTCCTCGCCCTGTTCTCCTTCAACTCGGAGCTGATCAGACTCCAGTTGATTTCACTCGTGGTAGATACTTGTCGGCGATCTCCAAACCTTCACTGAAGATAAACTCTCTTCAGCTCTCTTCGCGAACCACAAGACTCTTGGTTGCTGAAGATCTCGCTCGGTGAAGACAATACTCTTCGACACTCGAGCCGACACCTATCCGTCTAGAGAGTGGGCAGCTCTCAAGAGTAATAGGTACAAGAACTCTAACTCAGAACTACTGTGATGCTCAACCACTGTCTAAGTTTCGGCTCTTGATTTTTCTCTCGGTGGATTTTAAACTCAAATCACTCGGAGAGGGGATGCTCAATCAATCTTCTCAGAAATCTTAAGCGGAGCAGCCAACGGGCAACGTTGGAGCGGGGTGGCTATTTATAGCCGCAGCCTTCCCGGATGGGAAATGACCAAATTGGACATGTGGAGCAGCCAATGGCCGAACGACACGAGTCCAACGGTCGGAATTGAGCACAACGGTAACATTACGTGCGGAGCAAGTAATGCTAACTCCTCAGTTCGAAAGATATCTCCTACAGCAACGAAGAACAACGTCTTCTGCTGGCAGGTAATCATTCGAAGCATAAAGAGATTTCTCTCGGTCTCGCATAGGTTTGGGCTAAGCATCACAGCAGATCTAAGCTTCGAGAACCTATACCCCTCTTAATAGTACGGAGGTCCTATGACTGAAATGAATGAAAGAAGAACGACGAAAAGAATGCTACGTCTTCACTTTGTCTTCGTTTTCCATCGCTGCAGTCAATTTCTTCGGACGCGATCACCGAACCAATTGCTTTGCGTCAGCAATAAACTTTCGAGGGGTCAACTCCTTCACTTCATTCTTCTCGGTTGCTCATTCTATTCTTTGACGTAGATAATCTTCGGTGAAGTTCCTCGAACTGTACACCTGAGACAGCATTCTCTTCGGCACTGCATGGACTATTTCCCTCTGTGTGCACTAGCAAACAAATCAGTCCATGCCTGTTTCTGTCAACAATCTCCAAAACACAAAGAGGGCAAGTATTGCACCAACAATAATGTTTGCAATAATATTGAAAGTGGGTTTGGAAGAGTGTCAACTTTAAGTAAAAAGAATCCCACATATTCGGTGAGTGATTAATCTTATGAATTTTTTGATGAAAGTGGGTTTGGAGAGGTCATGACTTTCGTTGTTGTTAATCCCACTATTTTGAAGATTATAAAACTTTTATGCACGTGGATCATGTAGAGAATATGTTATGTGATATTTATGTTGTTGAATTTGATTATGATCCTACATGTAATTATTATGAGAGAGGAAAATATGGTTATAGAAATCTTCATGTCACTAAATTATCTCTCTTTGTGTTGAAATTATTAATGCTTCATCCTCCCTATTTGCATATGCTAGAAATTGGTTGTCTTGATAATTTGTTTTCCTATAAAATGCCTATGCATAGGAAGTATGTTAGACTTAAATGTGTGTGTCATATGTTTTATGATGCTCTCTTTGTGTTTCAATTATTACCTTTCATGAGAGCATCATTGAAATCTCAAGCCTATCTTAATAGCTATAAAGAAAGAGCTTGTTGGGAGACATCCCATTAATATTTTTATTTCTATTTTGTGAGTTTACACAATTATAACTTCTGTTATGATTGTGTTTTTTATCTTTTAATTAGTGTTTGTGCCAAGTAATGCCTTTGGGATGATTTGGATGATAGTATGATTGATGCTGTTGGAAAATAGAAAGTTTTGAGTCAGTGCTGGATTTTTGGTTCTGTACTGGAGCATGATAAAATTCTGAATGTTTTACACAGTATTGGAATATGAATTTCCTACGTTTTCCTAATTTTTCAGAATTTTTGGAGTTACAGAAGTATGTCTTTTAAATAGATATTTACAGACTGTTCTGTTTTAGACAGATTATGTTTTTGTTGCATAGTTTGCTTATTTTGATGAATCTATGGATTGTATCGGGGGGTATAAGCCATGGGGAAGTTGGAGTACAGTAGCATTATGCCAATATTAAATATAAATCAATTTATAACAGTACCTAAAGTTTAAGATTTGTTTATTATACTAATGGATCTCATGAGGTTTCTGTTGAGTTTTGTGTGCTGAAGTTTTCAAGTTTTGGGTGAGACTACGATGGATAAAGGAATAAGGAGCGGCAAGAGCCTAAGCTTGGGGATGCTCAAGGTACCCCAAGGTAATATTCAAGGAAGACTCAAGCATCTAAGCTTGGGGATGCCCCGAATGGCATCCCTTCTTTCGTCTACAATCTATCGGTATATCACTTGGAGCTATATTTTTATTCATCACATGATATGTGTTTTACTTGCAGCGTCTTGTGTTATAGTTTGCTTGCCTTTATTTGTTTTTTAGTTTTCCACAATCATCTTTGCTGAACACACCTTTTTGAGAGGAAAACACATTATTCGTGATTTGTTAGAATACTCTATATGCTTCACTTATATCTTTTGAGCTAGGCAGTTGCTCTAGTGCTTCACTTATATCTTTTAGAGCACGGCGGTGGTTATATTTTCGAGAAATAGTTGCACTCTCATGCTTCACTTATATCTTTTTGAGAGTCTAATAAATAGCAATGGTAATATGCACGGGTTATGAATTTGGTCCTAATATGATAGGTATTCAAGAGGGATATAATAAAAACTTTCATGTAGATCACTGAATATGATAAGTTTGATTCCTTACAATAGTTTTGCGATATTAAGATGGTAATATGTGGGAGGTACTAGTAGATAATTGTGGTTTAGTAAGAATATTAGTGTTAAGGTTTGTGATTCCCGAAGCGTGCACGTATGGTCTGTCGTTATGCTAAGAAGTTGGAGCATGATTTATTATTGATTGTCTTCCTTTGCGTGGCGGTCGGGGACGCGCGATGGTTAACTCCTACCAACCTTCCCCCTAGGGGCATGCATAGTAGTACTTTGCTTTGAGGGCTAATAAACTTTCGCAATAAGTATGTGAGTTCTTTATGACTAATGTGAGTCCATGGATTATACGCACTCTCACCTTTCCGCAATTTGCTAGCCTCTTCGGTACCGTGCATTGCCCTTTCTCACATCGAGAATCGGTGCAAACTTTGCCGGTGCATCCAAACCCCGTGATATGATACGCTCTATCACACATAAGCCTCCTTATATCTTCCTCAAAACAGCCACCATACCTACTTATTATGGCATTTCCATAGCCATTCCGAGATATATTGCCATGCAACTTCCACCGTTCCGTTTATATGCGACACATCATCATTGTCATATTGCTTTGCATGATCATATAGCTGACATAGTATTTGTGGCTCAGCCACCGTTCATCATTTTCGTACATGTTACGCTAGTATCATTGCACATCCTGGTACACTGCGAGAGGCATTCATATAGAGCCATATTTGTTCTAGTATCGAGTTGTAATTTTTGAGTTGTAAGTAAATAGAAGTATGATGATCATCATTGTTAGAGCATTGCCCCAGTGTGGATATATAAAAAAATGAGAGAAAAAGAGAGAAGGGGCAGTGTTACTATCCTTTTCCATACTTGTTCTTCAAAGTAGCACCATGTTTTTCATATAGAGAGTCTTCTATGTTGTCACTTTCATATACTAGTGGGAATTTTTCATTATAGAACTTGGCTTGTATATTCCGATGATGGGCTTCCTCAAATGCCCGAGGTCTTCATGAGCAAGCAAGTTGGATTCACACCCACTTAGTTTTTATTTTTGAGCTTTCATACACTTATAGCTCTTAGTGCATCCGTTGCATGGCAATCTCTACTCCTCGCATTGACATCAATTGATGGGCATCTCCATAGCCCGTTGATTAGACGCGTCGAAGTGAGACTATCTTCTTCCTTTTGACTTCCCCTTATTAATCTCTACCATCATATTCTACTCCACCCATAGTGCTATATCCATGGCTTGCGCTCATGTATTGCGTGGGGGTTGAAAAACCTGAAGCGCGTTAAAAAGTATGAACCAATTGCTTGATTGTCTCCGGGGTTGTGCATGATAAATACTTTATGTTAAGAAGATGGAGCATGACAGGATTATATGATTTTGTAGGGATAACTTTCTTTAGCATTTTTATTTTGAAAGGCATTATTGTTTGTTAGTATGCCTGAGTATTGATGTCTTTATATAAAATTATAGACTATTGCTTTGAATCATTCGGATCTTAATATTCATACCATAAAAGAGAATTACATGATGAAACATGTTTGGTAGCATTCCACATCAAAAATTCTGTTTTTATCATTTACCTACTCAAGGACGAGCAGGAATTAAGCTTGGGGATGCTTGATACGTCTCCAACGTATCTATCATTTTTTTATTGTTCCATGCTATTATAGTATCAATCTTGGATGTTTTATATGCAATTATATATCATTTTTTGGGACTAACCTATTAACCTAGTGCCCAGTGCCAGTTGCTGTTTTTTGCCTGTTTTTGCCTTTTCAGAAAATCAATATCCTTATATTAATTTTTTCTGGACCAGAAGGGACCCTAGAAGCTTCGGGAGAAGACCAGACGAGTCACGAGGGAGCGACAAGCCCAAAGGGCGCGCCCAGTGGGGTAGGCGCGCCCCCAGGCTTGTGGGCCCCTCGTGGCACCTCTTGACCTAATTCCAGCGCTATAAATTCCCAAATATTCCCAATATACCAAGGAGACAGACGAGAAAACTTTTTCGCCGCCGCAAGCCTCTGTTCTTCCGCGATCCCATCTGGAGGCCTTTTCCGGTACTCTGCCGAAGGGGGAATTGATCACGGAGGGCTTCTACATCAACCTTGCCGCCCTTCCGATGATGTGTGAGTAGTTTACCACAGACCTACGGGTCCATAGCTAGTAGCTAGATGGCTTCTTCTCTCTCTTTGATCTTCAATACCATGTTCTCCTCGATCTCCTTGGAGTTCTATTCGATGTAATCTTCTTTTGCGGTGTGTTTGTTGGGATCCGATGAATTGTGGGTTTATGATCAGATTATTCATGAGAAATATTTGAGTCTTTTCTGAACTTATTTATGCATGATTGTTATAGCTTTGTATTTCTCTCTGATCTATCCGTTTGGTTCGGCCAACTAGATTGATTTATCTTGCAATGGGAGAGGTGCTTTGTGATGGGTTCAATATTGCGGTGTTCTATATCCCAGTGACAGAAAGGGACAAGACACATATTTATATTATTGCCATTAAGGAAAAAAAGATGGGGTTTAATCATATTGCTTGAGTTTACTTTGTCTACATCATGTCATCTTGCTTAAGGCGTTACTCTGTTTTCATGAACTTAATACCCTAGATGCATGCTGGATGGCGGTCGATGGGTGGAGTAATAGTAGTAGATGCAGGCAGGAGTCAGTCTACTTGTCTCGGACGTGATGCCTATATACATGATCATTGCCTTGAATATCATCATAACTATGCGCTTTTCTATCAATTGCCCAACAGTAATTTGTTTACCCACCGTATGCTATGCGTTCGAGAGAGAAGCCTCTAGTGAAAACTATGGCCCCCGGATCTACTTTTATCATATATAAAATCCAAAAATACCTTGGTGCAATTTATTTACTTTACTTTTATTTTGTATTTTACTTTATCTATCTATCACTATCAGACTTAATCCTTGCAAGTAACCGCCGAGGGGATTGACAACCCCCTTGTTCGCGTTCGGTGCAAGTATTTGCTTTTGTGTGTGTAGGTGCTGCTAATGAGGTTCTGTGTGGTTCTCCTACTAGATTGATAACCTTGGTTCTTAACTGAGGGAAATATTTATCTCTATTGTACTGCATCATCCACTCCTCTTTGGGGAAATCCCAATGCAGTTCACAAGTAGCATCGCCGCCGCCGCCGCCGCTACCGAGGTAGTGGAGGAGGCGCTGGCGCGCCTTTGCGATCGTCGACGCACCTCCTCATTCACGGTCTTTCCATGCCAGACATTATGAGGTGGCGACGTCGACTCTCCTTCACACGGTGCCTTATTTGGACGTCACGGTTGCGCGAGGGGACACCAGTTCCGTCTTCACGCGCCGAAGAGGCGGCGACGCTAGCTCCTCCTTGATGTGGGCTGGCGGCGACGAGGGCGGCGCTGGATCGCGGTACCGGAGCGACCGCTCGATCACGAGCTGGATCTGCTCCTCGTACTCCTCATGAACACTGCCTATGCGAGGAGGCATGGCTAATATGGAGGCTGCTCCTCTTCATCACTGGAGAAGATGATGATTTACTCCTTCTCGGGGGAGTCAATCGCTGTGGAGGTCGATGGCCCCGGAGAGTGCTACTTGTAGACTGCGTTGGTATTTCCCCAAAGAGGAGAGGATGATGCAGTATAGTAGAGATAAGTATTTCCCTAAGTTAAGAACCAAGGTTATCAATCCAGTAGGAGAACCAAGCAAAATTCCGTTAAGCGCACCTGCACACACAAGAGCAAACACTTGCACCCAACGCAAATAAGAGGGTTGTCAATCCTCTTAGCGGTTATTTGCAAGGATTAAATCTTATAGAGATAAATAGATAAACTAAAATACTAAATAAAATAAAAGTAAATAAATTGCAACAAGGTATATTTAGGTTTTTTATATATGATAAAGTAGACCCGGGGGCCATAGTTTTCACTAGAGGCTTCTCTCTCGAACACATAGCATACGATGGGTAAACAAATTACTGTTGGACAATTGATAGAAAAGCAAATAATTATGACAGATTCATGGCAATGATCATGTATATAGGCATCACGTCTGAGACAAGTAGAACGACTCCTGCCTGCATGTACTACAATTACTCCACCCATCGACCGCTATCCAGCATGCATCTAGGGTATTAAGTATGAAACAGAGTAACGCCTTAAGCAAGATGACATGATGTAGACAAAGTAAACTCAAGCAATATGATTAAACCCCATCTTTTTATCCTTAATGGCAACAATACAAGTACATGTCATGTCCCTTTCTGTCACTGGGATTGTGCACCGCAAGATTGAACCCATCACAAAGCACCTCTCCCATTGCAAGACAAATCAATCTAGTAGGCCAAACCAAATCGATAGATCGGAGAGAAATACAAAGCTATAATGATCATGCATAAAAGAGTTCAGAGAAGACTCAAATATTTCTCATGAATAATCAGATCATAAACTCACAATTCATCGGATCCCAACAAACACACCGCAAAAGAAGATTACATCGGATAGAACTCCAAGAACATCGAGGAGAACATGGTATTGAAGATCAAAGAGAGAGAGAAGAAGCCATCTAGCTACTAGCTATGGACCCGTAGGTCTGTGGTAAACTACTCACACATCATCAGAAGGGCAGCAAGGTTGATGAAGAAGCCCTCCGTGATCGATCCCCCCCTCCCCGACAGAGTACCGGAAAAGGCCTCCAGATGGGATCGCGAAAGGACAGAGGCTTGCAACCGCGGAAAGGTTTTCTCTTCTGTCTCTCTGTTGGTTTTGGAATATTTGGGAATTTATAAGATATAGAGATGTGAAACCTCTATGAATGAAGAACCGGCATAAACTCCATCATCGAAAACATCATAGAAGATGCATATATGAACTCCGTTTTCGATGAACTCGAGCTTGTCATGAAGATGACCATAAGCTTAAAAACTCACAAAGAGAAACACCAAACAAGAACAAAGAAAGATGATGCTAGAATGCAATGGTTTGAGCTCTCTACGAACGATACGATCAAGCTACTTACTTGAGAGCCCCCCTTGATAGTACGGCAATCGATCCTATAACCCGGTCTCCCAACTACCACCATGAGACCGGTAAAATAGAAAACCTATCAAGGGCAAACCTTTGCCTTGCACATGGTCCACTTGAGCTAGATGATGACGATCTTGACTCCCTCAAGTTGGACCACCTTTCTTGATTGCGTTGGCTTGATGAAGACTAGTTGATTGCTCCCCCATACTCCACTATGGGTGAGCCACTCTTCGGCACATCTTCACAAGTCCATTGTCACCACAATGGATGGCAAGCTTCAAGCATGATCTCTTCGTGATGCTCCACTTGAACTTGCACACCGTAACCTTGATGACGATCACCACTTGACGTCCTCCTCCATGGGACATATGAGACCTTCCTTTTGATGCACGCCCATGGAAACAAACCTAACCCCACAAAGAACTCTCGCATAGAACATGGGTTAGTACACAAAGCGTAATGGACAATGCTTACCATACCGTGAGATCACTTGATCCCACTCGGTACATCTTCTACGCTTTGTGTGTTGATCAACTTGAATCACTCTTCATATTTAGTCTTGATCAACCTTGAATCTTTCCAATTCTGTTCATTAAGATGATGTCTTGAGGTAAACACGAATGTCCACACAATCTTCTTCTTCAAGACATGCTTGCAATAGGCTCATCTCTTACATGACCAATTTTTGGATAACTCCATGAATAACCACCTTGGTCATCTCAAAATCTCCTTGAAACCAACAAATGTACTTCAAGAAAAGCCTATGGACAAACCCTTCAAATATAACTCAAGGCAACCATTAGTCCATAGGGATTGTCATCAATTACCAAAACCAAACATAGGGGCAGCGCATGTTCTTTCATTAGGTACTGTTGTAAATTGATTCATATTTAATATTGGCATAATGCTGCTATACTCCAACTTCTCCAAGACTCATACTCCCCGATACGATCCATAGATTCATCAAAATAAGCAAACTATGCAACAAAAACAGAATCTATCTAAAACAGAACAGTCTGTAAAGATCTGAATTAACGTCATACTTATGTAACTCAAAAAATTCTGAAAAATAGGACAACGTGGGAAATTCATATGTAAATACTGTGTAAAAAATTCAGAATTTTATCATGCCCTAGCAAAAAACCAAAATTACAGCACTGGACGCAAAAGTTTCTATTTTCCAACAGCATCTATCATACTATCTTCCAAATCATCCCAAAGGCATTACTTGACATAAACACTAATTAAAACATAAAAATACAATCATAATAGAGGCTATAATTGTGTAAACACTCAAGAATAGAAAGAAAAAGTTTAGTGGGTTGTCTCCCAACAAGCTCTTTCTTTATAGCCATTAAGATAGGCTTGAGATTTCAATGATGCTCACATAAAATATAAGAATTGAAACACAAAGGGAGCATCATTAAACATGCGACAAACATATTTAAGTCTAACATACTTCTTATGCATAGGCATTTTATAGGAAAACAAATTATCAAGACAAGCAATATCTAGCATATGCAAGGAAGAAGAATAAAACATTGACAATCTCAACATAACGAGAGGTAATTTAGTAACATGAAAATTTCTACAACCATATTTTCCTCTCTCATAATAATTCCATGTAGGATCATAGTAAAATTCAACAATATAGCCATCACATAATATATTATCTACATGATCCACATGCATGCAAAGTTGACACTCTCCCAAAATAGTGGGATTATCATCAACTAAAGTCATGACCTCTCCAAACCCACTTTCATCAAAAAATTCATAAGATTGAACACTCTCCGAATATGTGGGATTCTTTTTACTTAAAGTTGACACTCTCCAAAACCCACTTTCAATATTATTGCAAACATTATTATCAATGACATATTCATCATGAGGCTTAAATAAATTTTCAAGATCATAAGAAACATTACCACCCCAATCATGATCATTGCAATAAGTAGTGGACATAACAAAATTATCATCCCCAAGCTTGCAGTTTTGCATATTATTAGCACAATTCACATTAATAGAATTTATAGTAACATCATTGCAATCATGCTTTTCAATCAAGGAGCTATCATGAATCACTTTATAAATTTCTTCTTCTAACACTTCATCACAATTTTCAGATTCATGATTTTCAAGCAAAACTTCATAGAGAAAATCTAGAGCACTCAAATCACTAGCAATTGGTTTATTATAATTGGATCTTTTGAAAAGATTAGCAAGTGGATGAGGATCCATAGTGATCTTAAATTTTTGTTTTACTTTCTGTTCTTGTGTGTTGACATGGCAATAAAAGCAAACAAGAAAATAATTTTTTTTTTGTGTTTTTGTAAAAAAAATTAGAAGTGAGGGAGATGAAAACTAGAAGCAAATGAAAATAAAATAAATGCAAGTGAATGATAGTTTGTGCGAAGGTACTTGATAATTTTGATGATGTTTCCCCGGCAACGGCGCCAGAAATTCTTTCTGCTACTTGTAGACTGCGTTGGTATTTCCCCGAAGAGGAGAGGATGATGCAGTATAGTAGAGATAAGTATTTCCCTTAGTTAAGAACCTAGTTTATCAATCCAGTAGGAGAACCAAGCAAAATTCCGTTAAGCGCACCTGCACACACAAGAGCAAACACTTGCACCCAACGCAAATAAGAGGGCTGTCAATCCTCTTAGTGGTTATTTGCAAGGATTAAATCTTATAGAGATAAATAGATAAACTAAAATACTAAATAAAATAAAAGTAAATTAATTGCAGCAAGATATTTTTAGGTTTTTTATATATGATAAAGTAGACCCAGGGGCCAAAGTTTTCACTAGAGGCTTCTCTCTCGAACACATAGCATACAGTGGGTAAACAAATTACTGTTGGACAATTGATAGAAAAGCAAATAATTATGACAGATTCATGGCAATGATCATGTATATAGGCATCACGTCCGAGACAAGTAGACCGACTCCTGCCTGTATCTACTACTATTACTCCACCCATCGACCGCTATCCAGCATGCATCTAGGGTATTAAGTATGAAACAGAGTAACGCCTTAAGCAAGATGACATGATGTAGACAAAGTAAACTCAAGCAATATGATTAAACCCCATCTTTTTATCCTTAATGACAACAATACAAATACGTGTCATGTCCCTTTCTGTCACTGGGATTGAGCACCGCAAGATTGAACCCATCACAAAGCACCTCTCCCATTGCAAGACAAATCAATCTAGTAGGCCAAACCAAATCGATAGATCGGAGAGAAATACAAAGCTATAATGATCATGCATAAAATAGTTCAGAGAAGACTCAAATATTTCTCATGAATAATCAGATCATAAACTCACAATTCATCGGATCCCAACAAACACACCGCAAAAGAAGATTACATCGGATAGAACTCCAAGAACATCGAGGAGAACATGGTATTGAAGATCAAAGAGAGAGAAGAAGCCATCTAGCTACTAGCTATGGACCCGTAGGTCTCTGGTAAACTACTCACACATCATCGGAAGGGCAGCAAGGTTGATGAAGAAGCCCTCCGTGATCGATCCCCCCTCCCCGGCAGAGTACCGGAAAAGGCCTCCAGATGGGATCGCGGAAGGACAGAGGCTTGCAACCACGGAAAGGTTTTCTCTTCTGTCTCTCTGTTGGTTTTGGAATATTTGGGAATTTATAGCGCTGAAATTAGGTCAGGAGGGGCAACGAGGGGCCCACAAGCCTGGGGGCGCGCCCTACCCCCCCTGGGCGCGCCTTCCAGGCTTGTCGCCTCCTCGTGGCTCTTCTGGTCTTCTCCCGAAGCTTCGTGGGTCTCTTCTGGTCCAGAAAAAATTAATCCAAAGTTTTTTTCTCGTTTGGACACTTTTTGATAATGATTTTCTGAAAAGGCAAGAACAAGCAGAAAACATCAACTGGCACTGGGCACTGGGTTAATAATTTAGTCCCAAAAAATGATATATAATGGCATATAAAACATCCAAGATTGATACTATAATAGTATGGAACAATGAAAAATTATAGATACGTTGGAGACGTATCAGAGAGCGACGGCGGCTGCGCCAAAAATCAAATCTGGAAGGAGATCGGTAGCCGCCACCCGCTGGTGCGGAGAACCACGAGTTCAGCGTGGTACGGTGAGCAGAGAGGAGAGGATGTCTGATGAGCGGAGAGAAGAGTATGTGCGATGTGTTGTGGACGGCGTGGGAGCTGTGCTAGGCGCGGCCAGGCGAACAGACGAGCATCCGGCTTCAATGCGGCGCCTGAGTAGGCTTCTTGGTCACCGCGTTGGCATTGAAGCGGTGCCGTCTGCTCATCTGATTGCATCACTTGACCGGCATTAGTGCCGTGTGGAGTCATATTCGATCTAGAGCGGCCTAAGGGCATCTCCAACGGTGACCCGCAAATTTCCTCCTGCATCCGTCCGTGGATAGGGGGGACCAGTCCGCGGTCATGGATGCGGGAGGCCACCATCCAACGCTGCCCGCATACATTTCAACAACTTTTTGATCCAACCGAACGAAATTCGTGCTAACCGGGCGGATTTTGATGTAAACCGGAAGAGATTCATGCAAACACGGCAGATTTCATATAAACATGATGAAATTCATTACATTTCGGACATACTTCAACTAAAAGTGGAGCTCGTCCGACTCTGGAGGTATAATTTCGGACATACTTATGTTCTAAACCTAAACTAAATGATCGCCGGCGCTCATTCCCCATGTCCGGCCATGAGCCCCGAGAACTGAAGCTTTGCCTTCTCCAGTTCCGAAATAAAGCGGGCGAGGCGTATCTCGCGGGCGGAGCGGTGCGACTTGAGCAGCGCCGCCTGCTCCGCCACATCCGCGTCTGGCGCAATCTCTCTGTCGGCGTTGAACTGCTCCTCCGCCTGCCGGTGCTCCTGGAGGAACTGGTGGTTGTAGGCGGCGTCCGCCTGTGCCTCCTGGAATTGCTCCTCCCGCTCCTCCCGCACCATGTCCATGTAATGGGCACGGGCCTCACCGATGGTCATGGTGCAATGCACCGGCGAGGAGGGTGGTGCCGTCTCATCCTCGGTCGTGTCCTCCATTGGGACGTCGGCCTCCGGCAGCAATGGCGGCCATCTCCTTCTTCTGCTCCGGCGAGTGGCGACAGTCTTTCTCAGAGAGCTTTGGAGCGCGACGAGGCCATGGTGAGAGTGATGCGGAAGAGGAGAAAGAGAACGGAGGAGGATGAATGCAGCTATGGCAGAGGCTGCAGTTTATATAGCGGGTGAGGGACGGACGGGTGGCGCCGGAGTAGGTCCCTCGGCAACCGCGTGTCCTTAATGTGGGCGGCAGGCGGACGAACGCACCGGGAAGTGGCGCCGGCGGCACTCTCTCCGCCGGCGTGCTGCTTCAATGCCGACGCCAGTGGGAGGTCGCGTCCGCTCTGGCCGGGGATGAATGCGACACTGACTTTGGAGCGGCGCTAACCGTTTCGGGTGGGAAGCGCTTGGGCGAGGGAGGGATTTTTTTGGTGGGCCAAGGCGGTCAGACACGGGTGCAGCAGCGGTTCGGACGCCCGCAAAGCCCGCCTTAGTTGTCTCTGGTTTGCGAGAGAAACTGCGTCCGGATCGCTCGGCGGACCGATAAAGGCCTACGTTGGATGGCACAATACGTCCGACCGCGCGGTCCGGACGTATGCGGGCGGTTTAAGGGTCAGTGTTGGACATGCCCTAATCGGTATGAATGTGCGGCGATCGCTTCGCGCAGGGTCGGAGATGCCGTAAGAATCAGTACTGATTTCCAGATAGCGGTGTTACAATGACCGAGCTTCATGGAGCTCGTTTTTTTTAAATATCAAAATATATTTAGAAGTTTCAAAAAATATCAATTTTTTTCTACAAATACATATATATATTCTTCAAGTTTGTATAAAATTTCATCAACTAATTTGACTATTTGCATGGTACGCAAAAAAAAAAAAAAATCTGACCCAAATACAACAGAGAAAAAGGCTATTTTAATCTGTGTATTTGTCTTTTTTGTGTAGATCACATATGAATATGTATGTTCATGAAATTTTATACATGTATATTACAACCATATGTCTACATGTATACTTTTTTCAGAATTTTCTTAGGTATAGAAAAAGTATTTTCTCTGAAAAAAAATAAAGGGCTCTATGAAGCCCGACCTTTGCTTGCACTTTCGTTTGATTTCTAGCCATTCCCACGAAAGTATTCCAGCACTATCGGATGTCCGCTAGTGCAGCCAAACTTCGCTAGTTGGCATGCACCGCTGCACGGATGACGTCAAGTGGCCACACAACAAGTTTGAGCCCGTACGAGCTATGGATAGGCGCAGGATCTCGGATATGGGCAGTGGCGGAGACAGGGGGGTGCCAGCCAGGGCCCTGGCCCCCCCTAACATCAGTGATTTAAGCCTAGAATGAATAGTAATAGTGATTTTTTTGGTGCTAAAATGGTGGTTTTTGATGGATTGGCCCTCCCTAACAAGGTTTAACTATACTTGGCCCCCCTTGTCCTAATTTTCTGGCTCCGCCACTGGATATGGGGCTCATCTGCGTTGACTGAGGTGTTAACGGTGCGGCACGTCGCCTGTGCCATGCCAGGTCATATGCCCGTTAGTCGGCGTGAGAGGATGACTACAAACCAGTCGGGCTATATTCCTCAATCTAAACTTGTACATCGCGCGTGATAGCCGCTTAGTTTGTACAAGTTTCAGACACGTCACTCGTGACGATTATATTCTTAAATCTAAACTTACTGGTTCATCCCATAATATAAGATCGTTTTGCAAGCTGATGAAGGGAGTACTTATTTGATGTAATCCCTGCCTTCTTGATTGCGTGGTGAATTGAGTCTACGTCAGATGGTTAGGTTTTTTGCAGTGAAACCAGTCCATTAGGGTTCAAGTCCAAGACTTGGCATTGGTGCTCGTATTTTTTGGATTTATTTCCGACTTCCGGCAATGTTCGTTCAGTGGGTGGAGATATTCTCGTCGACTACGAAGGATGTGTAGGCTCAGTCTCGTGGAGGTGCTCATAGCGATACAGTATGCGTGTGTGCGTTCATAGGGATGAGTGTATGTGTGTATGAGCGTCTCCAATTATGCTAAGTTCAAAAGAAGACGCACCACCTATTTTAGTAATAAAATGCCTTGATGGTGGATTCAAAAATAATATTTACTACTCCTTTCGTTCCCAAATATTTAAAGTTCTAGTTTTGTTAAAAAAAATAGGTTTGATCAAGTTCTTAGAAAAAAATATACCAGCATTTACAACATTACATTAATTTTGTTAGATTTTTTATAACATGTATTTTTATACTATATACACTTGATGTTGTTGATATTAGAAAAAAAATTACAAAGTTGGTCAAACTTAAATTTTCTTTGACTTGAAACAAACCTAAAGCTTTGGAAAAAAAATTGAACAACAGAAGGCGCACAAAGCGCCAAAATTAACATTTCAGCTCAGTAGCAGTGTACAACATGGATTACAAATCCCTGGAACTGGAAATTGGAGAGAAGAGATACTAAGTAATATTCCTATGAGCTGAAGCATATATAACAGCATATATCAGGTTCTCCATGAGGTCTAAGAACGTGTTGAGCTACATTGTGTGCAATACCATTGATCTCTCTAGAAATATAGAACACCTGGGACTGAAGATCAGAGGAGAAGAAGAAAAAAATCAACCAACATCTTCCTAATGGCCCAAGGGATAGAAGCATCAGTGGTCTTTCTAGTTGCTGCAAACGTCGGCAAGGAGAGGCAGTCTGTGAGGAAAGTTGGTTGGGAAATGTTGAGGCGCTTAGCCAGTTGAGCCGCCAAGAGAATACCCAAAGCTTCAGCTTGCAAAGGAGTATCTATGACAGTCGAAGAAGCTTGAATCTGAACATTGATTTCTATCAAGTCTTGAGGCAAGACAAAGGTATATTGCAATGCCAGTAGCAACTGATCCTTGAGCTAAACCTGGGATTTTTTTTGCACCTGAAAGATGCATCAGAGTAAACTCTTGGTCCTGATACAAGAAGATCAGATTTGATAGTTTTTCCTTGCATAGGAAACTGATTAGTAGAAACTGTGGTACAGACAATATTATGTTGATGAGAAACATGCATATAATCATTCAGTTCATTAGTTAGAGCCTTGGTAACGGTATGGACATGATAAGGGAGAGCTCTTTTCCTGTTAAAAAGATAATCATTCTGAGCTTTCCAGAGACACCACATAAAATTGAGAATGTTGGGAACAGAAACATGAGGATGATTCATATTAATCAGAGTGTGGAAAACACTATGAAACGTAGGATTGGTTTGAATTAAAATATCCATTCTAATGCACCAAGGAGAAGAAAACCAAGCAGCTCTAGCGAAATCACAAAGGAAAAACACATGCATATCATCCTCTTGTTGACCACATCTGCAACAAAGTTGAGAGATATGAACAGAAAAACGACCAACTCTCAAACCTGTGGGAAGGGCTTTCCGAAGAAGTCTCCAAGCAAAAGTTTTGACCCTAGGAATCATCATCTTCTGCTTCCAAATCATTTTGAGAAAAGTTTTAGTCTGCAAAGAAACTTGAGAAGGAGCATATCTAGGATTAGCATGAATATCCTGCAAACACAACTTGTAAGTGGATTTGGAAGTACAATTCCCATTAGGGGTAAGATCCCAAGAAAGAATATCTGGACTGTCATCTTGAATAATGTCAGTTTGGATAATAGCTAAAGCAAGAGGCTGTTGGAAGAGAGAACAAATAAGATTATTATTCCAAACTTTGCTTCCAGGAAGCCAAAGATCTTTAGCAAGAGAAGGGTAGACATATCTTGGGGGCTGAATAATAAGATGATCATAAACAGCAGTCCAAAGAGAGCACCAAGGAGTGCTCCAAATAAAAACATTACTTTGAGTAAGCTGGTAAAAAGAATGAGCTTTGAGCTTAGGCAACATTTTAAGAATGGTAGACCAAAAATCTGAAAATATTTTGGAACGGAGTAAGTGCTAGACGTAGACAAGTGCACGTATCTCTTGATCACTTGATACACATTTTATGTAGGCAATGATGAGATTTATATTGTGCGCATGCATGCAATCCTTCATAAATAGGAGTAGTACTTGAAAAAGATGAAAATATCTAACAGACACCAAGCATGCACGTAGAAAATTCATACCAAGTTGCTTGCATGTGCAAATTGCATAAAGTGGCCAAGTTGAGTCTCGTTCGAACGACCAAAATCACTGTTTTGATCCTTAATGGAAAGATTTGCATGATTTGACCCTTTCAGAAACTTTAACATGATCCAACCTTTTTGGTAAACGCCCAACCCTATGATGTTTCTGCTCCACATAGATACGTCGAAGTCCTGACGTTTCTGGTCTGGCCCACGACCTGGCCTAGTCACCATTGACTGCTTACATGGCAAGGGAGAAACACATAAGTCGCCAGCTTTTCTAGAAACGCCAGAGTCCCCGACGTTTCTGCCCCGAATAGGTAATTGGCCGCGGGTCCGCGGATGGGCTCCCACCCACCACTCACCCCACTCTCCGCCTCCTCGTTCCCCACCCGAGCTGTAACCCTCTCCCCTTACCTCTCTTCCACTCATTCCTCTTTTAAATCCTTTCAAAACTGTGGCATCTATCCATGGATTCAATGTCTATTGCATTCGTTGAGGTAACCTCTTTCATCCACCAAGTTTTGGTTGGTTGGAGTTCTATATTTGGATGGTATTGTTTATGTGACCCCTAACCTTAGTTTTGAATATTCTCCTAAATCCATTCTTGCATTGGTGAAATTGTGACTAATATGATGTTTGTGATGTGTAGTATTGAGTAGGGTTTGTCAAATATTGGTGGTTTGTGATGTGGATGAACAAGGTTTAGGGTTAGGGTTTGTATTATAAATTGTTCTAGTTTGTTTTGTATGCCATACAGTAGATTTTTCATTGATACTTTTAAGTATTTACATTGCCATTATTTTTTAGATGGCGAGGATCGTGAATGTTCATTATGTTGACAAGGCAACATTTATGAATGACGAGATTGTTGACAACAAGGAGGAAGTGTTGACTACAATTCCTAGTTGAGGAGGTTATGGAACAAATAGGGATCGTGTTAAATTGGATGGATCCGAGTGATGAACTATTGGTAAGATATGATGTTGGGACAGGACATAAGTCTCTAATGAAGAAGATGCCTATCAAGTCTGATTAGCAATACTTGAATTATTTGCCACTAAGGTCAAAGGTACTCTATTGCATGTTTTTGAACCGAACCTCATTAGATGATATGAGCCCAATTAGAAGTGTGTGAGTTGTTGAGGAAATAGTTTAAGTGCAGGTTACCAATGTAATGTGCCAACCTCCTATTAGCCAATCGAATGAATTTGAGGTGAAAGATATTCACCAAGTCAATGAACAAATTGATTATGTCAATGTGGATCAAGTAAATGAGATTTAGGGTGGTGCATTAGTGAATGATGATGGTGATGACTCCGAGCAAGAGGATGAGAGGCACACCAATGATCTTGGTGACATAGCGGCTCAAGTCAGGCATAAGGACATGGACCCTGACATCATCTATCATCGTTCCTAGCCGATGACTCGAAGTATGATGGTTGGGAGAATGGTTTGGATGAGGATGAATTCACGGCGAAAGAAGCAGATTGGTAGACAAATATCACCGGTCGGGGTCCTCGAATACAATTGTTTTGTGATGTTAGCCTTGCCCGTAAGGCTATAGTTGATGGTGGCACGAGTAAGAAGATTGAGCCAAGTACGTGCAAAAATAGTACATCCAAGGAGTCCGACAAATCCTACCTAATGAAAGGCTTGATGTTTGAGCATATACTAGAATACATGATGTGGTTGTGTGAGTATGTTTTTAAGCATCATAGGCCTTTCTTGGTTGTTCAGTCAGACTACAAGAAATGATACACCATGAAATGTGAGACAAAAGGATGCTCCTGGAAAGTCCATGCAAGAATTATGAGAGATGGATGGTGGAAGATATCTAATTACCAAGCCATTCACCAATGCAAACCACCATCCGCTAAAGCACACAAGACACACCGTTAGCTGACCTCTGAATTCATCGGTTATAAATACATGAAACATATAGCCGAGGATCCAACCATTAAGGTGAAGTTGATGATGAGTTGGGTAGAAGATAAGTTTGGATACTGAAAGCGCATGTTATCTCCCAGAGGGGGGTGAATGGGAGATTTTTAGAAATTCGTCAAACTCAGATGAATTTGACGAAGAACAGAGTGAAGAAATAGAAACTCAAGGGAAACTAAGTCATCACAGAATCAGAGTACATGCGAACAGGATACATAAGGGTGAAGAACATGCAATCATATAATCATACACGCATGAAGAATATGAACTGAGGAAATAAAAGATAGCATGATCAAATACTTCAGTTCAAATTCGTCAGAGGATAGATCACAAATTCTTCAGCAGCGGAATAAAGTAAGAGAGGGTGAGGAATTTGAAACCAGGTTGGCTCGGTGAAGACAATGGAATTTGGTAGACCAGTTCCAGTTGCTGCATCAACTGTACGTCTGGTTGAGGCGGCTGAGTCGCAACTCAGAGAACACTTAGTCCTCACCGTATTCTTCTTGAGCTAAGGTCACTTAGACCTCGCCCAATCACTCGTGGTAAGTCTTCAAGGTAGACTTCCAAAACCTTCACAGACTTGTTCACCGGCACGCTACAATTACTCTTGGGTGCTCAGAACATGACGCCTAACCGTCTGGAGGAATGACAGTCCTCAAAGGTAACAAGCGTCAGATCACACAGATCAATCTCTTCGGTGATGCTCAATCACTTAGGCTCTGGTTGGGTTTTTCCTCACTTAGGTTTTTCCTCACTTGGGTTCACTCAAAGTCGTCAGAGGATGGGTTGCTCTCAAATGACAAGTGTCAAGTTCTCTCGGAGCAGCCAACCAACAACTGGTTGGGGGCGGCTATTTATAGCCAGGGGGCAACCCGACATAAAATGTCATAAATGCCCTTGACTGATTCGACCGTTGTCAGGATAAGGATCCACTCGACAGCTGGCACTCGGCGCAGCAACGGTCGGAAAATTGTACTCTCAATTTCGTCAGGGCACTCAATTTCCTCACTTTAGGCAGATCGCACTGGCGAACTCCTAACTCCTCAGCCGTCAGCGACCAGATGAACTTCGTCACTATCGCTAGCAAATGCATCAGCTGTACTGGAGATTTCCAAAGGCTTCACTCAAAGCGGCTTGTGTATGGGTTTGAGAAGTTATGAGAAGTTTTGAGCATCACTTTGGAAATGTGAAATATGTTTCACTTAGACCCCTTTTAACAGTACGGTTTTTCCTATGACTCAAATAAGAAGAAAAGAAACTACGAAAACCAAAGTCTTCAAACTTCAAAGTCTTCACAACAATTTCTTTAAAGGCCGTACCAATTTCATCATCAAATTCTTCACTTGAAGAAATCTATTTTTAGGGGTCGTCTTCCATGTGTTAAACCAAATCTTCAGGGACTCTGTCTCCTGTGTATACTCACAAACACATTAGTTCCTCAACCTATTTGTCTTCAATACTCCAAAACCACTAAGGGGGCACTTGATGCACTTACAATGTCCCCCTTTTTGGTGATTGATGACAAATTGGTTAGGCTTTCAATGGGAGTAAAAATAATTGAAGTGTAAGTACAGAGTTTAAAGAAATTGATTCCGAGATATTGAGGAACTCCCCCTGAAGATGTGCATATGAGGAATTTGCTTTGGATTGCAAATGCACATGGCAGGTTGAGATTGTGGAGATCTCCCCCTATATCTTGGAATCCAATCATGCATGATCATAAGATATTTGGAGAATATGAATGCATGATGAAAATTGGTGTCTGACGAAATTGTTCATGCATGATGAACAGATATATTTAAGATCAGAGCACGCATATGAAATATTGCAAAAAAGTCAGACAGCCAACAGTTATTAGAGTTACAACTCGTCAGAGAGCGAATCAGATGAAGTTTGAGAGTTGTAATTCAGCAAAAAAAATAGCTAGATGAGGACTTACTCGTCAGAGAGCCCATATATAAACCCGTTTGAAGACTAACTCACACTTCTCCCCCTTTGTCATCAGATGACCAAAAGGAGACAAGGTGAGGACTAACGCCCCTGAAGAATATCATCGCGATGAAGACTTGGGAGCGCCAGCGTTGTCGGGGTCGCGTGAAGCAGATGGACCAGTCGCGTCGTCTTCAACAGCTTCATTTTCATCAGTCTGGCGTGATGAAGACTCTGAAGAAGGCATGAGGGGAGGAACTTTGGTATTCTTGAACTTCTTCCTTGGCGGGTCTGCCCAGTCAAAGTTCATCTGGAAGTCCAAATCAGCAAGTTCTTCATCGGTCTTGAGATGCGAGAGGATAGCCCATGATCTGTCAAATATCTCAAGAAGATAGTAGCGGTTTTTGCGCACTGAGTTATGCGTCACAGTCATGTTGGCTTGAACTACAGCAAACTAACGCTTAACCCATCTGTGATTTCTGTCCACTTTCTGGTGAAGACTGATGAGCAGCTCACGGTATGTCATGACACGTGGTGCTTCTGGTGAAGAATTTCGCCTTGAAGCTTTTGCTGCAGTATCCTGGCTAGCAGATTCGTCAGCGTTGGAGCTGGAGATTGGTTGACGAAAGTGTCCATCCAGAGGACGTAAGCCTTCATCTACTGGTGTCTTGCCCTTGCCAGGTACTGAGGAGATGGTGCTTTGAAGAATTTCAACTTCAGGCAAATAGCTCAGATGATTTTGTTTGTCAGCCTTGTAGTGAATTGCAGATCGGGATCGGATGAATCTCATGATCCATGTTGCATATGGCTTCAGATCAAAAGGCGACTGTGCCACTGTGACCAAAGTCCTCAGAAAGAAGTCATGAATGTTGATGGGAGTGCCATGGATAATATGGAACAGCAAATTCTTCATGATTCCCACAACTTCTTCAGTGTTGGAGTTGTGACCCTTAATCGGACTGAGGGTTTTGGACAAAATGCGAAAAATAGTCTTTGGCACATAGAGCAAGTCCTTCACTTGGAAGGTTGTCCTTTGAGCTTCTCCTTCAGCGATTGGCTTCATCAGCACTTGCATCAGGTGGTCAGGTAGCTCAGGTTCTTCATAGATTTGCTTTGCATCATCTTGGGGCGGATCAACTGGGAGAGCACGAAGAAGTTCTTCAATAGGTGCTTTATAGTGAGTGTCTTCACTCATCCATTCCAGTGCCCATGTTGCAATGTCTTCAGCCTCTCCAGAAAAATGCACAGTGGCGTAGAACTGAAGAATGAGTTCTTCATTCCAATCGCACACGTCAGAGCAGAAGCTAAGTAATCCTGCATCGTGAAGAACAACCAGAACTGGCCGAAAGCACGGTAGAGACTCCATATCCATGTGAGGAATATGGCGATGAGGAAATACTTTGTTCTTGTCGAACAACAGTGATGCATAAAAATTCATCTGCGTCCTTGTCCAGAATCGCAGGCGCCTGATCTTGGCTGAGTCATATGGGGACTCGCCTATGAAGGAATTCTTCTCTTCGAAGAATTTGGCGTTGTCGAACTGAGGCCGCCTGAGGGTTCTGCCAATCTTGGGCATAACTGGCACCGGCTGAAGGTTGTGCATCTTCTTGCGAACATCAAACACTGGTCATGGGGACCCAGTGGAATCATTGGGATCAGTAACAGCAAGTGATTTAGCAATTTCCTCAACTGTGGCAGTTGGAACAGTATCTGTATCTGCTGAAGGAATTGAATCATCGCGCTGAGGGGATGTATTGACAACATCCACGGTGGGCTCTTCTTGAGTAGTTTCATCAGCTGTTGCAGCTGGTATTTCTTCAGGAATGCTCTGGAGGGGTGATGGTTGTTTCTCCTCAGAGCCCGTATGAATTTCTTCAGTGACGGCGGGTGATTGCGGCACTTGCGTCAGAGGTGTGGTGAGGGGCGAGTTAGGATGGAACGCTTCCCAAAAGTCATCAACGATCGGTGGGGTTGTAGCGCCATCAATGTCCACATCCTCTTCAGTTGCTTCACTGCTTGCAGTCGGAGCAGTGCCATTTTCTTCAGTCAACGGAACCTGTGAGGGCTTCCGTTACACAATCTGGTGAAGCGAAGCAATATCTTCGACTTCAATCTCTTCATCCACTAGCTCTGTGGTAGCAGCTGAGTGGGTTTCTTTGTCATCTTCATCAGCCTGAGGAATTTCATATTCCACCCCATATGGAACAAGTTGAAGATTTGCAGTGGTAGGAGTAGGGGGCGCTGATGAGATTTGTATGGCATCAATCGGTTCTTCTGAAGACGATGGAGCCGTCTTCACTTTCTTCACTGTTGCAGTGATGGTCGGTGGGGCTGAAGCTTTTCTCTTCTTTGCTTCCTTCTCTGCAGCCTTTGTTCTCTTCACTTCTGCTACAGAAGGAAGTATGATATGCTTCATAGATGAAGACATTGGAGGAACTGTTGCAGAGGAACTTGGTGGTTCATTTTCTTCAGGGTCGACTGATACAGTCGCCCTTGCTGTTTCTTCAGGAGCAACATCGTTAGTTGCCCTTTCACTTTCTTCAGGCGCAACCTCTGTTGCCCTGGTTGTCTCACTGGTTGGAGCTGGAGTTGAGGAACTGGAAGGAGGCACCGTGCCGATCTTGGCAGCCTCACGCTGGTTGTGCTCTTCAACAACCTTTTTGGTTGTGGTGATGAATCTGTCACGCACACCACATCAGTGACTAGACTGTCTTTCAAATTCCTTAGATAGCTGTTGAATCTCAGATTGCAAGGTCACAAGCTGCTGAGGGGAAATAGAGAGCATGTTCTTCCGCAGCTCCTTCTCTTTCTGCAGCTGCTGTTTCCTTACCAGTTTAGCTTGAGCAATTTTGTGCTTCTTGTTCAATATGAAAGCAGACAACACATGACTCGGACCAGGAGGCAGGTTTAGTTCGTCAAGAGGTGTATCTGGCTTGGTGCACCAGATGTCAATGAAGTCTAGCAGCTTCTTTGGATCAAGCATCATTGGAAGTGAAGAATTCTTAGCAATGGCAGCTTGCTCTTACTTTCTTCAGAGGAACTCCGCGAGCTCATCTTCGTCAGCCTGCCCGTGTTCATTAGCCGGAGGCACGACGGCCTTGCTCTTGGGACTTGGCCTAGTTCCATGGCCAGCAGTTGCCTTTTTCTTCAGGGTGGGCAATGAAGATGATGACTGCCCACAAGCTGAGGCACTTGATGCAGCGATCGAGGCTGTTGCAAAGCCCTCGGTGCACTGGCAAGATGCGAGCACGACCGGTGTTGAAGATTTTGCTGCTGCCACTGAAGAACTTGTAGCAGGAGGAGGCACTGAAGATTTTGATGCCTTGGGTGCTGAAGCCTTTGAAGAAGCTGGCTGGGCCACTGAGGGCTTTGGGACAGTTGGCTTCGGCTTGATGGCAGGCTTCTTTTGCATAGCCTTCTTTGGAGCACTGGCACTGCCACTTGCACCAGCTTCAGCTGAGGCCTTTGCGGCCCGGTTGAATTCATCAACGGCCTTCTTGGCCTATTTCTGCAACTTTTCCTGTTGCTTTGCCCATTCTTTGGGGAATTCTTCACCCCTTCGGATGCTGGTGGGATCAGCAGTTTGGCCTTCAGCAAGTGGTGGCCTGTTGCAAGGTGGCTTCACAACAAAGTCCTTCATGTACTTGGAGGTGACGAAATTGTAGTCCCTCCACTGGTATGTCCAATACCTCTTGATCTTTTGCATGCGCGTTTTGCGCTGCTCCTTTGTTTCTTTTCCATGAGTTTCCTCATCTGGTGTGCAATATCCATCATACAGATCATCTGGTATCTCAAAAGCTGTGTGTTCTTCTTTCCGTTTGCCTCCCTTCTGAGGCCTTTTCCCATCAGCCATTTTCTTCAGCTGAGGTTTTTGAACTTTTGAGGACTCTGAAGATGTTTGAAGATTTTCCTCAAGCAATGCTGCAAATGAATTAATTTGATGAGAACCTAGTGATTCATCTGCAGACATGGTACCTGTGAATAGAGTATAGTTGCGAGGAAATAGGGAAGAGTCACATGCGTTCTCAGAGATTTTTCAAAATAAACCAGGTGAAGAAATTAACCCTTATCGTTTTGACGCATTTCACTAAGTGTTCTTGACACAGGTTCCAGAGTTGTACAGATTGAAGCAATTGCACAATTGAGGAATCTTGTTGTTAAGTGTAACTTAGGTGAAAATACTCAAGACTGGCCAGATGGAAGTGCTGAAGAATTGAAAGAGTGGTAAAAACAGCACTTGAAGATTTTGTGGCAGTAAAAAGATCAAACTGGGGTGGTAAAAATAACTTCTATTTACCCCAAGGATGAACTCGACGAACTGGACGACGAGGCGATGGAAATCGTCAGTTCAGATCTTCCGTGCCCTAACTTGGCGACGAAATACGTCTACGGCGGTGGCGAAGGTGAAGAAATCCGCGGCCGGTGCGAGTACGACGATGAAGAAGTCGAGGTAGTGAAGCTCTTCCTCTCCGGCGGCGATGAGATTCAGCGGCGGCGCTAGGGTTTGAGAGCGACAGGGGCGCGAGTGTGAAATGAGCTAGGGTTGACGAGGTCAAGCCTTTATATAGGCGCGGTAAAAACCGAGCGGTCCGAAGATTTTGGATGGATAAGCCCCTGGCGTTTCGCATCTGAGTGACACATGTCACGCATGCATTTTCATCTTTATCCACGCGTGCGAAGCGCGGGATGAAGTTACTGTGGCAACCGCCAAAAAATTGATCAGAATATTTTCAAAAAGTGTTCGCAATTTCTTCAGCTGTCAAGGACACAGTGAAGACTTTGAACAGTGTCAAGTGGAACGCATATGAAGAATTTGTGAACAGAGTGGGTTGAGTTTAGCACAGAGGGGAGCGGGTCCGATCACATCCACATAGATGACGAAAATCACGATTGAAGAATTAGCTATATGTGGATGCTGTTGAGGACATGAAAAACTCAAATATATATAAAAAGGTATAGAATCAAAAACAGTGAAGAATAACCTCAAATGACGAATTTGAAAAGTTTGACAAAATTGCGAATGACGAAAAACTCAAAATTTAAAGAACGTCAAAAAAGAGGTGGTGGCGTTACCCACCGTATAAGAACTATGATGATTTCAGACACCACGTACAATTGTCGTAGGGTTCTGAGAATCAAGTTCTTCATTAATTTCTTCACACTTAGAGGGTTAGTCTTCATTGATTGAAGAAAAACGTTACTTCGTGTGTTGTGCATCAAAGTCATCAAGAATGCATAAGCGTTAGGATGTGTGTCCAATTCAAAGGACATTCGAAGATTCTAAGATGTTTAGCTCACACCGCAACATGCAAAACCTTCTCTCATCCAAGGGCTTAGTGAAGATATCTGCAAGCTGGTCTTCAGTCTTCACGTGGTCGATGACGATGTCTCCCTTCAGCACATGATCACGAAGAAAATGGTGACGAATCTCAATGTGCTTCGTCCTTGAGTGTTGCACTGGGTTGTGGGCGATCTTAATGGCGCTCTCATTGTCACAGAGGAGTGGCACTTTCTTCACGTTGACGCCATAGTCCTTGAGGGTTTGCTTCATCCAGAGTAACTGAGAGCAGTAGGCGCCAGCAGCAATGTACTCAGCCTCGGCAGTAGAAAGTGAAACGCAGTTCTGCTTCTTCGAGGACCAACATACAAGAGATCGTCCGAGGAAATAGCATGTGCCTGATGTTGACTTGCGATCCACACGATCACCAGCATAATCAGAATCAGAATATCCAGCAAGATCAAGTGATGAGTCCTTGGGATACCATAATCCAAGCGTTGGGGTGTGAGCCAAATATCGAAGAATTCGTTTCACAGCCTGGTGGTGTGATTCCTTCGGTGACGCTTGAAAGCGGGCACACATGCAAACGCTAAGCATAATATCTGGCCTAGATGCACATAGGTAAAACAGCGAACTAATGATGGAGCAATATACCTTCTGATCGAAATTTTTACCATTTTCGTCATTGTTGAGTTGGCCATTTGTTGGCATTGGTATCTTGAGGCCTTTGCAATCTTGCATTCCGAATTTCTTTAGGCAGTCTCTGAGGTATTTCTCCTGAGATATAAAGATGCCATTGGGTTGTTGACGAATTTGAAGCCCAAGGAAGAATTTCAACTCCCCCATCATAGACATCTGATATTCTTCTTGCATCATATGAGCAAATTCGTCACTATATTTCTTGTTAGTGCAACCAAAGATAATATCCTCAACATATATTTGGCATATGAACAGTTCACCATCATAAGATTTAGTAAAGAGAGTAGGGTCAAGTGAACCGGGCTTGAACCCATTTTTCTTCAAGAATTCCTTCAGTGTATCATACCAAGCCCTAGGGGCCTGCTTGAGGCCATAGAGAGCCTTGTTGAGTCTGAAGACTTTGTCAGGATGCTTTGGGTCCTCAAAACCTGGTGGTTGAGCAACATATACTTCTTCCTCAAGCTTACCATTGAGGAATGCACTTTTCACATCCATTTGATATAAGAGGATATCATGATGGTTAGCATATGCAAGCAATATACGAATGGCTTCAAGCCTATCAATAGGTGCAAATGTTTCATCGAAATCAATACCCTCAACCTGTGTGTAGCCTTGAGCTACAAGACGGGCCTTATTCCTCACCACTTGGCCATTTTCGTCTTGTTTGTTGCGGTAGATCCACTTAGTGCCGATGATATTGTGCTTGCATGGATCAGGACGCTTAACAAGCTCCCACACATTGTTGAGCTCGAATTGACGCAATTCATCTTGCATCGCTTGAATCCATTCAGGTTCCAGAAAGGCTTCATCAACTTTGGTGGGCTCTGAAATAGAGACAAACGTGTAATGCCCACAAAAGTTAGCTAAATGTGAAGCTCTTGAGCGAGTGAGGGGACCAGGTGCATTGATGTTGTCGAGGATTTTCTCAATCTACACTTCATTCGCCACTCGTGGATGTGCTGGACGAGGGCCTTGTTGTTGTTGTTGCCGTGCAGAATCCTCAGTGTCATTTTCATCAGGATGTTCATTTTCTTCACGACGAGGAACGACCACTTCTTCATCAACAACTATTTCTTCACTGGGCACAATTTCACCAGTGCCCATCAGCTTGATAGATTCCTCAGGTGGCATTTCATCTAGCACAGGAGGCAGGTGCTCTCTTTGCGAGCCGTTAGTTTCATCGAATCGCACATCTACAGTTTCAACAACCTTGTGGTGGAAGGAGTTGAAGACTCTGTAGGTGTGCGAGTCCTTTCCGTAACCAAGCATAAAACCTTCATGTGCTTTCGGTGCAAATTTAGAATTGTGATGAGGATCTCTAATCTAGCATTTAGCACCGAAGACTTTGAAATAACTCACATTGGGTTTCTTGTCAGTGTGGAGTTCATATGAAGTCTTCTTGAGGAATTTGTGAATATATACCCGGTTGATGATGTGGCATGCAGTGTTAATTGCCTCAGGCCAGAAGTGACGAGGAGTCTTGTATTCATCAAGCATAGTACGCGCCATCTCGATGAGGGTTCTGTTCTTGCGCTCCACAACTCCATTCTGCTGAGGAGTGTAGGGAGAAGAGAGCTCATGAGTAATACCAAGTTCATCAAGATAATCATCGAGGCCAGTGTTCTTGAACTCAGTGCCATTGTCACTCCTGATGTGCTTGATCTTGAGACCATAATTCGTCATGGCCCGATTGGAAAATCATCTGAAGACATTCTGAACTTCAGTCTTGTAGGTAATGATGTGCACCCAAGTGTAGCGAGAGTAGTCATCAACAATGACAAATCCATAAAGAGATGCTGCATTGGTTAATGTGGCATAATGCGTAGGACCAAACAAATCCATATGAAGCAATTCAAAAGGACGAGTAGTGGTCATGATAGTCTTCGCCTGGTGCTTGTCTCTGGTCATCTTTCCAGACTCACAAGCGCCACAGAGGTGATCCTTGACGAATTTGACACCCTCGACGCCAATGATATGCTTCTTCTTGACGAGAGTGCTCAAATTCCTCATTCCAGCATGTCCAAGTCGTCGATGCCATAGCCAACATTCTGAAGCTTTTGCCATTAGGCATGTAGCTGGCTGAGGACCTGTAGTGAAATCTACAATATACAAGTCACCTCTCCTAAAGCCTTCGAAGACTTTGGATTTGTCAGATTCCAATAGCACAATGCATCTATATTTGCCAAAGATGACAATCATATCAAGATCACAAAGCATTGAGACAGACATGAGGTTGAATCCAAGGGACTCGACAAGCATCACTTTTTCCATGTGTCGATCCTTTGAAATGGCAACCTTACCTAGACCCAATACCTTGCTTTTTCCTTTGTCAGCGTAAGTGATATGCTTCAGATGAGACGGATTAAGGGGAGCATCGGTGAGGAGATTCCTATCTCCAGTCATATGATTCGTGCAGCCACTGTCCAAGACCCATTCAGTGGCAGAAGGTGTATCATCCTGTAGAAGCATTAGTCTGACTTACAAATTCATATGCTTCAAAGTGAAGAATATGATGATGATCAATTTCGTCAGATAATTTCATCAATGTATAATATCTAGCAACATAAGGGATGTGTGAAATGAAGCATTCATTCCATCATGATTAGCCTGCATCCCAACAGGCATTTTGTCAGGTCTTCAGTAAATTCATCAGACATTTTGTTGTCTGAAGACCTGACCCTGCAGAAGAGATTAGTTCTTCTTCTTAACCACCCACATCTGAATGGGTGGCTGAGAAGCAATGTGACGAAGTGCATTGATGGAGAACTTAGGCATTGAAGAATAAGCATTTCTATTCACAGGAGGGTTATAGTAATTGAATGAATAAGCAGAGAAATTCTTCGAAGATTTGTGAACATAGTGGTTCGAAGAATAATGCTCATATTCATCAAATCGCTGTTTGTTTCCCTGTGAAACAGAGGCATTAGAGCGACCATAAGTGGGTCTGCATCCATTTGACGACTTTGATCCTAGTGAAGAATTTTCCCTGGGAAGTTTCTTCTTCATCGGTGGTGTCATGATGACATTCACGTGAAGATTTTCCAAAAGGCTTTTAGGAACCCAGATTTTCTTCACCGGTGGACCATTCCTGCAGTTAGTACCAATGAATCTGGCAAAGACCTCACCATTCTGATTCTTGAACAGTTTATAATTTGAGTCAAATGACTCATCTGAAGAATATGAAGAATCACAAGTATAGCCAGATAAAGTGGATGGGTCTACTGGAGGTCCCTTTGCAGCAACCCATGTGGTTTTGGGATACTGCTCAGGCTTCCAATACGAACCATCAGCATTGAGCTTTCTCTCAAAGGCAATACCCTCTTTCCTAGGGTTCCTGTGAAGAATTTGCTTTTTGAGCACGTCACACAGGGTTTGATGCCCTTTGAGGCTTTTGTACATGCCAGTGACAAACAATTCCTTCAGCCCTGCATTTTCATCAGTATCACTGGTGGTTTCCTCAGATGAGGGGTTAGTGGCCACCGTAGCAGTTGAAGCAATTGCAAGTACAGAAGCATTTGAACATTCAGCCGAAGAATTAGCATTATCATGTTCAAGGCATTTTAGGCATGGTGTAACAAATTCTTCCTGAGCGGTACTGATCTGTTGAGCGAGGAGTGAATCGTTTTCCTTTTGAAGATCATCATGAGACGCTCTCAACTTCTCGAGATCTTGCTTCCTTTGAAGAAATTCATAGGAAAGCTTCTCATGCTCAGCTGAGAGGGACACATGACGACTTTCAAGTTCGTCATATTTAGACTTAAGCCTTCTGAGATCCTCAGATAGGGCTTGACTACGATCCATTTCCTCGTCCAACAGGTCATCGCTTTTGTCTAGCAGTTTTTGAATCTTTTCCATGGCATGTTGCTGTTCAGTTGCAATTTTAGCAAGTTTCTTATAACTTGGTTTAGATTCACACTCAGAGTCATCATCACTGGAGGTTTCAAAGTAAGCTTCTCGTGAGGTTACCTTTGCACCTCGAGCCATGAAGCAATAGGTGGGAGCATAGTCATCAGCACAGTCATCATTGTTGGTGGAGATACCATTATCCTTAGTGTTGAAGATGGACTTGCTGACGTACTCAGTAGCGAGTGCAAGGCTTGCCACACTAGTGTCTGACTCCTCCTCAGATTCCTCAGCTTGCTGATCATCAGATTCTTCTTCAGAATCCATTTCCTTCCCGAGGAATGCACGAGCTTTGCCAGAACTAGATTTCTTGTGAGATGAGGACTTTGATAAAGACTTTGAGGACTTAGATGAAGACTTTGAGGACTTCTTTTTCTTCCCATCAGATTCATCATCATCCCTGGTCTTCTTCTTCTTCTTTTGCCAAAGAGGGCAGTCGGCGATGTAGTGGCCTGACTTCTTGCATTTGTGACAGGTTCTTTTGTTGTAGTCTCGAGCAGACGCTTCTCCAGTGTTCTTTGAGTCATACCTTGAAGATTTTCCGAATCTGTTCTTCTTGGAAAACTTCTGGAACTTCTTCACCAGCATAGCCAGTTCTCTGCCAATTTCCTCAGCACCGTCAGAACTGCTCTCATATTCCTCTTCTTCTTCTTCAGATGAAGAAATAGCCTTGGCTTTTGCTTTAGCCTTCAAAGCGCGGGGGCGACCATAGCTGGGTCCATACATATCTCTCTTCTCAGCTTGCTGAAATTCATGTGTGTTGAGCCTCTCAAGAATATCAGCAGGATCCAGTGACTTGTAATCAGGGCGCTCTTGAATCATTAGTGCCAAAGTGTCGAAGGAACTGTCCAGAGACCTCAGCAACTTCTTCACCACCTCATGATCGGTGATGTCAGCAGCACCAAGAGCCTGAAGCTCATTGGAGATATCAGTGAGGCGGTCGAAGGTTTGCTGCACGTTTTCGTTGTCGAGTCTTTTGAAGCGGTTGAAGAGATTGCGCAGAACATCAACTCGGGAGTCACGTTGAGTGGAAACACCTTCATTCACTTTTGAAAGCCGGTCCCAGATAAGCTTCGAGGTTTCCAGTGCAGTCACTCTGCCATACTGTCCTTTGTTGAGATGACCACAAATGATGTTCTTCGCTTGAGAGTCCAGTTGCTTGAAGCGCTTCACGTCAGTAGCATTGATACTTGGTGAAATGGTGGGGACGCCGTTCTCGACAACGAACCAGAGATCATTGTCAATAGCCTCAAGATGCATTCGCAACTTGTTCTTCCAGTAGGGGTAGTCTGTGCCATCGAAGATGGGGCACGCAACGGAGACCTTGATCATACCTGCGGTCGACATAACTAAAACTCCAGGTGGTTAAACCAAAATCATACAGAACAAGGGAGCACCTTGCTCTGATACCAATTGAAAGCGCGGGTTATCTCCCAGAGGGGGGGTGAATGGGAGATTTTTAGAAATTCGTCAAACTCTGATGAATTTGACGAAGAACACAGTGAAGAAATAGAAACTCAAGGGAAACTAAGTCATCACAGAATCAGAGTACATGCGAACAGGATACATAAGGGTGAAGAACATGCAATCATATAATCATACACACATGAAGAATATGAACTGAGGAAATAAAAGATAGCATGATCAAATACTTCAGTTCAAATTCGTCAGAGGATAGATCACAAATTCTTCAGCAGCGGAATAAAGTAAGAGAGGGTGAGGAATTTGAAACCAGGTTGGCTCGGTGAAGACAATGGAATTTGGTAGACCAGTTCCAGTTGCTGCATCAACTGTACGTCTGGTTGAGGCGGCTGAGTCGCAACTCAGAGAACACTTAGTCCTCACCGTATTCCTCTTGAGCTAAGGTCACTTAGACCTCGCCGAATCACTCGTGGTAAGTCTTCAAGGTAGACTTCCAAAACCTTCACAGACTTGTTCACCGGCACGCCACAATTACTCTTGGGTGCTCAGAACATGACGCCTAACCGTCTGGAGGAATGACAGTCCTCAAAGGTAACATGCGTCAGATCACACAGATCAATCTCTTCAGTGATGCTCAATCACTTAGGCTTTGGTTGGGTTTTTCCTCACTTAGGTTTTTCCTCACTTGGGTTCACTCAAAGTCGTCAGAGGATGGGTTGCTCTCAAATGACAAGTGTCAAGTTCTCTCGGAGCAGCCAACCAACAACTGGTTGGGGGCGGCTATTTATAGCCAGGGGGCAACCCGACATAAAATGTCATAAATGCCCTTGACTGATTCGACCGTTGTCAGGATAAGGATCCACTCGACAGCTGGCACTCGGCACAGCAACGGTCGGAAAATTGTACTGTCAATTTCGTCAGGGCACTCAATTTCCTCACTTTAGGCAGATCGCACTGGCGAACTCCTAACTCCTCAGCCTGACCAAATTCGTCAGCGACCAGATGAACTTCGTCACTGTCGCTAGCAAATGCGTCAGCTGTACTGGAGATTTCCAAAGGCTTCACTCGAAGCGGCTTGTGTATGGGTTTGAGAAGTTATGAGAAGTTTTGAGCATCACTTTGGAAATGTGAAATATGTTTCACCTAGACCCCCTTTAACAGTACGGTTTTTCCTATGACTCAAATAAGAAGAAAAGAAACTACGAAAACCAAAGTCTTCAAGCTTCAAAGTCTTCACATCAATTTCTTCAAAGGCCGTACCAATTTCATCATCAAATTCTTCACTTGAAGAAATCTATTTTTAGGGGTCGTCTTCCATGTGTTAAACCAAATCTTCAGGGACTCTGTCTCCTGTGTATACTCACAAACACATTAGTTCCTCAACCTATTTGTCTTCAATACTCCAAAACCACTAAGGGGGCACTTGATGCACTTACAGATACATAGTGAAGTACGGGAAGACATGGAAGGCCAAGCAAGTCACTCTTAGAATTTTGTATGGTGGATGGGAATAGGCATACAACTGCCCCCTAGTTTGTTGGGAGCGATGGCCTATAGGAACCCGAGCATGTATCATATGGCCGAGGATGATGATGGAGTGTTCCGTCATGCCTTCTGGACGTTCGGCCCATGCATCGTGGCTTTTCAGCACTGTCGGCCAGTTTTTTCTATAGATGGAACATTCTTGACAGGAAATACAAGGGCACACTCATGATAGAAATGGCACATGACACTAATGATCAGGTGTTGCCCGTGGCATTTGATTCGGTGTCATATGAGAACCAAGTCAACTGGGAATGGTTAAAGAGACTTTTGAGGAGCACGGTTATTGCTCTGGATAGGGAGGTATGCATCATCTTGGACTAACACCAAGGCATGCGAGTGCGCTAGTTCACCCTCATTAACACATCTATATAGCTCTGTGCCCTGCAATGAACGTACGTTGCATACTTATCATTGTTATACACCTGAGGCATGAGACTAAATTAGGTTTGGATAGATAAACATACCACTCGGTCATGAATAGGGGCATAATAAAGGTGCCTTCGAATGGTCTCCCTGATAGCATTGTTGAATGCACCATCCACAGCCTCATTGGGCATTAAGTCCAAGCATCCTTGTGCACAAGCCGGAGCTCTTCAGAAAGCTACTCCAAGCGCCTCAAATATAGCTGCATGTCTTTGTCGGGCATATTGTCCGTTTAAACTCAACCATCTCTGCACATTCCACATGTCCGCATGCATGCTCTCTCGTAAGAGTGGTTGGGTAACCCCCAAGTGTAAGGGTGATGTAACCTAGCAATAAGTATTTCCCTCGATTGAGAACCAAGGTTTATCGAACCAGTAGGAATTTCTTTTGTAGCAACTAATCCTCGGTACAGGCACATGAAATACAAAACAGACTTGCCCCCAACACTTCAAGAAGGTTGTCAAGCTTCTTGTCCTGCAAGTTACAAGGATAAATTTTATGGTATGGTAGAAATTGATAAATAGATAAAATAATAAAAATGGAACAACAAAGAAATTTAATTGTAATAGTGTATGTGATTAAAGGAAGATACACCCGGGGCCATAGTATCACTAGAGACATCTCTACAAGCAAGATAAATGTGTTGTGGTGAAAAAATTATAGTTGCACAGTAATTAAATTGCAATATTTATATTTATGATTATGATCATTTATGGCATAATATTGCATAGGCATTACGTCTGTGATATGTAGACCATTATCCAACTGCATTTACAACTAATACCCCACCTAAAGACCTCTATCTAGCATGCATCTCAAGGTATTAAGTTCATACAAACAAAGTACTACAATAAGCATGATGATATAATGTAGACAGTAAAACTATCATCCAAGTGTGATAAAGAAACCGTCGTCTTATGCTTAGTAGCAACAATACAATATGTGTCTTGTCCCATATTGTTACTGGGATATAGACCACTGCTAGATTGAACCCATTACCATACACAACTCCCTTTAAGGAACTACTCATCAAACTTGACCAAAGTAGACAAATAGATCGGAGAGCACATATGACTACTTAATTATGCAACAAAGAACTCATAAGAAATTCAACATAATTCAATGAACAATCTGATGATAAAATGACAATTCATCATATCTCAACAAGCACAACACCGATTACATCATATGGAACCCGATCATGTGAGGTAGCTCATGGAAACTTTGTATTGAATCACAAGGGAGAGAGGATACCATCTAGCTACTGCTATGGACCCATGGTCCTACTACTTACACATGGTCATGGTGGCAGCAAGGTTAATGAAGATGGATCCAGTGATGGATTCCCCCTCCAGCAGGGTGCCGAAACAGGTTTCCATAATGGATCTCCCTGGAATAGGAAGTTGCGGCGGCGGAAAAAAAATCACGAAACACATGGTGTCGAGGGTTTCAGGAAATATCAGAATTTATAGGCAAAATATGGACGTAAGGCGGTATCTAGGGGCTCCAGACGGCCCCACCAACGCCCATGGCTGCGTGGCTTGTTCGTCTGGGGCTCTAGGTAGCCTCCCGGCTCCCTTCGATGCTTCTTGGAACCTTCTCCTTCCGAAAAAATCATCAAAAATCCCCATAGTATTTTGAGGTCCAGAGATATCAATTTTCTGTAAAGCCAAAAAACATGCATAAAACAACTAGCTCTTGGCACTGAATTAATAGGTTATTCCAAAAAATAATTTAAATTGCCATAAAAAGTATCTAAAAGTGGTATTATAATAACATGAAACAATCGAAAATTATAAATACGTTTGAGACGTATCACCACCCACTATTGGTGGTGCTTCTCCCAATTTGTGACATTCTTGAAGTTTTTCTGATTCGTCCTGGATGTGGATGTAGCATCACTACCGCATACTAGAATGTGTGTTCACCTATGGAGATTCAGACTTGACTCCACAAAGGCCGGCGGGGTTTGCTGCCTTACTCCAAATTTCTTTGTGATGTGGTGTGGGAGATGCCACTTGACCACTTAAAAGCATATTATGGGGCACCACACCCACCAAAGGTGCTGGTCATGGTGGCACAACACGTTCAAAGGGAATTATCTCATGACCATGTACGGCCTCCAATTGACCTACATCACATCATGTTACTTATGCACAAAGCATTTGCCAACAATGAGGGCAATTATTCATGAACAATTACCTGATGGTGAGTCGATGTATGATTCATGCGGGCAGCAGGCAGGCGGCGTGCTTATCTTGTGTCATGCTCGTTGATGTAGGACTTGTATCAACCCATCGAGGCTGCTATGGACACTTTCACACTAGCCCATGTGTACACGACAGTGGGGAAGCACTCGTGGTCCTCATTATAAGACCACTCCCATTTTTGCCCTGGAGCCACCGTGTCTGCATGGTCTACAGGGATGCATTCCCACAACCAAACCTCTAGGGCCCACACAAAACCACCAACGCAGGAGGTCAGCTTCTGCCTCTGACATGCCTCATCCATCTGCACATTAAAAAACATGTTAAAACATGATACACAATCATTAAGTTCACACCATGAACATGCATGGATGCCACTGGGTTTTACTTGTTGGTATAAGAAAGCTAGTTCCACAAGCCCCCAACTCCATTTCATGTCCCAGTCACGTAGTGCATCCAAGTACATCCAGGAGGCGGTGTCCCCCGAACCATCTGGAAACACCACCAAAGTCAAGAGGTTCTACAAATACGCCCTAGCGCACTGCACCACAGTCACCTCACCGAAATTCTCCAAGAAACCACACCTATGTTCTCGTAGCCACAAGTACACTACTCCAGCTGGCCTAGGATCCTTCTTGATTGGGTCGGTCCACGGCGCAGGTTCAACACAATAAATCCTGTAACCCATTGCCGCCACCACTCGGACTTTACCTTCCTAGTAAGAGCCCTCCTCTCAGTCGAAAGGGCGGTGATCATCGCAGAGTCCTCCAAAGTGACCATCATCTCACTAAGGGGCAGGTTGAAGGAGTGCAACTCGGCCTCCAATGGTCCAACAGGGCGGTAAGGGTCGTGGAGTTGAAAACGAGCGGTGTGCCTTTAAAGCTGTGGACAAATGGGAGAAGACCCAATCTCTTGAAATAGGCCTCGTACTTACTATCGTTGTAGCGACCCGACCCAATACGGTCAAGTCTCTGTGCTATCTGTGCCATCCCTGGATCAGTATGCTGGCACACACAGTACTTCGATGAAATACCATAACATCACATGTAAAATAAATACCGTAGATCCAGAGTATACCTTATTTACCACAGTGGAAACAAATCAATAAGGGTGTGGAGTCCCATCAACGCCAACGGCAAGTTGAGTGTAGACCGTAACCCTACAACGTAACTCTTACTCATCGTAGAAATACCTGCAACATGATACGTTGCAGCCGTGTAGGTCAGTACATTGAATGTACTGGCAAGACCACAATAGAAATCAGATGGAAAGTCTATTCTATATATAATATGGCTTTGTGGCTCTGTGTCTGAGTTTTTTTTTGCGTAAAAGCTGGTTTTATTTTCCCTACGACAAAGGAATATCAGGAGCCTTCACTACAGAGTTATCTACTATGACATGGTTCCGCCAACCGATGTCTCATAGCCCATAAGTATTATAAGTTGCCCACAATTAATTATCAGTCTGGTGTTGAGAGTTCAGAGATAGATCCAAGTCCAGAGGCTCAAATTTTCCGTAACCGGGGACATGGCTAATCGATTAGGTTTAGACTCTGCCGAGTGTTGTGCACTTTACCCACAAGATTCGATCCCTCCCTTTAAGTCCTCGCACTTCAGAGTGTTTGAGAACAGGACGATCGAAACATGATCTTCCGAAGAGTTCCTCTGACCACCGTCCGGTGCCCATCCAATCCTACCATTCTGCTACATCTGCTAGCACCGTCAGAGTCACAACTAAGGTCAACCAGGCTAGAGCCCATATTGACTTGTGACTGCACAGGTAAGCTTTCAGGCATGAAGTATTCTTCCGTCTCTTTGAGCCTGTGTGAAGCTTTCCGCAAGATGTCATGGCGCTTCCCCATGAATCCCGGGGTCAACCACTGGATTCCCCAGGGTGCCCGTCAAACCATCCTCCACCCAGAGGTATATTGAATTCTTGTCTCGAGTCTTGAAGTCTTGAATCTTATAGATGCAAGCCTTGAAGTTTCCATCTTGAAGTTGTCGTCATTGACGTAGAGTCCTCCTTCTCACACCACTCACGAGCACTCATACCAATCCCCGTCTACTATAGCGTAGCATTAGAATAAATAATGTTCCCGGGCTTAGTAACAGGGATGTGGGTTCCTACCTCATGCTTCTACTCAACTACAAGATTCAATATACAACTGGAGGAAAGGTTGAAAAGGTGACACTAAATGCATTAAACATAGGTATGGAAATATGGTCATAGTGAACTTGCCTAGTATAGTTGATGAAGATAAAATCGCTCTCTGAAATAACTTGATAGAACTATTCGTCACTCTCCGATGAAATCTATATAGTCAAACATTGCATTCACATAAGCATTTACTCTAGCAAGCAATTCTAACTATCAAAATAACAATCAACAAATAAAAGCAACAAAGAAATCAATAAATAAATCAAAGAAAAACCAAATGAAATCCAAAGAAAACTTCAAAAGAAAAACTATAAAGAAAACTACTAAAGAAAACTCTATGACTTAAGTACACAACAACACAAAAATAACTTTTGTCCTAATTAAAATTTAGCAGCAAGGAAAAATACTAAACTAATAAATAAACAGAAAGTATTTTATAGTATTTTTCATTAGCAAAAAGAATCAACTAAAAAGCTATTATGAAACTCTAACTATGATCAAAACAATATTAAGTTAGAATTAAATCAAAAACAATTTCAACTAATAATACAAATTGTTTCTGATCTAAAGTAAAGTTAACAGAAAATAAAATTAATCCAACTAAAATTTTCATAAAGTATTTTTGTTAAAAAAACTTTAAAAGCAAAAGAAACAAATCAAACTATTTTGGAGTCCAATGCTACTGTTTTTGAATCCGTTTAAAACAAAACTAAATAAATTTTATAAATTAATTTCTTTAAACCACTAGATAACCAATTTCATTAGAAACTAGTAGCAAAAATAATTAATTAAAAATAAACTTTTAAATAGGACTTATGCCCAATTTGGTGTTTCAAGTCAGTTTGAGCAAATTCAAATTTTAAAAACTTCAAATATGAAAACTATTGGATCTACAGAAACTTTGTAAAATTTTGAAACATTTGCAAAAAAAATCACTCAAGTTGGACTTAAAACATAAAAGATATATTAAATCTAAAACAGAAACTAAATCTGAAAAGAAAAGTAAAAACAGAAAAAGAAAAATACTACGGATCGGCTAAGGACCACGTGTCAGCATGCGATTGGCTACGGGAGCGGGCGCGCTAGTGCTACGGGCAGACGACCGAGGCTTAGAGAAAAACGGTTTGCATTTTAAAATCTTCTAATCTGGATCGTCAGATCCAGATCTGACGGTGGGGGGGTGACGGCGGTGGCTTACATTGGACTCCGGCGAGGTGACGTGGACGGCGGGCTCAGGGTTGACGCGTCCGACTACTCCGGTGGTCCTCCGGCGGTGGCGACGGCTCCGGAGATGCGGACGACGACGGCGGTCCCGTGGGTGGAGTCGGCGAGGGTCGGGGAGGTCAGAGTGGGGCGGTGGCGTGGCAATGGCGTCGGCGGCCGAGGCGTGCTCCGGCGAGCAATAGTGGCAGGAGGAGGGGGTTCTGGTGGGGCGTTCAAGGCGAAATCGAGAGGGGGAGGCGGGGGCTTTATAGGGAGCGTGGCTTGGGGCAGGGGTTGGCTCCAGAAAGGAAGGAAATTGACAGCGGTGGTGCGGTCCGGCGAGGAAGGAAGGTGAGGGGAGAAAAGGAAGGCGGGGATCCGTCGGTCGGTGGGTCCCACCGGTCAGAGAGAGAGAGAGAGAAAAGGAAAGAGGGGGCGGGCGTCCGATACGGAAAGGATTTGGGGGGGGGGGCAAGTGAGCTGGGCCGGCCTGTGCTAGGTGGGCCGCGGCGATTTATTTCCTTTTAAAGGAAATCTTTCCTATTATAAATACACAGGGAAAGAAAAGAAATAAAAGAAAAGAAAACAAAAATATCCTATAGGCGTATTATATATCAAAATTTGCAGAAAAATACAAGGAATAAGATGAACTATTTTTCAAGTTCAAATAAAGTAACTATAAAATCTCAAAATTCAAATAATGCTACCGTTGCAATAAAAACCAATAAAAAGTCATTTTTTAAAATACCAAAATGGTTTCAAATTTATTTTCTCCTAATTTTTCATTGAAGGGAATCATTTTACCCTTATCTCCCTATATTTATATTTAGGAAAAAAATAATTTGAATAAAAACATCAAAGGGACTTTCATAATGATCCTTTTAAACTTTCAACTCTATTTCTTATAATTTGAAGAAGTCATTTTATCTTCTCTCAAGAAAATCATTGAGTTGCATAAAGTTTCTGGTTTGAAAATATTTTCAAATGGAATTCAAATCTTTTCAAATCCCTTTTTCATTCCTTTAAATGGAAGAAGTCATATCATTTTCACTCTAGGGCTTTGTGATGAAATGAATTTGAATTCCCGGGAATCAAAATGCAAGAATGAAAGTTTTGGGAAAGTCCTTTTATTCCCTCTCATTTAACTTTCAAAAAAGTTTCAAAATCCACTCAATTTCACACAATCAATCACCCAACAATCAAACAAACAATCATAATTATTTATTTAATATAACATTCCAAAATTTAGAATTTTGGGATGTTACAATTGTATTGCATAATCTCATTAAGATTGTGGCCCCTCATACAAAGAAGTGGTGAAACCTACACAAAAAGAAACTTGTTGTTCTCCTTCCTACTTAGAAGCAATAACAACATTTGAAAAATAGAAGTAATTACCTCTCGTCTTTCTATGGACCTTGCACGATGCTTCACTTCACAAGCACCATCAAGTCCAGGGTACCTATCATCCCCCATCCTAAATAATACATATAGGTATATCAATGCAAGCTATCGTAACATACATCCTACTAACATGCCACTAAAAATACCTACATCCTACTAAAATGCAACTAACAAGCCAATATTACGTCTACATTTAACTACATCTGAGCAAGCATATACAATCCCTAGAAAATTTCTCTCTAAAGCCACATACATATTTCACCAAAACTTAGTCATATACATACAAGATCCCTAAAAAATTCTCTCTAAATCCATGACTACACAATACCAAATACATGAGCATAATAACTATCTCTTGCTTCTCAACTGAATCTAGCCCAAACAATCTTCAAAAAAATTAGGAAAACTAATTTTAGGGTTCCACCAACTACACAAAAAAGCATCTTAGTAGTCACGGTAGGAAAATTAGAAGAATGCTAGGTGAATTCATTAGAACACACTGCACGAAAGTTTTTCTGTGTAGCGCTAAAGTTGCCCTATCTAGCATCGAAGTTTCTTGCAAAAAAAAAAATCATCGAAAAGTACCCATATACGGTCTAATTTTAAAGAGCTCGTCGCAAGAAACCTAATAGTGAAAACGGATCTCAATTTTGACATTGCTACAAATAATATAGCTTTTTCTAGACCAAATAATATAGTTTTTTGATAAAATAATGAAATAAAAATAAATGCATGATGAGAAATAGATCTGCATGTGTAGCCCCTCATACTATTAACCCACAATCCGCTGCATTAAATGTCAGATATCCATTGCCCCTAATGTCCCATGTGAGACTACACCTATGCGCGTTCGATTCACATCGAATAGACATGTGGTGCACTCGATCGCCTCGAATAGTGCAGCTACACTATGAAGCATTAGAGCATCTCCTACATATGATGTAAAAACCCTACCGTGTCAAAAAAATCGCCCTTTAGGACACTTTGGCCCAATAAATATTCTTCCAATAGATGATCTATTTGCATGCAGTGATGTAAAAAATTTCATCACGCCCAAAAAATGACCTCCTGCTGTAGATGATGCAAAAAAAAATCATCGCATAGGACCACATGAAAAATGACTGTTTACATCACCTTGTAGCAAAAAGACCCCTCTATCAGGTGATGCATATGCAGAAACGCAGCCGTGAAGAAAAGGCATTTATGGCATCATTTTTACATCACCTGTTGGAGCAGCAATGTCATAATGATGTAAAAATCTTCTGTCTTCTACCCCACAACTATTCTTTTAGACACCAACTTATACATCATCATCCGATGGAAATGCTAAGTACACACACAAATCAGCAGTCCTCACTCACTGGACCAAGTTAGGGCATCTCCAACGGCAACCCGCAAATTTCTTCCCGCATCTGTCCGCGGACACGGATGCGGGAGGCCGCCATCCAACCATAGCCGCATACATTTCAAACACTTTTCCAACAAGCCGAATGAAATTCATGCGGATTTCATATAAACATGCCAGATTTCGTATAAACATGCCGGATTTCATATAAACATGATGGATTTCATATAACCGGACGAAAATGTTTACATTTTGGACATACTTTTAACTAAAAACGATACCGGACTAAAGATAAAACTAGTGTACGGCCGGCGCCGCCGAATATCCATTCCGACGACATGGATACCCTTACTAGTGTACGGACGGCCGCGGCGAATCTCCATTGTCGTCCCCATGTACGGCAGCCGTTAGCCCCGGAGGTATATGCTTCAGCACAAAGGGTGGCTCGCTTCCCCACCGCTCATCAGAGTGGAACCACCGGCTGATGCTTCGGCCGGAGGGGAAGGGTCCCTATGCTGCATGGAACAAGGTTGGTTTCTGATAAGGGGACGATGGTGGTCTGCAAGAGGGCAAGACACCGGTTGTGTACACCGGCGTCGCCTCGACGGAGGCCTTCATGGGACCCAGGCGGCGGCGGCCTACCGTGTTCTACTTTCTCCTCAATGATGGCGGCGGGCGTGGACGTGCTGGCCGCCGACTCGTCGATCTCCGTGCAGCCGGCTTCTTTCTCTGCCCGCAGGGCGCGGCTGCGCGCTCGTTGACGTTGGATGGTGCGGTCGCAGGCACGGGAGGCATGGTACGATGCGGCGTCGTCCACGACAGCGATGATGCCCGTGCCACCATGCTCCTCCCGTGTCGTCCTAGAGCAACTGGCCACTCCTCTGCGAGCTGGCTTGGAGCGGTGAGGTGCTGAACCACGCGCCGATTTGGAGCGGCAACTTGCTCCATCTGGCTAGGCGAGGGAGGTGGAGCAGCGAGCTACCTCGCTCGTATCCGACAGGCTCGGCGGGCCACCCAGCCAGCTTTTATGCCAGAGAACTGCTCTTCCTGCTCGTCGTATGCCATCGAAAGGGTGGAGAAAATGGTGGAAGGAGGAGATGGTGAGCGGCGGAGTGGTGCGATTCTTGCCCGGCGTCTGGCCTCCTTTAAATAGCGGGAGGACGGGAGGAGCTTGGATGGCGTTATGTTTAATGCCAGCCCGCTCGTGAACGGATGTGTGGCCAGAGTAGGTTTCTCGGCTTCCACGCGGGTTTAATGGAGGCATTTGAATGCGGCGAGGAGGCGTGTTCAGCCAGGCGTGCAGCGGGCGGCGCCCTCGGCCGGCGTGCCGCTTCAATGGCAGAGGCAGTGAGAGGTCGCGTCCACCCTGAGCCGTCTTCAATGTGGAGCAGCGCGCTTTATAGCTGCATGAATGCGGGTAGCTAGATCCGGGCGGGAACGTGCGTGGGCGAGGGAGGAGGGGGTTTGGGTGGGTCAGGGCGGTTAGAAGCAGGCGTGGGTGGTGTACGGACGCCCGTGATACGTTCATTTTGCATCATGTTTTCCTAATGATATTTATAATGTTTTTGGTCATTATTTCACTTTATGATGTAATCCTAATGCCTTTTCTCTCCTAATTTGCAAGATTTACATGGAGAGGGAGATTACCGGCAGCTGGAATTCTGGACCTAAAAAGCTACAGCAGAGATACCTATTCTACGGAGCTCCAAATGACCTGAAATTTCACGAGGATTTTTTATCAAATATATGAAAAATACTAGAACAAAGAAATACCAGAGGGGGCCCACCAGTTGCCCACAAGGCAACATGGCGCGGCCACCCGGCCCCCTGGGCGAGCCCTGATGCCTTGTGGGGCCCACAGCTGGCCTCTAGCCCCCTCCTTCTGCTATATGAGCCATTTACCCTAAAAAAATAGGAGGAGGACTTTCGGGACGAAGCGCCGCCATATCGAAGCGGAACTTGGGCAGGAGAACTTTTGCCCTCCGAAGGAGCGATTCCGCCCGGGATACTTCCCTCCGGGAGGGTGAAATCGAAGCCATCGACATCACCAACGTTCCTCTCATCGTGGGAGGACCAATATTCATCAACATCTTCACCAGCACCATCTCATCTCAAACCCTAGTTCATCTCTTGTATTCAATCTTTGTCTCAAAACCTCAGATTGGTACCTGTGGGTTGCTAGTAGTGTTGATTACATCTTGTAGTTGATGCTAGTTCGTCTATTTGGTGGAAGATTATATGTTCAGATCCTTAATGATATTCAATACTCCTTTGATCTTGAACATGAATATGATTTGTGAGTAGTTACGTTTGTTCTTGAGGACATGGGATAAGTCTTGTCATAAGTAATCATGTGAATTTGGTATTCGTTCGATATTTTGATGATATGTATGTTGTTGCTTCCTTTAGTGGTGCCATGTGAACATCGACTACATGACACTTCACCATACTTGGGCCTAAGGGAAGGCATTGTGAAGTAATAAGTAGATGATGGGTTGCTAGAGTGACAGAAGTTTAAACCCTAGTTTATGTGTTATTCCGTAAGGGGCTGATTTGGATCCATATGTTTCATGCTATGGTTAGATTTGTCTTAATTCTTCTTTCGTAGTTGCGGATGCTTGTGAGAGGGGGTAATCATAAGTGGGATACTTGTTAAAGTAAGGATAGCACCCTAGCACCGGTCCACCCACATATCAAATTATCAAAGTAGCGAACACGAATCAAATAAACATGACGAAAGTGACTAGATGATAATTCCCATGTGTCCTCGAGAATGTTTCGCTTTATATAAGAGACCGTTCCGGCTTGTCCTTTGCTATAAAAAGGATTGAACCACCTTGCTGCACTCTTGTTACTATTGCTACTTGTTAGTTGTTACGAGTTACCTTGCTATCAAACTATCTGTTACCACTACCCTCAGTACTTACAGAGAATACCTTGCTGAAAACCGCTTATCATTTCCTTCTGCTCCTCGTTGGGTTCGACACTCTTACTTATCGAAAGGACTATATGATGGATCCCCTATACTCGTGGGTCATCAAGACTCTTTTCTGGCGCCGTTTCCGGGGAGTGAAGCGCCTTTGGTAAGTGGAATTTGGTAAGGAAACATTTTTATTACGTGCTGAAATTTACTGTCACTTGTCACTATGGAAAAAAATCCTTTGAGGGACTTGTTTGGGGTATATTTACCTCTACCGGAAGCAATAAGAGTTACCCCTCAACTTACTAAACCTACTAAAAATATTTATCATGAGATTCCTTTGGGTCTGTTGGAGAAACTCCTAGCTAATCCTTATGCAGGAGATGGAACAATACATCTTGATATGTGATACATCTCCAACGTATCTATAATTTTTGATTGTTCCATGCTGTTATAATATCAATCTTGGATGTTTTTATAATCATTTATAGCAATTATATATCATTTTTGGAGACTAACCTATTAACTTAGTGCCCAGTGCCAGTTGCTGTTTTCTGCCCTGTTTTTGTTTTACAGAAAATCAATACCAAACGAACTCCAAATGCCACGAAACTTTTTGGAGATTTTTTATTGGCCAAGATAAAAACTAGAAGCTTCGGGAGGAGGCCAGAAGACCATGGTGCGGCCAACGAGCCACCAGGGCGCGTCTGGGGGGGGGGGCAGGTGCGCCCTGGTGCCTCGTGGGGCCCACCAAGCTCCGTTTGACCTAATTCCAGCACTATAAATTTCAGAAAAATTGAAAACCCTCAAAGGAGTCCACGAAATACTTTTTTCGCCACCGCAAGCTTCTGTTCCAGAGAGATCCCATCTGGGGTCCTTCTCCGGTAATCTGCCGGAGGGGGAATCGATCACGGAGGGGCTCTACATCAACCTTGCTGCCTCTCCGATGATGCGTGAGTAGTTTACCACAGACCTTCGGGTCCATAGGCAGTAGCTAGATGGCTTCTTCTCTCTTTTTGATCTTCAATACAATGTTCTCCTTGATGTTCTTGGAGATCTATCCGATGTAATCTCTTTTTGCGGTGTGTTTGTTGGGATCCGATGAATTGTGAGTTTATGATCAGATTATCCATGAAATTATTTGAGTCTTTGCTGCACTCTTTTATGCATGATTATTATAGCCTCGTATTTCTTCTCCGATCTATTGATTTGGTTTGGCCAACTGAGTTGATTTATCTTGCCATGGGAAGAGGTGCTTTGTAGTGGGTTCGATCTTGCGGTGCTCAATCCCAGTGACAGAAAGGGACATGACACGTATGTATCGTTGCTACTAAGGGTAAAAAGATGGGGTTTATTCATACGTGAGTTTATCTTGTCTACATCATGTCATCGTTCTTAAGGCATTACTCCGTTCTTTATTGGACTTAATACACTAGATGCATGCTGGATAGCGGTCGATGTGTGGAGTAATAGTAGTAGATGCAGGCAGGAGTCGGTCTACTAATCTTGGACGTGATGCCTATATACATGACCATTGCCTTGGATATTGTCATGATTATTTGCTTTTCTATCAATTGCCCAACAGTAATTTGTCTACCCACCGTATGCTATTTTCTCGAGAGAAGCCTCTAGTGAAAACTATGGCCCCCGGGTCTATCTAAATCATATTACTAAAACCCTAAAAATATTGCTGCCATTTCTTTTTATTTATTTTATTTTGTATTTTTGTTTCAATCTATCACATACAATTTAATCTTGCAATTTACCGCCGAGAGATTGACAACCTCTCGTTTGCGTTGGGTGCAAGGGTTTGTTGTTTGTGTGCAGGTACTGCTAACGAGGTGTTGTGTGATTGTCCTACTAGTTCGATAACCTTGGTTTCATAACTGAGGGAAATACTTATCTCTACTATGCTGCATCATCCCTTCCTCTTCGGGGAAATACCAACGCAAGCTACAAGTAGCAGGAAGAATTTCTGGCGCCGTTGCCGGGGAGACATCATCAACATCTATCAAGTACCTTCGCATAAACTCTCATCTCCTTGCATTTACTTTATTTGCCATTTGCCTCTCGTTTTCATCTCCCCCACTTCTAAAATGTTTTTACAAAAATACAAAAATATTTTCCGTTTGCCTTTTTCTTGTTTGCTTGTTTACTTGCTTGCTATCTTGTTTGCGTAGTCACGATGTCTCAAGAAAATACAAAATTGTGTGATTTTTCCAATACTAATAATAATGATTTTATTAGTACTCCAATTGCTCCTCCCGCCACTAGTGTGGAGACTTGTGATATTAATGCCGCTTTGCTAAATCTTGTCATGAAAGATCAATTTTCCGGTAGTCCTAATGAAGATGCCGCATCCCATCTTAACACTTTCGTAGAATTGTGTGATATGCAAAAGAAAAAAGATGTGGATAATGATATTGTGAAATTAAAATTATTCCCATTCTCATTACGGGATCGTGCAAAAATTTGGTTTTCATCTTTACCACGAAATAGTATCGATTCTTGGGATAGGTGTAAAGATGCTTTTATTACTAAGTATTTTCCTCCCGTGAAAATTATTTCTCTAAGAAATCAAATTATGAATTTTAAGCAACTTGATCATGAACATGTTGCCCAATCTTGGGAGAGGATGAAATTAATGATAAGAAATTGCCCCACTCATGGTTTAAATTTATGGATGATCATACAAAAAATTTATGCGGGATTGAATTTTGTCTCTAGAAATCTTTTAGATTCCGCTGCGGGTGGTACGTTTATGGAAATCACTTTGGGTGAAGCTACTAAATTGCTTGATAATATTATGGCAAATTATTCACAATGGCATATTGAAAGAACTCCTACTAGTAAAAAGGTGAATTCTATTGAAGAAATTAATACTTTGAGTGATAAAGTTGATGCGCTTATGAAATTGGTTGCTAGCAAAAATGCTCCTATTGATCCTACTGATGTGCCTTTTTCCACTTTGATTGAGCAAAATAATGATCCCGTAGCTGTGAATTTTGTCTCACGAAACAATTTTAATAGTAATGCTTATAGAGGTAATTTCAACGCTAGACCGTTTCCTGGAAATTCCTCTAATAATTATGGCAATCCTTATGGTAATTCCTATAATAATAATAGGATACCTTCTGATCTTGAAATTAATATTAAAGAATTTATTAATGCTCAAAAAGTTTTCAACACTATGATAGAAGAAAAATTGAGTAAACTTGATGATATGTCTAGGAGCATTGATAGAATTATTCATGATGTGGAAAATCTTAAGACTAAAATTTTGCCACCAAAAATTGATATTAGTGAATCAATTAAAGCTTTATATGTCTCCATGGATGAGAGTAAGAAAAGAACCGCCATGCTAAGAGCTAAACGAGAATTTTTAGAAAAAGCGATTCCTCCTGATTTTCATCGTATTAATGATGAGGATATTAAAATGATTGGTGTTTCATCTATTGATTCTTTGTTTATAAATATTAAACTTGATGAAAAGGGGACTAAAGAAGAGTCAACTTTAGCTAAAGAGCGTCCCCATAATTCGGAGGGTGAAAATCTTGATAAGAAAATTGCTAAAAGTGGGTTTGGAAAGGTAAAAACTTTAAATAGCGATGTGCCCACTCTCTTGGATTACAAAGATTTTAATTATGATAATTGTTCTTTGATTGAGTGCATTTCTTTGTTACAATCCATGTTAAATTCACCCAACGCTTATGAGCAAAACAAGGCTTTTACTAAACATATAGTAGAAGCAATGATGAAAGCGTTAGAAGAAAAGCTTGAACTGGAGATTTCAATTCCTAGAAAATTATATGATGAATGGGAACCCACCATTAAAGTTAAAATTAAAAATTATGAGTGCAATGCTTTATGTGATTTGGGTGCTAGCGTTTCCACAATTCCAAAATCTCTATGTGATGTGCTAGGTTTTACCAATATAGATGAATGCTCCCTTAATTTGCATCTTGCGAATTCTACTATTAAAAAGCCTTTGGGAAGAATTAATGACGTGCTTATTCTTGCAAATAGAAATTATGTGCCCGTTGATTTTATCGTTCTTGATATTGAATGCAATTCTTCTTGCCCCATAATACTTGGTAGACCGTTCTTACGAACTATAGGTGCCGTTATTGATATGAAAGAAGGGAATATAAAATTTCAATTTCCATTAAAAAGGGTATGGAAAATTTCCCTAGGAAGAAAATTAAAGCACCATATGAATCCATTATGAGGGCCACTTATGGAATCAATTTGAAAGATGACAATACTTGAAACTATGCATTATGCCTAGCTAGGGGCATAAAACAATAGCGCTTGTTGGGAGTCAACCCAATGAATAAAATAAATTTTTGTTATAAGTTTCTGTTATTGTGTGTTTTCGAAGTCATGCTACTGGTATGATTGTGTTTTTTGTGATTTTAATTAGTGTTTGTGCCAAGTAAAGCCTTTGGGATGATTTGAAAGATAGTATAATTGATGCTGTTTGCAAACAGAAAGTTTTGTGTCCAGTGCTGGATTTTTTTTCTTCACTGGAACGCCAGAACCTTCTGAATTTTTTACACAATATTTATATATGAATTGTCCACGTCGTCCTAATGTTTCAGAATTTTTGGAGTTACAGAAGTATGACCATAATTCAGATCTCTACAGACTGTTCTGTTTTTGACAGATTCTGTTTTTGATGCACTACTTGCTTGTTTTGATGAATCTATGGATTGTATCGGGGGGTATAAGCCATGGTGAAGTTAGAGTACAGTAGGTATAATGCAAAAATAAAATATGAATGGGTTTGCAACAGTACTTATAGTAGTGATTTATTTTGTTATACTAACGGATCTCACGAAGGTTTTGTTGAGTTTTGTGTGATTGAAGTTTTCAAGTTTTGGGTGAGATCACGATGGATGAAGGAATAAGGAGTAGCAAAAGCCTAAGCTTGGGGATGCCCGAGGCACCCCAAGGTAATATTCTAGGAAGACTCAAGCGTCTAAGCTTGGGGATGCCCCGGAAGGCATCCCCTCTTTCTTCTACCAACCATCGGTAATTTTACTTGGAGCTATATTTTTATTCGTCACATGATATGTGTTTTGCTTGGAGCGTCTTGTACAGTCTTTGCTTTGTTTGCTTTTTAGTTTGTCACAATCATCTTTGCTGAACACACCTATCTTGAGAGAGCCACACGTTTATCATCATAATTTGTTAGAATACTCCATGTGCTTCACTAATTTTTTTTGAGCTAGGCAGTTGCTCTAGTGTTTCACTTAAATCTTTTTGAGCACGGTGGTGGCTATATTTTGAAGAAATAAACTCTCATGCTTCACTTATGGTGCATTATTCGGTGTTAGTTGTGTTCAATGCATGTTTATGACCGTTTTCGTTTTTTGGTTGGTTGCTTCTGAATCTTTTGCTAGCCTTCATTTGTACTAAGCGGAAATACTACATGTGCATCCAAAATCCTTAAACCTAGTTTTGCCATATGAGTCCACTATACCTACCTATATGCGGTATTTCAATGCCGTTCCAAGTAAATTTGCGTGTGCCAACTCTAATTTTCAAAATAATTTTTCTGTTTTGTGTGCCCGTACCGCTCATGAAGCGGCAGGGGGTGGCCATTATTTTCCATGCTAGGTGTGTTATTCTCACGATGAGTGTTTATTCACTTGTCATTGCACGAGAGAATGGTTGGTAATAGGGATGCCCAGTCCCGCATGAAATCAAAATTAATAACAACAAAATTCCTTGGAAAGTGATGGTATGGAGGGCGCCCGTGGATACGGCTAGCCATGGATTGTGAAAGAAATGGTGGAAAGGAAATAAACTTTACTTTCTGTTTGGGAACCACCTATGATGTGTCTAGCATGGAAAATATTGGGAATTCTCGGTCGTTTTCGTTGACAGGTAAAGCATGCCTCTCAAAATATTTTTATCTCTTTAGTTTCAGCTTTGAGCTCTGGCACATTTGACAAATCTCTGCTTCCCTCTGCGAAGGGCCTATCTATTTACTTTTATGCAATTTTTATTTTTATTTGAGTCTCCATCTTCTCTTACAAAAGCACCAACTAGAGAGCACTATTGTCATACTTGTGCATTGGATGTAGCTAATATTTGAGGTTGTTTCATGAATGGATCAATGATTGAGCATAATGGGCTAGGGATAACTTTCTTTAGCGTTGATATTTTGAAAGACATGGTTGCTTGTTAGTATGCTTGAGTATCTATGTTTTCATGTCAAACTATAGACTATTGCTTTGAATCATACAAGTCCAATGTCCATGCTACAAAAGAAAAGAATTTGTGATGAATATGATAGGTAGCATTCCACATCAAAAATTCTGTTTTTATCATTTACCTACTCGAGGACGAGCAGGAATTAAGCTTGGGGATGCTGATACGTCTCCAACGTATCTAATTTTTTTGATTGTTCCATGATGTTATAATATCAATCTTGGATGTTTTTATAATCATTTACATCAATTATATATCATTTTTGGAGACTAACCTATTAACTTAGTGCCCAGTGCCAGTTGTTGTTTTCTGCCCTGTTTTTGTTTTACAGAAAATCAATACCAAACGAAGTCCAAATGCCACGAAACTTTTTGGAGACTTTTTATTGGCCAAGATAAACACTAGAAGCTTCGGGAGGAGGCCAGAAGACCCTGGTGGGGCCCATGAGCCACTAGGGCGCGCCTGGGGGGGGGGGCACCAAGCTCCGTTTGACCTAATTCCAGCACTATAAATTCCTAAAAAATCAGAAACCCTCAGGGGAGTCCACGAAATACTTTTTCCGCCGCTGCAAGCTTCTGTTCCAGAGAGATCCCATCTGGGGTCCTTCTCCGGTAATCTGCCGGAGGGGGAATCGATCACGGAGGGGCTCTACATCAACCTTGCCGCCTCTCCGATGATGCGTGAGTAGTTTACCACAGACCTTCGGGTCCATAGGCAGTAGCTAGATGGCTTCTTCTCTCTTTTTGATCTTCAATACAATGTTCTCCTTGATGTTCTTGGAGATCTATCCGATGTAATCTCTTTTTGCGGTGTGTTTGTTGGGATCCGATGAATTGTGAATTTATGATCAGATTATCCATGAAATTATTTGAGTCTTTGCTGCACTCTTTTATGCATGATTATTATAGCCTCGTATTTCTTCTCCGATCTATTGATTTGGTTTGTCCAACTGAGTTGATTTATCTTGCCATGGGAAGAGGTGCTTTGTAGTGGGTTCGATCTTGCGGTGTTCAATCCCAGTGAAAGAAAGGGACATGACACGTATGTATCGTTGCTACTAAGGGTAAAAAGATGGGGTTTATTCATACGTGAGTTTATCTTGTCTACATCATGTCATCGTTCTTAAGGCATTACTCCGTTCTTTATTGGACTTAATACACTAGATGCATGCTGGATAGCGGTCGATGTGTGGAGTAATAGTAGTATATGCAGGCAGGAGTCGGTCTACTAATCTTGGACGTGATGCCTATATACATGATCATTGCCTTGGATATTGTCATGATTATTTGCTTTTCTATCAATTGCCCAACAGTAATTTGTCTACCCACCGTATGCTATTTTCTCGAGAGAAGCCTCTAGTGAAAATTATGGCCCCCGGGTCTATCTAAATCATATTACTAAAAACCTAAAAATATTGCTTCCATTTATTTTTATTTATTTTATTTTGTATTTTTGTTTCAATCTATCAATCTATCACATACAATTTAATCTTGCAATTTACCGCCGAGAGATTGACAACCTCTCGTTTGCGTTGGGTGCAAGGGTTTGTTGTTTGTGTGCAGGTACTGCTAACGAGGTGTTGTGTGATTCTCCTACTGGTTCAATAACCTTGGTTTCATAACTGAGGGAGATACTTATCTCTACTATGTTGCATCATCCCTTCCTCTTCGGGGAAATACCAACGCAAGCTACAAGTAGCAATATGCACCTGATCTATGTGGATGAAATTTGTGGATTGTTTATGCTTGTAGGTTTATCCGAGGATGGAGTTAAGAAGAAGGTATTCCATTTATCTTTGGAGGGAAAGGCATTGACATTGTATAGGCTATTGGATGATACTGGAACATGGGATTGGAATCGGTTGAAATTGGAGTTTCATCAGAAATTTTATCCTATGTATTTGGTTCATCATGATCAAATTTTTTTATATATATATATATACATATATATATTTTGGCCTCGTGAAGGAGAAAGTATCGCTCAAGCTTGGGGGAGGCTTAAGTATATGATGCACACACGCCCCAATCATGAGCTCTCAAGAGAAATAATTATACAAAAAATTTATGCTCGGCTTTCTCATAATGATCAATCCATGCTCGATACTTCTTCTACCGGTTCCTTTGTTAAGAGAACTATTGAATTAAAATGGGATCTTCTGGAGAGGATTAAACACAAGTCTGAAGATTGGGAAATCGACAAAGGTAAAGAGTCGGGTATAAAACTTGAGTTTGATTGTGTTAAATCTTTTATGGAAACTGATGCTTTTCATAAGATTAGTACTAAATATGGACTTGACTCTGAGATAGTAGCTACCTTTTGTGAATCCTTTGCTGCTCATGTTGATCTCCCTAAGGAGAAGTGGTTTAAATTTCACCCACCTATTGAAGAAAATTGTGAGGAACCTGTTATAGCTAAAGATGAAACAATAATTTATAATGTTGATCCAGTTTTCCCTAATGCTTATATTGAGAAACCTCCTTTCCCTGTTAGGATTAAGGAACATGCTAAAGCTACAACTGTGGTTAATAAAAGTAACATTAGAGCACCTAGACCCTCTGAACAAATCAAGGTAGAACCTAATATTGCAATGTTTAAGGATCTCGTGGTTGATCATATTGATGGGCATGTTATTTACTTCTGTGATGAGACTGCTAGAATTGCTAAACCTGCTAGAAATGAACAAGATATGTTAGATAAGAATAAGCCTGTAGTTGGCATGCCTGTTGTTTCTGTTAAGATTGGAGATCATTGTTATCATGGTTTATGCGATATGGGTGCTAGTGTGAGTGCTATTCCTTTTTCCTTATATCAAGAAGTTATGAATGATATAGCACCTGCTGAGATCGAAGATATTGATGTTACTATTAATGCTGAAATTGATTGTGTTAAAGAAAAGGTTAGAGTTAAGTTTGGTGTCCTGTCTCATAAGTGTAATTTCTCTAAGTTTCGTAGACAACCACATGAGAAAGAATTTCCTAGTAAAGATGAAATTATTGGTCTTGCTTCTATTGCTATTCCACCTACCGATCCTTTAGAACAATATTTGCTACACCATGAAAATGATATGCATATGAATGAAAGGAATGAAATAGATGAGATATTCTTTAAACAAGCACCTATTCTTAAGCATAATTTACCTGTTGAAACTCTTGGAGACCCTCACCCACCTAAGAGTGACCCTGTGTTTGAATTAAAGAAATTACCGGATACATTGAAATATGCTTATCTTGATGAAAAGAAGACATATCCTGTTATTATCAATGCTAACGTTTCAGAGCATAAAGAAAAGAGATTAATTAAAACTCCGAGGAAGCACCGTGCTGCTATTGGATATACTCTTGATGATCTTAAGGGCATTAGTCCCACTTTATGTCAACACAAGATTAATATGGAGCCAGATGCTAAACCAGTTGTTGATCATCAACGACGTCTGAATCCTAGAATGAAGGATGTGGTAAGAACTGAAATATTAAAGCTTCTGGAGGCAGGTATATTTTATCATGTAGCTTATAGTAGATGGGTAAGTCCTGTTCATTGTGTTCCTAAGAAAGGAGGCATTACTGTTGTTCCTAATGATAAAAATGAACTTATCCCACAAAGAATTGTAACTGGTTATAGGATGGTAATTGATTTCAGGAAATTAAATAAAGCTACTAGGAAAGATCATTACCCTTTGCCTTTTATTGATCAAATGCTAGAAAGATTATCTAAGCATACACACTTTTGCTTCCTAAATGGATATTCTAGTTTTTCTCAAATACCTGTATCAAAAGAAGATCAAGAGAAAACCACTTTTACTTTTCCTTTTGGAACTTATGCTTATAGACGTATGCCTTTTGGTTTATGCAATGCACCTACTACTTTTCAAAGATGTATGACTGCTATATTCTCTGATTTTTGTGAAAATATTGTTGAGGTATTTATGGATGATTTTTCTATTTACGGAACTTCTTTTGATGATTGTTTAAGTAATCTTGATCGAGTTCTGTAGAGATGTGAAGAAACTAATCTTGTCTTGAATTGGGAGAAGTGTCACTTTATGGTGAATGAAGGTATAGTCCTTGGGCATAAAATTTCTGAAAGAGGTATTGAAGTAGACAAAGCCAAAGTTGATGCAATTGAGAAAATGCCATGTCCTAAGGATATCAAAGGTATAAGAAGTTTCCTTGGTCATGATGGTTTCTATAGGAGGTTCATTAAAGATTTCTGTAAAATTTCTAGGCCTCTTACCAATCTTTTGCAAAAATATGTTCCATTTGTTTATGATAATGATTGTGTAGAAGCCTTTCAAACCCTTAAGATAGCCTTAATTTCTGCACCCATTATTCAACCACCTGATTGGAACTTGCCTTTTGAAATAATGTGAGATTCTAGCGACTATGCTGTTGGTGCTGTTCTAGGTCAAAGAGTTGATAAGAAATTGAATGTTATTCATTATGCTAGTAAGACTCTAGACAGTGCTCAAAGAAATTATGCTACTACTGAGAAAGAATTTTTAGCAGTTGTGTTTGCATGTGATAAATTCAGATCTTATATTGTTAATTCTAAGGTAACTGTTCACACCGATCATGCTGCTATTAAATACCTTATGGAAAAGAAAGATGCTAAACCTAGACTGATTAGGTGGGTTCTTCTACTACAAGAATTTGATTTGCATATTATTGATAGAAAGGGAGCTGAGAACCCTGTAGCAGATAACTTGTCTAGGATGGAAAATGTTCTTGATGACCCACTGCCTATTAATGATAGTTTTCCTGATGAGCAGTTAGCTGTTATAAATGCTTGTACTTCTCGTAATAGTCCTTGGTATGCAGACTATGCTAATTACATTGTTGCTAAATATATCCCACCTAGCTATACATACCAACAAAAGAAAAAATTCTTCTTTGATTTAAGACATTACTTTTGGGATGACCCACATTTATATAAAGAAGGAGTAGATGGTGTTATTAGACGTTGTGTACCTGAGCATGAACTGGAAAGAATCCTACGAAAGTGTCACTCCGAGGCATACGAAGGACACCATGCGGGAGATAGAACTGCACATAAGGCATTACAGTCTTGTTTTTATTGGCCTACTCTTTTGAGAGATGCACGTAAGTTTGTCCTTTCTTGTGATGAATGTAAAGAATTGGTAATATTGGTAGACGCCAGGAAATGCCTATGAATTACTCACTTGTTATTGAACCATTTGATGTTTGTGGTCTTGATTATATGGGACCTTTTCCTTCCTCTAATGGGTATACACATATTCTAGTTGCTGTTAATTATGTTACTAAGTGGGTAGAAGATATTCTAACTAGTAGTGCTGATCACAACACCTTTATTAAAATGCTTAAATAAGTTATATTCACGAGGCTTGGAGTCCCTAGATACTTGATGACTAATGGTGGTTCACATTTTATTCATGGTGCTTTCCGTAAACTTCTTGCTAAATATGATGTTAATCATAGAATTGCATCGCCTTATCATCCTCAGTCTAGTGGTCAAGTTGAATTGAGTAATAGAGAAATAAAGTTAATTTTGCAAAAGATCCAGGAAAAATTGGTCTAAGAAACTTGATGATACATTGTGGGCTTATAGAACTGCTTATAAAAATCCTATGGGTATGTCTCCGTATAAAATGGTTTATGGAAAAACATGTCATTTACCTCTCGAATTAGAACATAAAGCTTATTGGGCAATGAAGGAACTTAACTATGATTTCAAACTTGCTGGTGAGAAGAGGTTATTTGATATTAGCTCCCTAGATGAATGGAGAACTCAAGCCTATGAAAATGCCAAGTTGTTTAAAGAAAAAGTTAAAAGATGGCATGACAAAAGAATTCAAAAATGGGAATTCAAAGTTCGTGATCATGTTCTATTGTACAATTCTCGTTTCAGATTTTTTGCAGGAAAACTTCTCTCTAAATGGGAAGGGCCATATATCATCGAAGAAGTTTATCGCTCCGGAGCTATCAAGATCAACAATGCTGAGGGCACTAATCCGAGAGTGGTTAATGGGCAAAGAATTAAACATTATATATCAGGTACGCCCATTAATGTTGAAACTAATATTATTCAAACAATGACACCGGAGGAACACATAAAAGAGACCTTCCGAAACGTTCCAGAACCCTGAAAAGGAGTAGGTATGTGATACGGTAAGTAAACCGACTTCAAAAATTCCATAAGAAATATTTCTGTCTGTTTTGGAATATTAGAAAAAAAATACAAAAATAAGAAACAGCCGAGAAGACCCACGAGGAGGTCACAAGGCAACAGGGCGCGCCGGGTTGCCTTCTGGGCCCCTCGTGTGCCTTCCCGACTCCGTTTTCCTCACGTATACTTGTTCTGCAACATAAAAAATCTCTATATATACTGCCGGATGTTTTGACCACCATATCGCAAGTTTCTCCTCTGTTCTTGTTTCGGGTGTTTTTCTGGCAGAACGATATCAATATGTCGTCCCAAGAATCAGATGGGGAGAGCTACATTTCGCACATCACCGCCGACCATAGCATCTACGGGAAGTTGACACTTATGGATGGACTACGGATGAGGAAGAGGCTGCTGATCTGAAAAGGATGGAGTCCTCGAGCGAAGAAGAAAGAGAAACGCCTCTACCTCAACCAGGAGATATGCATGTGGAGTTCAAGAAATCAAGTTTGCCAAATAAGGTTAAGCCTTCCATTACTCGATTTACCCCTTATCGTCGTGCGCAGGCCGATGTCGCCTCATCCTCCACTACTAAATTGCACCCCCTTGTTGAGGATGCATTAACCGCTGCCAACAAGCTTCGTAGGGAGAATTCGGATCTTAAACAGGAAGTCAGTAAGCTTAAGGTCCAGAATTTGATATAAAGCCCGTCGTTTTACCCTTAATGGCAACAATACAAATACGTGTCTTGTCCCTTTCTGTCACTGGGATATAGAACACCGCAAGATTGAACCCATTACAAGGCACCTCTCTCGCTGAAGATAAATCAATCTAGTTATCCAAACCAAACGGATAGATCGGAGAGAAATACAAAGCTATCAAAATCATGCATAATAAAGTTCAGAAAATACTCAATTACTTCTCATGAATAATCCGATCATAAAACCACAATTCATCGGAGGTGAAACTATAAACCCCCATCTTCCTATGTGTCTGATTGAAGCTTTTGCTCCATAAATATGCCGTGAGTGTCAGAAATCATAGAAGACTAAATGAGTTGAGTATGTGAACTTTCTAAACAAAAGCTCTTACATAGACTCTTCCTGAAAATATGATGAATTGTAATTGTTTCATTGACTAAGAACATAGTTTGTTAGTTTTCAAGAAAGTTTATGCTTTATACTTCGATATTGTGATGAATTATTACTTGTTAATGGAAAGTTTTATGATGATATATTGCTGCTATAGTATTGATCATGATGCTTTCATGTCCGTATGTTGTTTTATCGACACCTCTCTCTCTAAACATGTGGTCATGATTAACGATTTCGGCTTTCGCTTGAGGACAAGCGAGGTCTAAACTTGGGGGAGTTGATACGTTCACTTTGCATCATGTTTTCCTACTAATATTTATAAAGTTTTTGGTCATTATTTCACTTTATGATGTAATCCTAATGCCCTTTCTCTATTAGTTTGTAAGATTTACATGGAGAGGGAGTTTACCGGCAGCTGGAATTCTGGACCTAAAAAGCTATAGCAGAGATAACTATTCTACGGAGCACCAAATGACCTGAAACTTCACGAGAATTTTTTATCGAATATATGAAAAATACTGAAACAAAGAAATACCAGAGGGGGCCCACCAGTTGCCCACAAGGCAACAGGGCGCGACCACCCCCTGGGCACGCCCTGATGCCTTGTGGGACCCACAGCTGGCCTCTGGCCCCCTCCTTCTGCTATATGAAGCCATTTACCCTAAAATATAGGAGAAGGACTTTCGGGACGAAGCGCCGCCGTCTCGAGGCGGAACATGGGCAGGAGCACTTTTGCCCTCCGAAGGAGCGATTCCGCCGGGGATACTTGATGGGGAACGAAGCATGAAAATCAAAAATTTTGCTACGAACACCCAAGATCTATCTAGGAGAAGCATAGAAACGAGAGGGGAGAGTGTGTCTACGTACCCTCGTAGACCGAAAGCGGAAGCGTATATAACGCGGTTGATGTAGTTGTTCTCTTCGCGATCCGATCACGATCCAACCGATCTAGTGCCGAACGGACGGCACCTCCGAGTTTAGCACACGTACGGCTCGATGACGTCTCCTCCTCCTTGATCCAGCAAGAGAAGGCGGAGACGTAGATGGGATCACACCCAACACGACGGCGTGGTGGTGATGGTGGTGGTGGAGCACCGACAGCGCTTCGCTAAGCGTCGTCGGGACGAGGCGGTGGTGTAACGGGAGAGAGAGGTGCCCAGGGGCTGGTGTGTTGTTTGGGGCGCCCCCTCTCCTCTATTTATATATGTGGAGGGGCTTGGAGTCCAGCCCTTCTTCTATTAGGGCAGGCGCCTAGAGGGAGAGAACTTGGACTCCAAGTCCAATCCTATTCCTACTAGGACTCTCCTTTTTCCCTTCCCTAGCCACATGGGCTTTTGAGGACTTGGTGCGCCTAGCCCAATAAGGCCAGGGCGCTTCCCCTCATCCCATGCCAGCCCTTGGGACGTGGTGGACCCATTTTTGGACTTCCGGACCCCTCCGGAATCCTCCGGAACCTTATGGAAGCTTCCCGGTACAATATCGAAAAAACTGCACCTTTTTCCGGAACCCAAAATATGACTTCCCATATATAAATCTTTACCTCTCGACCATTCCGAGACTCCTCGTGACGTCTGAGATCTCATTCGGGACTTCGAACAACATTCGGTTACCAATCATCAAATGTCCCAATACTACTCTAGCGTCAACGAACGTTAAGCGTGCGACCCTGCGGGTTCGGGAATCATGTAGTCATGACCGAGACACCTCTCCGGTCAATAACCAATAGCGGGACCTGGATGCCCATATTGATTCCTACATATTCCATGAAGATATTTTATCGGTTGAACCACGATGTCAAGGATTCGGTTAATCCCGTATGCAATTCCCTTTGTCCGGCGATATGTTACTTGCCCGAGATTCGATCGTCGGTATCTCCATACCTAGTTCAATCTCGTTACCGGCAAGTCTCTTTACTCGTTCCGTAATACAAGATCCCATGACTAACTCATTAGCCACATTGCTTGCAAGCTCTTTACGATGTTGTATTACCGAGAGGGCCCAGAGATATCTCTCCGTCATACGGAGTGACAAATCTCAGTCTCGATCCATGCAACCCAACAGAGACCTTCGGAGATACCTGTAGAGCACCTTTATGATCACCCAGTTACGAAGTGACATTTGGATACACACTAAGTATTCCTCCGGTATCTGGGAGTGACATGATCTCATGGTCTAAGGAACAGATACTTGACATGAAGAAAGCTATAGCAATAAACTCAAGTGATACGATCGAATGCTAAGCTTACGGTTGGGTCTTGTCCATCACATCATTCTCCTAATGATGTGATCCCGTTATCAAATGACAACTCATGTCTATGGTTAGGAAATCTTAACCATCTTTGATCAACGAGCAAGTCTAGTAGAGGCTCACTAGGGACATAATATTTGTTTATGTATTCACACATGTATTTAATTTTCCGGTCAATACAATTCTAGCATGAATAATAAACCTTTATCATGAACAAGGAAATATGATAATAACCAATTTATTATTGCCTTTAGGGCATATTTCCAACAGTCTCCCACTTGCACTAGAGTCAGTAATCTAGTTCACATAGTTATGAATCTAACCCCCAACGAGTTCTGGGGTTGATCATGTTTTGCTCATGGGAGAGGTTTTTAGTCAACGGGTCTGCAACATTCAGATCCGTATGTACTTTGCAAATCTCAATGTCTCCGTCCTTGATCCAATCATGGATGGACTTGAAAAGGGCGTTAAATATGCGCTTCACATGTAAATCCCGCCTCAACGCTCGGTTTGGAACTACTCCAAACGACTACGCCACTTTACGTATCCGGTTCGAGACTCAGGGTCATCCAGATCGGCGTCAAAGCTTGCATCGACGTAAACCTTTACGACGAACTCTTTGTTACCTCCATAAATGAGAAACATTTCCTTAAGTAACTTAAGGATAATTTTTGACCGTTGTCCAGTGATCCACTCCTGGATCACTCTAGTACCCCTTGCCAGACTCACGGCAAGGCACACAATAGGTATGGTACAGGTATGGCATACATTATAGAGCCCATGGCTGAAGCATAGGGGACGACCTTCGCCTTTTCTATTTCTTCTGCCGCGGTCGAGCTTTGAGTCTCACTCAACTTCACACCTTGCAACACAGGCAAGAACTTCTTCTTTGACTGGTCCATTTTGAACTCCTTCAAAAACTTGTAAGGTATGTGCTATGTGAAAGTTTTATCAGGCGTCTTGATCTATCTCCATAGATCTTGATGCCCAATACGTAAGCTGCTTTACCCAGGTCTTCCTTTGAAAAACTTCTTTCAAACAACCCTTTTATGCTTTCCAGAAATTCTACATCATTTCCAATCAACAATATGTCATCCACATATACTATTAGAAATGTTATAGAGCTCCCACTCACTTTCTTGTAAATACAAGCTTCTCCGTAAGTTTGTATAAAACCAAAAGCTTTGATCACCTCATCAAAGCGAATATTCCAACTCCGAGATGCTTGCACCAGTCCATAGATGGATCGCTGGATCTTGAATACTTTGTCAGCATCCTTAGGATCGACAAAACCTTCTGGTTGCATCATATACAACTCTTCCTTAAGAAACCTGTTAAGGAATGCTGTTTTGACGTCCATCTGCCAGATTTCATAAAATGCGGCAATCGCTAACATAATTCTAATAGACCTAAGCATCGCTACGGGTGAGAATATCTCATCGTAGTCAACCCCTTGAACTTGTCGGAAACCTTTTGCGACAAGTCGAGCTTTATAGACGGTGATATTACCATCAGCGTCTGCCTTCTTCTTAAAGATCCATTTATTCTCAATGGCTTGCCGATCATCGGGCAAGTCCCCCAAAGTCCATACTTTGTTCTCGTACATGGATCCTATCTCGGATTTCATGGCCTCAAGCCATTTGTTAGAATCCGGGCTCATCATAGCTTCTTCATAGTTCGTAGGTTCGCCGTTGTCTAACAACATGACTTCCAGGACTGGATTACCGTACCACTCTGGTGCGGAACATACCCTGGTCGACCTACGAAGTTTAGTAGTAACTTGATCCTAAGTTTCATGATCATCATCATTAGCTTCCTCTCCGGTTGGTGTAGGCATCACGGGAACTGCTTTCTGTGATGTGCTACTTTCCAATTCGAGAGAAGGTACGATTACCTCATCAAGTTCTACTTTCCTCCCACTCACTTCTTTCGAGAGAAACTCCTTCTCTAGAAAGGACCCATTCTTGGCAACAAAGATCTTGCCCTCGGATCTGTGGTAGAAGGTATACCCAATGGTCTCTTTAGGGTATCCTATGAAGACGCACTTCCCCGCTTTGGGTTCGAGCTTATCAGGCTGAAGCCTCTTGACATAAGCGTCACGTCCCCAAACTTTAAGAAACGACAGCTTAGTTTTCTTGCCAAACCATAACTCATACGGTGTCGTCTCAACGGATTTTGACGGTGCCCTATTTAAAGTGAATGTGGCTGTCTCTAATGCATAACCCCAAAACGATAGTGGCAAATCGGTAAGAGACATCATAGAACGCACCATATCCAATAGAGTTTGATTATGATGTTCGGACACACCATTTTGCTGTGGTGTTCCAGGTGGCGTGAGCTGTGAAACAATTCCACATTGTCTTAAATGCATACCAAACTCGTAACTCAAATATTCACCTCCACGATCAGATCGTAGAAATTTAATTTTCTTATTACGATGGTTCTCCACTTCACTCTAAAATTCCTTGAACTTTTCAAATGTTTCAGACTTGTGTTTCATTAAGTAAATATACCCATATCTACTCAAATCATCTGTGAAGGTAAGAAAATAACGATATCCACCGCGTGCTTCAACACTCATCAGACTGTATACATCGGTATGTATTATTTCCAATAAGTCACTTGCCCACTCCATTGATCCGGAAAATGGGGTTTTAGTCATTCCGCCCATAAGGCATGGTTCACATGTCTCAAATGATTCATAATCAAGAGATTCCAAAAATCCATTGGCATGGAGTTTCTTCATGCGCTTTACACCAATATGACCTTAAGCAGCAGTGCCACAATCATGTGGTACTATCATCATTAACTTTGCATCTTTTGGCATTAATATTATGAACATGTGTATCACTACAATCGAGATTCAGTAAACCTTTCACAAAGGGTGCATGATCACGAAAGATATTACTCATATAAACAGAATAACCATTATTCTCTGACTTAAATGAATAACCGTCTTGCAATAAACAATATCCAGATATAATGTTTATGCTCAACGGAAGCACCAAATAACCATTATTTAGGTTTAATACTAATCCCGAAGGTATTACGAGCGTGCCGATGGTGATCATATCAATCTTGGAGACACTTCCAACACCCATCGTCACCTCGCCCTCAGCTAGTTTCTGTTACTCCGCAGCTCCTGCTTCGAGTTACTAATATTAGCAACTGAATCGGTATCAAAATACCCAGACGCTACTACGAGCACTAGTGAGGTACACATCAATAACATGTATATCAAATATACCTACATTGACGTTGCCATCCTTCTTATCTGCCAAGTACTTGGGGCAGTTCCGCTTAGAGTGACCATTCCCCTTATAAAAGTAGCACTCAGTCTCGGGTTTGGGTCAAGTATTGGGTTTCTCCATTGGAGTGGCAACTGTCTTGCCATTCTTGAAGTTTCCCTTCTTTCCCTTGCCCTTCTTGAAACTAGTGGTCTTGATTAACCATCAACACTTGATGCTCCTTCTTGATTTCTACCTTCACGGCCTTAAGCACCGCGAATATCTCGGGGATTGTTTACTCCATCCCTTGCATATTATAGTTCATCACAAAGCCCTTGTAGCTTGGTGGCAGTGACTGGAAAAACTCTGTCAACCGCTGTCTTATCTGGAAGATTAACTCCCACTTGATTCAAGCGATTGTAGCACCCATACACTCTGAGCACATGCTCACTCACTGAGCTGTTCTCCTCCATCTTGCAGGCAAATAACTTGTCAGAGGTCTTATACTTCTCAACACAGGCATGAGCCTGAAATACCAATTTCAGCTCTTGGAACATCTCATATGCTCCGTGGCGTTCAAAACGTCTTTGGGGCCCTGATTTCTAAGCCGTAAAGCATGGCGCACTGAACTATCAAGTAGTCATCAGAACGTGCCTGCCAGACGTTCACAACATCCACAGACGACGCTAGAGGGGTTGACACACCGAGCGGTGCATCAAGGACATAAGCCTTCTGTGCAGCAGTGAGGACAATCCTCAGACTACGGACCTAGTCCGCATAATTGCTTACAATATCTTTCAACTTAGTCTTTCTCTAGGAACGTATTAAAAACAGGGAGCTACAGCGCGAGCTATTGATCTACAACACAAATTTTGCAAAGACAATTAAGACTAAGTTCATGATAATTTAGTTCAGTTAATCAAATTACTAATGAACTCCCACTTAAAACAACATCCCTCAAGTTGTCTAAGTGACACATGATCCAAATCAACTAACCCATGTCCGATCATCACGTGAGATGGAGTAGTCATCAATGGTGAACATCTCCATGTTGATCATATCTACTATATGACTCATGTTCGACCTTTCGGTCTCCCGTGTTCCGAGGCCATGTCTGTACATGCTAGGCTCGTCAAGTTTAACCCAAGTATTCTGCATGTGTAAAACTGGCTTACACCCGTTGTATGCGAACGTAGAGTCTATCACACCCGATCATCACGAGGTGCTTCGAAACGATGAACTTTCACAACGGTGCATACTTAGGGAGAACACAATTTGTTGAAATTAAGTGAAGGGATCATCTTATAATGCTACCGTCGTCCTAAGCAAAATAAGATGCATAAAAAGGATAAACATCACATGCAATCAATATGTGACATGATATGGCCATTATCATCTCGTGCCTTTGATCTCCATCTCCAAAGCACCGGCATGACACCATGATCTCCATCATCGTGTCGTCACGTGGTCGTCTCGCCAACTATTGCTTCTACAACTATTGCTAACGCATAGTAAAGCAATTATATGGCGTTTAACAGTTGACTCGCAGGTCACACAATAAATTAAAGACAACCCTATGGCTCCTGCCGGTTGCCGTACTCATGGACATGCAAGTCGTGAACCTATTACAAAACATGATCATCTCATACATCAACATATATCACATCACGTTTTGGCCATACCACATCACAACATGCCCTGCAAAAACAAGTTAGACGTCCTCTACTTTGTTGTTGCAAATTTTACGTGGCTGCTATGGGCAACTAGCAAGAACCGTTCTTACCTACGCAAAGCCACAACGGTGATAATCAAGTTGCCTTTTAACCTTCTATAAGGACCGCCTTTGTCAAATTAGATTCAACTAAAGTAGGAGAGACAGACACCCGCTAGCCACCTTATGCAAAACAAGTTGCATGTTAGTCGGTGGAACCGGTCTCATGTGCGAGGACATGCAAGGTTGGTCCGAGCCGCTTCATCCCACAATACCGCCGAATCCAAATAAGACAAGAGAGGTAAGCAATTTGAGCATCAACGCCCACAACTTTTGTGTTCTACTCGTGCATATACATCTACGCATAGACCTAGCTCATGATGCCACTGATGGGGAACGAAGCATGAAAATCAAAAAAATTCCTATGAACACCCAAGATCTATCTAGGAGAAGCATAGCAACGAGAGGGGAGAGTGTGTCTACGTACCCTCGTAGACCGAAAGCGGAAGCGTATATAACGCGGTTGATGTAGTTGTTCTCTTCGTGATCCGATCACGATCCAACCGATGTAGTTGTATTTAATTTTCCGGTCAATACAATTCTAGCATGAATAATAAACCTTTATCATGAACAAGGAAATATGATAATAACCAATTTATTATTGCCTCTAGGGCATATTTCCAACAATATTTCCCTCCGGGAGGGGGAAATCGAAGCCATCGACATCACCAACGTTCCTCTTATCGTGGGAGGACCAATCTTCATCAACATCTTCACCAGCACCATCTCATCTCAAACCCTAGTTCATCTCTTGTATTCAATCTTTGTCTCAAAACCTCAGATTGGTACCTGTGGGTTGCTAGTAGTGTTGATTACATTTTGTAGTTGATGCTAGTTGGTTTATTTGGTGGAAGATTATATGTTCAGATCCTTAATGATATTCAATACTCCTCTGATCTTGAACATGAATATGATTTGTGAGGAGTTACGTTTGTTCTTGAGGACATGGGAGAAGTCTTGTCATAAGTAATCATGTGAATTTGGTATTCGTTCGATATTTTGATGATATGTATGTTGTTGCTTCCTTTAGTGGTGTCATGTGAACGTCGACTGCATGACACTTCACCATACTTGGGCCTAAGGGAAGACATTGTGGAGTAATAAGTAGATGATGAGATGCTATAGTGATAGAAGCTTAAACTCTAGTTTATGCGTTATTCCGTAAGGGGTTGATTTGGATCCATATGTTTCATGCTATGGTTAGATTTATCTTAATTCTTCTTTCGTAGTTGCGGATACTTGCGAGAGGGGGTAATCATAAGTGGGATGCTTCTTCAAGTAAGGACAGCACCCTAGCACCGGTCCACCCACATATCAAATTATCAAAGTAGCGAACGCGAATCAAATAAACATGATGAAAATGACTAGATTATAATTTCCATGTGTCCTCGAGAACACTTTGCTTTATATAAGAGACCGTTTCGGCTTGTCCTTTGCTATAAAAAGGATTGGGCCACCTTGATGCACTCTTGTTACTATTGCTACTTGTTACTTGTTACGAATTACCTTGCTGTCAAACTATCTGATACCGCTACCCCCAGTACTTGCAGAGAATACCTTGCTGAAAACCGCTTATCATTTCCTTCTGCTCCTCGTTGGGTTCGACACTTTTACTTATCGAAAGGACTACGATTGATCCCCTATACTTGTGGGTCATCAGCCAGCAAGCCCCCCACATTTGTCTGCGGTTTGCGGGAGAAAATATGTCCGGACCGCGCCGCGGACCGATACAGGCCCGTGTTGGATGACTTTCGCGGTCCGGACAGTGTGGTCCGGACGGATGCAGGCAGTTTGAGGGTCGGCATTGGAGATGCCCTTACGAGCCCGGTAACTTCTCCGACTCGGTGGACTACCCATAGTGGGGAGTAACTTAGACTAGTAACATGCATATGTTACTAGTCTATGTTACTACCTCTATAGTGGGGAGTAACATATGTGTGGTGTCATGCAACACTTTAGTTATTAGGTTGTAGACTTAGCTTGTCTTGGTATATGTGATGTTATTCATAGTGTGAATAACTAGATATGTTACTCAAATCATCTCTCTCCTCATTAAATCATTGTCACATAAGCAAATTTGCTGAGTTAGACCCTATATTACTACTCCCTCCGTACCGGTGCATAAGTCATTTTACAAAAACCAAATAATCCCAAAACTGTTAGGCGCGGTGCATTAACTCTCACCTCGTTTCTTGTTTCTTGACATGAATGAAGAAATCAACCAATAAGAAATGTGGGGCATGTATGTTTTTAATGACTTGAGACTACCTAGCACGGCATGAAGTGATTAGTTCATTGCATGTAATAATGTTAATTAGCAAATAAACATTAAATTATTTAATTTTCTCCTTTGTCTTGATCGCGGGCACAACATATAAGATGACTTATACACGATAAGAAGGGACTACTGAAGTTACTCCTCCCACTACGGACACTCTGATACTCAACCGACCGAGCCAAGCGTGATCTTCCAGGCCGTTCCCACCCCGCCCGCAGCCTGTCTTGTCCGGTTCACACGCGGCACTGTTTCCTCTTCCCACTGACCGCCCGGCCCCATTTTTTCCTTTTGGGTCCCGCACCCGCCGAGGGCACCGAGCTTCCACTGCGCCTCCTGGCTGTTCAGCGGTCCATGTGTAAGTCCGATGCGGCCATACTACCACTCGGCGCCTCATCCCACTGACGCCAATGGCCCACCGGGAGGAAGCGAGCGGACGGCTGACGCATGTCCGCCACGTGTCCGTGCTACCTACGTGACGTCCTGTGGCGTGGAGACGTGGCGGCTGGGCACGGGCCAGGGCAAGGTGTACTTGAGCAGGGCACCGGCCGCCGCCCCTCCCTTCGCGTGGCTGCTGCAGCCTGCAGATGCCAAGATTGTCCCGGTTGCTCCCATGTCTGATCGTAGCAGCCAGCGGCAATGCCGCCGAGGCGTCTCCGGCGACGTCGAGCTCGACGCGGCTATGGCACTGGCCAACATGGCCGGCGTTTCCGGGCCAGCAGCTCTTCCCGCCGTGCAACCGGCGGCGCCGCAGCATGGGGCCAGCCGTGAGTTGGAGGAGGAGCTGGCGAGCACGAGGCTGAGCCTGGAGCTGGGCAAGGTCGGCATCCAGGCGTCGTCGTGCTCCAGCAGCTCCAGCGCCGGGTGTCCCTCGCAGCAGGCGCGGGTGGCCGTGGCGGCTCCAGGCGGAGGCGGCTACGGCCCAAGGCCCCGGCACACGCTCACCGAGGTAACTCAGCGGCGCACAAACGGTACGTCGCGTGGATGCAAACCTGTGATGGCTCTCACTTGACTCTAGTTTCTTCTGCGAATCCAACAGGCTGAGAAGGAGGCCAAGCGGCTGCGGCGCGTGCTCGCAAACCGGGAGTCTGCGCGCCAGACCATCCTCCGCCGTCAGGTTATAATCTCTTGGCTTTCACAGCGCTCGTATAAAAACATCAGTTCTCTCTGTAGTATGTCTGTATACAATTCATCCGAGCTACTAGTAGCTTTATACTAGTGTTGTCTTAATTTAGGCGATCCGAGACGAACTGGCGAGGAAAGTTGCGGACTTGTCGTCACAAAACGAGAGCATGAAGAAGGTGAGGCAGACGTGGTGCTTGCTTGTGATCTTTTTCTTTTTCTTTTTCGAAACGGATACTAGTTGTGATCTTCGTATACCGATATATTCATGCAGCAGCAAGAATGGCAATTACAAGAAAGTAAATGCACTTTAAGCTTAACCCGTGTTAATTCTCCTTTTTTTTGGCGCAGAAGAAGGAGGCAGGGATGCAAGAGTATCTCACGCTCCAGGAGACGAACAAGCAGCTGAAAGAACAGGCACGACATCATCTGCCGCTTCCATTATTTTAGTGGTCTTTATTGTTGTTTTAGTACAGAATCTAGCATGTTCGGAGCCTCCAGTTGTTCCCCCTGCAAGCGAGCCACATGACTGCACTAGTAGTACTACTCCAGTCCTGTAGTAGTCGCTAGGCCATCAAGCAGTCATCGGAAACACAAGTCATAGTCCGAATTGGATCCCAAGTACCGAACTGGAGTACGTAGTTCTTGATGCCATATGTATGGATAAAACGACATCCGTGTTTTCTATATTTGGCTTTCTGCCAAGATTGATTTGTTCTTTAATTTGTGGCCGAAAGTTGCCGCACTCGCTTCTGCTCTTCTACTGCTCATGCCCACAATACTCAAGAGACGTAGGAGTAGCTATAGGTAGGGCGTGCCGCTTGTTGAGACGAGCTTTTTGCCGGCTTGTCCAGCTCTTCGGAGCTTTACCAATGGCGTTTTTGAATCGTCCTTCTGTGTGCAACGAGACTGACTATCGTGAATGCTTTTCTCCGTCTACAGGTTATTGCGAAGACGGCAGAGAAGGCGCCGCCGCCGGTGGTAACGTCTATGGACACGACGCCACCACCGGAGCAGCGGGCAGAAGCCACGCTGTCCACGGCGGCCCCGCTGGATGCACCCCCCGGGCCGGGCTTCCTTTACGCAACAGCTGGGCCCTCAGCCGTGCCGGTGCCGTATGTCTGGGGCTCTTGGCCGGGGTACAATCCGAACGCCAACAACCCGGGCGGCGCCACCAGCACTGGACATGCCCCGCCGCTCTGCTTTCCGCCCTGCGCGTGGTACTACCCCGTCGTCACCGACCCACATGGTTCGCCGGCGACATCTTACGCGCAGCCGCTCCATGAGACGACGAGCGGGGGCGGCAGCCAGGGTACCGGCGGCGGAACGGCCGAGGAGGACACCGACGACGACCCGTGCTCGCTCACGCTGGGGCTTGACGTCGACAGGAAGTGTGCGACGAGCACCGAGAGCGGCGGCAGCCGTGCTGTGGCGGGCGACAGAGAGAGGGCGGTGATGGCGGCGGAGGCGAGAAAGAGGAGGAAGGAGCTGACGAAGCGGAAGCAGACGCATCTCGGCGGCCGTCCTGGAGACGAGTAGGTCTCTGGCGCCATTGACGGGGGGGTGACACTATGGTTTTTTCTTTCTAGCTGGTCGTTTCATTTTGGTTGTTATACGTTGTTACTGGTTTGGTTAGCCTTTTGTTCGTCCAAATGATTTCAGTTTTCAAATTATTTTGTGGTGCAATCTGTATACAAAAGATTAGTAGGTTTGATGACGTGCAACAAGAGTCATGTACTCCCTCCGGTCTTTTTACTCCGTATGTATATATAAGATTTGTCTGAAGTCAAACTTCGTAAAGTTTACCTTTGAAATGGAAAAAAGACTTCATGAAGTTTGACATATTTATATGGAAAATATCGAATCTACCTTATTAATAAATTATATAATATGAAAATTAAATTCATGACGCATCTAATGATATTGATTTTATATTGTGAATATTGATATTTTCATACAAATATGATCAAACTTTATGAAGTTTGATTTTAGACAAATCTTATATGCAGAGTAAAATTGATAGAAGAGACTACTAATAATGTTTAATGTAACAATTATACTTTGCATTTTTTTGAAGGAAACAATTATATGATATTTCAATATGGTAAACTTTTTCTGATAACTTAGCTGGTTCTTCATTGTTCTTTACAGTGTTCAAGAAAGCGTTTTTAGGCGGCGCTTAAGCGCTGAGCGACAGCTAAACGCTTCGCTTCTGCCCTAGGCGCAACTTTTAGCGTTGAGCGAAAAAGCGAGATTTAGCGACCGCTTTAGCACTAAGCGTTGGTTAAGCGAGCGCTAGGCGCACTTAAGCGATAAAAAAGCGAAGCCTGGACCACAGGCGCGAGGGAAAAGGGGGTATAAAGGCCTGGCCCAAAACTGGCCTGTTCGGCTAGGGTTACTCAGTTAGAAGGGAGGGAGAAGAGAGCTCCAGTGGCGGCGGCTCCTGCTCTGCATCCAGCGACGGCAGTTCCTGCCCCTCCTGGATGTCCACCCCTACTGCCGACAGCTCCTCCTCCTCCTCTTGGACATCCACCCCTACAGATTCATGTGATGATCTCCTGCTCTCCTCTCCTCTCCTCCCCCACCTCTGATCCATTGATCCACTATCTATAGATGACTGGACGCACTTCTGTGGATGAGGACTGATCCATGAGGGCATGAACTGGTGCTTGAGCAGCTGCTGCTTGGGCTGGGGCTGCTGCTTGAGCTGCTGTCATTTATCTTATATGCTATTAAGACATTATATGCACTTATGCATTTATGCTTGCTGTGTGAACCACTAAACCTTATCCTTATATGCTATTTCAGACTTTCAGATATCTATATGTGCTATGTTTCCTATTTTCTTGTGCATATTATTCAAAAACAGCCAAATTATGGCCAATTTAAAAAACCCGCTTAATCCCGGTTAAGCTGCGCTTAAGCGGCCATTGCTCTAAGCTGTGGCCTTCCGCTCCGCTTACGCTTACCGCTTTTTTGAACATTGGTTCTTTAGCAGTCATGATCTTCTGTATCAGCTCCTTTCCTGCTTTCAGGGTTAAAAGACATAAATGTTCCACCTATATCAGCGACAGATTTAGATTCATTGTCTATCCTGTGATAAAACAAATGAAGTATAACATATTCAAGGACGCCATGGTTAGGACAGAGATTTAAAAGCTTAGAGTATCTCCCCCAAACTCTGTAGTATAAGATTTCTCCAAGTTTTTTGTGCGGAGGAGGTTAAATCTTCTCGGAGTCTCGCTATCTTGGAGAGCGGGAAAAACTTGTTCATGATTTTTTCCGCGCAGGCTTTCTAGTTGGTTATGCTGCTATACGGAAGATTGTTATACAATTCTTCAGCTTTGTCATTCAAAGAGAATTTAAAGAGTTTAAGCGAGATAAATCTCAAGGAACATCTTTAATTTTGGCAGTACAACATAAAGCATCAAACACATTAGATGCGCTTGAGGGTCTTCTTCTTCATATCCTGAAAAGACGTGATTTTTCACTTCATCGATAAGTTTACAATCAATCGAATATTTAGAAGTAAAATTGGTAGGATAAACTATCAGAGATCTTGAGCCCATGGAAGGGGCACAATAGTCCTTCAAAGATGTTTCCTCTTTTGGATGATAGTCGTGTCTGCAAACAAAGTGTTAAGTTTAGTACTTTGATTTTTTTTAATGTTTGTATTAATAAAGCTCGACGCTCCTATGGATAACTCGTAATATATTCTGGTAGATAAGTTCTTACAGAACGAGTAGAGTCTCTATCAGTGAAAGTGAGCATCTACAATAACAACGCCCGCAAATCAGTTACGAAACAAATACTCTGCGGTTAGCTCCCTGACAATGGCGCCAAAAAATGCTTGATGGCCTGCAAGACACACATAGTAGCGAAGCACCTTCGTGTTAGTATCCCAATAGTTACCGTTCCTAACGAAGAGCGGAGGAGAGTATTGTGAGCGGTGTTTTGGTCACACACAAGGCGTCACTTTCTTGTGGGAAGTAACTGCCTGAAAATCTGCAAATGGTATTACTGTCCCATGAAACAAATATAACAGAGTGGTGAAAGAGTTGATAGTTATTGTGAGAATAATAAATGAATTGAAAGTAAATAACATAAAGTAAACGGTTGTTGTCTGCAATAGAGAGGTTAGGCGCAGAGAAACTTCGGATCATGGTTACATCAAGTGTGCCAGTGCGACGATAATACCAGTTACCTTGTATCGTGATTCTAGTGCATAGGTTGTTTGTTTGGTAGGCGGATCACCCTTGTGGTCTAACCCCTTCATGCCGAATTAGTTCTCCCCTATAGTCCTACTTCAACGTTGTCATTACATGGTCATTTTCGCAATTAAGGTCATAAGACCGGAACAATGCATTAGGTTCTGTGGATCACCGTTATCTCATATTGCCTTCGCTCCTCGTAGATATCAACATCTGTCACTTCGAGGTCAGAGTGACACTATAATATGTGTTACCTGTCCAGGTCTTTGGATCATGTTGCCTGTGCCCTTAACTTAGACAACAAGCATTATGTGCACCACAAATAAACAACTTACTGAAGAATCATAGAACTATAATCACAAATGATGACATATAGAATAGACACAAATGAATCTCACAACGCATACATCTCCCATGCCTAGGAGAAATTAATCATGCATGAGAGGGGGGTAACCAATCATCACAAATATAAAGCCAAGGGAAATCATACCGATAATATCACAAAGATCCACAACGAGATGAATGATTAAACAAGTCTCAGTCTCCATATGAGTACAAATAGAGTTGTAAACCCTAATCATACAACTTGGAATTCCTCTCCCTATGGTGATGTTGCGATGAATGTGAATGGAGATGGGTGGGAGAGAAGGAACAGATCTCCAGTGGTTCTTATTCTCCGAATATATTCTCCCTCTATCTGGATGGTGTGGCGGTGCCTCTCTGTCTCTAATTGTCATCCCTCCTTCACGAAAGTTTCTTGGGTTGATGTAGGGGTGATGTCGCCGTGTGGTACGAGCAGTGGTAGGAGGGCACGTGCTCGTACCATGCGTCATCTTACGCTCTGGACACTGATGAGTCCCTTTAGTGATCCGGTAATGGATAGTAAAAAGGTTCCCTGCCTCTTTCCCCAAGGTGTAACCCTGAGTTATCAAACCCACTAGAGGATGTGCACTGTGATAAGGGTTTCTACCAAGCTTTTGCGAGAGTATTAAATTCTAGTTTTTAGACCGGATCGTTATCACCTTTGCTACTGAAACACTTATAATAAAAACAAGCATGGTTATGAGGACATGATTCTTACAATCATTTGTTTGTTATCGGGATCATCATGATCTTATTTTGTGCTCTGGAAGACACCCGTTAAGATGTGCTTGCAACGAGACAAAGTGGGGGATGTGTCCAAATTACTTCTTGACCAGAACGCGCCTGCATCAAGAGTCAGTTGTCCAACCGTAGACCTTATCCGGCGCGCGGGGTTACCTCGGTTTTTAAGATAAAATCAGACAAAAGCACTGGGCATTAAATGACTACACCTCATGTATCCCCAAGGATTGTCTTCATGCTACCGTACTAAACTTTTCTATCACTGGTATTTAGAATAGCACTCCACTCCCACCCTTCTACTAACCTCCTCCTTGATTGAACTCCGTAATCCTGGGTATATGTAGGGTCGAAGAACGAGAAAGAGACAAAAGACAACCACGATGCAATTTTATTTCACACATACATGACGTTGATTCAAAGTCATTCCATCGATCCCTCATACAAACACATCGGATTGCAAGGCTATGCCTCAACCCATTGCCTTACCAAATTACTCACACATGGCGATCAGATCACATGAAGAAATCATTGAAGAAGACATCAAGATGAAAGCTTTATTGACAATATATCTTACAATGGTTGTCGAATGTGATACATGATTACAAGTATGGTTAACTTGAAGGTGGATTGCTGTGGTAATAGAAGTGGTGGTGGCTATGTAAGTGAGATGGGAAATGGCGGTGGCTAGGGTTGATGAATGGCTTCTGGTGCAGAGATTAGAGGATTTCGGCGATGATCTCTTGCGATTCTGGCATAGGGCCCTTTATAAAAGTGGTAGGGTTGGATGCCTGATGAGTGTTATTTTTATACTCCCCCGAATTTAAACCGAAATATTTCATTAAAACCGAGATATTCGCTCTGATATTGCTATTAATGACTAATGAACGCAAATGATTCCAAATATCCGATCTTTATTTTGTTTCCACATGAAATGGGCTATTTATGGACGAAATCAACCCAATACATGGAAAGGAGTAAAGTGGAGATAGAGGAGATCAAGTGGGAGGCGCAACAGAGGAAACAGTAGGAAAGACGACGTTCCATACGACCATCCCCGCTCGTATGGATGGTCGTATGGCATGCGAACCGAGGCGTCTGATCCACCTGAACAACTGATGTAGGGTAGAACCCTAGTTGATGATCTTTTCACACTTGGAGGTGGGGAAAGGAGAAATCAAAGAGAAGAACACAAGAAGAACACTCAATTGACAAAGATTCAATCACACATGTTCTAAATCCACATACTCATAAAGAGATACAAGATCCAAAGTCAACAAAAGAGGGAAAATATGTAGCTAGTTCATCCCAATCTCAAGGAGAGAGGGGTCTTGATATCCTTAGAGGATCTTCCCTAGGAGGGGTCTTGAATCCACTAGGGATCTTCTCACATGGAGGCCTTGATCTCCATGGGAGAGGTAGTAGATGAGCAAAGCTCTCTCTAGATATGAGCCATCACTTTGCTAACCCTAGCAAGAGGAAAGGGATGGTCTATTTATAGTCTAGGGTGAAGTGGGGAGGTGAGAGAGGAGTTACATGGCCGTTTGGCCGTGGCTGCGCACGCAGGTGCCGGATGTCCGGGGGCTGGCCGGATGTCCGGCCCGACTTGGGGCACCGGATGTCCGAGGTTCGGCCCGGTATCCCGTAGATCGCTGGTCCGACTTGACATCGCTGCTGTACTCCTCGGGCCGGATTTCCGGGCAGGGGGTCGGATGTCCGGTGGTGGCCGGATGTCCAGGGCTCGGCCGGATGTCCGGCCGCTATAGCTTCGTTAGGTGATGTTCCGCGGTGCTCGGCCTTGGCTTGGGGGCGCCAGAAATCCGGGCAGGGGCCGGATGTCCGGCCACTGTAGCGTTTCGGCGTCTGCACTCGTTGTGTTCCTTGATCCGCATCTGTGGTGGTTTGGCCTTCATCCCAAGTGTCTCTGAGGCTATCTTCTTCATACCTAAGCACACATAGAATTCCCGCTTGAGGTAGTAGTCATGTCTATAGAGGTTCGAATGGAAGGTCGTTAAGGAGAGATGTCACCTTGGTCTCCATGGCTCTTGCACGTGCTCTTGTCATCGGTCCATTTGGCGTTTGGGGTGATGACGAGATGTCCATGGGGATGACCGTAGGATGCTCCACATCATCTCCCCCACTTGAGAAAGATCCGCTCTCAGATCAATAACCTCATCACCATGGAAGGGAGATAGGTCCTTCACGTTGAAGATGTCACTCACGTTGTACTTATCGTGTGGGATGTCGATCTTGTAGGCATTGTCGTTGTAGCATGCCAACACCTTGAATGGTCCATCGGCGCGAGGTAGAAGCTTTGACTTGAGCTCGGTGGGGAAACGGTCTTTGCGTAGGTGTAGCCACACAAGATCTCCGGGGTTGAACACCATGGGATGCTTGTTGGTGTGGATCTTGGAGGCGAGGCGTTGCACTTGGTGTTCGATCATGCGCCGTGTATCTTCATGCACCTTCTGGAGGTAACTTGCTCTTGCGCTCGCGTCCATGTTTGTTCTCTCTTGTAGTGGTTGCGGGAGGATGTCTGATATGTCTCCAACGTATCTATAATTTTTGATTGTTCCATTCTATTATAGTATCAATCTTGGATGTTTTATATGCAATTATATATCATTTTTTGGGACTAACCTACTAACTCAGTGCCCAGTGACAGTTGATGTTTTCTGCTTGTTTTCGCCTTTTAAGAAAATCAATATCAAAAAGTGTACAAACAAGAAAAAAACTTTGGATTAATTTTTTCTGGACCAGAAGAGACCCACAAAGCTTCGGGAGAAGACCAGAAGAGCCACGAGGAGGTGGCAAGCCTGGAGGGCGCGCCCAGGGGGGTAGGGAGCGCCCCCCAGGCTTGTGAGCCCCTCGTTGCCCCTCCTGACCTAATTCCAGCGCTATAAATTCCCAAATATTCCCAATATACCAGGGAGACAGAATAGAAAACCTTTCCGCCACCGCAAGCCTCTGTTCTTCCGCGATCCCATCTGGAGGCCTTTTCCGGTATTCTGCCGGAGGGGGAATCGATCACGGAGGGCTTCTTCATCAACCTTGTTGCCCTTCCGATGATGTGTGAGTAGTTTACCACAGACCTATGGGTCCATAGCTAGTAGTTAGATGGCTTCTTCTCTCTCTTTGATCTTCAATACCATGTTCTCCTCGATGTTCTTGGAGTTCTATCTGATGTAATCTTCTTTTGCGGTGTGTTTGTTGGGATCCGATGAATTGTGAGTTTATGATCAGATTATTCATGAGAAATATTTGAGTCTTCTCTGAACTCTTTTATGCATGATTATTATAGCTTTGTATTTCTCTTCGATTTATCGATTTGGTTTGGCCTACTAGATTGATTTGTCTTGCAATGGGAGAGGTGCTTTGTGATGGGTTCAATCTTGCGGTGCTCAATCCCAGTGACAGAAGGGGACATGACACGTAATTGTATTGTTGCCATTAAGGATAAAAATATGGGGTTTAATCATATTGCTTGAGTTTACTTTGTCTACATCATGTCATCTTGCTTAAGGCGTTACTCTGTTTCATACTTAATACCCTAGATGCATGCTGGATAGCGGTCGATGGGTGGAGTAATAGTAGTAGACGCAGGCAGGAGTCAGTCTACTTGTCTTGGATGTGATGCCTATATACATGATCATTGCCATAAATCCGTCATAATTATTTGCTTTTCTATCAATTGCCCAATAGTAATTTGTCTGCCCACCGTATGCTATGTGTTCGAGAGAGAAGCCTCTAGTGGAAACTATGGCCCCCGGGTCTACTTTATCATATATAAAAAACCTAAAAATACCTTGCTGCAATTTATTTACTTTTATTTTATTTAGTATTTTAGTTTATCTATTTATCTCTATAAGATTTAATCCTTGCAAATAACCGCTAAGAGGATTGACAACCCTCTTATTTGCGTTGGGTGCAAGTGTTTGCTTTTGTGTGTGCAGGTGCGCTTAACGGAATTTTGCTTGGTTCTCCTACTGGATTGATAACCTTGGTTCTTAACTGAGGGAAATACTTATCTCTACTATACTGCATCATCCTCTCCTCTTCGGGGAAATACCAACACAGTCTATAAGTAGCAGGAAGAATTTCTGGCGCCGTTGCCGGGGAGACATCATCAAAATTACTAAGTACATTCGCACAAACTATCATCCACTTACATTTATTTTATTTGCCTTTTATTTGCATTTGCCTCTCATTTTCATGTCCCCCACTTCTAATTTTTTTTTTTACAAAAACACAAAAATATTTTTATTTGCTTGTTTGCTAGTTTGCTTGCTTCGTCACGATGTCTCAAGAAAATACAAAATTGTGTGACTTTTCCTATACTAATAATAATGATTTTATTAGTACTCCTATTGCTCCTCCCGCCACTAGTGCGGAGTCGTGTGACATTAATACTGCTTTGCTTAATCTTGTTATGAAAGAACAATTTTCTGGTAGTCCTAATGAAGATGCTGCATCCCATCTAAATACTTTCGTTGAGCTTTGTGATATGCAAAAGAAAAAATATGTGGATAATGATATTGTCAAATTAAAATTATTCCCGTTCTCACTACGAGACCGTGCGAAAACTTGGTTTTCATCCTTGCCTAGAAATAGTATTGATTCTTGGGATAAGTGTAAGGATGCTTTTATTACCAAGTATTTTCCTCCCGCTAAGATTATTTCTCTAAGAAATCAAATTATGAATTTTAAGCAACTTGAGCATGAACATGTTGCACAATTTTGGGAGAGAATGAAATTAATGATAAGAAATTGCCCAACTCATGGCTTAAATTTATGGATGATCATAAAAAAAAATTATGTGGGACTAAACTTTGTCTCTAGAAATTTGCTAGACTCTGCCGCAGGTGGTACTTTTATGGAAATTACATTGGGAGAAGCCACAAAACTTCTTGATAATATCATGACAAATTATTCTCAATGGCACACTGAACGAACTCCAACTGGTAAGAAGGTAAATTCTGTTGAAAAAATTAATACTTTGAGTGATAAAATGGATGCTTTATTGAAATTGGTTGCTAGTAAAAATGCTCATACTGATCCTAATGATGTGCCATTGTCTACCTTGATTGAGCAAAATAATGATGCTATTGATGTGAATTTTGTCTCTAGAAATAATTTCAACAACAATGCTTATAGGGGTAATTTCAATCCTAGACCGTTTCCTGGAAATTCCTCTAATAATTATGGAAACCCTTATGGTAATTCTTATAATAATAATAATAGGAAGCCCTCTGATCTTGAAAGTAATATTAAAGAATTTATTAATTCGCAAAAGAATTTCAATGCTATGATAGAAGAAAAATTGAATGGAGTTGATGAATTGGCTAGGAACATGGATACAATTGCTCATGATGTGGAAAATCTCAAAACTAAAATTTTGCCACCCAAGCATGATAAATTTTGCCACCCAAGCATGATATAAATGAGTCTATTAAAGCTATCTATGTCTCTATTAATGAAAGTAAAGAAAGGACCGCTAGGTTGAGAGCTAAGCGAGAATTTCTAGAAAAAGCGATTTCACCCGATTTCTATCGTAGTAATGATGAAGATATTAAAATGATTGGTGTCACCCCTATTGAATCATTATTTAGTAACATAAAACTTGATGAAAAAGGGACTGAAGAAGATTCAACTTTAGATAGAAGGAGTCCCAATTGCTTGAAGGGTGATAATCTTGATGAAAAAAATGGAAAAAGTGGGTTTGGAGAGGTCAAAACTTTAAATAGTAATGCACCCACTACTTTGTATTACAAGGACTTTAATTATGATAGTTGTTATTTAATTGAGTGTATTTCCTTGTTGCAATCCATGATTAATTCACCAAATGCATATGAACAAAATAAGGCTTTCACTAAACATATTGTAGAGGCCGTGATGAAAGCGCATGAAGAAAAACTTGAGTTGGAATTTTCAATTCCTAGAAAATTACAAGATGAATGGGAACCTACTATTAAATTCAAAATTAAGTATTATGAATGTAATGCCCTTTGTGATCTTGGTGCTAGCGTTTCCACTATACCAAAGTCTTTGTGTGATGTGCTAGGTCTCACCGACATGGATCCTTGTTCTCTTAATTTGCATCTTGCGGATTCCACTATTAAAAAGCCATTGGGTAGAATAAATGATGTGCTTATTCTTGCAAATATAAATTATGTGCCCGTGGACTTTATTGTTCTTGATATTGAATGCAATCCTTCTTGCCCCATAATACTTGGTAGGCCTTTTCTACGAACAATAGGTGCTATTATTGATATGAAAGAAGGTAATATAAGATTTCAATTTCCACTAAAGAAAGGGATGGAACACTTCCCTAGAAATATAATTAAAGCCCCTTATTAATCTATTATGAGGGCCACCTATGGAATTAACTTGAAGCATGACAACACTTGAAACTATGCATTATGCCTAGCTAGGGTCATAAAACAATATCGCTTGTTGGGAGGCAACCAAATGAATAAAATAAATTTTTGTTTTTACTTTCTGTTCTTGAGTGTTTACACATTTATAGCCTCTGTTATGATTGTATTTTTATGTTTTAATTAGTTTTTATGCCAAGTAATGCCTTTGGGATGATTTGGAAGATAGTATGCTTGATGCTGTTGGAAAACAGAAACTTTTGCGTCCAGTGCTGGAATTTTTATTTTTTGCTGGAGTGTGATAAAATTCTGAATTTTTTATACAGTATTTATATATGAATTGCCCACGTTTTCCTAAGTTTTCAGAATTTTTGGAGTTACAAAAGTATGATGTTAATTCAGATCTTTACAGACTGTTCTCTTTTAGACAGATTCTGTTTTTGTTGCATAGTTTGCTTATTTTGATGAACTATGGATCCTATCGGGGGGGTATGAGTCATGGAGAAGTTGGAGTACAATAGCATTATGCCAATATTAAATATGAATCAACTTATAACAGTACCTAAAGTTTCAGATTTGTTTGTTATACTAACGGATCTCACGAGGTTTCTGTTGAGTTTTGTGTGCTGAAGTTTTCAAGTTTTAGGTGAGACTACGATGGACAAAGGAATAAGGAGCGGCAAGAGCCTAAGCTTGGGGATGCCCAAGGCACCCCAAGGTAATATTCAAGGAAGACTCAAGCGTCTAAGCTTGGGGATGTCCCGGAAGGCATCCCCTCTTTCGTCTACAATCTATCGGTAACTCACTTGGAGCTATATTTTTATTCATCACATCATATGTGTTTTAGTTGGAGCGTCTTGTGATATAGTTTGTTTGCTTTTTTTTGCTTTTTAGTTTGTCACAATCATCTTTGCTGAACACACCTTTTTGAGAGGGACACACATTATTCGTGATTTGTTAGAATACTCTATGTGCTTCACTTATATCTTTTGAGCTAGGCAGTTGATCTAGTGCTTCACTTATATCTTTTAGAGCACGGCGGTGGTTATATTTTAAATAAATAGTTGCACTCTCATGCTTCACTTATATCTTTTTGAGAGTCTAATGAATAACAATGGTAATATGCACGGGTTATGAATTTGGTCTTGATATGATAGGTATTCAAGAGGGATATAATAAAAACTTTCATGTAGATCACTGAATATGATAAGTTTGATTCCTTGCAATAGTTTTGCGATATTAAGATGGTAATATGTGGGAGGTATTAGTAGATAATTGTGGTTTAGTAAGAATATTGGTGTTAAGGTTTGTGATTCCCTAAGCATGCACGTATGATCTCTCGTTATGCTAAGAAGTTGGAGCATGATTTATTGTTGATTGTCTACCTTATGAGTGGCAGTCGGGGACGAGCGATGGACTTGTCCTACCAATCTATCCCCCTAGGGGCATGCATAGTAGTACTTTGCTTCGAGGGCTAATAAACTTTTGCAATAAGTATGTGAGTTCTTTATGACTAATGTGAGTCCATGGATTATACACACTCTCACCTTTCCGCAATTTGCTAGCCTCTTCGGTACCGTGCATTGCCCTTTCTCACATCGAGAGTTGGTGCAAACTTCGCCGGTGCATCCAAACCCTGTGATATGATACGCTCTATCACACATAAGCCTCCTTATATCTTCCTCAAAACAGCCACCATACCTACCTATCATGGCATTTCCATAGCCATTCCGAGATATATTGCCATGCAACTTCCACCGTTCCATTTTTATGACACACATCGTCATTGTCATATTGCTTTGCATGATCATATAGCTGACATAGTATTTGTGGCTCAGCCACCGTTCATCATTTTTATACATGTTACTCTAGCATCATTGCACATCCTGGTACACTGCCAGAGGCATTCATATGGAGTCATATTTTTGTTCTAGTATCGAGTTGTGAGTAAATAAAAGTGTGATGATCATCATTATTAGAGCATTGTCCCAGTGAGAAAAGAATGGTGGAGACTAATGAGTCCTCGAAAAAGTGGGGATGAGGTCCATGAGACCGTTCTAAAAAAAGAGGCCAAAAAGAGCCACGAAAAAAAAAGAAAAAAAATAAATGAGAGAAAAAGAGAGAAGGGGCAATGTTACTATCCTTTTTCCACACTTGTGCTTCAGAGTAGCACCATGTTTTTCATATAAAGAATCTCCTATTTTGTCACTTTCATATACTAGTGGGAATTTTTCATTATAGAACTTGGCTTGTATATTCCGATGTTGGGCTTCCTCAAATGCCCTTGGTCTTCATGAGCAAGCAAGTTGGATGCACACCTACCTAGTTTTCATGTTGAGCTTTCATACACTTATAGCTCTTAGTGCACCCGTTGCATGGCAATCCCTACTCCTCGCATTGACATCAATTGATGGGCATCTCCATAGCCCGTTGATTAGCCTCGTCGATGTGAGACTATCTTCTTATTTTTGACTTCTCTTATTTATCTCTACCACCACACTCTATTCCACCCATAGTGCGATATTCATGGCTTGCGCTCATGTATTGCGTGGGGGTTGAAAAAGCTGAAGCGCGTTAAAAAGTATGAACCAATTGCTCGGCTTGTCATCGGGGTAGTGCATGATAAATACTTTGTGTTAAGAAGATGGAGCATGACATGATTATATGATTTTGTAGGGATAACGTTCTTTAGCATTTTTATTTTGAAAGACATGATTGTTTATTAGTATGCCTGAGTATTGATGTCTTTATATCAAATTATAGACTATTGCTTTGAATCATTCGGATCTTATTATTCATGCCGTAAGAGAGAGATTACATGATGAAACATGATAGGTAGCATTCCACATCAAAAATTCTGTTTTTATCATTTACCTACTCGAGGACGAGCAGGAATTAAGCTTGGGGATGCTTGATACGTCTCCAACGTATCTATAATGTTTGATTGTTGCATGCTATTATAGTATCAATCTTGGATGTTTTATATGCAATTATATGCCATTATATATCATTTTTTGGGACTAACCTATTACCTCAGTGCCCAGTGCCAGTTGCTATTTTCTGCTTGTTTTTGCCTTTTCAGAAAATTATTATCAAAAAGTGTCCAAACGAGAAAAAAACTTTGGATTAATTTTTTCTGGACCAGAAGAGACCCACAAAGCTTCGGGGGAAGACCAGAAGAGCCACGAGGAGGCGGCAAGCCTGGAGGGCGCACCCCCAGGCTTGTGGGCCCCTCGTTGCCCCTCCTGGCCTAATTCCAGCGCTATAAATTCCCAAATATTCCCAATATACCAGGAAGACAGAAGAGAAAACGTTTCCGCCGCCGCAATCCTCTGTTCTTCCGCGATCCCATCTGGAGGCCTTTTCCGGTATTCTGCCGGAGGGGGAATCGATCACGGAGGGCTTCTTCATCAACCTTGCTGCCCTTCCGATGATGTGTGAGTAGTTTACCACAGACCTACGGGTCCATAGCTAGTAGCTAGATGGCTTCTTCTCTCTCTTTGATCTTCAATACCATGTTCTCCTCGATGTTCTTGGAGTTCTATCTGATGTAATCTTCTTTTGCAGTGTGTTTGTTGGGATCCGATGAATTGTGAGTTTATGATTAGATTATTCATGAGAAATATTTGAGTCTTCTCTATACTCTTTTATGCATGATTATTATAGCTTGTATTTCTCTCTGATTTATTGATTTGGTTTGGCCTACTAGATTGATTTGTCTTGCAATGGGAGAGGTGCTTTGTGATGGGTTCAATCTTGCGGTGCTCAATCCCAGTGATAGATGGGGACATGACACGCATTTGTATTGTTGCCATTAAGGATAAAAAGATGGGGTTTAATCATATTGCTTGAGTTTACTTTGTCTACATCATGTCATCTTGCTTAAGGCGTTACTCTGTTTCATACTTAATACCCTAGATGCATGCTGGATAGCGGTCGATGGGTGGAGTAATAGTAGTAGATGCAGGCAGGAGTCGGTCTACTTGTCTCAGACGTGATGCCTATATACATGATCATTGCCATGAATCCGTCATAATTATTTGCTTTTCTATCAATTGCCCAACAGTAATTTGTCTACCCACCGTATGCTATGTTTTCGAGAGAGAAACCTCTAGTGAAAACTATGGCCCCCGGGTCTACTTTATCATATATAAAAAACCTAAAAATACCTTGCTGCAATTTATTTACTTTTATTTTATTTAGTATTTTAGTTTATCTATTTATCTCTATAAGATTTAATCCTTGTAAATAACCGCTAAGAGGATTGACAACCATCTTATTTGCGTTGGGTGCAAGTGTTTGCTTTTGTGTGTGTAGGTGCGCTTAACGGAATTTTGCTTGGTTCTCCTACTAGATTGATAACCTTGGTTCTTAACTGAGGGAAATACTTATCTCTGCTATACTGCATCATCCTCTCCTCTTCGAGGAAATATCAACGCAGTCTACATGTAGCAATGTCCAAGGGCGACAATGAGTTGAAGCCGTAGACCACCCCGAAAGGATACTTGCCGGTTGTAGAGTGTTGTGCTCGATTGTAGGCGTACTCGGTGATTGCCAAGCATTCTTCCTATTCCTTGATGTTTTTCTTGATCAACACGCGGAGAAGTGTGGATAGCGTCTGGTTGGTGACTTTTGTTTGGCCGTCGGTTTGGGGGTAATATGCCAATGAGAAGAGTAGCTTGATTCCAAGCTTGGCGCATAATGTCTTCCCAAAGTAGCTTAGGAACTTGATGTCTCAATCCGGGACAATTGCCTTTGGCACTCCGTGCAAGTGCAAGATTTCCCTACAAAAGATATTTGCAACAAGTGAAGCATCGTCGACTTTGTTGCACGGAATGAAATGTGCCATATTTGAGAAATGGTCCACAACTACAAATACGGAATCTTTGCCATTTTTAGTTCTAGGCAAACCAAGTACGAAATCCATGCTTATATCTTCCCATGGTGAGTACGGAAATGGAAGTGGCATATATCGACCATGTGATTGAGCTTTGGACTTACTTTGCGACACGATGGGCATCGGGTGGTGTAGCGTGCGATGTCACAGAACATATTGGGCCAATAGTACTTGTTGGAGAGCGTCGCGAAGGTCTTGTCGTGGACAAAGTGTCCCATAAGTCCTCCACCGTGAACCTCTTGAAAAAGTAACAAACAAAGAGAAGACTCGATCGGGAATACAAAGCTTGTTACCATGCATAAGATAGCCATCTTTCATATAATATCGCTCCCAACAATTGTTTCTTTGGCATTTGGCATAAGGAATCGCAAATGAAGTATCATGCGCATAAAAGTCTTTAATGTGCTCAAATCCAATAACATTCAACTCAAGTTGAGTAACAAACATGCACTTGCGGGAAAGAGCATCTGCCAGTACATTCTCTTTACCGTTAATGTACTTAATGACATAGGGAAACGACTCAATGAATTCACTCCATTTGGCATGCCTTTTATTCAACTTGCTTTGACCTTTAAGGTATTTAAGCGTCTCATGGTCGGTATGTATGACAAATTCGCGTGGCCTAAGGTAGTGCTCCCAAACATGCAATACTCTCACCAAAGCATATAACTCTTTGTCATAAATGGGGTAGTAAGTTGAGCTCCAGGTAGTTTTTCACTAAAATATGCAATGGGTCGCTTCCCTTCCATCAACACGCCACCTATGCCATTACCACTAGCGTCACAATGTACTTCAAATGTTTTATCAAAGTTGGGTAATGCAAGCAATTGTGCATGTGTAAGAAAATTCTTAAGCTCATTAAATGCGGTATCTTGGGAGGGTCCCCAAATGAATGGTGCATTCTTCTTACTCAAAGCATGCAAGGGTGATGCCATGATGCTAAAGTCCTTAACAAAGCGATGAGAGGAACCGGCAGGACCAAGAAAACTAAGCACTTGTTGCAAGTAGGTTGGTTGGGGCCAAGTTTTAACTGCATCAATTTTAGACTCATCAACCTCAACGCCCTTAGAGGAGACTACAAAGTCCAATAAAATGAGGTTGTCTACGCCAAAGGTGCACTTTTTCATGTTCGCATATAGTTGCTCTTTTCTCAAAACTTGCAAGACTTCTCTAAGGTGTTGCACATGTTCCTTAAGAGATTTGCTAAAAACAAGGATATCATCAAAGTAGACAACAACACAATAGCCAATGAGTTTTCGAAGAACATAATGATCACATGCATGAATGTGCTAGGCACTTGAGATAAGCCGAAAGGCATGACTAACCACTCATAGAGGCCAACTTAGTTTTAAAAGCCGTTTTCCATTCGTCACCTTCTTGCATGCAAATTTGATAGTAGCCACTTTTAAGATTGATTTTGGAGAAAATGGTTGCTCCACTAAGTTCATCTAGCATGTCATCTAGGAGTGGAATGGGGTAACGGTATCTAACGGTGATAGCAATAATGGGGCGGCAATCGGAACACATATGCCAACTACCATCTTTCTTAGGCACAAGTATAACTGGGACGGCACATGGGCTTAGACTCTAGCGTACATACCCGTTTTCGAGGAGGTGTTGTACTTTCCTTTGAATCTCTTTGGTCTCGTCGGGGTTGACGCGGTAAGGTGCCTTGTTCGGTAAAGGTGCACCGGGGATGAGGTCGATGCGGTGCTCTATTTCGCGTAAGGGAGGTAGTCCCGGAGGTAGCTCATCGGGGAAAATCCGCGAATTCCTACAATAAATGAGACAAAACCAAAGGTAGATGTTGTGAAGTATGAGTCCTCACAGCCTCATCTTTGTACACAAGTACAAAGTGAAGGACACTTGATGGGCTCTCACTCACATCCCTCAAGTCTCTTTTGGTGGCTAAAAGCACTAAGATTTTCTTGTCCCTCATCATGGAGTCACTCGTATTCGGCTTGGGGCGCTCGCTCTCTTGTTGGTGGTTCACTCTCTCACTATTATCTCCACAATGACTCGAAGCTTGCTTGTCGGCGACCACTTGACTTGGCGACATGGGTCGAAGAACATACTCCTTGCCCTTCATCTTGAAGCTATAGTGATTGGTTCATCCGTTGTGGATGACACCACAGTCGAATTGCCAAAGTCGTCCTAGTAGAAGATGGCATATGGACATTGGAACCACATCACACTCCAAGGTGTCTTCATATGCTCAAATCTTGAATGAGACTTGAACGGTATGGTCGACTTGGATGGTGCCTGTCGGACCAATGGATTATAGGGTACCCAGGACCGGACGCCGGGGAGGTTCGACGAAGGTGCCGTGGTGAGCAAGGAGTAAAGGCGATTGATAGGATGGGCCCTGGAAGAGATGATGGGACATTTCCCGACCCGGGAAGAGCCTCCCGGAAGGCCCTTCTAGAGATCTGTCACAGAAGGGTAGAAAGGGTCCTATTGAGGAGTACGAAGATATGTTGCGCCTACAGACGAGGCATGGAGTGGAGGTCATAAGGTTTGACTTTAGGCAGCCCACCGATGGCGTCATGTCCTCCGCTGGGTCATCACCAGTGTCGCTGGGTGGCCCATATGAGCGTGCTACAGGGCTGCACTGTTGAGTGCTACAGTTAATGGGGAGTCCCCCCCTGTTGGACGGAGGCGAAGGGGAAGATTCTCTCTTTCCACCACCTCTCTCTCTCTCTCTCCCTCTCCCTCACTACCGTATAAATAGAAGGAGTTTGAGGCCATGCGGGGGTCGATCTTTTCATCTTGTAAAAGACACACATAATAGCTCTCTACCATCGCAATAACAAACAAGGCAGGAGTAGGGTATTGCACCAAGAAGGTGGCCCAAACCTGGATAGTTCTTTGTGTTCATCTGTAGTTCATCCATCCATCGTTCATCCATGACTTAGGATTGCTAGACGTGTTCAGTCCGCGGCCGAACTCTCAAGGGTTGTAGCAAACAACTCATATGTAGGTTCTTAGAAACCGGCATTTGGCGCGCCAGGTAGGGGACTGAGACATCTAGCTCTCGCACCGGCACCATCCTCGCCGACTGTTCTTCTCAGAGCCTCGAGCACAGTTTGGTCCATGGAGTCGAGACGCTCCGGGGCATCCGTGGCCCAAATGAGTAGCCACTTCAGGAGGGGAACGCGGTGCCGACTTCAGGAGGCCGCTAACACCGCCCAACAGGAGTCGCCCCTCAGCCTCCTCCTCCTCCTCCCCCGCCGACAGAAGAGGTCCACTCCCCTCTCCAAGATCATGAGGGGAACGCGGGGCAGGACGAGCCGCTGGACACGACGTAAGCATCGATCATGACCGAGCCGTCGCTCCCCCACAATAGGAGGGGCGAACTCACGTTTTGGTTGTTCCATCGGCGACCACAGCCCGTACCATCTACACGTCAGCGGCGGCGTTAATGGCGGCGCACGAGCTCCAGCTATACCCGCCACCAGAGGAAGAACGCGGTACCTGGCTCGCGCGGATCACATATCTGCTTGGCATCGCCGGTCAGGCGCAGCCACGATCGCAGACACCATCACGTCAACATCGCGAGTGATCGCCTATCTCGGAACGCACGCCGCCCCCTCTGCATCCTCAAGACCACGAGCCACGACAAGACCGCGGATGCCCGGGAGGGGAGGCGTGCCAATCTATGGCCTCCTCCCCTAGGGAGGATAAGGATCGGTGACCGGCAGCTCGCCACCCGGCGGAGGACGCCCGCGTCGCCATAGAGCGCCGGCAAGAGCGACAGGACAGGTTCGTCCAAGAAATGGCGGAGGCAGGGCGCCCTGTGTAGGGCACCCTGGGCGCTCGAGCTGTGCCGATAGGTGCAGGGTGCCAGGCGTTCACCCTCGAACTTTGTGAGGTGGTCTGGCCTCCGCGGTTCAAGCCGGATTTATCGTCATGGTATGATGGCTCGACCGACCCCGTCGAGTTTCTCCAAATCTATACCACGGCGATTTAGGCGGCTCATGGCCATGTTGACGCCATGGTCAACTAGTTCCCTATGGCCCCCAAGGACTTGGCACGTTCATGACTCATGAACCTCCCACCAAACTCCATCGGGACTTGGGACGAGATGTGCGAGCAGTTCATCACCAATTTAAAGGGAACCTGCGACTGGCCGTCCACGATCGCCGATTTGAATGCCATCCGACAGAAGGGGGGTGAGACGCTAGGTGCGTTCTTCCAGCGTTTCAGCCAGGTCCACAACAAGATACCCTGCATCAATGATGCGGAGGTTGTCGTGGCCTTCCGCAATGGGGTTGCGGATCTCAAGATGTGTGAGAAGATGGCGATCCACGACGTGCGCACGACGGTGCAGCTCTAGGAACTGGTGGACAAATGCGCCAGGGCAGCTGAAGCCCGGAATCGCTCTTTGCAGGCGGTCGATCGGGAGGCCGGGCCCTCCCGCGACAAGCAGGGCCAAAAGCGCAAGCTGCCCGAGGTCTTCGCGGTGGAGCCCGAATGGAAGGGACAGAAGAAGGAAGAAGTGACTTCTGACGACTCGAGCGAGGACCCATACTGTGCCTTGCACAGCTCGCGCACGCACGACACGGCCGACTGCAGTGAGATCAAGAAGATGGCGGAAGACCGCCGGAAGGAGTGGCGTGAGCAGAGGCATGGCAAAGGAAGAAAGGAGGGTGGCCGAGGGGGAGGGCGCGCCGGTCAACGTGGAGGCCGACATGAACACTTTCCTCAAGGATGCGAGAAAGCAGGGGATGGCAAGACCGGGGACGGCCCTGACTCCGATAAGAATAGCGGTAGAGGATTCCAGGAGCCCAAGGTGGTGGCGTGCATTCATGACGGGGCCCAGACCCCTCACTCAAACCGATGTTTCAAGCACCTCGCCCGGGAAGTTTGCGCTGCCCTTCCCGGGGGAAAAGCTGCCAAGCCCTTGAAATGGTTCGGGGTCTCGATAACATTCGACCTCGCGGATCACCCGATGAATGCAAAGATAGTGAGAATTGTACCGATCGTGGTATCCCCCACTGTCCATAACATCAAGGTCACGAAAACCCTCGTCGATGGAGGAGCTGGGCTGAACGTCATTTCCCCGAAGATCTTCGACCTGATGCAGATCCCATACGATCGCCTGATGCCTACCAGGCCGTTCTCGGGCGTGACCTCGGGGAGCACGACTGCCTTGGGGCAGGTGGCCCTTCCCGTCATGTTCGAGACCAGCAAGAACTATCGGACGGAAAGCATCATCTTCGACGTAGCCCACATCGGCCTGGAGTACAACGCTATCCTTGGTTACCCTGCACTGGCTCAATTCATGGTTGTAACGCATCACGCCTACAACGCTCTCAAGATGCCGGGTCCCGGAGGGGTGATCACCGTCCAAGCGGATCAGGAAGACGCCGTTCGACGCGTCGAGCATTTCTACAAAGTGGCGGCCTCCGCCACCCCGGATGATCTGGATATTCCTAGCGTTTCTGGAGCCTCAACTCCCCGCAGGCAGAAATTAATGACAGAAGAGAAGGCCTCAAGCAAGAAAGTGGCGCTCGATGAAGGAAAGGGGACCTCCGTCTTGATAGGTGGGAGGCTCACGGACAAATAGGAAAGCGCGCTCGTCGCCTTCCTACGGGCAAATGCTGACATGTTCGCCTGGACAGCGTCAGATATGCCCGGAGTTCCCAGGGAGGTGATCGAGCACCACTTGGCAGTATGCCCGGGCTGCCGCCCCATCAAGCAGAAGATGTGGCGGTAGTCGCTGGAAAAGCAAGAATTCATCACCCAATAGATAGAGAAGCTGAAGCAGGGCAAGTTCATCCGGGAGGTGACCCACCCGGAGTGGGTCGCCAACCCTGTGGTTGTACCCAAGGCCAACGGTGATCTACGCATGTCCATGGACTTTAAGGACATCAACAAAGCCTATCCGAAGGACCCGTATCCTTTAACAAGAATAGACCAAATCGTCGACTCAACAACAGGATGCGATCTCCTCTGTTTCCTCGATGCCTTCTCAGGCTATCACCAGATCAAGATGGCCAAGGAGGATGAAGAAAAAATGGCTTTCATCACGCCTTGCGGAGTGTACTATTTTGTATGCATGCCGTTCGGGTTGAAAAATGTTGGGGCGACCTTCCAATGGCTTATGCGCATAGCCCTTGGTCCCCACATAGGCAGAAACACGGAGGCTTACGTCGATGACATCGTCGTCAAAACCCGCGAGCGGGACACTGATACGTCCAATTTGCATCATGATTTCCTACTGTTATTTATAATGTATTTGAACATTATTTCACTTTATGATGCAACTCTTATGCCTTTTCTCTCTTAATTTGCAAGATTTATAAGAAGAGGGAGAATACCGGCAGCTGGAATTCTAGACCTGAAATAGCTACAGCAGAGATACCTATCCTACAGAGCTCCAATTGACTTGAAACTTCACGGAGATTTTTTATTGAATATATGAAAAATACTGGAGAAAAGAGATACTAGACGGGACCCACCAGTTGCCCACAAGGCAACAGGGCGCGCCCACTAGTTGCCCAAAAGGCAACAGGGCGCGCCCCCCCGGGGCGTGCCCTGATGCCTTGTGGGGCCCCTGGCTGGCCTCTGGCCCCCTCCTTCTGCTATATAAGCTCATTTGCCCTAAAAAATAGAGAGAAGACTTTCGGGATGAAGCGCCGCCATCTCGAGGTGGAACCTGGGCAGGAGCAATTTTGCTCTCCGGCGGAGCGATTCCGCCGGGGATACTTCCCTCCGGGAGGGGGAAATCGAAGCCATCGACATCACCAATGATCCTCTCACCGTGGGAGGACCAATCTTTATCAACATCTTCACTAGCACCATCTCATCTCAAACCCTAGTTAATCTCTTGTATTCAATCTTTGTCTCAAAACCTCAGATTGGTACGTGTGGGTTACTAGTAGTGTTGATTACATCTTGTAGTTGATGCTAGTTGGTTTATTTGGTGGAAGATTATATGTTCAGATCCTTAATGATATTCAATACCCCTCTGATCTTGAACATGAATATGATTTGTGAGTAGTTACTTTTGTTTCTTGAGGACATGGGAGAAGTCTTGTCATAAGTAATCATGTGAATTTGGTATTCGTTCGATATTTTGATGATATGTATGTTGTTGCTTCCTTTAGTGGTGTCATGTGAACGTCGACTACATGACACTTCACCATCTTAGAGCCTAAGGGAAGGCATTGTGGAGTAGTAATTAGATGATGGGTTGCTAGAGTGACAGAAGCTTAAACCCTAGTTTATGCGCTATTCCGTAAGGGGCTGATTTGGATCCATATGTTTCATGCTATGGTTAGATTTATCTTAATTCTTCTTTCGTTGTTGTGGATGCTTGCGAGAGGGGGTAATCATAAGTGGGAGGCTTGTTCAAGTAAGAACAGCACCCAAGCACAGGTCCACCCACATATCAAATTATCAAAGTAGCGAACGCGAATCAAACAAACATGATGAAAGTGACCAGATGAAACTCCCATGTGTCCTCGAGAACGCTTTGCTTATTATACGAGTTCGTTCCGGCTTGTCCTCTGCTATAAAAAGGATTGGGCCACCTTGCTGCACTTTATTATACTTGTTACTTGTTACTTGTTACGAACTATCTTGCTATCGAAACTATCTGTTACCGCTACTTTCAGTACTTGCAGAGAATAACTTGCTGAAAACCGCTTGTCATTTCCTTCTGCTCCTCATTGGGTTTGACACTCTTACTTATCGAAAGGACTACGATTGATCCCCTATACTTGTGGGTCATCAAGACTCTTTTCTGGCGCCATTGCCGGGGAGTGAAGTGCCTTTGGTGAGTGGAATTTGGTAAGGAATCATTTATATTACGTGCTGAAATTTATTGTCACTTGTCACTATGGAAAGTAATCCTTTGAGGGGCTTGTTCGGGGTATCTTCACCTCGACCGGAAGCATTGAGAGTTGCTCCTCAACATACTGAACCTACTGAAAATATTTATTATGAAATCCCTTCGGGTATGATAGAGAAACTGCTAGCTAATCCTTATGCAGGAGATGGAACGGTGCATCCTGATGTGCACTTGATATATGTGGATGAAATTTGTGGATTGTTTAAGCTTGCAGGTTTATCTGGAGATGGAGTTAAGAAGAAAGTATTCCCTTTATCTTTGGAGGGAAAGGCATTGACATGGTATAGTATATGTTATGATACTGGAACATGGGATTGGAACCGGTTAAAGCTGGAATTCCACCAGAAATTTTATCCTATGCATTTGGTTCATCGTGATCGGAATTATATATATAATTTTTGGCCCAATCGTGAGAAAGTATCGCTCAAGCTTGGGGGAGGCTTAAGTATATGTTGCACACATGCCCCAATCATGAGCTCTCAAGAGAAATAATTATTCAAAACTTTTATGCTCGGCTTTCTCATAATGATCAATCCATGCTCGATACTTCTTCTACTGGTTCCTTTATGAAGAGAACTATTGAATTTAGATGGGATCTTCTGGAAAGAATTAAACGTAACTCTGAAGATTGGGAAATCGACAAAGGTAAAGAGTCAGGTATAAATCTTGAGTTTGATTGTGTTAAATCTTTTATGGAAACTGATGCTTTTCATAAGTTTAGTGCTAAATATGGACTTGACTCTGAGATAGTAGCTACCTTTTGTGAATCTTTTGCTGCTCATGTTGATCTCCCTAAGGAGAAATGGTTTAAATATCATCCACCTGTTGAATTAAATGAAGAACCTGCTAGTGTTAAAGAAGAAACAATTGTTTACAATGTTGATCCAGTTGTGCCTACTACTTATATTGAGAAACCCCCTTTCCGTGTTAGGATTAAGGAACATGCTAAAGTCTCAATTGTGGTTAACAAAAGTAATATAAGAGCACCTAGACCTTCTAAACAAATTAAAGTTGAACATAATATTGCAATGGTTAAAGATCTTTTGGTTGATGATATTGATGGGCATGTTATTTACTTTTGTGATGAGGCTGCTAGAATTGCTAAACCTGTTAGAAATGAACGAGATATGTTAGACAAGAACAAGCCCATGGTTGGCATGCATGTTGTTTCTATTAAGATTGGAGATCATTGCTATCATGGTTTGTGTGATATGGGTGCTAGTGTCAGTGCTATTCCATTTTCTTTATATCAAGAAGTAATGCATGATATTGCACCTGTTGAGATTGAAGATATTGATGTTACTATTAAGCTTGCAAACAAAGATACTATTACACCACTTGGGATTGTTAGAGTTGTTGAAGTCTTGTGTGGTAAAATCAAATACCCTACCGATTTCTTAGTACTTGGTTCGCAACAAGATAATTTTTGTCCCATTATATTTGGTAGACCTTTCTTGAATACCGTTAATGCTGAAATTGATAGTGTCAAAGAGAAAGTTAGGGTTAAGTTTGGTGATATATCTCATGAATTTAATTTCTCTAAGTTTCGTAGACAACATCATGATAAAGAATTACCAAATAAAGATGAAATTATAGGTCTTGCTTCTATTGCTGTGCCTCCTACGGATCCTTTAGAACAATATTTGCTAGACCATGAAAATGATATGCATATGAATGAAAGAAATGAAATAGATGAGTTGTTCTTTAAGCAAGAACCTATCCTTAAGCATAACTTGCCTGTTGAAACTTTGGGAGATCCTCTTCCACCGAAGAGTGATCCTGTGTTTGAATTAAAGCAATTACCCGATACGCTTAAATATGCTTATCTTGATGAAAAGAAGATATGTCCTGTTATTTTTAGTGCTAACCTTTCAGAGCATGAAGAAAAGAGATTACTTAAAACTCTGAAGAAACACCGTGCTGCTATTGGATATACTCTCAATGATCTTAAGGGCATTAGTCCCACTCTATGTCAGCATAAAATTCATATGGAGCCAGATGCTAAACCCGTTGTTGATCATCAAAGAAGGCTGAATCCTAAAATGAAGGATGTGGTAAGAACTAAAATATTAAAGCTTCTGGAGGAAGGTATAATTTATCCCATAGCAGATAGTAGATGGGTAAGTCATGTTCATTGTGTTCCTAAGAAAGGAGGTATTACTGTTGTTCCTAATGATAAAAACGAACTTATCCCACAAAGAATTGTAACTGGTTATAGGATGGTAATTGATTTCAGGAAATTAAACAAAGCTACTAGGAAAGATCATTACCCCTTGCCTTTTATTGATCAAATGTTAGAAAGATTATCTAAGCATACACACTTCTGCTTCCTAGATGGTTATTCTGGTTTCTCTCAAATACATGTATCACCAGAAGATCAAGAGAAAACCACATTTACTTGTCCTTTTGGAACTTATGCTTATTGTCATATGCCTTTTGGTTTATGTAATGCACCTGCTACCTTTCAAAGATGTATGACTGCTATATTCTCTGACTTTTGTGAAAAGATTGTTGAGGTTTTCATGGATGATTTCTCCGTTTACGGAACTTCTTTTGATGATTGCTTGAGCAACCATGATCGAGTTTTGCAGAGATGTGAAGAAACTAATCTTGTCTTGAATTGGGAGAAGTGCCACTTTATGGTGAATGAAGGTATAGTCCTTGGGCATAAAATTTCTGAAAGAGGTATTGAAGTTGATAAAGCTAAAGTTGATGCAATTGAGAAAATGCCACGTCCTAAAGATATCAAAGGTATAAGAAGCTTCCTTGGTCATGCTGGTTTCTATAGAAGGTTTATAAAAGACTTCTCTAAAATTTCTAGGCCTCTTACTAATCTTTTGAAAAAAGATGTTCCATTTGTTTTTGATGATGATTGCGTAGAAGCCTTTGAAATACTTAAGAAAGCCTTAATTTTTGCACCTATTGTTCAACCACCTGATTGGCAGCTACCCTTTGAAATTTTGTGTGATGCTAGTGATTATGCTGTTGGTGCTATTCTAGGTCAAAGAGTTGATAAGAAATTAAATGTTATCCATTATGCTAGTAAAACTCTAGACAGTGCTCAAAGAAATTATGCTACTACTGAGAAAGAATTTTTAGTAGTTGTGTTTGCATGTGATAAATTCATATCCTACATTGTTGATTCCTAAGTTACTATTCACACTGATCATGCTGCTATTAAATATCTTATGGAAAAGAAAGATGCTAAACCTAGACTTATTAGGTGGGTTCTTTTGCTACAAGAATTTGATTTGCATATTGTTGATAGAAAGGGAGCTGAGAATCCCGTAGCAGATAATTTGTCTAGAATGGAAAATGTTCTTGATGACCCACTTCCTATTAATGATGATTTCCCTGATGAACAATTAGCTATGATAAATGCATCTCGTAACACTCCATGGTATGCAGATTATGCTAATTACATTGTTGCTAAATATATACCACCTAGTTTCACATACCAACAGAAGAAAAAGTTCTTCTTTGATTTAAGGCATTACTTTTGGGATGACCCACATTTATATAAAGAAGGAGTAGATGGTATTATCAGACATTGTGTACCTGAGTATGAACAGGAACAAATCATACGGAAGTGTCACTCCGAGGCATACGGAGGAGACCATGCGGGAGACAGAACTACACATAAGGTATTACAATCTGGTTTTTATTGGCCTACTCACTACAAGAAATATGGCAACTTGCGACCATCAATATTGGTCACTGAATGGTCATTGTTTTTCACTTGTGACCTTTTTGTGACCAAAAATAGTTGGTCAAAAGCTGGCCGTCTTTAATGAAACTTAACGACCTTCTTTGTGATATGGTCGTAGAAGGTTACGACCAAAACAAAAGGTCGTAGCTTTTACAACCAATTGTTTTGGTCACTGGCAGTCTACCCACACCACGTTAGATCCAACGTGGCAAGCTGACGTGGCAAAATTGCGACCAAATGAATTGGTCGTAGATTAGAATCAACCCGGTCCATTTGAGCCGTCTTTATGGGCTGAGCCCATTTATTATTATTTTTTTGTCAATTTTTGTCAGCTACATGGGCCAAGCCCAAGAATTCAGCCTTTTTATTTTCTAGGACGTGGCCTTCTACAGTCCATTTCTTTTTTTGGGCCTCAGCCATTTTATAGCCCATTTCTATTTTGGGCCTCCATAACAAACTTTCAGAAACTTGGCCTCGCAGGACAGAGGGTTATTCCAGCGACAGTGAAATAGAGAGGGAATTCAAACAAGCATGTATCAAGACCATTTTATTTCTTTCAACAGCCACGAGCACGACAATAGGTACATTCAATAGAGACTGAATTAACATAGAAATGAAGCAACTAAGGGCAGTCCAAGCACATGAACTACATGGGACTATAGCTACCATTTCTACCAGCAGCAGCAGCCGCCTGAAAGAGAGGGGGGTCCTACCAAGGAGCTAAACTAACAGCGACCATCCATCATAAATTGGTGATACTAGCAATGAGCGGCAGCGGCGACGTTCCAGAGACCCCCTTCCCCTACTGCTGCTTGGCGTGCCGCATCACTAGTCACCCTGCACACAACAAGTTTCAGATGTTCAGAACAGATCAACATGTTGAGCGGTTAGGGAATCACGAGAAGGAAGTGGGAGGGTGGATCAGGATGGTCTCACCTCATTGCCGTCGTCCTCGTCGCTCACCTCGGACTTGGACTTGTCAGATTTGCTGGACGCCTCTCCTGCCTGAAATGGGGATGGGCTCGAAAGAGCGTGGATCAGTACCACAATGTTGTGTTAATCTCGTGGGGCTACGATTCTGATGGAGGTGTTTGGCGTGAATGTTATACCTATGGGTTGTTGTAGGCATCGATCTTCTTGGTGTACTCGCCCTTGAGCATCTCGGCCTTGGCAACGTAGGGAGACTTCTCCTGCTATTCATGCAAACGGAGGAAATGTTAGTGTGGTGCAAGGCGATTGATTCCTGGATAACAATTAACAGAAGAATAGTTCAACAAGTCGAGCAAAATGGGCATGGCGAATTTGGAAACTAACATTCAAGCAATAGTTTGAATCGATGAGCACAGACTGTACAAATTCTAACGAGGCTACAGGCATTTGAACACTGCAAACCATAAATTTGAACAACCAAATTGAGAATAGGCAGTAGATCAACAATTGCATAGCGACTGAATTCTAAATATCACTGACCATCTGGGTCGAACAATACCCAAATGACACGATGCAGCGAGAAAGAAACATGTAAACCAACACATGGTCGACCAAAATTACATCGCATCACCGAGCAAACACTGAGATCAAGCGGAAGAGACCAGCACCGAATAGAGCGGTAACAGCGAGGGTATGAGGAGCGGGTAACTTACAGCATCACTCAAGATACTTCCACTTCTCACCACCGGCCTTGCCAACCTATGATTTGAGCACAAATCAGGACATAGGATTCTGAAGGAAAACTATCACAGCACCAGTTTGAACGAGAACAAGGAGACAGGGGCAGGAGCAAAGGGAACCGAGATGCTTACCATGGAGACCTGCTTGATGTTGGAGTCCTTCCTAAAGCTGTCCCTGCGAATACAGAACCAAAACGGGCCCATGTCAGGGCGCGTCACCACGCCACAGAAACAACGCGAATCTAACCACAACAAAGAATCAAATCCAGGGCTCACATGAAGACTAAGAAGGCGCTCAGGGGGCACTTGGGCTTGTTGGAGTCCTTCTCGGCCTTGCTCTTCTTCACCGCGAGTTTGCATCGCCACAAAAACAATAGCAACAAAGCGAATCAGAACCCAACGCGAAACAACAACAGGAAAACCTAGATAGAAAGTAATAAACCTAGATAGAAAGTAATAAACTTGTACCCCTGATGCAGACCAGGAATCAGCCCAAACAATCAGTACATTCTAACATGTTAAGTGGCTACCATTCCAATCATAATCGTACCATGCCATAGAAAAAAAATCAGTGACCTCACTGCTACAAATTAAACGGATGCTCTTCTACTATTAGACCATTCAAGCTCATGGTCGGATCAACAATACTAATAACCTATAGGTACCATGGTACAACAGCAAGCAAATAGTGCAATAATCCCACCACAGCGCCTGAAGAAAAACACTATCCACAGAACCACAACTTCACTCAGTGGAAACAAGGTAACACCAATAAAATGGATAGAACAATAACGGGAACAACTCCAGATTACACACAAAGCTCTATCCATAGTGCCAGCTATGGATAAAATCATGCACGCTCCCAACATGACTCAGTCACACAGTATAATTCTGACTATAATATAACCAAAGAACTAAAGATTCTACGTACTTAGAACTCAACTAATAAGTGAGAATGATCTGATTGTATGCAAACAATCTTATTTTATTTGTTTATATTACTAAAACAAAAGTGTATGAGGTCAGATCAAGAACACAATTATTAAAACAGACATATCTTCCTTTATGTGAAGAAGTCTGCTCCCTTCATTAATTAGTAGTAATCGTTCCATGCTAATCAACCGTGTGCGTGTGCTTGATCATGGTCTGGAGATTACATGCATGGAGGAATAGAATCGTAAACACAATAGCATCAAACAGCGGTGGGTGCTCAACCCATTTACCATACACAAGCAACACTTAAACCATAGCATGTGCATATATAACTTGTGTCACATTAGGGGGTTCAGAATGTACTCAATATATTCTAATAAATAAAACATGACCGAATTTCTTCTGGTCAACATCACCTCCGAGCAACTTGACGTAACCACCACCGCAGTCAAGCTTCTGCTCATGCTTCACCGTGAACTGCAGCACGAGTGTCTTGTCCTTGTTGCTGAACTCAGGGTACTCCGCCGAGATGGCATAGAACCTGTAGTCCTCTGAGGTTTGGATATACCTACATCAAGATTCAAGAATCAAGGTTTCATCAGTAAATCATAAGAAAGAAAATCTCAAGTCAAGTTTTCCTGAATCAGGTGGACAAAGCTTCAGCTAATTCACCTTTGTCCTCAGCATCTCCATGCCATTTTCCAGATGTGTGGTTCCATTCACCAGCCATGTTCTCGTCCTTCTTCCACTCAGACTTGACCCACCAGCTTTCCCAACCATCTGATCAGACAGTAAAAATCCGTCAAGAACACTTAAATGAACAGATAAACAGTTCACCTTACTCCAACTAGTAGGATAAATATAAGAATAATATTTAACTGCCCAGGTTTTGTAGAGTGCTGATATAAGTTGACAGAGCAATGCCATTTATACTATGTCCTATTTATAGCCAGCACCAAAACTACATGCACTGAATCCCAGGAATCCTGAGGCTACCAGATCAGAGCCAAGCCACAACTGACGCTTCCCCTCACACTAATAACAGATCGAACCGTACTAGGCCAACCGAACGAATCGCGCGATAGCAACAGCATCTAGGGAAACTTCTCGGCCCGAATCCTCATCAATCAGCGAACCAGATCGAAACACTGGCACCCCCCAGCCAAGCCAACGCGCTGGAACAAATCGCGCGGAGCAGCTGCAGCTGCGGCAGCGGGCGCCGGCCAAGAGGCGGCGGCGACTAGGTAGCGCAGGAAGGATACAAGAGGGGAGGGGAGGGGCCTCACATGGTGGGGATGCTGGTGGAGATCTCGGGGTAGAAGAGGTGGACGACGGAGTTGAGGCTGGCCAGCGCGTGCAGCTTGAGCTCCTCCGCCGGCTCATGGAGCATGGCAAGGATCCCGCCGGCCGATCTCACGGTCGCCACCGCCGCCATGGCCGCGTCGGCGAAGAAGGGGTGGGGGAGCGCGAGGTTTTCTTGTGCTCGGTGCGGGGTGTCTGCGAGTTGACTTGGAGACGGGGACGACGCGAGACGGCGACGTCGGTGGTGGAAGGTGCGACAACGACGTCGTGTCGTGGTAGTCGATGGGATCTGAGTTAGGGTCGGGCGCCGTCGATGGCGGCGGCGAGGAGATGGGGACGAGGGAGGAGGAGTGCGATGGGAGGAGGGAGTCGATGGGATCTGAGTTAGGGTTTGGGTAGTTGGGCTGCGGGTGGGGGTTTCCTTTTTCATTTTCTTTTTTCTTCTTTTCTGTAGATAGATGGATGGATGGATGGATGTGGGATGGAGAGATGGATAGATGGATGGATGGATGGGCGCCATGTCATCGATCCGTGTGACAACTAATTCCACCAATGAGAATAGAGCACATGTAATTGTGTTTTTCCTTTTGTTTTTCTTCTACTTTTTCACATGAAAAATTCAAAAAAATGATCTCTTATTGTACACAGGGGTGCATATTAGAATGGCAAACAATGTTGCCTAAGAAAGTTTTCATTTTCTTTGGACGAAATTTCATTTTCCATTTTTCGAGTGTCCAAAATGAGTTTTTTTGTGAAGGACCTACCATATATTTGTTGCAAAATTGGACCAAATCAATTTTCTAAAATATTAGGCCATATTTAATGTACAATTTACCAAATGGTTGTGTGTCAAAAGCTTTGATCCACCTCTCGTGAAAAAGACAAATTTCCGTCGATTCACTTGGAAGCGGGTCAAATTTGAACTGCAGCTGCCTCATAGTTTGCTCTTTATTTTTTCCAAAAATCATTTCTAAGTACATAAGTATCTATTTAATAAGAGAAACTCCAAAAGTTTTCCAAGATTCAACCACTAGCTAGTAACGGTCATGCCCGCCGTTTTGACCGCATTTTGAAATGGGCATGAAAATTTAAAAAAAAACAAAAAATTAGAAAACCTTCGCATTGTGTCATTATATGTGACCTAGTTTTCAGAAAAAATAATAAACTTGTAATACGGCAATTATTTTAAAAAAATGTTCTCAGAAATAAGCTATCATGTGTGAAAATTCATGGCTTTCAAGCCAAATGATCAATCTTATGGCCACATTCATGGCATAGTTTGTTCAAATGATCTCATATTTTGCACAAGGGTGCATCTTGGAATGGCAAACAATGTTGCCTAAGGAAGTTTTCATTTTCTTTGGACGAAAATTTCATTTTCCATTTTTCGAGTGCCCAAAATGAGTTTTTTTGTGAAGGACCTACCATATATTTGTTGCAAAACTAGACCAAATCAATTTTATAAAATATTAGGTCATGTTTAATGTACAATTGACCAAATGGTTGCGTTCCAAAAGCTTTGATCCACCTCTCGTGAAAAAGACAAATTTCCACCGATTCAGTTGGAAGCGGGTCAAATTTGAACTGCAGCTGCCTTATAGTTTGCTCTTTATTTTTTCCAAAAATCATTTCTAGGTACATAAGTATCTATTTAATCAGAGAAACTCCAAATTTTTTGCAAGATTCAACCCCTAGCTACGAACGGTCATGCCCGTCGTTTTGACCGCATTTTGAAACGGGCTCAAGAAATTCAAAAAAAAATCAAAAAAAATTGAAAACCTTCGCATTGTGTCATTATATGTGACCTAGTTTCCAGAAAAAATAATAAACTTGTAATACAGCAATTATTTTAAAAAAGTGTTCTCAGAAATAAGCTATCATGTGTGAAGATTCATGGTTTTCAAGCCAAATGATCAATCTTATGGCCACATTCATGGCATAGTTTGTTCAAATGATCTCATATTTTGCACAAGGGTGCATCTTGGAATGACAAACAATGTTGCCTAAGGAAGTTTTCATTTTCTTTGGACGAAAATTTCATTTTCCATTTTCCGAGTGCCCAAAATGAGTTTTTTTGTGAAGGACCTACCATATATTTGTTGCAAAATTAGACCAAATCAATTTTCTAAAATATTAGGCCATATTTAATGTACAATTTACCAAATGGTTGCGTGCCAAAATCTTTGATCCACCCCTCATGAAAAAGATAAATTTCCGTCGATTCAATTGGAAGCGGGTCAAATTTGAACTGCAGCTGCCTTATAGTTTGCTCTTTATTTTTTCCAAAAATCATTTCTAGGTACATAAGTATCTATTTAATCAGAGATACATGGTGTGGTGCCGAGACGTCGAGGTTTGGACGGTGGCCGAGGGCCCCAACTCCAGAGCGCGTAAATTGGCATGCCAGCCGCGTGGTCACCGCGTGACCGTGGCGTTGCCACGTGTTCTGGGCGGCCTAGGCATGTCTGGTGGGTTGGGCACTCCCCCGGTTGGTGTTAGGAAGAAAAAGACAACAGAAGAATCTCACGAGGAGACTGAACTAAGCTCAAACATGAATTAGCAGCCAAGTGTTTGATTAGCGGTGGGGGAAATGCACATGGCCAATGGGCCTGAGTTTTGGCTGAGGATGATCATCTACTAAGGAGACTGTCTTGGCAAATTTGCAGCTCAAATGGAGGAGCCTAGGTGGCACTTGCTTTGCAAAGTACCACATTGGACAGAAATATGAATGTTGAAGCTGGGCTCAAATGAATGAATGGATTGAGCTGAAATTTGGTGGAGAGTGATTATTTGAGCATATGGAAGATTTGAAAAAATCTCAGATCATTTGGATAAGCCTAGCTAGTACTTCATTCACAAATCTTCTCTCTGGATAGAAACTTTGGAAATTTGCTGAGGAATATTTACTAGGCAAATGGAGCTGAATATTGGCATGTGGCAATGATTTGGATTTGGAAGAGTGCCCAAAAAATTTGAGTGCAATAGGAGGGGCCTAGATAGCACTTGCTTTGCAATGTGCCAATCTGGCCAGAAAATAGAAATTGAAGCTGGGCCCACATAGATGACTGGATTGAGCTGCAATTTGGAGGAGGATGATAATTTGGGCATATGAAGGCACTGTAAAAATTTCATACCATTTGGATAAAAAAAATGGTACTTCCTTCACAATGCTCTCCACTGAACAGAAAATTGGGAACAATATTGAGGGAAATTGGCTTAATTAAATGAGCTAAAATTTGGTGGAGGGAGGTTATATGGGCAGGGTCATGTCTTGGTAAATTTTCAGCAATTATAAAGCAATATAAAATATAGTTGCTTCACAAACTGAAAATATTACCAGAAACAAAGATTGGATGGTGAGCCCACATGGATTGTTAGATGGGGCTCAAATTTTGTGGAGAGCTATTATTTGGGCATATAGAAGATGTGGAAAAAATTCAACGCATTAGGATATGCCTAGATAGTACTTCCTTCACAAAGCTTCTAGCTGAACATAAAGTTTGGAAATTTGCTGAGGAAGATTTACTAGGCAAATGGAGCTGAATTTTGTCATGAGGCAATTATTTGGATAGGAAAGAGTGCCCAAAATTTTTGAGGGCAATCAAGAAAATATAAATAGCACTTCCTTCACAAAGTGCTGTTCTGAACAGAATAGAAAAATGAATATTCCTGAATTATTTTTTAACTAGGCAAGGAAGCTTTTTTACATATTTGAGGAAGATATGATCCAAAGAATTTTTGAGAATTGTTTGGGAATTTTCGGAATGACATAAATGTAGGCTCCTTCACAACCTAGGGCAAAAATTGACACATGGACATGACACATAGGCAAAACTGATGAGGTGGCGCCTAGTCATAGCAATGCACCACAATTTACAAGGTTATGACCATCTATATTGGTCGTGATCAGCTAGAAATAAGGCAGCGGACCAGTGTTGTCTGCTTTACGACCATTTCGTGTAAGGAAATTACGACCTTTCTGACCAAAATGGTCGTTATGGTTTAGGGTTTGGAGCCCCCTGAACAGCTTACGACCAATTGGTCTCAAATGGTTGTAGATTTATGACCATTTCTTCCAGGGTCACTGACAGAAGGTCACAAGTTGACATATTTCTTGTAGTGACTCTCTTCAAAGATGCACATAAGTTTGTCCTTTCTTGTGATGAATGTCAAAGAATTGGTAATGTTGGTAGACGTCAGGAAATGCCTATGAATTATTCACTTGTTATTGAACCATTTGATGTTTGGGGTTTTGATTATATGGGACCTTTTCCTTCCTCTAATGGGTATACTCATTTTTTAGTTGTTGTTGATTACGTTACTAAGTGGGTAGAAGCTATTCCAACTAGTAGTGCTAATCATAACACTTCTATTAAAATGCTTAAAGAAGTTATATTTCCGAGGTTTGGAGTCCCTAGATATTTGATGACTGATGGTGGCTCACATTTTATTCATGGTTCTTTCCATAAATTGCTTGATAAATATGATGTTAATCATAGAATTGCATCTCCTTATCATCCTCAGTCTAGTGGTCAAGTTGAATTGAGTAATAGAGAAATAAAATTAATTTTGCAAAAGACCGTTAATAGATCCAGAAAAAATTGGTCTAAGAAACTTGATGATGCATTATGGGCTTACAGAACTGCTTATAAAAATCCTATGGGTATGTCTCCATATAAAATTGTTTATGGAAAAGCATGTCATTTACCTCTTGAGTTAGAACATAAGGCTTATTGGGTAATAAAAGAACTTAACTATGATTTTTAAACTTGCCGGTGAAAAGAGGTTATTTGATATTAGCTCTCTAGATGAATGGAGAACCCAAGCCTATGAAAATGGCAAGTTATTTAAAGAAAAGGTTAAAAGATGACATGATAAAAGAATCCAAAAACGGGAATTTAAAGTGGGTGAGCAAGTTCTATTGTACCACTCTCGTTTTAGATTTTTTGCAGGAAAACTTCTCTCTAAATGGGAAGGACCATATATCATCGAAGAAGTTTACCGCTCCAAAGCTATCAAAATCAACAACTCCGAAGGCACCAACCCGAGAGTGGTGAATGGACAAAGAATTAAGCATTATATCTCAGGTACCCCCATTAATGTTGAAACTAATATTATTCAGACAATGACACCGGAGGAACACATCAAAGAGTCCTTCCGGAACGCTCTAGAACCCTGAAAAGGGGTAGATATGTGATACGGTAAGTAAACCGACTCCAAAAATTCCATAAAAATTATTTCTGTCCGTTTTGGAATATTAGAAAAAAATACAAAAATAAGAAACAGCCGAGAGGACCCACGAGGAGGTCACAAGGCAATAGGGCGCGACCCCCCTAGGGCGCGCCGTGTTTCCTTGTGGGCCCCTCGTGTGCCCTGCTGACTCCGTTTTTCTCTCATATGCTTGTTTTGCAAGATAAAAATTCTTTATATATACTCACGGGTGTTTTGACCACCGCATTGCAAGTTTCCCCTATGTTCTTGTTTCGTGCTATTTTCTGTCAGACTCTCGAGGTCAAGTGCCATGTCATCTCAGGATTCGGACGGGGAAAGCTATGTTTCTCATCTTATTGCAAACCCTAGAGTCTATGGGGACACTGACCCCTATGGTTGGACAACTGATGAAGAGGAAGATGCCGATTTCAGGGAAAAGCAAGGTCGTTCCAGTGAGGAGGACGAGGATCCCCCATTGCCTCAACCAGGAGATATGCACATTGAATTCAAGAGGTCCAGCTTAGCTAACATGGTGAAGGTTCCTAAAGTTCAATTCACTCCTTTTCGTCATGTGCAGGAAGATTAGGATAAACTACGTCGCAAAATCTGGGATCTCGAAAGAGAGAATGACAAATTAAAAGAAGAAATTCGTGTTCTCAAGTGGAAGGCAAAGGACAAGCCTATCGCTTCATCACCACCATCACCGAAGAAGGAGACTTGAGTACATGGGTATGGGCACCACCCTTGGCTTGTGCCAAGCTTGGGGGAGGTGCCCCGGTATCGTATCACCATCACTTTTTTCATCATTATCTATCTTAGTTCGATCCTTAGTTATTTCATGATTTAGAAGAATAAAGTTTTAGTATGATCTAGTTTCGAGTGCTTGCTTTGTGGTCTATCTATCTATGTAATCGTGTGTGAAAGTTATATAATGAAGAGTAGTTTGAGTTGAGTGTTTTGCTTTTGTTGATCCAATCCTAGAAATAAATAAAGAGAATAAAAAGGTAAAGATCATATACTAATCCCATGGGGAGTGGTGACTTCACATAAAAGAAGTGTAATTGATAAAACTTGTTGGAGGTTAACAAACATAGCATTGGTCATTGTTGCAATTCATGAAAAAGTAATAAAGAAAGAGAGGTCTCACATATAAATATACTATCTTCGACATCTTTTATGATTGCGAGCCCCCATTAAATATTCTATGCCAAATAGTTGACGTTGGACAAGGAAGACAACGTAATGAGTTATGTTTGCTTATATTCACATAGAAGTTATATTGTTTTGGATCCTCTAACATGTGGTGCTTGCCCCCTATCTTTTGCTAGCCAAAATTCTGTACTAAGTAGAGATACTACTTGTGCATCCAAAAACCCTTAAACCCAGTTTCATGCCATGAGAGTCCACTATATCTACCTATGGATTGAATAAGATCCTTCAAGTAAGTTGTCATCGGTGCAAAAGCAATAAAAATTGCTCCTAAATATGTATGAACTTTTATCGTAAGGGAAAATAAGCTTTGTACAATCTTGTGATGGTGGAGAAATAAAAGCGATAGACTGCATAATAAAGGTCGCTATCACAAGGGGTAATATAAAGTGACGTTCCTTTGCATTAAGAGTTTGCACATCTCAAAACAAAAAGCGCATGACAACCTCTGCTTCCCTCTACGAAGGGCCTATCTTTTACTTTATGTATTTACTTTCATGCAAGGGTCAATAGTATTCTCCTCTATTCCATTTTTATTTTCTCTCTTGGCAAGCATCATGTGGTGCGGATAGATCCAGGCACATATATCCAGTTGGATGTAGGTGATCATGAGTTATTATTGTTGACGTTACCCTTGAGGTAAATAAGTTGGGAGGCGAAATTATAAGCCCCTATCTTTCTACGTGTCTGACTGAAAGTTTCACTCCACAAGTATGCCGTGAGTGTCAGCAATCATAGAAGACTAAATGATAGTTGAGTATGTGAACTTGCTAAGCAAAGCTCTTACATAGACTCTTTCTGATAATATGATGAATTGCAATTGCTTCAGTGACTGAGATCATGGTTTGTTAGTTTTCAATATGGCTTATGGTTCCTACTTTAACTTGTGAATGAATTGTAACTTTTTCATGAGAAGTTTTATGATGATGTATTGCTGTTATAATAAAGATCATGATGCCTTCGTGTCCATATTTTATTTTTATCGACACCTCTCTCTCTCTAAACATGTGGTCATGATTATCGATTTCGGCTTTCGCTTGAGGACAAGCGAGGTCTAAGCTTGGGGGAGTTGATACGTCTAATTTGCATCATGATTTCCTACTGTTATTTATAATGTATTTGATCATTATTTCACTTTATGACGCAATTCTTATGCCTTTTCTCTCTTAATTTGCAAGATTTATATGAAGAGGGAGAATACCGGCAGCTGGAATTCTGGACCTGAAATAGCTACAACAGAGATACCTATCCTACAGAGCTCCAATTGACTTGAAACTTCATGGAGATTTTTTATTGAATATATGAAAAATACTGGAGAAAAAAGATACTGGAGGGGACCCACCAGTTGCCCACAAGGCAACAGGGCGCGGCCCCCCTGGGCGCCCTGGTGCCTTTTGGGGCCCCTGGCTGGCCTCTGGCCCCCTCCTTCTGCTATATAAGCTCATTTGCCCTAAAAATAGAGAGAAGACTTTCGGTACAAAGCGCCGCTGTCTCGAGGCGGAACCTGGGCAGGAGCAATTTTGCTCTCCGGCGGAGCGATTCCGTCGGGGATACTTCCCTCCGGGAGGGGGAAATCGAAGCCATCGACATCACCAACGATTCTCTCACCATGGGAGGACCAATCTTCATCAACATCTTCACCAGCACCATCTCATCTCAAACCCTAGTTCATCTCTTGTATTCAATATTTGTCTCAAAACCTCAGATTGGTACCTGTGGGTTGTTAGTAGTGTTGATTACATCTTGTAGTTGATGCTAATTGGTTTATTTGGTGGAAGATTATATGTTCAGATCCTTAATGATATTCAATACCCCTCTGATCTTGAACATGAATATGATTTGTGAGTAGTTACTTTTGTTCTTGAGGACATGGGAGAAGTCTTGTCATAAGTAATCATGTGAATTTGGTATTCGTTCGATATTTTGATGATATGTATGTTGTTGCTTCCTTTAGTGGTGTCGTGTGAACATTGACTACATGACACTTCACCATCTTTGGGCCTAAGGGAAGGCATTGTGGAGTAGTAATTAGATGATGGGTTGCTAGAGTGACAGAAGCTTAAACCCTAGTTTATGCGCTATTCCGTAAGGGGCTGATTTGGATCCATATGTTTCATGCTATGGTTAGATTTATTTTAATTCTTTTTTCGTTGGTGCGGATGCTTGCGAGAGGGGGTAATCATAAGTGGGAGGCTTGTTCAAGTAAGAATAGCACCCAAGCACCAGTCCACCCGCATATCAAATAATCAAAGTAGCGAACACGAATCAAACAAACATGACGAAAGTGTCTAGATGAAATTCCCATGTGTCCTCGAGAACGCTTTGCTTATTATACGAGTTCGTTCCGACTTGTCCTTTGCTATAAAAAGGATTGGGCCACCTTGCTGCACTTTATTATACTTGTTACTTGTTACTTGTTACGAACTATCTTGCTATCGAAACTATCTGTTACCGTTACTTTCAGTACTTGCAGAGAATACCTTGCTGAAAACCGCTTGTCATTTGCTTCTGCTCCTCGTTGGGTTCGACACTCTTACTTATCGAAAGGACTACGATTGATCCCCTATACTTGTGGGTCATCAGACACATTGATCGCGGACCTGGAGAAGACCTTCGCCAACCTGCGAAAGTCCAACATCAAGCTCAACCCCGACAAATGCGTGTTCGGGGTACCTTCCGGGATGCTCCTCGGATTCCTAGTGTCGCACCGGGGTATTGAGGCCAACCCCGAAAAAATTCGGGCCCACGAAGAAATGCAACCTCCGAAGGGCCTCAAGGACATGCAGCGCTTGGTGGGGTGCATCGCCGCATTGGGACGATTCATCTCCAAGCTAGGGGAGCGCGCATTGCCGTTCTTCAAGATCATGAAGAGAACGGGACCTTTTGAGTGGACCACCGAAGCCGGCCAGGCCTTCCGGGACCTAAAAAGGTACCTGGCGATGCCCCCAATCATGGTGGCTCCCCGCCTGAATGAGCCGCTGTTACTCTACCTTGCAGCCACCCCGCAGACAGCAAGCGCAGTCCTCGTGGCAGAACGGGAGCCTTTGGGAGTGTCGTCGGAGCAAGCTCAAGAGCAGTCAGTCAAGGGGCGGATCCCGGGGCCCGTGGAGGGCCCTCTGGTGTATCGCCCGGTGCATTTCATGAGCACGGTGCTACGGGAGGCCTGGGAACGGTATCCCATGCCACAGAAACTATTATACGCCCTCCTCCTCGCTTCACGGAAGTTGCGGCACTACTTCCAGGGGCACCAGATCGAGGTCGTCACCGAATTCCCTTTAGAAGGAGTCCTGCATAGCCCCAACGCTGCCGGACGTGTGGCAGAGTGGGGAATGGAGCTTCAAGCCTTCCCCCTGGATTTCGTGACGACCAAGACTATCAAAAGTTGAGCCCAGGCAGAGTTTGTGGCGGAATGGACGCCTTCTGTCCCGAAAAATGTCCGAGAATAGTCCACCCTTCGCGGGCGGGAGGCCCGGGAACATTGGGTAATGAGCTTTGATGGCGCCTTCTCGCTCCAAGACGCGGGGGCTGGGATCGTCTTCACATCGCCCACGGGAGATTAAATTTCCTACTCCATAGAGCTGGACTTCAAGCATGACAAGGTCTCCAACAATATCGCCGAATATGAGGGACTGATGGCAGGACTCCGGGCGGCCATAGCTCTCGGGATAAAGCGTTTGGTCGTAAATGGAGACACTCAGTTGGTCATTAACCAGTCTAACAAGGATTACAAGGCAAAGGACCCTCAAATGGCCGCATACTTGGCGGCGGTCAGAAGGATGGAAAATCACTTTCTGGGCATGAGCTTCAAGCATATCCCGCACCTCGACAACCATGACGCCGATGATATTGCCAAGAGGTCCACCAGGCATTCACCTCATGCCGGTACTTGGGCTGGCTGTGCTTGTCATCACCCTCGCTGGTGAAGACAATGTATGCCGCATCGTGGTGGGGAAAATCATCGCGGGTGCCGCCGGCCACGGGAGCCGGCGGTGGAGGCGGCGGCGGAGGCGGAGGCGAAAGGCCCTTGCCCCGCATCAGGCGCTGAGTCCAGCTGCACTGCCGAGTGGTGTGCGTGGACGGCTTCGCACCGCTGTGGTGCTTGCATGACGCGTCAAGCATCTGCTCGAAAGTGAGCTTGGGCTGCCATGCACCCTTGCCAGTTCGCTGTTGCCGGCTGCCGCCCCCGTCAGCCGACTGCTCCTCCTCGACGGTTGCGACCTGCCAGCTGCCGTAGCGGTTGTCTGGCTGCTCGCCGTTCCGCTTGCTATTGTCGTTTTGGTGCCACCTTGAGGAGCCGGAGCCACCGTCTCCAGCCAACCGGGGGTTGGCTGGCTGGTCCTAGATCGCTTTGCCGGCTGCGTCGAGCCGGATCTACACTCGCACCGCGGAGTCGGCTGTAGCGTACTTGTCCGCTGTGGCCATGAGATCCACCATGGTCGCCGGCTCCGAGCGCATGAGCTTGTGCTTGAGCATGGTGCCATCCCGGCAGCCTTCGGTGAAGTACTGAATCTCCTGCACCTTGTGGAACCCTTCGCAGGAGTTGCGCAGCTCCGTCCACCGTGTGAGGTAGTAGCGGAGGGACTCGTCCTTCTCCTGGACGTAGAGGGAGAGCTTGTACGTGCCGGTGAAGTTGCGCACAAATGCCTCCTTGAAATCCAGCCAAGCATTGATGATGTTGGCCGGCAGTCTGTTCAGCCACATGCGGGCTGATCGACGTAGCATGAGGGGCACATAGCACACCGCCATGCGCTTGTTGCCGCCGACGATGCCGACGGCCGTGGTGTAGTCGACCAGCCAATCTTCCGGCTTGGTGACCCCGTTGTACTTAGGGGTGTCACGAGCTAGCGTGAAGTCCATGGGAAAGGGCTTCTCGCAGATGCGTGGCCCAAAACATGCCAGGCCGACAGAGCTCTCCTCCTCCAGGGCTAGGGAGCGCGCCAGCCGCTCGATGCGGTTGCGGGCTGCTACTTATAAACTATGTTGAGATTTCCCCGAAGAGCAGAGGATGATGCAGTATAGTAGAGATAAGTATTTCCCTCAGTTAAGAACCAAGGTTATCAATCCAGTAGGAGAACCACACAGAACCTTGTTAGCAGCACCTACACACAAAAGCAAACACTTCCACCCAACGCAAATAAGAGGGTTGTCAATCCCCTTAGCGGTTACTTGCAAGGATTAATTCTGATAGTGATAGATAAAAAGATAAATTGCAAAATAAAATAAAAGTAAATAAATTGCAGCAAGGTATTTTTGGATTTTAATATATGATAAAAGTAGACCCGGGAGCCATAGTTTTCACTAGAGGCTTCTCTCTCTAGCGCAGAACATACGGTGGGTAAACAAATTACTGTTGGGCAATTGATAGAAAAGCGCATAGTTATGACGGATTCATGGCAATGATCATGTATATAGGCATCACGTTCGAGACAAGTAGACCGACTCCTGCCTGCATCTACTACTATTACTCCACCCATCGACCGCTATCCAGCATGCATCTAGGGTATTAAGTATAAAACAGAGTAACGCCTTAAGCAAGATGACATGATGTAGACAAAGTAAACTCAAGCAATATGATTAAACCTCATCTTTTTTATCCTTAATGGCAACAATACAAATACATGTCTTGTCCCTTTCTATCACTGGGATATAGAACACCGCAAGATTGAACCCATCACAAAGCACCTCTCCCATTGCAAGATAAATCAATCTAGTTGGCCAAATCAAACGGATAGATTGGAGAGAAATACAAAGCTATAACAATCATGCATAAAAGAGTTCAGAGAAGACTAAAATATTTCTCATGAATAATTTGATCATAAACCCACAATTCATCGGATCCCAACAAACACACCACAAAAGAAGATTACATCGGATCAAACTCCAAGAACATCAAGGAGAACATGGTATTGAAGATCAAAGAGAGAGAAGAAGCCATCTAGCTACTAGCTATGGACCCGTAGGTCTGTGGTAAACTACTCACACATCATCGGAAGGGCAGCAAGGTTGATGAAGAAGCCCTCCGTGATCGATTCCCCCTCCGGCAGAGTACCAGAAAAGGGCTCCAAATGGGATAGCGGAAGAATAGAGGCTTGTGGTGGTGGTAGGGTTTTCTCGTCTGGCTCTCTGTTGGTTTCCGAATATTTGAGAATTTATAGAAGTGGAATTAGGTCAAAAGGAGTCATGAGGGGCCCACAAGGCATCAGGGCACCCCCCTGGGCCGCGCCCTGTTGCCTTGTGGCCTCCTCGTGAGGCTTCTGGCTTCCTCCCGAAGCTTCCACGGTCTCTTTTGTCCAGAAAAAAATCATCAAAAAGTTTCATGGCATTTGGACTTCGTTTGGTACTGATTTCCTGAAAAACCAAAAACAAGCAGAAAACAGCAACTGGCACTGGGCACTAGGTTAATAGGTTAGTCCCAAAAAATGATATATAATTGCATATAAAACATCCAAGATTGATACTATAATAGCATGGAACAATAAAAAATTATAGATGCGTTGGAGACATATCACGGGCGTCGTGCTCGTTGTGGGGCTCATGAGGCCCCAACCGGTCGGTTATCGCAGGACACGCAGACGGCCCCACGGAGGCCGGTTGGTCCCGCCGTGCGGGTGGGGGATGCCGGGCCGGCTGACGGCGGTCCCCGCCAGCCGGCTCGTCCACCCGGCTGTTGACAGCCAGTGAGTCACGGTTGCGTCTACCCCGCCTGCCACGCAGCCTGCTCCCGCACCTAAAACCGTGCGGGGAAGACGCCTGCTGCATTTGCCTGGACCCCCTGACTGGATGCCGGTCGACCATCTGAAGAGGAGGGGATGCCGAATCGGACGCGGCCAGCTCGGCTGGGTCCCACTGTGCTTGCTGCTAATTCGCAGCGGCGATGAGGTCGTGGACGCGCTACTGCAGCTGCAGCAGCTCCTCGCCCTCCAGGTGTTCCAGCTCGGCCACGGCTGCCTCCTCGGCCCTCATGTTCTTGACGGGGGTGTTGTAGGTGGGCCGGTTTACGCCCAGCATCTGGCCGATGGCGCCGCCGTGGCGTTGTACCTCCCCAAGCTGGCTGGGCCCGTCGGCAGCCGGAGTGAAGCCATGGGCGGTGTTGTACTCACGTTGCACGGACTCGAACCAGCGCTGCGCGGCGGCAAGCTTCGTGGCCTCATCGAGCAGGCGCTTGCGCATCTCTTTGAGCTCGGCCGCGGCAGCGGCTGAGACGACACTGGGCGTGATGGGAGTGCGCAGATTCCGTGACACCGCACGCAGCGGGTTCACCCGGTTGGCACGGGCTGCCGTTGCAGCGGCCGAGTCCTTGCTGCAGCCGGTGTTGTTGCTGGAGCCGGTGGTCAGCACCTCTACGCGAGTGCAGAGGTCTGTAACATCGTCGGAGATGCCGCAGCCGCCGGGCAGCGGCGGGTCGGCGAAAGTGAGCACCTCACTAGGGTACTCATCAGGGACGAGCGCGACGTAGACGAGAAGATCACCGAAGGGGGCGATGGAGCCGCCTGCAGGGACGGCGGCATCCGCGAAGTGCGCCGCACCGTCGGCGGCGCAGTCGAACGCGTCGGGCTTGCTGACTAAGCCGTGCGTGATGCGCTCGCCGGAGGAAGTGAAGGGTCTCGTCCAGAACATGACTCCGGCCGGCACCGCGTCAGGCCCCACGGTGGGCGCCAACTGTCGTGGTGTTCTCACGGCAGATGCCATGGGATGGCTTATCTCGAGTGGTTGGGGCCGATGAGCGCCGGTGGGACCCGGAGGCGAGATTAGGCATGAGCACTAAGAACACAGAGATGTACCCAGGTTCAGGGCCCTCCATGGAGGTAATACCCCTAGTCCTGCAAGGATCGCTATGAAGATCACAAGGAATACATGATTGCTCCTGGAGCTGTTTTGGTGGAGGGAGAAGAGAGCTCTAGCTCTGCCTTCTGCCTTGTGCGGGTGTGTGTGAGAAGAATGAGCTGACCCCCTCCTAGGGGGGCTCCTGGGAGGTCTTATACTTGGGCCTCCCAGGTTACAATATATCCGAGAGAGAGGGGCGGGCCCCGGCTGCCATTGTCTCTGGCCTCCCGTGGGGCCCGCCGGCTGCAGGATACTATTGATCATAGGGCCCGCCGACTGCTGGGTCCTGCCACCTACGGGGCCCGCCGGCTGCTTGTCACTGTGGTGTGTAGGTCGTGGCGTCACAAAGTGGTTGACGCGGTGCGTCTACAGTGCCGAGTTGTCCAGGAGTCGGTCGCCTTGGTCAGCGGTACCGGCGGCACTGTAGCCACGCTCCCCATGACGTGAGGGTTGCATCACCCTGTTGCTGGTACGGACAGATGGGACGGGCGCTGACCCCGTCGGCTGCAGGCTGCGGCCAGCCGGCCCGGCCACGGGGGCACGCCCAGCCGGCCTGCAGCGGGGGGAGCCGGCCGAAAGGCCAGCCGGCCATGAGGGCGCCGAGCCACCCTGATGTTTTAAAATGCTGACTTGTATCCCTGAGCCTACCCGAGGGTCATCCCCCCGACAGCTACGTTGATTGTCTAGCCTTGCGTTGTCTTGCGAATCTTGGTTGGAGGATGGCGGAGTAGAATCTGTAGAGACCCTCTGTTTCAGTTGCTCGGAAGGATCACCATCATCCATTGCCTTAGTAATTTCCTTCTGCTGTATTGATTTTTCATTGTGAAGTCAAACCGACAAGAAAAAGGAATAAAATTCGCTCTTCATAACTCATTCATGCATGATAATGACGAACAATACTTTGATGTAAGGCAAACACATGATACGAGGATGGAATATGTACGAAAAACAGGACCGCATGACATATTCACACCTATGATGTGCAAACTAAGCAGAAGGCATTTCAACAAATTAGAAGCACTGCAAGCTAGACACCATAAAAGATGCAACCAATATCACTCTGCTAAGTTAATATTGTCTCGTCATAAGTGGTTTCAACAAATTATAAGCAATACATGCTAGAAATCATATGCAACACGCAACCAATATCTCACTGCCAAGTTAAAGGTGTCTCATCATAAGTGATTGATGCGGGATATGCAAGAACGGTAGTTTGATGTAAGAACATGGTGTGATCGGATATAGTTTGTTATAGAAACAGGAACACGTGTCATATTCACAGGTATAATGTGTAAACTAAGCAGATGCAATACAACAAAATTAGAAGCAATACAAGCTAGACATCATACGCAACATGCAACCACATATAATAGTGCCAAGTTAGAGCAAACACCTGTGATGGTGGAGTAGGGGAGATGTGCTCATCATGTACATAGCTCCATTGACTGTCTAGCCTTGCGTTATCTTGCGAATCTTGTTGGGAGGATGGCGGAGTAGAATCTGTAGAGACCTCTGTTTCAGTTGCTCGGAAGGACCACCATCATCCAATGCCTTACTAATTTCCTTTCGCTTTATTGATTTTGCACTGTGAAGTCAAACCGACAAGAAAAAGGAATAAAACTCGCTCTTCAGAACTCATTCATGCATGATACTGATGAACACTACTCTGATGAAAGGCAAACACATGATACGAGGATGGAATATGTATGAAAAATAGGACGGCATGACATATTCACACCTATGATGTGGAAGCTAAGCAGAAGGCATTTCAACAAATTAGAAGCACTGCAAGCTAGACACCATATGAAAGATGCAACCAATATCACTCTGCCAAGTTAAAACTGTCTCATCATAGGTGTCATTTCAACAAATTAGAAGCAGTACATGATAGAAATCATATGCAAGACGCAACCAATATCACATTGCCAACTTAAAGGTGTCTCATCATAATTGATTGATGCCAGATACACAAGAACATTTGTTTGATGTAAGATCATGGTGTGATAGACGGATGTAGTATGTACCAAAAACAGGAAGGCGTGTCATATTCACATGTATAATGTGTAAGCTAAGCAGATGCAATTTACCCTAATAAGAAGCAATACAAGCTAGACACCATATGCAACATGCAACCAGATATCACACTACCAAGTTAGAGCAAGCACCTGGGATGGTGGAGTTGGGGAGATGAGACTTGGAACTTGTACTGCACTAGCAGTACCAGGAGAATCTATAGAGATGCTCTGTTTACGTTGCTGTAGAGGACCACCATCACCCCCTTCCTTACTCTTTTCCTTCCTCTTTTTTGATTTTGCCTTGTCAAGTGAAACCCACAAGAAAAAGGAATAAAATTTGCTCTTCAGAACCCATTGATGCATGATACTGATGAACACTACTTTGATGTAAGGCAACCGCATGATAGGAGGATGGAATGTGTATGAAAAACAGGACGACATGACATATTGACACCTATGATGTGTAAACTAAGCAGAAGGCATTTCAACAAATAAGAAGCAATGCAAGCTAGACACCATATGAAAGATGCAACCAATATCACTCTGCCAAATTAAAAGGGTGTCATCATAAGGGTATTTCAAGAAATTAGAAGCAATACATGGCTACATGTTAGAAATCATATGCAATATGCAACGAATAAAGGTGTCTCATCGTAAGTGATTGATGCGGGATACACAAGAACAATAGTTTCATGTAAGAACATGGTTAATAGATAGATGTAGTATGTACCAGAAACAGGAAGGCATGTCATATTCACAGGTATAATGTGTAAACTAAGCAGATGCAATTTACCCTAATTAGAAGCAATACAAGCTAGACACCATATGCAACATGCAACCACATATCACACTGCCAAGTTAGAGCAAGCACCTGCGATGGTGGTGTAGGGGAAATGCGGTCATCAACTACAGGGCTATGTTGACTATCTTCATCTAGCCTTGCTGTTTCTTGAGAATCATGTGGGGAGGATGACACTGCACTCTTTAAAAGAGTAGCGCATCTCACACTAACCCACGGGCGTGACTGTCTCATCATAAGTGATTGATGAGGGATACACAAGAACATTAGTTTGATGAAGAACATGGTTGATATACAGATGTAGTATGTACCAAAAACAGGAAGGCATGTCATATTCACAGTATATGGCTAAGCATATGCAATTTAAGCCAATTAGAAGCAATAGAAGCTACACACCATATGCAACATGCAACCACATATGACATCGCGAAGTTAAAGCAAGCACCTGGGATGGTTGTGTATGGCGAATGAGATTATCAACTACAGAGCTACGTTTACTGTCTCCATCTACTGACACTGCACCCTTTAGAATTTTCAACCGTGTCGGGCCAATCCTCGATGTAGACTGGAGCAATTGCTCAAGATAACTGGTTAAAACAACCATGTGATGAGCGTAAAAAATACACTCATCAGACAGCCTGATCCAATTTCGCCCCAAAGGATAGTTGCTCCATTTGACTTCATTTGATGGGATCCTGATTGATTTCCTTGTAAAATATATATTTCTACACATCAATAGGAAAACAAATTTTCTTCTTGATGGAAGGATTAGCGTTAGAAAGACGCGAGAAATATCAAAAACCCGGTGAAAACCACATCAAAACCCTCTTATAAAAGTGACAAAAAAATCAAGCCATCAACTCCCTCAAGCTTAAGTCTTGCTCATCCTCAAGCAATTAAGAAATAAGAAGAATGAAAGGGAGATTGACAAATGAGTAAAATGATTTACTGGCTCATGAAGATGTAATATATCCATTCTCACAAATCTTGTAATCTCAATTAAGAGAATACTTGCATTTGAATGATTGCACTTAAACTCGCTACGTAGCCACTGAACCTCGTTAGCAGCACCTACACACAGAAAAGCAAATACTTGCACCCAGCGCAAACAAGAGGGTTGCCAATCCCCTTGGCGGTTACTTGCAAGGATTAATTCTGATAGTGATAGATAGATAAGTAAATTGCAAAAGAAAATAAAAGAAATAAAATTGCAGCAAGGTATTTTTGATTTTATATATTATGGATAAATGACTCGGGGGCCATAGTTTTCACTAGAGGCTTCTCACTCGAACACATAGCATACGGCGGGTAAACAAATTACTGTTGGGCAATTGATAGAAAAGCGCGTAGTTATGACGATATTCAAGGCAATGATCGTGTATATAGGCATCACGTCCGAGACAAGTAGACCGACTCGTGCCTGCATCTACTACTATTACTCCACCCATCGACCTCTATCCAGCATGCATCTAGGGTATTAAGTTAATGAAAACAGAGTAACGCCTTAAGCAAGATGACATGATGTAGACAAAGTAAACTCAAATAATATGATTAAACCCCATGTTTTTATCCTTAATGGCAACAATACAAATACGTGTTTTGTCCCTTTCTGTCACTGGGATATAGAACACCGCAAGATTGAACCCATCACAAAGCACCTCTCCCATTGCAAGATAAATCAATCTAGTTGGCCAAACCAAACGGATAGATCGGAGAGAAATACAAAGCTATAACAATCATGCATAAATAAGTTCAGAAAAGACTCAAATATTTCTCATGAATAATCTGATCATAAACCCACAATTCATCGGATCCCAACAAACACACCGCAAAAGAAGATTACATCAAATACAACTCCAAGGAGATCGAGGAGAACATTGTATTGAAGATCAAAGAGAGAGAAGAATCCATCTAGCTACTAACTATGGACCCGTAGGTCTGTGGTAAACAACTCACACATCATCGTAAGGGCAGCAAGGTTGATGTAGAAGCCCTCCGTGATCGATTCCCCCTCTGGCAGATTGCCGGAAAAGGCCTCCAGATGGGATCGCGGAAGAACAGAGGCTTGCGGTGGCAGAAAAGTTATTCGAGTTTGCTCTCTGGTATATGGGGAATATTTGATAATTCATAGCGGCGGAATTAGGTTAAGAGGTGCCACGAGGGCCCCACAAGCCTGGGGGAGCGCCTACCCCCTGGGCGCGTGTCCCAAGCTTGTCGCTCCCTCGTGGCTCTTCCGGTCTTCTCTCGAACCTTCGAGGGTCCCTTCTAGTCCAGAAAAAATTAATCCAAAGTTTTATCTCCATTTGGACTCTGTTTGATATTGATTTTCTGAAAAGCCAAAAACAAGCAAAAAAACAGCAACTGGCACTAGGCACTAGGTTAATAGGTTAGTCCCAAAAAATGATATATAATTGCATAATAAACATCCAAGATTGATACTATAATAGCATGAAACAATCAAAAATAATAGATATGTTGGAGACGTATCAAGCATCCCCAAGCTTAATTCCTACTCGTCCTCGAGTAGGTAAATGATAAAAACAGAATTTTTGATGTGGAATGCTAACTAACATGTTTATCATGTAATCTCTTCTACGGTATGAATATTAAGATCCGAATGATTCAAATCAATAGTCTATAGTTTGATATAAAGTCATCAATACACAGGCATACAAACAAACAATCATGTCTTTCAAAATAAAAATGCTAAAGAAAGCTATCCCTACAAAATCATATAATCCTATCATGCTTCATCTTCTTAACATAAAGTATTTATCATGCACTACCCCGATGACAAGCCGAGCAATTGGTTCATACTTTTTAACGTGCTTCAGCTTTTTCAACCCCCACGCAATACATGAGCGCAAGCCATGGATATAGCACTATGTGTGGAATAGAATATGATGATAGGGATTAATAAGGGGAAGTCAAAAATAAGAAGATAGTCTCACATCAACGCGGCTAATCAACGGGCTATGGAGATGCCCATCAATTGATGTCAATGCGAGGAGTAGGGATTGCCATGCAACGGGTGCACTAAGAGCTATAAGTGTATGAAAGCTCAACATGAAAACTAAGTGGGTCTGCATCCAACTTGCTTGCTCATGAAGACCTCGGAAATTTGAGGAAGCCCATCATCGGAATATACAAGCCAAGTTCTATAATGAAAAACATGGTGCTACTTTGAAGCACAAGTATGGAAAAAGATAGTAACACTGCCCCTTCTCTCTTTTTCTCTCATTTTCTTCTTTGTTTTTGCTGGGCTCTTTTTGGCCTCTCTTTTTTTCTCACTGGGATAATGCTCTAATAATGATGATCATCACACTTCTATTTACTTACAACTCAAAGTTAGAACTCGATACTAGAACAAATATGACTCTATATGAATGCCTCTGGCAGTGTACCAGGATGTGCAATGATGCTAGCATAACATGTATGAAAATGATGAACGGTGTCTGAGCCACAAATACCATGTCAGCTATATGATCATGCAAAGCAATATGACAATGATGATGTGTGTCATATGAAAAGAACGGTGGAAGTTGCATGACAATATATCTCGGAATGGCTATGTAAATGCCATAATAGGTAGGTATGGTGGCTGTTTTGAGGAAGATATAAACAGGCTTATGTGTGATAGAGCGTATCATATCACGGGGTTTGGATGCACCGGCGAAGTTTGCACCGACTCTCGAGGTGAGAAAGGGCAATGCACGGTACCGAAGAGGCTAGCAAATTGCGGAAAGGTGAGAGTGCGTATAATCCATGGACTCACATTAGTCATAAAGAACTCACATACTTATTGCAAAAGTTTATTAGCCCTCGAAGCAAAGTACTACTACGCATGCCCCTAGGGGGATAGATTGGTAGGAAATGACCATCGCTCGTCCTCGACCGCGACTCATAAGGTAGACAATCAATAATAAATCATGCTCCAACTTCTTAGCATAACGACAGACCATACGTGCATGCTTCGGGAATCACAAACCTGAACACCAATATTCTTACTAAACCACAATTATCTACTAGTACCTCCCACATATTACCATCTTAATATCGCAAAACTATTGCAAGGAATCAAACTTGTCATATTCAGTGATCTACATGAAAGTTTTTATTATATCCCTCTTGAATACTTATCATATTAGGACCAAATTCATAACCCATGCAAATTACCATTGCTATTTATTAGACTCATAAGTGAAGCATTAGAGTGCAACTATTTCTTTAAAATATAACCACCGCTGTGCTCTAAAAGATATAAGTGAAGCACATAGAGTATTCTAACAAATCACGAATAATTTGTGTCCCTCTCAAAAAGGTGTGTTCAGAAAACATGATTGTGGCAAACTAAAAATCAAACAAAGAAAAGGAAACTATAACACAAGATGATCCAAGTAAAACATATATCATGTGATGAATAAAAATATAGCTCCAAGTGATATACCGATAGATTGTAGACGAAAGAGGGGATGCCATCCGGGGCATCCCCAAGCTTAGATGCTTGGGTCTTCCTTGAATATTACCTTGGGGTTCCTTGGTCATCCCCAAGCTTAGGGTCTTGCCGCTCCTTATTCCTTCATCCATCGTGGTCTCACCCAAAACTTGAAAACTTCAGCACACAAAACTCAACAGAAACCTCATGAGATCCGTTAGTATAACAAACAAATTTTAAACTTTAGGTACTGTTATAAATTGATTCATATTTAATATTGGAATAATGCTACTGTACTCCAACTTCCCCATGGCTTATACCCCCCGATACAATCCATAGATTCATCAAAATAAGCAAACTAAGCAACAAAAACAGAATCTGTCTAAAACAGAACAGTCTGTAAAGATCTATTTAAAAGCTATACTTATGTAAATCCAAAAATTCTAAAAAGTTAGGAAAACGTAAGAAATTCATATATGAATACTGTGTAAAAAAATCAGAATTTTATCACGCTCCAGTACAGAACCAAAAATCAAGGACTGGACTCAAAACTTTCTGTTTTCAAACAGAATCAATTATACTATTATCCAAATCATCCCAAAGGCATTACTTGCACAAACACTAATTAAAAGATAAAAACACAATCATAACAGAAGCTACAATTGTGTAAACACACAAAACAGAAAACAAAGCAAAAATTTAAGATGAATATTGGGTTGCCTCCCAACAAGCGCTATTGTTTTATGCCCCTAGCGAGGCACAATGCATAGTTTCAAGTGTTGTCATCCTTCAAATTAATTCCATAGGTGGCCCTCATAATAGATTCATATGGTGGATTAATTCTCTTTCTAGGGAAGTGTTCCATCCCTTTCTTTAATGGAAATTGAAATCTTATATTACCTTATTTCATATCAATTATAGCACCTATGGTTCGTAGGAATGGCCTACCAAGTATTATAGCACAAGACGGGTTGCATTCTATATCAAGCACGAAAAAATCCACGGGTACAAAATTCCCATTAGCAAGAATAAGCACATCATTTTGTTGGAAATATTCCCTAGAGGCAATAATAAAATGATTATTATCATATTTCCCATTCATGATAAATGTTTATTATTCATGCTAGAATTGTATTGATCGGAAACTTAAATACATGTGTGAATAGATAGACAATACCGTGTCCCTAGTGAGCCTCTACTAGACTAGCTCATTGATCAAAGATGGTTAAGGTTTCCTAACCATAGACATGAGTTGTCATTTGATAACGGGATCACATCATTAGGACAATGATGTGATGGACAGACCCAACCGTAAGCTTAGCATCAGATCGTTTAGTTATTTGCTAAGGCTTTCTTCATGTCAAGTATCAGTTCCTTAGACCATGAGATCATGCCACTCCCGGATACCGGAGGAATACTTTGTGTGCTACCAAACATCACTTCGTAACTGGGTGATCATAAAGGTGCTCTACAGGTATCTCCAAAGGTATCTGTTGAGTTGCATGGATCGAGACTGGGATTTGTCACTCCGTGTGATGGAGAGATATCTCTGGGCCCTCTCGGTAATACAACATCACAAGAAGCTTCATGTGACTAATGAGTTTAGTCATGGGATCTTGTATTACGGAATGAGTAAAGAGATTTGCCGGTAACGAGTTTGAACTAGGTATGGAGATAACGATGATCGAATCTCGGGCAAGTAACATATCGTCGGACAAAGGGAATTGCATACGGGATTAACTGAACCCTTGACATTGTGGTTCAACCGATAAAGATCTTCGTTGAATATGTGGGAGTCAATATGGGCATCCAGGTCCTGCTATTGATTATTGATCGGAGAGGAGTCTCGGTCATGTTTGCATGTTCCCGAACCCGTAGGGTCGCACGCTTAACATTCGGTAGCGCTAGGGTAGAAATGAGATATTAATATGGTGAAGTCCGAAGGTTGTTCGTAGTCCCAGATGGGATCCGGGACATCATGAGGAGCTCCGGAATGGTCCGGAGGTAAAGATCTATATATGGGAAGTCATATTTTGGGTTCCGAAAAAAGTTCGGTTTTTTTTCGGTATTGTACCGGGAAGGTTCTAGAAGGTTCCGGAATGGGGCCCACCTGCATGGGGGGACCCACATGAACGTGGGTAGTGGGGAAAGGCCCCACACCCCTGGTCGAGGTGCACCAAGATTCCCCCTTACAAGGAATAGGATCATATCCCGAATGGATTAGATCAAGATCCCTAAAAAGTTGGGATAGCGATCGGTGGGGAAAGGAAAGGAGGGATTTCCTTCCTCTCCCATTGACCAACGACCCTAGGGGCATGAAGGGCAAGCCACCAACCCCCTCCACACCTATATAAAGGTGGGGAGGCGTTGGGGGCAGCCACGCTTCCGCCCTTGCCCGTCTCCCTCCCGTTACACCTCCTCCACCTCGCGCAGACGCTTGGCGAAGGCCTGCTGCAGTTCCGCTGCTGCCACCACCACCACGCCGTCGTGTTGGTTCAGATCTCATCTACCTCCTCTCCCTCGCTTCCTGAATCAAGAAGGAGAGGACGTCACCAAGCCGCACGTGTGCTAAACTCGGAGGTGCCGTCCGTTAGGCACTAGATCGGATTGGATCGCGATTGGATCGGGAAGAGTACGACTACACCAACCGCATTACGACGCTAATGCTTTCGTTCTACAAGGGTACGTAGACACACTCCTCTCTTGTTTCTATGCATCTCCTAGATTAGATCTTGGGTGTTCGTAGGAATTTTTTTGATTTTCATGCTTCGTTCCCCATCAGTGGCATCATGAGCTAGGTCTATGCATAGATGTATATGCACGAGTAGAACACAAAGAAGTTGTGGGCGTTGATGTTCAAATTGCTTACCTCACTTGTCGTATTTGGATTCGGCGGTATTGTGGGATGAAGCGGCTCGGACCAACCTTACTTGTCCTCGCACAAGAGACCGGTTCCACTGACTGACATGCAACTTGTATTGCATAAAAGTGGCTTTGCGGGTGTCTGTCTCTCCCACTTTAGTTGAATCTGATTTAACAAAGGCGGTCCTTGTAGAAGGTTAAAAGGCAACTTGTATATCACCGTTGTGGTTTTGCATAGATAAGAACGGTTATTATAGTTTGCCCTAGCAACCACGTAAAAATTGCAACAACAAAGTAGAGGACGTCTAACTTGTTTTTGCAGGGCATGTTGTGATGTGGTATGCCCAGAACGTGATGTGATATAAGATTGATGTATGAGATGATCATTTTTTGTAATAGGTTCATGACTTGCATGTCGATGAGTACGGCAACCGACAGGAGCCATAGGGTTGTCTTTAATTTATTGTATGACCTGCGTGTCAACTATTAACCGCCATGTAAACTTTACTTTATCGCTATGCATTAGCAATAGTTGGCGGAGACAACCACATGACGGCACGATGATGGAGATCATGGTGTCATGCCAGTGACGATGGAGATCATGCCGATGCTTTGGAGATGGAGATCAAAAGCACAAAGATGATGATGGCCATATCATGTCACATATTGATTGCATGTGATGTTTATCTTTTTATGCATCTTATTTTGCTTAGGACGACGGTAGCATTATAAGATGATCCCTTCACTTAATTTCAAGATAAAAGGTGTTCTCCCTAAGTATGCACCGTTGTGAAAGTTCGTCGTTTCGAAGCACCTCGTGATGATCGGGTGTGATAGACTCTATGTTCTCATACAACGGGTGTAAGCCAGTTTTACACATGCGGAATACTTGGGTTAAACTTGACGAGCCTAGCATGTACAGACATGGCCTCGGAACACGGAGGACCGAAAGGTCGAACATGAGTCATATAATAGATATGATCAACATGGAGATGTTCACCATTGATGACTACCTCATCTTACGTGATGATCGGACATGGGTTAGTTGATTTGGATCATGTAACACTTAGACAACTTGAGGGATGTTGATTTAAGTCGGAGTTCACTAGTAATTTGATTAACTGAACCAATTATCATGAACATAGTCTTAATGTATTTACAAATTATGTTGTAGATCAATGGCTCACGCTGTAGCTCCCCTGAATTTTAATGTGTTCCTAGAGAAAGCTAATTTGAAAGATGATGGAAGCAACTATGCGGACTGGGTCCGTAATCCGAGGATTATCCTCACTGCTGCACTGAAGGCTTATGTCCTTGATGCAGCGCTTGGTGATGCACCCCCTCCAGCGTCGTCTGTAGATGCTGTGAACGTCTGGCAGACACGTTCCAGGACTCCAAAGATGTTTTGAGCACCACGGATCATATGAGATGTTCCATGAGCTGAAATTGGTATTTCAGGCTCATGCCCGGGTTGAGAGGTATGATACCTCCGACAAGTTCTTTAGCTGCAAGATGGAGGAGAACAACTCCGTTAGTGAGCACGTACTCAAAATGTCTGGGGTAATACAACCACTTGAATCAGTTGGAAGTTAATCTTCCGGATGAAGTAGTGATTGACAGAGTTCTCCAGTCACTGCCACCAAGCTACAAGGGATTTGTGATGAACTATAATATGCAAGGGATGGAAAGATGATCCCTTACCTTTTTGTGATGCTTAAGACCACAGAGGTAGAAATCAAGAAGGAGCATCTAGTGTTGATGGTCAACAAGACCACTAGTTTCAAGAAAGGCAAGGGAAAGAAAGGGAACTTCAAAGAAGAATGGCAAGCAAGTTCCCGCTCCCATGAAGAAACCCAAGGCTGGACCCAAACCTGAGACTGAGTGCTTCTATTGCAAGGGGAAGGGTCACTTGAAGCGGAACTGCCCCAAGTACTTGGCAGATAAGAAGGCTGGCAACGTCAACAAAGGTATATTTGATATACATGTTATTGATGTGTACCTTACTAGTGCTCGTAGAGCGCCTGGGTATTTGATACTGGTCCGGTTGCTAATATTTGTAACTCGAAACAGGAGCTGCGGAATAAACGGAGACTAGCTAAGGCCGAGGTGACAATGCGTGTTGGAAATGGCTCCAGGGTTGATATGATCGCCGTCGGCACGCTCCCTCTACATCTACCTTCGGGATTAGTTTTAAACCTAAATAATTGTTATTTGGTGCCTGCGTTAAGCATGAACATTATATCTGGATATTGTTTATTGCGAGACGGTTATTCATTTAAGTCAGAGAATAATGGTTGTTCTATTTATATGGATAATATATTTTATGGTCATGCACCCCTTGTGAATGGTTTATTCTTGTTGAATCTCGATCGTAGTAATACACATATTCATAATATTGATGCCAAAAGATGCAAAGTTAATGATGATAGTACCACATACTTGTGGCACTGCCGCTTAGGTCATATTGGTGTAATGCGCATGAAGAAACTCCATGCTGATGGACTTTTGGAATCACTTGATTATGAATCATTTGAAACATGTGAACCATGCCTTATGGGCAAGATGACTAAAACCCCATTTTTCGGTACAATGGAGCGGGCAAGTGACTTATTGGAAATAATACATACCGATGTATGCGGTCCGATGAGTGTTGAAGCACGCGGTGGATATCGTTATTTTCTTACCTTCACTGATGATTTGAGTAGATATGGGTATATTTACTTAATGAGGTACAAGTCTGAAACATTTGAAAAGTTCAAGGAGTTTCAGAGTGAAGTAGAGAATCATCGTAACAAGAAAATAAAACTTCTACGATCTGATCGTGGAGGAAAATATTTGAGTTACGAGTTTGGCGCACATTTAAGACCATGTGAATTGTTTCACAACTAACGCCACCTGGAACACCACAGCATAATGGTGTGTCCGAACGTTGTAATCGTACTTTATTGGATATGGTGCGTTCTATGATGTCTCTTACCGATTTGCCACTATCATTTTGGGGTTATGCATTAGAGACAGTCGCATTCACTTCAAATAGGGCACCGTCTAAATCCGTTGAGATGACACCGTATGAGTTATGGTTTGGCAAGAAACCTAAGCTGTCGTTTCTTAAAGTTTGTTGCTACTTGTAGACTGCGTTGGTATTTCCCCGAAGAGGAGAGGATGATGCGGTATAGTAGAGATAAGTATTTCCCTCAATTAAGAACCAAGGTTATCAATCCAGTAGGAGAACCAAGCAAGATCCAGTGAACAACACCTACACACACAAAAGCAAACACTTGCACCCAACGCGAATAAGAGGGTTGTCAATCCTCTTAGCGGTTACTTGCAAGGATTAAGTCTGATAGAGATAAATTGATAAAGTAAATTACTAAACTAAATAAAAGTAAATAAATTGCAGCAAGGTATTTTTATGTTTTTTATATGATAAAGATAGACCCGGGGGCCATAGTTTTCACTAGAGGCTTCCCTCTCGAGCGCAGAAACATACGATGGGTAAACAAATTACTGTTGGGCAATTGATAGCAAAGCAAATAATTATGACGGATTCATGCCAATGATCATGTATATAGGCATCATGTCCAATACAAGTAGACCGACTCCTGCCTGCATCTACTACTATTACTCCATTCATCGCCCACTATCCAGCATGCATCTAGAGTATTAAGTTAATAAAAACAGAGTAACGCCTTAAGCAAGATGACATGATGTAGAGAAGCAAATTCAAGCAATATGAATAAACACCATCTTTTTATCCTTAATGGCAACAATACAAATACGTGTCATGTCCCTTTCTGTCACTGGGATTGAGCACCGCAAGATTGAACCCATCACAAAGCACCTCTCCCATTGCAAGATAAACCAATCTAGTAGGCCAAACCAAATTGATAGATCGGAGAAAAATAAAAAGCTATATTTAATCATGCATAAAAGAGTTCAGAGAAGACTCAAATATTTCTCATGAATAATCTGATCATAAACTCATAATTCATCGGATCCCAACAAACACACCGCAAAAGAAGATTACATCGGATAGAACTCCAAGAACATCGAGGAGAACATGGTATTGAAGATCAAAGAGAGAGAAGAAGCCATCTAGGTACTAGCTATGGACCCGTAGGTCTGTGGTAAACTACTCACACATCATCGGAAGGGCAGCAAGGTTGATGTAGAAGCCCTCCGTGATCGATTCCCCCTCCGGCAGAGTACCGAAAAAGGCCTCCAGATGGGATCGCGGAAGAACAGAGGCTTGCGGCGGCGGAAAGGTTTTCTCTTCTAGCTCTCTGATGGTTTTCGAATATTTGTGAATTTATAGGAGTGGAATTAGGTCTAACGGAGCCACGAGGGCCCCACAAGGCATCAGGGCGCGCCCCCCTAGGACCGCGCCCTGTTCCCTTGTGGAGGCTTCGTGAACCTTCTGGCCTCCTCTCCAAGTCTCCAGGGTCTCTTTTGTCCAGAAAAAAAATCTCCAAAAATTTTCGTGGCATTTGGACTTCGTTTGGTACCGATTCTCTGAAAAGCCAAAAACAAGCAAAAAACAACAACTGGCACTGGGCACTAGGTTAATAGGTTAGTCCCAAAAAATAATATATAATTGCATATAATTGCAGATAAAAACATCCAAGATTGATACTATAATAGCATGGAACAATCAAAAATTATAGATACGTTGGAGACGTATCAAGCATCCCCAAGCTTAATTCCTGCTCGTCCTCGAGTAGGTAAATGATAAAAACAGAATTTTTGATGTGGAATGCTACCTATCATGTTTCATCATGTAATCGCTTTTACGGTATGAATAATAAGATCCAAATGATTCAAAGCAATAGTCTATAATTTGATATAAAGACATCAATACTCAGGCATACTAATAAACAATCATGTCTTTCAAAATAAAAATGCTAAAGAACGTTATCCCTACAAAATCATATAATCCTGTCATGCTCCATCTTCTTCACATAAAGTATTTATCATGCACTACCCTGATGACAAGCCGAGCAATTGGTTCATACTTTTTAACGCGCTTCAGCTTTTTCAACTCCCACTCAATACATGAGCGCAAGCCATGGATATAGCACTACTCGTGGAATAGAGTGTGGTGGTATAGGTAAATAAGAGAAGTCAAAAATAAGAAGATAGTCTCACATCAACGAGGCTAATCAACGGGCTATGGAGATGCCCATCAATTGATGTCAATGCAAGGAGTAGGGATTGCCATGAAACGGATGCACTAAGAGCTATATGTGTATGAAAGCTCAACATGAAAACTAAGTGGGTGTGCATCCAACTTGCTTGCTCATGAAGACCTCGGGCATTTGAGGAAGCCCGTCATCGGAGTATACAAGCCAAATTCTATAATTAAAAATTCCCACTAGTATATGAAAGTGACAAAATAGGAGACTCTCTATATGAAAAACATGGTGCTACTCTGAAGCACAAGTGTGGAAAAGAATAGTAACATTGCCCCTTCTCTCTTTTTCTCTCATTTTTTTTCATGGCTCTTTTTCGCCTCCCTTTTTTTCGTCCGGAGTCTCATCCCGACTTGTGGGGGAATCATGGTCTCCATCATCCTTTCCTCACTGGTACAAATGCTCTAATAATGATGATCATCACACCTCTATTTACTTACAACTCAATATTACAACTCGATACTAGAACAAAAATATGACTCTATATGAATGCCTCTGCCAGTGTACCAGGATGTGCAATGATGCTAGCATAACATGTATAAAAATGGTGAACGGTGGCTGAGCCACAAATACTATGTCAGCTATATGATCATGCAAAGCAATATGACAATGATGATGTGTGTCATATAAAAAACGGAATGATGGAAGTTGCATGGCAATATATCTCGGAATGGCTATAAAAATTCCATGATATGTAGGTATGGTGGCTGTTTTGAGGAAGATATAAAGAGGCTTATGGGTGATAGAGCGTATCATATCACGGGGTTTGGATGCACCGGCGAAGTTTGCACCAACTCTCGATGTGAGAAAGGGCAATGCACGGTACCGAAGAGGCTAGCAAATTGCGGAAGGGTGAGAGTGCGTATAATCCATGGACTCACATTAGTCATAAAGAACTCACATACTTATTGCGAAAGTTTATTAGCCCTCAAAGCAAAGTACTACTACACATGCCCCTAAAGGGATAGATTGGTAGGGCAAGGCCCGTCGCTCGTCCCCGACCGCCACTCATAAGGTAGACAATCAATAATAAATCATGCTCCAACTTCTTAGCATAACGACAGATCATACATGCATGCTTCGGGAATCACAAACCTTAACACAATTATTCTTACTAAACCACAATCATCTACTAGTACCTCCCCCATATTACCATCTTAATATCGCAAAACTATTGGAAGGAATCAAATTTATCATATTCAGTCATCTACATGAAAGTTTTTATTATATCCCTCTTGAATACCTATCATATCAGGACCAAATTCATAACCCATGCATATTACCATTGCTATCATGAGACTCTCAAAAAGATGTAAGTGAAGCATGAGAGTGCAACTATTTCTTTAAAATATAACCACCGCCGTGCTCTAAAAGATATAAGTGAAGCACTAGAGCAACTGCCTAGCTCAAAAGATATAAGTGAAGCACATAGAGTATTCTAACAAATCTTGAATAATGTGTGTCCCTCTCAAACAGGTGTGTTCAGCAAAGATGATTGTGACAAACTAAAAAGCAAACAAAAGCAAACAAACTATATCACAAGACGCTCCAAGTAAAACACATATCAGGTGATGAATAAAAATATAGCTCCAAGTGAGTTACCGATAGATTGTAGACGAAAGAGGGGATGCCATCTGGGGCATCCCCAAGCTTAGATGCTTGAGTCTTCCTTGAATATTACCTTGGGGTGCCTTGGGCATCCCCAAGCTTAGGATCTTGCCGCTCCTTATTCCTTTATCCATCGTAGTCTCACCCAAAACTTGAAAACTTCCCCCTCCGGCAGGTCTGTGGTATGGACCCATAGGTCCATGGTAAACTACTCACACATCATTGGAAGGGCAGCAAGGTTGATGTAGAAGCCCTCAGTGATCGATTCCCCCTCCGGCATAGTACCGGAAAAGGCCTCCAGATGGGATCGCGGAAGAACAGAGGCTTGTGGAAGCGGAAAGGTTTTCTCTTCTGGCTCTCTGATGGTTTCTGAATATTTGTGAATTTATAGGAGTGGAATTAGGTCAAACGGAGCCACGAGGGCCCCACAAGGCATCAGGGCGTGCCCCCTGGGGTCGTGCGCTGTTGCCTTGTGGAGGCTTCGTGAACCTTCTGGCCTCCCCTCCAAGTCTCCAGGGTCTCTTTTGTCCAGAAAAAAATCTCCAAAAAGTTTCATGGTATTTGGACTTCGTTTGGTACTGATTCTCTGAAAAGCCAAAAACAAGCAAAAAACAGCAACTGGCTCTGGGCACTATGTTAATAGGTTAGTCCCAAAACGTAATATATAATTGCATATAAAAACATCCAAGATTGATACTATAATAGCATGGAACAATCAAAAATTATAGATACGTTGGAGACGTATCATTTGTGGATGTGACGCTTATGTCAAGAGGCTTCAGGCTCATAAGCTCGAACCTAAAGCAGAAAAGTGTGTCTTCATTGGATACCCTAAAGAGACCATTGGGTATACCTTCTATCACAGATCCGAGGGCAAGATCTTTTTTGCCAAGAATGGGTCCTTTCTAGAGAAGGAGTTTCTCTCGAAAGAAGTGAGTGGGAGGAAAGTAGAACTTGATGAGGTAATTGTACCTTCTCTCGAATTGGAAGGTAGCACATCATAGAAAGAAGTTCCCGTGATGCCTACACCAGTCGGTGAGGAAGCCAATGATGATGATCATGAAACTTCGAATCAAGTTACTACTGAACTTCGTAGGTCAACCAGGGTATGTTCCGCACCATAGTGGTACGGTAACCCTGTCTTGGAAGTCATGTTGTTGGACAACGGTGAGCCTACGAACTATGAAGAAGCAATGATCAGCCCAGATTCTGACAAATGGCTTGAGGCCATGAAATCCAAGATAGGATCCATGTATGAGAACCATGTATGGACTTTGGTAGACTTACCCGATGACCGGCAGGCCATTGAGAACAAATGGATCTTTAAGAAGAAGACAGACGCTGATGGTAATGTCACCGTCTATATAGCTCGACTTGCCGCAACAAGTTTCCGACAAGTTCAAGGGGTTGATTACGATGAGACTTTCTCATCCGTAGTGATGCTTAAGTCTGTTAGAATTATGTTAGCAATTGCCACATACTACGATTATGAAATCTGGCAGATGGACGTCAAAACAACGTTCCTTAATGGTTTCCTTAAGGAAGAGTTGTATATGATGCAACCAGAAGGTTTTGTCGATCCTAAGGATGCTAACAAAGTATGCAAGCTCCAGCGATCCATCTATGGACTAGTGCAAGCATCTCGGAGTTGGAATATACGCTTTGATGAGGTGATCAAAGCTTTTGGTTTTATACAAACTTATGTAGAAGCTTGTATTTACAAGAAAGTGAGTGGGAGCTCTGTAGCATTTCTAATACTATATGCGGATGACATATTATTGATTGGAAATGATATAGAATTTCTGGAAAGCATAAAAGGTTATTTGAACAAAAGTTTTTCAATGAAAGAACTGGGTGAAGCTGCTTACATATTGGGCATCAAGATCTATAGAGATAGATCAAGATGCCTAATAGGACTTTCACAAAGCACATACCTTGACAAGATTTTGAAGAAGTTCAAAATGGACCAGTCAAAGAAGGGGTTCTTGCCTGTGCTGCAAGGTGTGAAGTTGAGTAGGACTCAAAGCCCGACCACGGCAGAAGAAAGAGAAAGGATGAAAGTTGTCCCCTATGCCTCAGCCATAGGCTCTCAATGTATGCCATGCTATGTACCAGGCCTGATGTGTGCCTCGCCATAAGTCTGGCAGATAGGTACCAGTGTGATCCAGGAGTAGATCACTGGACATCGGTGAAAGCACATTTGCTCCCTTGGTGGTTTTGGTAATTTATGCCAACATACATGGTGTTGGAGTAATGTTTCTATCTAGTAAATTTCAGATAAGTTCAGCATTGGTGTGGCAAGGACTAGAGATGTGGACCCTTCAAAATGCTAAGGACATGGATTGACAAAAGCTCAAGACTCTACATTTTTGGTTAAGTGATCCAAGATCACATTGAGTCCATAGGAAAGCCAATACTATTAAAAGGGGATGAGGTGTTGCTTAGTGATCTACTTGCTCAAGTGCTCAATGATATTGCTCCAAAATCCTCGGCCAGTTTCTCCATCCAAATATGTCCAAACTCTACATTCCAACTCGGCCCCACCAATATTTCCTATCCGGAGCCACCGAGTTCATTTGGACTTAGCCACTGCCAAACCCTAACAAATCGGATCCACCGATATGGATCTCGGTCCCACCGAGATGGCCTTGCCAACTCTCTGTTACTTGTTGCAATTATTTTGGTCCCACCGAGATTTGCAATCGGTACCACCGAGATGGCTTGCCAACTCTCTGTTGCCTTATTGCTTCACTTCCGTCCCACCGAGATGATGCAATCGGTGCCACCGAGACGAGGTTTGCCCTAGCCATTGCACATCGGTCCCTCCGAGATGTTCCAGTCGGTCCCACCGAAAGCTCAAACGTTCATATCTTTGCTCAAGTCGGTCTCACAGAGATTCTTGTTTGGGTCCCACCGATTTTGGTCAAATGTGTGTAACGGTTGGATTTTGTGTGGAGGCTATATATACCCCTCCACCCCTTCTTCCTCAGTGAAGAGAGCCATCAGAACATGCCTACACTTCCACCATACATTTTCTGAGAGAGAACCACCTACTCATGTGTTGAGATCAAGACATTCCAATCCAACCATTTGAACCTTGATTTCTAGCCTTTCCCAAGTTGCTTTCCACTCAAATCCTTCTTCCACCATAGCCAAATCTGTGAGGAGTTGTTTGAGTGTTGGGGAGACTATCATTTGAAGCACAAGAGCAAGGAGTTCATCATCAACACACCGTCTATTACCTTTTGGAGAGTGGTGTCTCCTAGATTGGTTAGGTGTCACTCGGGAGCCTCTGACATGATGCGGAGTTGAACCAAGGAATTTTTTAGGGCAAGGAGATCGCCTACTTCGTGAAGATCTACCCCAAGGGAGGCTAGTCCTTCGTGGACGTAAGCCATGGTGGAATAAGCAAGGTTGATTCTTCATGGACCCTTTGTGGGTGGAGCCCTCCGTACACTCGCGCAGCCGTTACCCTCTGTGGGTTGAAGCCTCCATCAACGTGGACGTACGATAGCACCACCTATCGGAACCACGCCAAAAACCACCGTGTCTTCATTGCATTTGATCTTCCATACTCTACCCCTTTACTTTCCGTACACTTGCATGCTTTACTATTTTCGCTGCTAAATCTCTAGACTTGCATGTGTAGAAAGTTTTGGTGTTATCTTAACTTGTGCCAAAATCTGCCTAAGTTCCAAGAGAAACTAAAAATTGCACCTTTGGTTGGTTAAGTGTCTATTCACCCCCCCCCTCTAGACCTATCTCCTTGATCCCACAAGCGGTCAAAAATATCCTTAAGTACCTAAAGAGGACTAAGGACATATTTCTCGTTTATGGAGGTGAAGATAAGCTCATCATAAAGGGTTACGTCGATGATAGCTTTGACACTGATCCGGATGACTAAAAGTCTCAATCCGGATACGTATTGAATAGTGGAGCAGTTAGCTGGAGAAGCTCCTAGCAGAGCGTTGTAGACATAAAGATTTGCAAAGTACATACAGATCTGAATGTCGCCGACCTGTTGACTAAACCTCTTCCATGGGTAAAACATGATCAGCACCAGGACTCCATGGGTGTTAGATTCATTACGATGTAAGCTAGATTATTGACTCTAGTGCAAGTAGGAGACTGTTGGAAATATGCCCTAGAGGCAATAATAAAATGGTTATTATCATATTTCCCATTCATGATAAAGGTTTATTATTCATGCTAGAATTGTAGTGATCGGAAACCTAAATACATGTGTGAATACATAAACAATACCGTGTCCCTAGTGAGCCTCTACTAGACTAGCTCGTTGATCAAAGATGGTTAAGGTTTCCTAACCATAGACATGAGTTGTCATTTGATAACGGGATCACATCATTAGGACAATGATGTGATGGACAAACCCAACCGTATGCTTAGCATCAGATTGTTTAGTTATTTGCTACATCTTTCTTCATGTCAAGTATCAGTTTCTTAGACCATGAGATCATGCCACTCTCGAATACCAGAGGAATACTTTGTGTGCTACCAAACATCACTTCATAACTGGGTGATCATAAAGGTGCTCTACAGGTATCTCCGAAGGTATCTGTTGAGTTGCATGGATCGAGACTGGGATTTGTCACTCTGTGTGACGGAGAGATATCTCTGGGCCCTCTCAGTAATACAACATCACAAGAAGCTTCATGTGACTAATGAGTTTAGTCACGGGATCTTGTATTACGGAACGAGTAAAGAGACTTGCCGGTAATGAGATTGAACTAGGTATGGAGATACCGACGATCGAATCTTGGGCAAGTAACATATCGTCGGACAAAGGGAATTGCATACGGGATTAACTGAATCCTTGACATTGTGGTTCAACCGATAAAGATCTTCGTTGAATATGTGGGAGTCAATATGGGCATCCAGGTCCTGCCATTGATTATTGATCGGAGAGGAGTCTCGGTCATGTCTGTATGTTCCCGAACCCGTAGGGTCGCACGCTTAACGTTCGGTAGCGCTAGGGTAGAAATGAGATATTAATATGGTGAAGTCCGAAGGTTGTTCAGAGTCCTAGATGGGATCCGAGACATCATGAGGTGCTCCGGCATGGTCCGGAGGTAAAGATTTATATATGGGAAGTCATATTTTGGGTTCCGGAAAAAGTTCGGTTTTTTTGGTATTGTACCAGGAAGGTTCTAGAAGGTTCCAAAGGGGGGCCCACCTGCATGGGGGGACCCACATGAACGTGGGTAGTGGGGAAAGGCCCCACACCCCTGGTATAGGCGCACCAAGATCCCCCCTTACAAGGAATAGGATCATATCCCGAAGGGATAAGATCAAGATCCCCAAAAAGGGGGTATAGCGATCGGTGGGGAAAGGAAAGGAGGGATTTCCTTCCTCCCCCCTTGACCAACGACCCTAGGTGCATGGAGGGCAAGCCACCAGCCCCCTCCACGCCTATATAATGGTGGGGAGGCGTTGGGGGCATCCACGCTTCCGCCCTTGCCCGTCTCCCTCCCATTACACCTCCTCCACCTCGCGCAGACGCTTGGCGAAGCCCTGCTGCAGCTCCGCTGCTACCACCACCACCACACCATCGTGTTGGTTCAAATCTCATCTACCTCCTCTCCCTCACTTGCTGGATCAAGAAGGAGAGGACATCACCGAGCCACACGTGTGCTAAACTCGGAGGTGCCGTCCGTTCGGCACTAGATCGGATTGGATCGTGAAGAGTACGACTACACCAACCGCGTTACGACGCTAACGCTTTCGGTGTACAAGGGTACATAGACACACTCCTCTCTTGTTGATATGCATATCCTAGATTTTATCTTGGGTGTTCGTAGGAATTTTTTTGATTCTCATGCTTCGTTCCCCATCACATTTATTCTACCCAATGGTTTTTTAATAGTAGAATCCGCTAGATGTAAATTAAGGGAACAAGCATCCATATCGGTGAGACCTAGCACATCACATAAAGATTTTGGTATAGTAGAGATGCTAGCACCTAGATCACATAAAGCATTACATTCATAATCTTTAATTTTAACTTTAATAGTAGGTTCCCGTTCATCATGTAATTTTCTTGGTATTGAAACTTCTAACTCAAGTTTTTCTTCATGAGCTTTTATCATAGCTTCTACAATATGTTTAGTAAAAGCTTTATTTTGTTCATAAGCATTAGGAGAAATAATCATGGATTGTAACAAGGAAATTCATTCAACTAAAGAGCAATTATCATAATTAAAGTCCTTATAATCCAAAGTAGTGGGCACATCACTATTTAAAGTTTTGACCTCTCCAAACCCACTTTTATCATTTTTATCAATAAGATCATCACCCTCCAAATAATTGGGACACCTTCTAGCTAAAGTTGACTCATATTCAGTCCCTTTTTCATCAAGTTTTATATTACTAAATAGAGATTCAATAGGCGATACACCAATCATTTTAATATCTTCATCACTATTATGATAAAAACAGGGTGGAATAGCTTTTTCTAAGAATTCTCGCTTAGCTCTCAACCTAGCGGTTCTTTCTTTACTTTCATTAATGGAGAAATAGATAGATTTAATAGACTCATTTATATCATGCTTGGGTGGAAAAATTTAAATTTTGAGAGTATCCACATCATGAGCAATTCTATCCATGTTCCTAGCATTGTCATCAACTTTATTCAATTTTTCTTCTACCATTGCATTGAAAATCTTTTGAGAATTAATAAATTCTTTAATATTACTTTCAAGATCAGAGGGTATCCTATTATTATTATTATTATTATTATTATTATTATTATTATTATATGAATTACCATAGGAATTACCATAATTATTAGAGGAATTTCCAGGAAACAGTCTAGGATTGAAATTACCCCTATAAGCATTGTTGCTGAAATTATTTCTAGAGACAAAATTCACATCAACAGCATCATTATTTTGCTCAATCAAAGTAGATAATGGCACATCATTAGGATCAACATGAGCAGTTTTACTAGCAACCATTTTCATAAGAGCATCCATCTTATCACTCAAAGTATTAATTTCTTTGACAGAATTTACCTTCTTACCAGTTGGAGTTCTTTGGTGTGCCATTGAGAATAATTTGTCATAATATTATCAAGGAGTTTTGTAGCTTCTCCCATTGTAATTTCCATAAAAGTACCACCTGCGGCAGAGTCTAGAAGATTTCTAGAAACAAAGTTTAGTCCAACATAAAAAATTGTATGATCATCCATAAGCTTAAACCATGAGTGGGGCAATTTCTTATCATTAATTTCATTCTCTTCCAAGATTGTACAACATGTTCATGCTCAATTTGCTTAAAATTCATTATTTAATTTCTAAGAGAAATAATCTTAGCGGGAGGAAAATATTTGGCAATAAAAGCATCCTTACACTTATCCCAAGAATCAATACTCTTTTGAGGCAAGGATGAAAACCAAGTTTTAGCACGATCTCGTAGTGAGAACAGAAATAATTTCAATTTGACAATATCATTATCCACATCTTTCTTCTTTTGCATATCACAAAGTTCAACGAAAGTCTTAAGATGGGATGCAGCATCTTCATTAGGACTACAAGAAAATTGTTCTTTCATAACAAGATTCAACAAAGCAGCATTAATATCACACGACTCCGCACTAGTGGCGGGAGGAGCAATTGGAGTACTAATAAAATCATTATTATTAGTATTGGAAAAGTCACATAATTTGGTGTTTTCTTGAGACATAGTGACAAAGCAAGCAAACTAGCAAACAAGCAAATAAAATATTTTTTTTGTTTTTGTAAATTTTGTTTTAGAAGTGGGGGAGATGAAAACAAAAGGCAAATGCAAATAAAAAGGCAAATGAAAATAAGAGCAAGTAGATGATAGTTTATGCAAAGGTACTTGATAGGTTTTGGTGATGTCTCCCCGGCAACGGCGCCAGAAATTCTTCCTCCTACTTGTGAGCTGCGTAGGGATTTCCCCGAAGAGAAGAGGATGATGCAGTACAGTAGAGATAAGTATTTCCGTCAGTTAAGAACCAAGGTTATCAATCCAGTAGGAGAACCACACAGAACCTTGTTACCAGCACCTACACACACAAAAGCAAATACTTGCACCCAACGCAAACAAGAGGATTGTCAATCCCCTTGGCGGTTACTTGCAAGGATTAATTCTGGTAGTGATAGATAGATAAGTAAATTGCAAAAGAAAATAAAAGAAATAAAATTGCAGCAAGGTATTTTTGATTTTATGGATAAATGACCCGAGGGCCATAGTTTTCACTAGAGGCTTCTCTCTCGAACACATAGCATACGGTGGGTAAACAAATTACTGTTGGGCAATTGATAGAAAAGCGCATAGTTATGACGATATTCAAGGCAATGATCATGCATATAGGCATCACGTCTGAGACAAGTAGACTGACTCCTGCCTGCATCTACTACTATTACTCCACCCATCGACCGCTATCCAGCATGCATCTAGGGTATTAAGTTAATGAAAACAGAGTAACGCCTTAAGCAAGATGACATGATGTAGACAAAGTAAACTCAAATAATATGATTAAACCCCATCTTTTTATCCTTAATGGCAACAATACAAATATGTGTCTTGTCCCTTTCTGTCACTGGGATTTAGAACACTGCAAGATTGAACCCATCACAAAGCACCTCTCCCATTGCAAGATAAATCAATCTAGTTGGCCAAAACAAACGGATAGAACGAAGAGAAATACAAAGCTATAACAATGATGCATAAATAAGTTCATAAAAGAATGAAATATTTCTCATGAATAACCTGATCATTTATGACCCACAAGTATAGGGGATCAATCGTAGTCCTTTCGATAAGTAAGAGTGTCGAACCCAACGAGGAGCAGAAGGAAAGGACAAGCGGTTTTCTGCAAGCACTGAAATTATCGGTAACGAGTAGTTTCATAGCAAGACAATTTGTAACAAGTGACAAGTAGCAATAGTAACAAAGAGTGCAGCAAGTTGGCCCAATCCTTTTTGTAGCAAAGGACAAGCCGGAACAATTTCTTATAGTAAGTAAAGCGTTCTCGAGGACACATGGGAATTTCATCTAGTCACTTTCATCATGTTTGTTTGATTCGCGTTCGCTACTTTGATAATTTGATATGTGGGTGGACCGGTGCTTGGGTGCTGTTCTTACTTGAACAAGCCTCCCACTTATGATTACCCCCGCTCACAAGCATCCGCAACTACGAAAGAAGAATTAAGATGACTCTAACCATAGCATTAAACATGTGGATCCAAATCAGCCCCTTACGGAATAGCGCATAAACTAGAGTTTAAGCTTCTGTCACTCTAGCAACCCATCATCTAATTACTACTCCACAATGCATTCCCTTAGGCCCAAAGATGGTGAAGTGTCATGTAGTCGACGTTCACACGACACCACTAAGGGAATCAACAACATACATATCATCAAAATATCGAACGAATACCAAATTCACATGACTACTTATGAGAAGACTTCTCCCATGTCTTCAAGAACAAAAGTAACTACTCACAAATAATATTCATGTCCAAGATCAGAGGGGTATTGAATAGCATAATAGATCTGAAAATATAATCTTATACCAAATAAACCAACTAGCATCAACTACAAGATGTAATCAACACTACTAGCAACCCACAGGTACCAATCTGAGGTTTTGAGACAAAGATTGAATACAAGAGATGAACTAGGGTTTCAGATGAAATGGTGCTGGTGAAGATGTTGATGAAGATTAGTCCTCCCATGAAGAGAGGATCGCTGGTGATGTCGATGGCGACGATTTTCCCCTCCCGAAGGGAAGTATCCCCGGAAGAATCTCTCCGCTGGAGAGCAAAAGTGCTCCTGCCCAAGTTCCGCCTCGAGACGGCGGTGCACCATCCTGAAAGTCTTCTTTATATTTTTTCTAGGGCAAATGGGCTTATATACCAGAAAATGGGGGCCAGAGGCTGGCCAGGGGCCCCACGAGGTACCAGGGCGCGCCTGGGGGGGGGGGGGGGTGGCGCGCCCTGGTGCCTCGTGGGCACCTGGGTGGCCCTCTCTGGTACTTCTTGCATCTAGTATTTTTTATTTATTCCAAAATAAATATCCGTAAAATTTTAGCTCATTTGGAGATGTGCAGAATAGGTATCTCTGACATAGCTTTTTCAGGTCCAGAATTCCAACTGCCGGCAATCTCCCTCCTTGTGTAAATCTTGCATATTAAGAGAGAAAAGGCATTAGAATTTCTCCTCAAAGAGTTATATTGATCAAAAACACTATAAATAACAGTAGCAAAACATGATGCAAAATGGACGTATCAACTCCCCCAAGCTTAGACCTCGCTTGTCCTCAAGCGAAAGCCGATATCGATAATCATGTCCACATGTTTAGAGAGAGAGGTGTCGATAAAAACAAAATACGGACATAGTAGCATCATGATCATTATTATAATAGCAATATTTATTATCATAAACTTCTCATGAGCAAGTAACAATTCATCACAACAATTGAGTATAAGGCATAAACTTTCTTTGAAACTAACAAACTATGTTCTCAGTCAACAATGCAATTGCAATTCATCATATTTTCAGGAAGGGTCTCATGTAGGAGCTATTTAGAAAGTCCCATACTCAACCATCATTTAGTCTTCTATGATTGCTAACACTCACGACATATATATGGAGCAAAAAGTTTCAGCCAGACACATAGAAAGATAGGGGCTTGTGAGTTCGTCTCCCAACTTATTCACCTCAAGAGTGATGTCAACAATAATAACTCATGATCACACATATCCAACTGGATATATATGCCTAGATCTTTCCCCACCACATGATGCTTGCAAAAGAGAAAAATAAAAAGGAAGTAGAGGAGAACACTATTGACTCTTGCATAAAAAGTAAATACATAAAAGTAAAGGATAGGCCCTTTGCAGAGGGAGGCAGAGGTTGTCATGCGCTTTTTGTTGTTGGATGCAAGAGCTCTTAATGCAAAGGAACGTCACTTTATATTGCCCCTTGTGATAGCAACCTTTATTATGCAGTCTGTCACTTTTGTTTCTTTACCATCACAAGTTCGTACAAAGCTTATTTCCCTTACAATAAAAGTTCAGACATATTTAGAGGCAATTTTTATTGCTTTTTGCACCGATGACAACTTACTTGAAGGATCTTATTCAATCCATAGGTAGATATAGTGGACTCTCATGACATGAAACTGGGTTTAAGGGTTTTGGATGCACAAGTAGTATCTCTACTTGGTGCGGATTTTTGACTAGCAAAGATATTGGGCAAGCACCACATGTTGGAGGATCTATAACAATATAACTTCTATGTGAATATGAACAAACATAATTCATTACGTTGTCTTCCTTGTCCAACGTCAACAATTTGACATAAAATACTTAATGGGGGCTCACAATCATAAAAGATGTCCAAGATAGTATATTTGCATGTGAATCTTCTCTTCCCTTATTAACTTTTTCATGAATTGCATCATTGACTAATGCTATGTTTGTTAACTTCCAATAAATTTTACCACTTATACTTTTCTTTATGTAATGTCATTACTTTCCATAATATTAGCATATGATCTTTTTCATTATTTTCATTGCTAGAATTGAAACATGCAAGTAAAGAAGCAAAAACTCAAACTAGTCTTTATTATATAACTCTCACTCGATTACATAGGTAGATAGATCACGAAGCTAACACTCGAAAATAGATCATACTAAACATTTATTCAACTAGATCATGAAGTAACTAAGGATCGAACTAAAAATAGGTAATGATAATAAAAGTGATGGTGATACGATACCGGGGTACCTCCCCCATGCTTGGCCCAAGCCAAGGGGAGTGCCCATACCCTTGTACTCAAGTCTCCTTCTTCGGTGATGGTGGTGGTGATGAATTGGCGAGCTTGTCCTCCGGCTTCCATGGCATAGGTTCCCCATCATAAAAAGATGAACGAGTCTCCGGAGTCCTGAAACTTGCAGCTAAACTCATACCTTTGAATCTTGCCTCATACTCAAAATTTTGGTTTTGGAGATCATAGATTTGGCCTTGGAGATAGTCGATTCGTTCATTAAGCTTGAAGATGATGTCCCCCATCGATTGGCCCTCCACCTTGTGATTACGGGTGAATTCCGTGATCATGGAGTGGTTGGCGCTGAGTCCACGTTTCACCATCCCTTGGCACTTGAAGATCTCCTGCTCCACTGCTTTGAGCCTGGACTCCACGCTCACGGTCTTCTTGGGTCCTTGAACATCCCGGATGTGAAGCACCCCCTTACGCATCTCAATGGCTTGAGGGTGTTTCATCACCTCCGGTAGGTAGGGGTTGATGACCTTCTCGTAGAACTTGTCCTTGGAAGAGCTTGGTGGAGCCATAGCGATCTAGATCTGTCAGAAAAATAGCACGAAACAAGAACAGCGGAGATTTCTGCGATACGGTGGTCAAAACGTCTCAGAGTATATATAAAGATTTTTTATCTTGCAAAACAAGTAATCCAGAAGAAAAACGGGGTCAGGAAGGCTCGCGTGGGGCCCACGAGCCACCAGGGCGCGCCTGGGGGGGTGGCGCGCCCTGGTGCCTCATGGGCACCAGGTGGGTCCCCTCGGCTATTTCTTATTTTTGTATTTTTTCTAATATTCCAAAACTGACAGAAAGTATTTTTATGGAATTTTTGGAGTCGGTTTACTTACCGAATCACATACCTCTTCCTTTTCAGGGTTCTGGAGTGTTCCGGAAGGTCTCTCTTATGTATTCCTCCGGTGTAATTGTTTCAATAATATTAGTTTCAACATTAATGGGGGTACCTGAAATATAGTGCTTAATTCTTTGCCCATTCACCACTCTCGGATTAGTGCCTTCGGAGTTGTTTATATTGATGGCTCCGGAGCGATAAACTTCTTCGATGATATACGGTCCTTCCCATTTAGAGAGAAGTTTTTCTGCAAAGAATCTCAAACGAGAATTGTACAATAGAACTTGCTCACCTACTTTAAATTCCCGTTTTTGAATTATTCTATCATGCCATCTTTTAACTTTTTCTTTAAACAATTTGGCATTTTCATAAGCTTGGGTTCTCCATTCATCTAATGAGCTAATATCAAATAACCTCTTTTCACCGGCAAGTTTAAAATCATAATTTAGTTCTTTAATTGCCCAATATGCTTTATGTTCTAACTCAAGAGGTAAATGACATGCTTTTCCATAAACCATTTTATAAGGAGACATACCCGTAGGATTTTTATAAGCAGTTCTATAAGCCCATAATGCATCGTCAAGTTTCTTAGACCAATTCTTTCTAGATCAATTGACGGTTTTCTGCAAAATTAATTTTATTTCTCTATTGCTCAATTCAACTTGACCACTAGTTTGAGGGTGATAGGGATATGCAATTCTATGGTTGACATCATATTTAGCAAGCAATTTACAGAATGCACCATGAATGAAATGTGAACCACCATCAGTCATTAAATATCTAGGGACTCCGAACCTTGGGAAAATAACTTCTTTAAGCATTTTAATAGAAGTGTTATGATCAACACTACTAGTTGGAATAGCTTCTACCCACTTAGTAACGTAATCAACAGCAACTAAAATATGAGTATACCCATTGGATTTAGGAAAAGGTCCCATATAATCAAATCCCCAAACATCAAATGGTTTAACAGCAAGTGAATAATTCATAGGCATTTCCTGACGTCTACCAACATTACCAATTCTTTGACATTCATCATAGGATAAGACAAACTTACGAGCATCCTTGAAAAGAGTAGGCCAATAAAAGCCAGATTGTAATACCTTGTGTGCAGTTCTGTCTCCCGCATGGTGTCCTTCGTAAGCCTCGGAATGACACTTCCGTAGGATTTGTTCCTGTTCATGCTCAGGTATAAAACGTCTAATAATACCATCTACTCCTTCTTTATAAAGATGTGGGCATCCCAGAAGTAATGTCTTAAATCAAAGAAGAACTTTTTCTTTTGTTGGTATATAAAGCTAGGTGGTATGTATTTAGCAACAATGTAATTAGGATAGTCCGCATACCAAGGAGTATTACGAGAAGCATTTATGACAGCTAATTGTTCATCAGGAAAATCATCATTAATAGGTAGTGGGTCATCAAGAACATTTTCCATTCTAGACAAATTATCTGCTACGGGATTCTCAGCTCCCTTCCTATCAGTAATATGCAAGTCAAATTCTTGTAGCAATAAAACCCACCTAATGAGTCTAGGTTTAGCATCTTTCTTTTCCATAAGATATTTAATAGCAGCATGATCGGTGTGAACAGTTACTTTAGAATCAACTATGTAAGATCTGAATTTATCACATGCAAACATGACTGCTAGAAATTCTTTTTCAGTAGTAGCATAATTTCTTTGGGCACTTTCTAGAGTTTTACTAGCATAATGGATAACATTTAATTTCTTATCAACTCTTTGTCCTAGAACAGCACCAACAACGTAATCACTAGCATCACACATAATTTCAAAAGGCAAATTCCAATCAGGTGGTTGCAGAATAGGTGCAGTGGTTAAGGCTTTCTTAAGTGTTTCAATGGCTTCTAGACAATCATCATCAAATACAAATGGAACATCTTTTTGCAAAAGATTGGTAAGAGGCCTAGAAATTTTAGAGAAGTCTTTAATAAATCTCCTATAGAAACCATCATGACCTAGGAAACTTCTTATACCTTTAATATCTTTAGGACATGGCATTTTGTCAATAGCATCAACCTTAGCTTTATCAACTTCAATACCTCTTTCAGAAATTTTATGCCCCAAGACAATGCCTTCATTCACCATAAAGTGGCACTTCTCCCAATTCAAGACAAGATTAGTTTCTTCACATCTCTGCAAAACTCGATCAAGGTTGCTTAAGCAATCATCAAAAGAAGTTCAGTAAACGGAAAAATCATCCATGAACACCTCAACAATCTTTTCACAAAAGTCAGAGAATATAGCAATCATACATCTTTGAAAGGTAGCAGGTGTATTGCATAAACCAAAAGGCATACGTCTATAAGCATAAGTTCCAAAAGGACAAGTAAAGGTGGTTTTCTCTTGATCAGGTTGTGATACGGGTATTTGAGAAAAACCGGAATAACCATGTAGGAAACAAAAGTGTGGATGCTTAGACAATCTTTCTAACATTTGATCAATAAAAGGTAAGGGGTAATGATCTTTTCTAGTAGCTTTGTTTAATTTTCTAAAATCAATTACCATCCTATAACCAGTTACAATTCTTTGTGGAATGAGTTCATTTTTATCATTAGGAACAACAGTAATACCTCCTTTCTTAGGGACACAATGAACGGGACTTACCCATCTACTATCAGCTATGGCTAGATTATACCTGCTTCCAGAAGTTTTAATATTTCGGTTCTTACCACCTCTTTCATCTTAGGATTTAATCGTCGTTGGTGGTCGACAACTGGTTTAGCATCAGGCTCCATATTAATTTTGTGCTGACATAGAGTGGGACTAATGCCCTTAAGATCATCAAGAGTATATCTAATAGTAGCTCGGTGCTTCCTCAGAGTTTTTAGTAATCTCTTTTCTTCGTGCGCTAAAAGGTTAGCACTAATAATAACATGATATATCTTCTTTTCACCAAGATAAGCATATTTGAATGTATCAGGCAATTGCTTCAATTCAAATACAGGATCACCCTTAGGTGGAGGAGGGCCTCCAAGAGTTTCAACAGGAAAATTATGTTTAAGGATAGGTGGTTGATCAAAGAACATCTTATCTATTTCATTTCTTTCATTCATATGCATATCATTTTCATGGTCTAGCAAATATTGTTCTAACGGATCAGTAGGAGGTACGGCAATAGAAGCAAGACCAATAATTTCATCTTTACTAGGCAATTCTATATCATGAGGTTGTCTACGAAACTTGGAGAAATTAAATTCATGAAATATATCACCAAACTTAACTCGAACCTTTTCTTTGACACAATCAATTTCAGCATTAACGGTATTCAAGAAAGGTCCACCAAATATAATGGGACAAAAATTATCTTGTTGTGAGCCAAGTACTAAGAAATCAGTAGGGTATTTGATTTTGCCACACAAGACTTCAACATCTCTAACAATCCCAAGTGGTGTAATAGTATCTCTATTCTCTAGCTTAATAGTAACATCAATATCTTCAATCTCAACAGGTGCAATATCATGCATTACTTCTTGATATAAAGAAAATGGAATAGCACTCACACTAGCACCCATATCACACAAACCATGATAGCAATGATCTGCAATCTTAACAGAAATAACAGGCATGCCAACTACGGGCTTGTTCTTGTCTAACATATCTCGTTCATTTCAAACAGGTTTAGCAATTCTAGCAGCCTCGTCACAAAAGTAAATAACATGCCCATCTATATTATCGACTGAAAGATCTTTAACCATAGCAACATCAGGTTCAACTTTAATTTGTTCAGAGGGTCTAGGTGCTCTAATATTACTTTTGTTAACCACAGTTGAAGCTTTAGCATGTTCCTTAATCCTAACAGGAAAAGGTGGTTTCTCAATATAAGCAGTAGGCACAACTGGATCAACATGGTAAACAATTGTTTTTTCTTTAACACTAACAGGTTCCTCAATCTTTTCTTTAACAGGGGGATGATATTTAAACCACTTCTCCTTAGGGAGATCAAGATGAGTAGAAAATGATTCACAAAAGGAAGCTACTATCTCAGAGTCAAGTCCATATTTAGTGCTAAACTTATGAAAAGCATCGGTGGCCATAAAAGATTTAACACAATCGAACTCAAGTATTATACCTGACTCATTACCTTCGTCGAGTTCCCAATCTTTAGAGTTGCATTTAATTCTTTCCAGAAGATCCCATCTGAATTCAATAGTTTTCTTCATAAAGGAGCCGGTTGAAGAAGAATCGAGCTTAGTTTGATTATCATGAGAAAGCCGAGCATAAAAATTCTGTAAGACAATTTCTTTTGAGAGCTCATGATTGGGGCATGTGTACATCATGTACTTAAGCCTCCCCCAAGCTTGAGCGATGCTTTCTCCTTCACGAGGCCAAAAATTTTATACATAATTCCGATCACGATGAACCAAATGCATAGGATAAAATTTCTGATGGAATTCTAGTTTCAATCGGTTCCAGTCCCATGTATCAGTATCATCACATAGCCTATACCACATTAATGCCTTTCCCTCCAAAGATAAAGGGAATACTTTCTTCTTAACTCCATCTCCGGATAAACCTGCAAGCTTAAACAGTTCACAAATTTCAACCACATAAATCAAGTGCATATCAGGATGTACCGTTCCATCTCCTACATAAGGATTAGCTAGCAGTTTCTCTATCATGCCCGGAGGGATCTCATAATAAATATTTTCAGTAGGTGCAGTAGGTTGAGGAGCAACTATTTGTGTTTCCGGTCGAGGTGAAGATACCCCGAACAAACCCCTCAAAGGATTACTTTCCATAGTGACAAGTGACCGTAAATTTCAGCACGTAATATAAATGTTTCCTTACCAAATTCCACTCACCAAAGGCGCTTCACTCCCCGGCAACGGCGCCATAAAAGAGTCTTGATGACCCACAAGTATAGGGGATCAATCTTAGTTCTTTCGAAAAGTAAGAGTGTCGAACCCAACGAGGACTAGAAGGAAATGACAAGCGGTTTTCAGCAAGGTGTTTTCTGCAAGCACTGAAATTATCGGTAACGAGTAGTTTGATAGCAAGACAATTTGTAACAAGTGACAAGTAGCAATAGTAACAAAGAGTGCAGCAAGTTGTCCCAATCCTTTTTGTAGCAAAGGACAAGCCGGAACGATCTCTTATAGTAAGTAAAGCGTTCTCGAGGACACATGGGAATTTCATCTAGTCACGTTCATCATGTTTGTTTGATTCGCGTTCGCTACTTTGATAATTTGATATGTGGGTGGACCGGTGCTTGGGTGCTGTTCTTTGTTGAACAAGCCTCCCACTTATGATTACCCCCTCTCGCAAGCATCCGCAACTACGAAAGAAGAATTAAGATGACTCTAACCATAGCATTAAACATGTGGATCCAAATCAGCCCCTTACGGAATAGCGCATAAACTAGGGTTTAAGCTTCTATCACTCTAGCAACCCATCATCTAATTACTACTCCACAATGCATTCCCTTAGGCCCAAAGATGGTGAAGTGTCATGTAGTCGACGTTCACACGACACCACTAAGGGAATCAACAACATGCATATCATCAAAATATCGAACGAATACCAAATTCACATGATTACTTATGACAAGACTTCTCCCATGTCCTCAAGAACAAAAGTAACTACTCACAAATCATATTCATGTCCCAGATCAGAGGGGTATTGAATAGCATAATAGATCTGAACATATAATCTTCCACCAAATAAACCAACTAGCATCAACTACAAGATGTAATCAACACTACTAGCAACCCACAGGTACCAATCTGAAGTTTTGAGACAAAGACTGAATACAAGAGATGAACTAGGGTTTGAGATGAGATGGTGCTGGTGAAGATGTTGATGAAGATTAGTCCTCCCACGATGAGAGGATCGCTGGTGATGTCGATGGCGACGATTTCCCCCTCCCGGAGGGAAGTATCCCCGGCAGAATCTCTCCGCCGAAGAGCAAAAGTGCTCCTGCCCAAGTTCCGCCTCGAGACGGTGGCACACCATCCCGAAAGTCTTCTCTATATTTTTTCTAGGGCAAATGGGCTTATATACCAGAAAATGGGTGCCAGAGGCTGGCCAGGGGCCCCACGAGGTACCAGGGCGCGCCTGGGGAGGGGGGGGGTGGCGCGCCCTGGTGCCTCGTGGGCACCTGGGTGGCCCTCTCTGGTACTTCTTGCTTCCAGTATTTTTTATTTATTCCAAAATAAATCTCCGTAAAATTTCCGCTCATTTGGATATGTGCAGAATAGGTATCTTTGACATAGCTTTTTCAGGTCCAGAATTCCAGCTGCCGGCAATCACCCTCCTTGTGTAAATCTTGCATATTAAGAGAGAAAAGGCATTGGAATTGCTCCACAAAGTGTTATATTGATCAAAAACACTATAAATAATAGTAGCAAAACATGATGCAAAATGGACGTATCAATCATAAACCCACAATTCATCGGATCCCAACTGTTAGGGCATTTCCCGCCTTAGTGTTTTGGTGATGATGACAATCCACTTTGCGGACTAATCGTGTGCCAAGCTTCTCAGGTACATCTTGTATGGTGCAAGACGGTTAGGCCTTGCCTCTGGACGAAAAAGCTCGAATACTTGGTTTCCTTCGTGTTTATTTCTTTGGTCGTAGGAAACCCGTACTATTAAGAGGGAATCCACGTTGGAAGGTACTGAGTGAATCAAATGCACGTACACACTCTTTTGCACCCACCATATACCCTTCCATTCGAGGAGAGAGGCTCTCTGTATCTAACTATGGCAGTAGTTTTTAGGGGCCAGCGGTTCTACCGCTCATCTGAGCGGTTGTACCACTGGACCGGTGGTTCCGGCTCAAACACCGCTCCAAAGGGTGTAACCCTTGCCACCTCCAGGAAGTAGTCAAGCGGTTGTACCGCTATCTCCGGGCGGTTGTACCGCCGGATGCTTGGCTGCTCCCTAAAGGTGGAGCGGGGCGGTTGTTCCGGCCCAGCACCGCTCAACTACCGGACAACCTTCTGTAGTGGAGCGGTTGGTGGGCGGTGGAGGACCGGTTGTTCCCGGGTGGTTTTTGCCAACCGGTACTACCGGCGTCAGGGGCGGTTGTACTGCCCATGACTTTGTCTCCACCGGGTCTCTGGTCTGGCGGTTGCACCGGCCCAACTACCGCCCCAACCATCGCTATGGGGGTGACGCCCTTCTGTAATGAAGCGGTGGTTGGGTGGTTGTTGTCCGGTTGTTCCCTGGTGATTCCGGTCAACCGGTACTACCGGTACTGGTCCCGGTTGTACCGCCCAGCCCTTCCTCTGCAGGGTACCCCGTGTTTTCCGGTTGTACCGGTTACACGGGCGGTTGTACCGCTGCAGTGTAAAAACTGTTGTAACGGTTGGATCCTAGGGTTACTATATAAAGTGGTGGTTCTTCCACCTACCACTCACCTCTTGCCTCACTCTCTCCTCCATTAATGCCCTTCAAGCTTTCTTGCCCGATCTCTCTCTCTAGCAACTCAAACTTGTTGATTTGCTTGGGATTGAAGGAGGAGACCTAGATCTACACTTCCACCAAAGGAAATTTGATTCCCCCATACTTTCTTGTGTGGATTTTGTTACTCTTGGGTGTTTGGGCACCCTAGACGGAAGAGGTCACCTCGGAGTCACATTCCATTGTGGTGAAGCTCCGTGGTGGTGTTGGGAGCCTCCAATTCAGTTGTGGAGAGAGCCTCAACCTTGTTTGTAAAGGTCCGGTTGTCGCCTTCAAGGGCACCACTAGTGGAATCACGGCATCTTGCATTGTGCGAGGGCGTGAGGAGAATACGGTGGCCCTAGTGGCTTCTTGGGGAGCATTGTGCCTCCACACCGCTCTAACGGAGACGTACTTCCCCCTAAAGGGAAGGAACTTCGGTAACACATCCTCGTCTTCACCGGCTCCACTTGTGGTTACTTCTTACCTTTACTTTGTGCAAGCTATTGTTGTGTTGTATCATTTGCTTGCTTGTTGTTAGCATCATATAGGTTGGTCACCTAGTTGCACATCTAGACAACCTATTTGTTGCTATACCTAATTTGTTAAGAAAAGCTAAAAATTGGTAGTTGCCTATTCACCCCCCCCTCTAGTAAACCATATCGATCCTTTCAATTGGTATCAGAGCCTCATCTCTTTATTAAGGGTTTCACCACCCGAAGAGTATGGTTGACGACGGGGATCGGGATGAAGTCGTACCCGAGGCCCTGGAGCTGAACTCGGTCACACGAGATGACTTAAATGAAGCCATGGCTTCACTTAAGACGTCTATGACGGCCGAGGTCAAGTCCATGTTTAAAGAACTCCTTGAGGGGTTGAAATCTTCTACCGGTCCGATGCAAGTGGCTAATCCCACCGCATCAGAGTCCGAGGCCAACTCCGGTAAGGAGGGGGTTAGTAGTGATAAGCCTACTTTGCCTCAAGGAAAGAATGGGACGGGCATCCATGCCGCGGTTGCCCCTCCCCCGGTCTATGGAGGACCGGTACCTTCACCGCATATTAATACTCATGGTCCTCCTCCTAAGCTTGACTTGAATAACTTTCATGATTGGGTTTTTCGTATCAAGTCTCATTTGAATCACAGCTCAACACATCTTTGGAGGATCATTGATCAAGGGTTCCATCCTCATGATCGTTACAACATGACACCAAGAGAAGAAGTGGACAATCAACTCAATCACTCCGCTTTGTTCATTCTCCAATCCGCTATGCCGCCGGAAGAGCTCTCTCATTTGCGGCCATTCACTACCGCCAAGGATGCTTGGGAGCACATCATCTCATTGTACAAGGGAAGCTCAAGCAATCAACGGTCCAACTTTGAAGTCATTCTTGATGAGGCCGATGAGTTCGTGATGAAGGATGATGAAGATCCTCGTGAGCTCTACCGGAGATTGACTACTCTCGCGGTCTCACTCAGAGATCATGGGAGCAAGGATACGGATGACACTTGGGTCAAGCGCAAGTTCCTAAAGGCCATCATGCCATTCAACAAGAGCATATCTTCCGTGATACGTCAAAGACCGGACTTCCACACCTTGTCCTCAAGTGAAGTGTTGGATGAATTCCTTGCAATGAACATCTTGAACAAGACCGCCGACAACGCTCTAGCTCGTGTCCAACGGTCAAAGAAGACCAACCTTGCTTTGAAGGCCAAGGCAATTCCGGAAGAAGATGAAGAGGAAGAAGAGGAGAGTTGTCCCGAAGACACCAAATATGCTTACCACGAGCACATGGCTCTTGCGTCAAGGCAATTTTGGGGCAACAAGAGAAACTCAAGGCCCAACTTCTCCAAGAACAACTCAAGTGGCTCCAAGGGCAAGCAACATGTGAGAACTTGCTACAATTGTGGCAATGTGAGTCATTTTGTGGTGGATTGCCCCTACGAGAAGAGGGAAGACAATGGTGACAAGCTCATCCGCAAAGACAAGGCCAAGTCCTCCATGAACAAGACCAATGCCACAAAGAAGGTGCCACAAACGAGTTTGGTGGTGCAAGAAGAGTACAACTCCGACGATGATGATGATGACACAAGTGGTGAAGTGTTTGCAATGGCCACCGTGGCCATTGCCACCTCTTCCCCATCCTCGGTGTCCCTCTTCGACGCCCCCAACGAGAACTCCATCCCCAAGTGCCTCATGGTGAGAGGCATCAACAAGGTAACCTCCAACATCAAAACTTCCTTCACCTCTAATCCTTCTTTGATGGATTGTGTGAATGAAAAAGAGGAGGTAAAGGTGGATGAGAATGAGTTCGACAAGTTCTTGGGTAAGCTCAAAGGTGAGACCAAAAAGCACTTTGTTGCTCTCTTGGAACAACTTGGTGAGGCCAATTGAGGATCGAAAGTATGTCTAGAGGGGGGTGATTAGACTACTTGACCAAATAAAAATCTATCATTTTCCCAATTTTAGTTGTGGGCAGATTTTAGCAAGTATGACAAGTCAAGCATCACCCTACACATGCAATTCTAAGAGTGTGGCAGCGGAAAGTAATCAATTGCACATGTAAGTAAAGGGAAGGGTTTGGAGAAGGCAAACGCAATGAAGACACGATGGTTTTTGGTGTGGTTCCGATAGGTGGTGCTATCGTACGTCCACGTTGATGGAGGCTTCAACCCATGGAGGGTAACGGCTGCGCGAGTCCACGGAGGGCTCCACCCACAAAGGGTCCACGAAGAAGCAACCTTGCCTATTCCACCATGGCTTACATCCATGAAGGAGTAGCCACACTCGGGGTAGATCTTCATGAAGTAGGCGATCTCCTTGCCCTTACAAACTCCTTGGTTCAACTCCACATCATGTCGGAGGCTCCCAAGTGACACCTAACCAATCTAGGAGACACCACTCTCCAAAAGGTAACAGACGGTGTGTTGATGATGAACTCCTTGCTCTTGTGCTTCAAATGATAGTCTCCTCAACACTCAAACAACTCCTCACAGATTTGGCTATGGTAGAAGAAGGATTTGAGTGGAAAGCAACTTGGGAAAGGCTAGAAATCAAGGTTCAAATGATTGGATTGGAATGTCTTGATCTCAACACATGAGTAAGTGGTTCTCTCTCAGAAAATGTATGGTGGAAGTGTAGGCACGTTCTGATGGCTCTCTTCTCTGAGGAAGAGGGGGTGGAGGGGTATATATAGCCTCCACACAAAATCCAACCGCTACACACTTTTGACCCAACTCGGTGGCACCGATCAGAAATCTCGGTGGCACCGACCTGTGTAAAAGATATGAACGTTAGGAATCTTGGTGGGACCGACTGGAACATCTCGGATGGACCGATGTGCAATGGTTAGGGCAAACCTTGTCTCGGTGGCACCGATTGCATCATCTCGGTGGGACCGAAGTGAAGCAATAAGGCAACAGAGAGTTGGCAGGCCATCTCGGTGGTACCGATTGCAATTCTCGGTGGGACCGAAATAATTGCAACAAGTAACAGAGAGTTGGCAAGGCCATCTCGGTGGGACCGAGATCCATATCGGTGGATTCGATTTGTTAGGGTTTGGCAGTGGCTAAGTCCAAATGAACTCAGTGGCTCCGGATAGGAAATTTCGGTGGGGCCGAGTTGGAATGTAGGGTTTGGACATATTTGGATGGAGAAAGTGGCTGAGGATTTTGGAGCAATATCATTGAGCACTTGAGCAAATAGATCATTAAGCAACACCTCATCCCCTTTTAATAGTATTGGCTTTCCTATGGACTCAATGTGATCTTGGATCACTTAACCAAAAATGTAGAATCTTGAGCTTTTGCCAATCCATGTCCTTAGCATTTTGAGGGGTCCACATCTCTAGTCCTTGCCATTCCAATCATTGAACATCCTGAAATATTTAACTTGAATGGACATTAGTTCAATGAGATATATGTTGTTATGAATTACCAAAACCACCAAGGGAGCAAATGTGCTTTCAATCTCCCCCTTTTTGGTAATTGATGACAACGTATAGTTCAAAGCTTCGAAAAATGATTAAATGAATGAAATACATCGTCGCTTTGAGAAGTATGTGATAAGTAAGAGCTCCCGCTAAATTTGTGCATTATTAAAAATTTGCGTTTGAATGCAAGTGCACAATCGATTAGGACCATGGGTCACTCTTCCATGTCACATACAACTTGGTGGAGCGCACAAAATGATATGAATGGAATAGTAAGCATGCATCACCAAAAGCACAAGTGAATGATCATACAAGAGTAATGATAAGAATAAGCATTAAGCATCACATGAAGCATAGTATGATCAATCACACATAACCATCGTATCTCATACGCATAACGAGCAAAGTAGCACAGATCAAACGGAAATAGTAGGAGAAACTCAAGAAAAACCAACGAGCAAAACGAGACATTCTCTCTCTCTTGAAGCCTAATGATCTATACAAATTCTACCCCTTTGGCAACAAGTACCAAAAAGTTCGAATAGGCATAGAGCTATGCGTCTCTCTAGGCACGATCCTCGGCAGCTCCTGAAGGTGATCTCCGGCTGGCAGCTCCGGTGTGCGTAGATGGCATTGAGATGAGTGCATCCGCGAAGGCTTCAGCTGACGTCCACTAGGCTGGTGGGGTAGAAACTGGAGGTGGCATTGTAGAAGCAGCAGCAGGTGCAGAAACTGTAGTCCTCGTATCTGCATCAGGCACTGCACCCGACCTGGGTGCCCTAGGCACTGTCTGGAACCTGTCATTCGTCGGTCTATCATCTCCACTATCATCAACATTATCTCTGAGCTTCTCCACAATAGTCTGTACCTCAGTGATCTTCACATCAAGATCATGAATCTTAGTCTCGACTATCCGCTCTAGGCTCTCCTGGTTCTTGGTGAGGTTGGCCAGACTTCGCTCAATCCTCAGGGTGGCTTCCAACAGATAAGTCATCTGGTCATTCTTGGACTTGAGGTTAGCAATAGGAGCATTGGGAGCAGAGGCCTTCTTGGCTTCTTTTGCTGCTGCAACTGCCTGAATCTTCTCTTGAGCTTGAGCAGATGTAGGATGTGAAGAGTCCATCACCACTACATTGCCCTCGAACTCAGGATGTAATGGGAGATGCTCACGATCAAGTAGATATGTGCTCGTTCCAACCTTGGAGTTGATGAGCAACTGAATGTGTGGAGCAAATCCACATGATTTTTTCTGGTCAGCTGCAGTTCTCTTGATTGTTTCAACAATAAGGCTCGTCACTTTGAACTTCTGCTGTGTATCAAACAAGCGTAGCAAGTTGATGGAGTGGCCACAGATCATCTTGTCATCTCCAGACTTGGGCAAAAGAGTGTGCCTCAAGATTGTGTTGGTGGTGGCCAAACCAGCTAGCAAATGCTTCACTGAACCAAGCTTGTGTGTCTCCAAGTCTTTCTCTGGGATAGGATTGTACATGTTCTTCATAGAATTGTGATCCATCTTTGGTTTTGCATAGACATCAATATCATTCTCCTCTTCTTCTGGAGCTTCTAGAAGTGCAGCCCACTCTGAGATGGTTGACTGGTATTTGGATCCCTCGGTCATCCACACTATTCTGCCATCTGGATAGAAGTGTGCAGTGGAGTAGAATTGCATGATCATCTCATCATTCCACTTTGTGAGCTTCCACCCAACAAAATCATCAACACCTGCAAGCTTGAAGCTTTCATGAACATGGGGGAAGTTGTCTTCATTTGCATCAATATATTCCCAGTCCACCCACTTCATATCATTGACTATTGGCTTCTTGTCAAGCAGCACTGTCTCATAGAAATCTTGTTACTCTCGTGTGTGAAAACAATAATCACAAGCAGTCCTCCTCCTTGCAGCATATGGATCTGACAATCTCCACTGACGCAATCATTTATCCTTCCTGAGCATCATGTTCTCTGCAACTGGATGTGCATTGTCATGATCTGGAATCTTGGGCTTCAACTTCCTGAGCACTAGTGGCTCAACATCAACATCAACTTCAGGCACTGGGGCCTTGTTCTTCTCAGCAGCATGTATGTTTCTTGTAGACCTCTTGGGTTTGGATGCAGGGGCCTTGGGCTTGGACTTGGAAGAGGCAGCAGTCCTCATGGCATCAGACATGATCTTCTGAGTCTTGGCAGGAGGTGCATCAGCTTCTGGTTCCTTCTCTTCCTCCTCATCATCCATCATGGAGGGTCTGCCAACAACATGAGCAATTGTTTTCCTTGGCCTCTTCTTCTTCTTTCCTGCAGCTGCTGTCTCTGTATCACTTGGCTCCTCAAGTGTAAATGTCATGCTCTTCTTTGGAACTTTCTTCACAGCAGTTTTGTCCTTGGTAGAAGGTCTTGAGCTAGCAGTTGTGCCATATTCCTTAGCAAGCACTTTTTTCTTTGATGTGGCCTCTCTAGCCACAAAATCCTCATCCTCATCATCTGAGGTTCTCTTCTTCCTTGTCCTTGTAGCAGCTTTTGGAAGATCTGGAGAACTTCTCTCTCCCTCATAAAAACTTTCCTCAGGACTTGATCCTTCACTGAGATCTGTATGCTGTTCTGACATATTCTGGCTGTCACTTGCATCTGACATCTTGCAAACAGACCCTGTGAATAGATAGGTATGGGCAGAGTAGATGAGTCATCACAAAAAGCAGATATTTTTCAGGAAAATTGAGTTCAAATCTTAGTTTCAAGTTTTTACATAATGCATTTCGGATCCACCGAGTTGATAATCTCGGTGATACCGAAGCACTCAACAGAAACAAAACACACCATTTCGGTCAGACCGAGATGTGGTTCGGTGTCTCCGAGATGCTAGTGTTTCACTGAAACATTACTTTCGGTCTCACCGATTCGTACTTCTCGGTGGCACCGAGACGTACTAGTGCAATGGCCAGGGCCAAATCGATGACTCCGAAAATTTCAATCCGGTCGGTCCGAGATGCTTTCGGCGGAAACTTAAACCTAATTTTTTTGCTCAAAACTAATCTACGGAATTTATCTTGTGGACAGGAGTATTTCACACGTAGCAAGAATCATGGCAAATCCCTAGTGCATTGAATCGGAAATTAGAAGCACGAGGGGGCGGGATCTTTACCCTAACTTGGCGCAAGCCCCCTACGGCGGCAACGGAGGAAATATTTCCATTGACGGCGGCGGAGTCCAACGGCGAGGGCGCACTGGACGCAACGACAAAGTCCGGAGACGAGGGCGACGGCAGCAGAGGGGGTGCGGGAGTCGTGATGTTTGAGAAATTTCAACCGTATGGGCCCACGGAGTATATATATACCCAACTGCTGTCGGTGCCACCGAATGGAACAAATCGGTGGCACCGAGACGTGTGACTGCGAGCAGTTACAGCATATCGGTGACTCCGAGTTGGTCTAATCGGTTACACCAAGATCAAAAACTCAGATCAATCAAACTGTTTCGTTGAGTCCGAATAGGATAGGATTGGTCACGCCGAAACAAATTTGAAGGTTTTGGAGTTCAGCCCTTTCAGATCGGTGACTCCGAGTGCGCCTCACCCGGAGGGTCCGAAAAAGACTTGTTCAATTTTGTGATATAGCATGAATAGAATTTGAGACAAGAAAGCATAGATAGCTAGAGAAGGTGCTTAGGCATTCTTGTACATCCACTTGGCCAGAAAAACCAAGACAAGCAAAACAACAAATGGATGTCCTTGAATGAAGAAATATGCATAGCAACATGCTCACACAATAAGGTAGCAAATGAAATATGTGTCAAACATGCACAACCAAGTCTAGCATCTATCAAGCAATGGGCGATGATATAGTCATCTATATATGAGTATATTGACTAAGGAGTCAAATGAGAACATTTGATCATAGGTCATACTCATCGTTTAAGCACAAGTGGAGTTGCCACTTTTACGTAAAGCATTGATGTGTTCACACCATTAGAGTTGCTTTAGCTCAAGTCTTAGAGCAAAGCTCCCCCTAGATGTGATATCCCCCCAAAGAGGGATGAACTAACCTTGGGTTTTGTCGATGATGACTTCATGTAGATAATGAAGATGTGGATGCTCAATGTTGATGTAGACCATCAAGAGTTGGGAGCAATCCTTTGGAGTTTTGTGCTTTCAATACCTACATGGGTTAGTCCCATACAAGGAACATACAAGAATATCCATAGACATAGAGTGAAATGCACATATGATGATGTCCATGAATGCATTGACTACCTTGTCCCTTGCCTTACCAACAAGAGGGTTTGTGACTCCATGAACTAGTGCAAGATGTGGAAGTTGATTGCACAAGTTCTTCCCATAAGTGAATGTGAGTGAAGTTTGTTGGCGGAGTTGTTGGGGAACGTTGCATGGGAAACAAAAATTTTCCTACGCACACACAAGATCTATCCATGGTGATGAGCATCTACGAGAGGGAGAGTGAATCTACATACCCTTGTAGATCGCTAAGCGGAAGCGTTAAGAAACGCGGTTGATGTAGTCGAACGTCTCCGCGATCCAAATCGCAAGTCGTCCCTCGATCCAATCACGAACTAGTGCCGAACGGACGGCACCTCCGCGTTCAACACACGTACGGCTTGATGACGCCTTCACCTCCTCGACCCAGTGAGCGATGGTGAAGTAGTAGATGAGTTCCGGCAGCACGACGGCGTGGTGATAGTGGTGAGGAACAATCTCTGCAGGGCTTCGCCAAGCACTACGGAGATTATGACGGGAGAACTAGAGGGTTAGGGTTGCCGACACACGGCTTGGGAAATCTTGATGTATCCCGTGTGCTAGCCCTGCCCCTCTATTTATATGTTGAGCCTTAGGGTCTAAACTTGGAGTAAAAGCCTCCACCAGGTCGGTTTTGCCCGCACAAGGTCGGTTTGGCCCATAGGGAAAGAGTCCAACTCGGATCCCTGCAGTATCGCGTACAAGCGGTAGTACCACTTACGATAAGCGGTAGTACCGCCCGTAGCGGTAGTACCGCTTACGATAAGCGGTAGTACCGCCCGTAGCGGTAGTACCGCTTATGATAAGCGGTAGTACCGCCCCAGACGCCAGCAAAACTTCCTTTCGCACCTTGCCTAAGCCTCGTGGGCTTTACCCCTTGGCCCAAATAAAGTGTTCTCGTATCCGAACATTTCGGGAAACATCCGGAACCTCTTCCGGTGAATTCCGGAACCCTTCCGGAAACCAAAACACTATTATCACATATATCAATCTTTACCTCCGGACTATTCCGGAGATCCTCGTCATATCCGGGATCTTATCCGGGACTCCGAACAACCTTCGGTCACCAACAAAATAACTCAACTATACTAATCGTCACCAAACGTTAAGTGTGTAGACCCTGCGGGTTCGAGAACTATGTAGACATGACCGAGACACCTCTACGATCAATAACCAATAGCGGGACCTGGATGCCCATATTGGCTCCTACATATTCTACGAAGATCTTTATCGGTCGAACCTCTATGTCAAGGATTCAGTTAATCCCGTATACTGTTCCCTTTGTTCTTCGGTATGTTACTTGCCCGAGATTCGATCGTCGGTATCTCTATACCTAGTTCAATCTCGTTACCGGCAAGTCTCTTTACTCGTTCCGTAATACAAGATCTCGTGGCTAACATTTCAGTCACATTGCTTGCAAGGCTCATTGTGATGTTGTATTACCGAGTGGGCCCTGAGATACCTCTCCGTCACACGGAGTAACAAATCCCAGTCTTGATCCATGCCAACCCAACAGACATCCTCGGAGATACCTGTAGAGCACCTTTATAGTCACCCAGTTACGTTGCGACGTTTGATACACACAAGGCATTCCTCCGATGTCAGGGAGTTGCATGATCTCATGGTCATAGGAACAGATACTTGACATGCAGAAAACAATAGCAATAAACTGACACGATCATATGCTACGTTTTATAGTTTGGGTCTTGTCCATCACATCATTCTCCTAATGATGTGATCCCGTTATCAAATGACATCTCATGTCAATGGCTAGGAAACCTTAACCATCTTTGATCAACGAGCTAGTCAACTAGAGGCTTACTAGGGACACAGTGTTGTCTATGTACCCACACATGTATTTGAGTTTCCAATCAATACAATTATAGCATGGATAATAAACGATTATCATGAACAAGGAAATATAATAATAACCAATTTATTATTGCCTCTAGGGCATATTTCCAACAGTCTCCCACTTGCACTAGAGTCAATAATCTAGTTCACATCACTATGTGATTTACATTGTAATGAATCGAACACCCATGCAGTTCTGGTGTTGTTCATGTTTAGCCCTTGGAAGAGGTTTAGTCATCGGATCTGCAACATTCAGATCCGTGTGTACTTTGCAAATATTTATGTCGTCCTCCTTGATGTAATCGCGGATGGAATTGAAACGTCGCTTTATGTGTCTGGTCCTCTTGTGAAATCTTGGTTCCTTGGCTAGAGCAATGGCACCAGTATTATCACAAAACAGAGTCATCGGGTTAAGCGCACTAGGCACTACTCCAAGATCTGTCATGAACTCCTTCATCCAGACACCTTCCTTCGCCGCCTCCGAGGCAGCGATGTACTCCGCTTCGCATGTAGCATCAGCTACCACGCTTTGCTTGGAACTGCACCAGCTAACCGCACCCCCATTAAGAATAAATACGTATCCGGTTTGTGACTTAGAGTCATCCGGATCAGTGTCAAAGCTTGCATCGGCGTAACCCTTTACGACGAGCTCTTGATCACCTCCATAAACGAGAAACATGTCCTTAGTCCTTTTCAGGTACTTCAGGATATTCTTGACCGCCGTCCAGTGTTCCATTCCTGGATCACTTTGAAACCTTCCGACCATACTTATGGCAAGGCTGATATCGGGTCTTGTGCACAGCATTGCATACATGATAGAGCCTATGGCTGAAGCATAGGGGATGACACTCATCTTTTCTCTATCTCCTGCAGTCACTGGGCATTGAGTCTTACTCAACTTTACACCTTGCAAAACAGGCAAGAACCCCTTCTTTGACTGATCCATTTTGAACTTCTTCAAAACTTTGTCAAGGTATGTGCTTTGTGAAAGTCTTATTAAGCGTCTCGATCTATCTCTATAGATCTTGATGCCTAATATGAAAGCAGCTTCTCCTAGGTCCTTCATTGAAAAACTCTTGTTCAAATATTCCTTTACGCTTTCCAACATTTCTATATTGTTTCCAATCAGTAATATGTCATCCACATATAATATTAGAAACGCTATAGAGCTCCCACTCACTTTCTTGTAAATACAAGCTTCTCCGTAAACTTGTATAAACTCGAACGCTTTGATCACCTCATCAAAGCGAAGATTCCAACTCCGAGATGCTTGCACCAGTCCATAAATGGATCGCTGGAGTTTGCAAACTTTGTCAGCATTCTCTGGATCGACAAAACCTTCTGGTTGCATCATATACAACTCTTCCTTAAGGAAACCGTTAAGGAACGCTGTTTTGACATCCATCTGCCTAATTTCATAATCGAAAAAGGCAGCTATTGCTAACATGATTCTGACGGACTTAAGCATCGCTACGGGTGAGAAGGTCTCATCGTAGTCAACTCCTTGAACTTGTGAAAAACCCTTTGCCACAAGTCGAGCTTTATAGACGGTGACATTACCGTCTGCGTCCGTCTTCCTCTTAAAGATCCATTTGTTCTGAATGGCCTTACGCCCTTCAGGTAATACTTCCAAAGTCCATACTTTGTTTTCATACATGGATCCCATCTCGGATTTCATGGCTTCTAACCACTTCTCGGAATCCGGGCCCATCATCGCTTCTCCATAGCTCGTAGGTTCATCGTTTTCTAACAACATGACCTCTAAGACAGGGTTGCCGTACCACTCAGGAGCAGTACGCGTCCTTGTCGACCTACGAGGTTCGATAGCAACTTGATCCAAAGTTTCATGATCATCATCATTAACTTCCTCTTCAGCTGATGTAGGCTCTACAGAAACATCTTTCTGCGCTGCGCTACTTTCAGGTTGAAGTAAAGGTTCAACAACCTCATCAAGTTCTATCTTCCTCCCACTCAATTCTTTCGAGAGAAACTCTTTCTCAAGAAATGTTCCGTTTTTAGCGACAAACACTTTGCCTTGTTGCTAGTTTGCTTAGATTTAACTTGTGGCATAAAGGTAGACAAGAGTAAATGTTTGGCAAGATATGAAGAACTCTTCTTTCAAAGATCAGCATTGATAGCTTTAAGAAACTCATGCTCTTGCTCTAAATTTAGCTTCTCGGAGCGTAGCTTCTCATGAGTTCTTAGAAGTTCTCTATGATCCTCTTGAGTTGTTTCATGAGCTAACTTAAGAGCATTTAGTTCTTTAGTTAGATGCTCAATCTCCTTCATAGCATTGTCATTCGTTTCCTCTTGACTATCATGATTACTAGCATTTTCATTATAGCTCACATCACTAGCCTTATCAACAAGTAAATCATCATCACCAAGCAAATCAGCCTCATCACTATTGAAGTAAAAGTATTCGGGGTGTGATACCTTGGGGCCTTTTGCCATGAAGCATCTTCCAATTCCTTCATTTGGTGAATCAAATAGATCATTGGAGTTGGATGACACAAGAGCAAGTCCGGCAACACCTTCATCTTGACTATAGTCGGAGTTGGAGTGATAGCTTCCCTCAGAGTGGTTGTCGGAGTCAGAGCCGGAAATCCATTCACCAACATGATCTTGATGTCTTCTTCTTGTGTAACTCTTGGATGACTTGTCCTTCCGTTCTGAATCCTTGCTTCTTCGAGAGGGTCTTCGTTCATAACGATCATCTCTACTCCTCTCCTTATGAGATGATTCATCTCTTCTATATATTCCTCTTGGTGATTCGTCTCTTTTCTTGTGAGGTACCGTACACTCATTGGAATAGTGTCTGGGTCTTCCACAATTGTAACAATTTCTGTCACGACTTGATGATCTTCTCTCATAGTGTCTTAAGCTAGAGCTTCTTTCTTTTCCTTTATTCTTGTAAAACTTGTTGAATCTTTTCACCATTAGGCTTATCTCTTAATTGGATACTAGCTTGTCACTTGAAGTTGTGGGAGCATCGATTGAGGCTTTGTAAGCACCACTTGATTTGTTGTGTAGCTCCTCTTCGTCCTTGAGTGACATTTCATGTGCAACAATCCTTCCAATGACTTCCGCGGGATTGAGATCTTTGTAATTTGGCATCATTTGGATCAATGTGCACACGGTATCATATTTTCCATCCAAAGCTCTAAGGATCTTCTTGATGATGAATTTGTTGGTCATCTCTTCACTTCCTAAGCCAGCAATCTCATTTGTGATGAGAGCAATCCTAGAGTACATTTCAGCGACTCCTTCACCATCCTTCATCTTGAACTTGTCAAGTTGACTTTGAAGCACATCCAACTAGATTCCCTGACGGACTCGGTACCCTCATGCATATCAACCAAAGTATCCCAAATTTCCTTTGCATTCTCGAGGCGGCTGATCTTGTTGAATTCCTCTAGACACAAACCGTTGAAGAGAATGTCACAAGCTTGAGCATTGTATTGCAACATCTTCAATTCTTCCGCAGTTGCTTCACGATCCGGTTCCTTGCCATCCTCAAAGAATTCACCTTGCAAGCCAACATGAACAACAGCCCAAACGGCGGGGTTATGACCAAGAATATGCATTTTCATCTTATGTTTCCAACTAGCAAAGTTTGTACCATCAAAACATGGACCTCTACGGTGATAATTACCCTCACTAGACGCCATACTCTCCTAGGTTGTGAAACCAAGGCTATGATCACCAAAGCAATGGAAACCAAGGCTAACGGAGACCAAAGCTCTGATACCACTTGTAGGATCGAAAGTATGTCTAGAGGGGGGGTGATTAGACTACTTGATCAAATAAAAATCTATCCTTTTCCCAATTTTAGTTGTGGGCAGATTTTAGCAAGTATGACAAGTCAAGCATCACCCTACACATGCAATTCTAAGAGTGTGGCAGCGAAAAGTAATCAATTGCACATGTAAGTAAAGGGAAGGGTTTGGAGAAGGCAAACGCAATGAAGACACGATGATTTTTGGCGTGGTTCCGATAGGTGGTGCTATCGTACGTCCACGTTGATGGAGGCTTCAACCCACGGGGGGTAACGGCTGCGTGAGTCCACGGAGGGCTCCACTCACAAAGGGTCCACGAAGAAGCAACCTTGCCTATTCCACCATGGCTTACGTCCATGAAGGACTAGCCTCACTCGGGGTAGATCTTCACGAAGTAAGCGATCTCCTTGCCCTTACAAACTCCTTGGTTCAACTCCACATCATGTCGGAGGCTCCCAAGTGACACCTAACCAATCTAGGAGACAACACTCTCCAAAAGGTAATAGACGGTGTGTTGATGATGAACTCCTTGCTCTTGTGCTTCAAATGATAGTCTCCCCAACACTCAAACAACTCCTCACAGATTTGACTATGGTGGAAGAAGGATTTGACTGGAAAGCAACTTGGGAAAGGCTAGAAATCAAGGTTCAAATGATTGGATTGGAATGTCTTGATCTCAACACATGAGTAGGTGGTTCTCTCTCAGAAAATGTATGGTGGAAGTGTAGGCACGTTCTGATGGCTCTCTTCTCTCAGGAAGAGGGGGTGGAGGGGTATATATAGCCTCCACACAAAATCCAACCGTTACACACTTTTGACCCAACTCGGTGGCACCGATCAGAAATCTTGGTGGCACCGACCTGTGTAAAGGATATGAACGTTAGGAAACTCGGTGGGACCGACTAGAACATCTCGGATGGACCGATGTGCAATGGTTAGGGCAAACCTCGTCTCGGTGGCACCGATTGCATCATCTCGGTGGGACCGAAGTGAAGCAATAAGGCAACAGAGAGTTGGCAGGCCATCTCGGTGGTACCGATTGCAATTCTTGGTGGGACCGAAATAATTGCAACAAGTAATAGAGAGTTGGCAAGGCCATCTCGGTGGGACCGAGATCCATATTGGTGGATCCAATTTGTTAGGGTTTGGCAGTGGCTAAGTCCAAATGAACTCGGTGGCTCCGGATAGGAAATTTCGGTGGGGCCGAGTTGGAATGTAGGGTTTGGACATATTTGAATGGAGAAAGTGGCTAAGGATTTTGGAGCAATATCATTGAGCACTTGAGCAAATAGAATATTAAGCAACACCTCATCCCCTTTTAATAGTATTGGCTTTCCTATGGACTCAATGTGATCTTGGATCACTTAACCAAAAATGTAGAATCTTAAGCTTTTGCCAATCCATGTCCTTAGCATTTTGAGGGGTCCACATCTCTAGTCCTTGCCATGCCAATCATTGAACATCCTGAAATATTTAACTTGAATGGACATTAGTTCAATGAGATATATGTTGTTATGAATTACCAAAACCACCAAGGGAGCAAATGTGCTTTCACCAATGTTATCATTGAGTCTCACGAGGAGAACACCACTAACTTGGAAGGCCATAGTCGTGACTATGCCGATGAGATTGCGGATCTTTCCATCATTCTTGAGGAAGAGCGAGGTGTTCGTTCGGCTCTTGAGGAGTCGCAAAACGTTGACCTTGCTAAACTAAAGAAAGATCATGATCATGCTCAAGTTCTTGCTCGTGTGCTTAAATCCGAGAATGTTGAGCTTGGGGTTAGCCATGCTAGACTCAAAGAGGAGTTTGAGCTACTTGACATGGCTCACTGATACGTCTCCAACGTATCTATAATTTTTGATTGTTCCATGCTATTATGGTATCAATCTTGGATGTTTTTATATGCAATTATATATCATTTTTTGGGACTAACCTATTAACCTAGTGCCCAGTGCCAGTTGCTGTTTTCTGCTTGTTTTTGGCTTTTCAGAGAAACTGTACCAAATGAAGTCGAAATGCCACGAAACTTTTTGGAGATTTTTTTCTGGACAAAATAAACCTGGGAAGCTTCGGGAGGAGGCCAGAAGCCTCACGGAGGCTCCACAAGGCACTAGGGCGCGCCCCAGGGGGGGCGCGCTGTGCTACCTTGTGGGGCCCACGTGACTCCGTTTGACCTAATTCCACTTCTATAAATTCACAAATATTGGGAAACCCCCAGAGAGCCAGAAGAAATAACGTTTCCACCGCCACAAGCCTCTGTTCTTCCGTGATCCCATCTGGAGGCCTTTTTCGGTACTCTGCCTGAAGGGAAATCGATCACAGAGGGCTTCTACATCAACCTTGCTGCCCTTCCGATGATGTGTGAGTAGTTTACCACAGACCTACGGGTACGTAGCTAGTAGCTAGATGGCTTCTTCTCTCTCTTTGATCTTCAATACAATGTTCTCCTTGATGTTCTTGGAGTTCTATCCGATATAATCTTCTTTTGCGGTGTGTTTGTTGGGATCCAATGAATTGTGAGTTTATGATCAGATTATTCATGAGAAATATTTGAGTCTTCTCTAAACTCTTTTATGCATGATTGTTATAGCTTTGTATTTCTCTCCGATCTATCGGTTTAGTTTGGCCTACTAGATCGATTTATCTTGCAATGGGAGAGGTGCTTTGTGATGGGTTCAATCTTGCGGTGCTCAATCCTAGTGACAGAAAGGGACATGACACGTATTTGTATTGTTGCCATTAAGGATAAAAAGATGGGGTTTATTCATATTGCTTGAATTTGCTTCTCTACATCATGTCATCTTGCTTAAGGTGTTACTCTGTTTCATACTTAATACCCTAGATGCACGTTGGATAGCGGTCGATGGGTGGAGTAATAGTAGTAGATGCAGGCAGGAGTCGGTCTACTTGTCTCGGACGTGTTGCCTATATACATGATCATTGCCATGAATCCGTCATAATTATTTGCTATTCTGTCAATTGCCCAACAGTAATTTGTTTACCCACCGTATGTTTCTGCGCTCGAGAGAGAAGCCTCTAGTGAAAACTATGGCCCCCGGGTCTATCTTTATCATATTAAAAACCCAAAAATACCTTGCTGCAATTTATTTATTTTTATTTTTATTAGTATTTTAGTTTAGCTATTTATGACTATAATATTTAATGCTTGCAAGTAACCGCTAAGGGGATTGACAACCCTCTTATTTGCGTTGGGTGCAAGTGTTTGCTCTTGTGTGTGCAGGTGCGTTTTAACAGATTTTTGCTTGGTTATCCTACTGGATTGATAACCTTGGTTCTTAACTGAGGGAAATACTTATCTCTATTGTACTGCATCATCCTCTCCTCTTCGGGGAAATACCAACGCACACTACAAGTAGCAGGAAGAATTTCTGGCGCCGTTGCCGGGGAGACATCATCAAAATTACCAAGTACCTTCGCACAAATTATCATTCACTTGCATTTACTTTATTTACCTTTTATTTGCCTTTGCCTCTTGTTTTCATCTCCCCCACTTCTAATTTTTTTTACAAAAACACAAAAATATTTTGTTTGCTTGTTTGCTTGCTTAAAGTTGCCACCATGTCTGATTTTGTTATTGAAAAAGATGAGGATGCTAAGATTCCTAAGATAGAAATTCCCTCAAATTTAGACTCAAAAATTTTTGTAGTAGGGAGTGGAAATGTCATAGGGAAAAACGTTATTCAAGAGTTCTTTAATTGCACGGGAACTTTGGTTTGTAATGATACTCCAATCCTTAAAAGTACCAATAGTTATGGGGAGGCTATCTCCGCACTCATTCTTAAACTTGAAAGAAGATTTATCCGTACTCATCCTACCTTGCAAAGGTTGTTTTATGTGTTGCCGGTTATAAATAATCCCAAGGCTAAAAAGATAGCTACTCTTATCCTCATGAATGAGTTTGATTACATAATACGAGAAGCTAGAGAGATCTTTGATTTCTATAATATGAGTCAAGAAAATCCTGTGATAGATGAAATTTTATATAATGAGGAATATATGTTATGATATGTTTTTCATGATCACCATGCCTTTGATAAAAATACTAAAAAGGAAGTTCCTCCTATACATATCATCCAGCAAGTTTTCAATGGGATTAATCGCAAGTATGCTTGGATTGTAAAAGGGAACCAAGAGGGGTTTGAAGAAGGTAGCCTTAATAACCCTAGTATTTTAGTTGATGATGTGTTCCCTATTGTTTTTGAAAAACCTCCTGAAAATCCCACACCTAAGGATGTCAAAACCAAGGATGACAACACTTCAAAATATGCATTATGCCTAGCTAGGGGCATAAAATAATAGCGCTTGTTGGGAGGCAACCCAATGAATAAAATAAATTTTTGCTTTTACCTTCTATTTTTATGTGTTTGCACAATTATAACTTCTGTTATGATTGTGTTTTTATGTTTTAATTAGTGTTTGTTCCAAGTAATGCCTTTGGGATGATGTTGATGATAGTATAATTGATGTTGTTTGGAAAACAGAAAGTTTTGCGTCCAGTGCTGGAATTTTGGTTCTGTACTGGAGCATCGGAAAAATCTGAAATTTTTACACAGTATTGGTATATGAATTTTTTACGTTTTCTTATTTTTTCAGAATTTTTGGAGTTACAGAAGTATGGCTTTTAAATATATATTTACAGACTGTTCTGTTTTAGAAAGATTCTATTTTTGTTGCATAGTTTGCTTATTTGATGAATCTATGGATCGTATCGGGGGGTATCAGTCATGGAGAAGTTGGACTACAGTATCATTATGCCAATATTAAATATGAATCAATTTAATACAGTACCTAAAGTTTAAGATTTGTTTTTTATACTAACGGATCTCATGAGGTTTCTGTTGAGTTTTGTGTGCTGAAGTTTTCAAGTTTTGGGTGAGACTACGATGGATAAAGGAATAAGGAGCGGCAAGAGCCTAAGCTTGGGGATGCCCAAGGAATCCCAAGGTAATATTCAAGGAAGACTCAAGCATCTAAGCTTGGGGATGCCCCGGAAGGCATCCCCTCTTTCGTCTACAATCTATCGGTAACTCACTTGGAGCTATATTTTTATTCATCACATGATATGTGTTTTACTTGGAGCGTCTTGTGAAATAGTTTGTTTGCTTTTTAGTTTGTCACAATCATCTTTGCTGAACACATCTTTTTGAGAGGGACACACATTATTTGTGATTTGTTAGAATACTCTATGTGCTTCACTTATATCTTTTGAGCTAGGCAGTTGCTCTAGTGCTTCACTTATACCTTTTAGAGCACGGCGGTGGCTATATTTTAAAGAAATAGTTGCACTCTCATGCTTCACTTATATCTTTTTGAGAGTCTCATGATAGCAATGGTAATATGCATGGGTTATGAATTTGGTCCTAATATGATAGGTATTAAAGAGGGATATAATAAAAACTTTCATGTAGATCACTGACTATGATAAATTTGATTCCTTGCAATAGTTTTGCGATATTAAGATGGTAATATGTGGGCTGTATTAGTAGATAATTGTGGTTTAGTAAGAATAATTGTGTTAAGGTTTGTGATTCCCGAAGCATGCACGTATGATCTGTCGTTATGCTAGGAAGTTGGAGCATGATTTATTATTTATTGTCTTCCTTTGTGTGGCGGTCGGGGGCGCGCGATGGTTAACTCCTACCAACCTCCCTCCTAGGAGCATGCGTAGTAGTACTTTGCTTCGAGGGCTAATAAACTTTCGCAATAAGTATGTGAGTTCTTTATGACTAATGTGAGTCCATGGATCATACGCACTCTCACCCTTCCGCAATTTGCTAGCCTCTTCGGTACCGTGCATTGCCCTTTCTCACATCGAGAGTTGGTGCAAACTTCGCCGGTGCATCCAAACCCCGTGATATGATACGCTCTATCACACATAAGCCTCTTTATATCTTCCTCAAAACAGCCACCATACCTACCTATCATGGCATTTCCATAGCCATTCTGAGATATTTTGCCATGCAACTTCAACCGTTCTGTTTTTTTATGACATACATCATCATTGTCATATTGCTTTGCATGATCATATAGCTGACATAGTATTCGTGGTTCAGCCACCATTCATCATTTTTATACATGTTACGCTAGCATCAGTGCACATCCTGGTACACTGCCAGAGGCATTCATATATAGTCATATTTTTGTTCTAAGTATCGAGTTGTAATGTTGAGTTGTAAGTAAATAGAGGTGTGATGATTATCATTATTAGAGCATTGTCCCAGTGAGGAAAGGATGACGGTGGCTATGATTCCCCCACAAGTCGGGATGAGACTCCGGACGAAATAAAAAAATGAAAAAAAAGAAGAAAAAAAGTGGCGAAAAAGAACCATGAAAAAGTGAAAAAAATATTAAATGAGAGAAAAAGAGAGAAGGGGCAATGTTACTATCCTTTTCCACACTTGTGCTTCAGAGTAGCACCATGTTTTCATATAGAGAGTCTCCTATTTTGTCATTTTCATATACTAGTGGGAATTTTTCATTATAGAACTTGGCTTGTATATTCCGATGACCGGCTTCCTCAAATGCCCGAGGTCTTCATGAGCAAGCAAGTTGGATGCACACCCACTTAGTTTTCATGTTGAGCTTTCATACACTTATAGCTCTTAGTGCATCCATTGCATGGCAATCCCTACTCCTCGCATTGACATCAATTGATGGGCATCTCCATAGCTCGTTGATTAGCCTCGTTGATGTGAGACTTTCTCCATTTTTGACTTCTCTTATTTATCCCCTATCACCGTACTCTATTCCACCCATAGTGCTATATCCATGGCTTGCGCTCATGTATTGCGTGGGAGTCGAAAAAGCTGAAGCGCGTAAAAAAGTATGAACCAATTGCTTGGCTAAAACCGGGGTTGTGCATGATAAATACTTTGTGTGACGAAGATGGAGCATGACAGGATTGTATGATTTTGTAGGGATAACGTTCTTTAGCATTTTTATTTTGAAAGACATGATTGTTTATTAGTATGCCTGAGTATTGATGTCTTTATATCAAATTATAGACTATTGCTTTGAATCATTTGGATCTTATTATTCATACCGTAAGAGAAAGATTAGATGATGAAACATGATAGGTAGCATTCCACATCAAAAATTATGTTTTTATCATTTACTGACTCGAGGATGAGCAGGAATTAAGCTTGGGGATGCTTAATACGTCTCCAACGTATCTATAATTTTTGATTGTTCCATGCTATTATGGTATCAATCTTGGATGTTTTTATATGCAATTATATAACATTTTTTGGGACTAACCTATTAACCTAGTGCCCAGTGCCAGTTGCTGTTTTGTGCTTGTTTTTGGCTTTTCAGAGAAACAGTACCAAATAAAGTCCAAATGCCACGAAACTTTTTGGAGATTTTTTTCTGGACAAAATAAACCTGGGAAGCTTCGGGAGGAGGCCAGAAGCCTCACGGAGGCTCCAAGGCACTAGGGCGCGCCCTAGGGGGGCGCGCCGTGCTACCTTGTGGGGCCCACGTGACTCCGTTTGACCTAATTCCACTTCTATAAATTCACAAATATTGGGAAACCCCCAGAGAGCCAGAGGAAATAACCTTTCCGCCGCCGCAAGCCTCTGTTCTTCCGCGATCCCATATGGAGGCCTTTTCCGATACTCTGCCGGAGGGGGAATCGATCACGGAGGGCTTCTACATCAACCTTGCTGCCCTTCCGATGATGTGTGAGTAGTTTACCACAGACCTATGAGTCCATAGCTAGTGGCTAGATGGCTTCTTCTCTCTCTTTGATCTTCAATACAATGTTCTCCTTGATGTTCTTGGAGTTCTATCCGATGTAATCTTCTTTTGCGGTGTGTTTGTTGGGATCCGATGAATTGTGAGTGTATGATCAGATTATTCATGAGAAATATTTGAGTCTTCTCTGAACTCTTTTATGCATGATTGTTATAGCTTTGTATTTCTCTCTGATCTATCGGTTTAGTTTGGCCTACAAGATTGATTTATCTTGCAATGGGAGAGGTGCTTTGTGATGGGTTCAATCTTGCGGTGCTCAATCCCAGTGACAGAAAGGGATATGACACGTATTTGTATTATTGCCATTAAGGATAAAAAGATGGGGTTTATTCATATTGCTTGAATTTGCTTCTCTAAATCATGTCATCTTGCTTAAGGCGTTACTCTGTTTCATACTTAATACCCTAGATGCATGCTGGATAGCGGTCGATGGGTGGAGTAATAGTAGTAGATGCAGGTAGGAGTCGGTCTACTTGTCTCAGACGTGATGCCTATATACATGATCATTGCCATGAATCCGTCATAATTATTTGCTATTCTGTCAATTGCCCAACCGTAATTTGTTTACCCACCGTAAGTTTCTGCGCTCGAAGAGAAGCCTCTAGTGAAAACTATGGCCCCGGGGTCTATCTTTATCATATTAAAAACCCAAAAATACCTTTCTGCAATTTATTTACTTTTATTTTTATTAGTATTTTAGTTTAGCTATTTATCTCTATAAAATTTAATCCTTGCAAGTAACCGCTAAGGGGATTGACAACCCTCTTATTTGCGTTGGGTGCAAGTGTTTGCTCTTGTGTGTGCAGGTGCATTTTAACGGAATTTTGATTGGTTATCCTACTAGATTGATAACCTTGGTTCTTAAGTGAGGGAAATACTTATCTCTATTGTACTGCATCATCCTCTCCTCTTCGGGGAAATACCAACGCAGACTACAAGTAGCACTCAGAAGGCCTTGAAAAGTGCACATGCTACACTCAAGGAGTCTCATGATCAACTCCAAGCAAAGCTCACTAAGGAAATAGCCACATGTCCTCCTTTTGTGCTAATTGATAATGCTCATGCTACTAACCCTTGTTGTGAGCACATTCATCTTGTGGAGGAGAATGCCAAGTTAAAGGAGCAAATCGAGAAAGGCCTTGTGACTTGCATACAAGGCGAGAAGAACCTCAACGAACTTTTGAGCAATCAAAAGGAAGTTGTGGCAAAGGAGGGACTTGGGTTTGTGCCCAAGTCAAAGAAGAAGAAGAACAACAAGACCAAGAAACCTCTCCCTCTCAACGAGGTATTTGTCAAGAAGGGAGAGGGTGCTCATAAGGAGAAGAAGGACAAGGTGGAGGGTGGAAATGTCAAGAAGGGCAATCCCACTCCGTCAAACAAAGCCGGTGATTTTAACCCTTCTTATGTTTTATGCCGTGCTAGTGATGGGCATGTTTATGCCAAATTTGTCGGTTCTTATTATGAGTACATTGAATGGTCTATTTGGGTTCCTAAGACCCTTGTTACTAACATCAAAGGACCCATTCAAAAATGGGTACCTAAAACCAAGCATTGATCTCTTGTAGGAGTTTGCTTCCAGTGGAGGATCATGGCTGCTTGATAATGGAGCAACAAATCATATGACCGGGAGCAAGCATTTGGTGGTGGACGTGCAACCAAGCCCATCTATGCCCACCCATGTTCAATTTGGTGATGCCTCAACATCTAAGGTATTGGGTCTTGGCAAGGTTGTGATTTCTCATGATCTATCAATTGAGAAAGTCATGCTTGTTGAGACCCTTGCATACAATTTACTTTCCGTTCATCAACTTGCACTTATGGGCTTTGCCACATTCTTTGATCTTGATACCGTGGCCCTTTTGTGGAGCAAGACTCTTAAAGTAGCTTTTGTTGGGCATGTCGAGAATGGGCTCTATGTGGTTAACTTCTCGGAGCGACCCACTAAGATCGCGACTTGCCTAATGGCTAAAGTTGACGTGGGGTGGCTTTGGCATCGCCATCTAGCCCATGTCAATATGAGATCTTTGCAAAGTCTCCTCAAAGGGGATCATGTTCGTGGACTAACAAATGTGAGCTTTGCCAAAGATCATGCTTGCAGTGCTTGTATCGAAGGAAAGCTACATGAGACGGCTCACTGACCCACAACTATCATCTACACGAAGAGGCCCTTGGAGCTCCTTCACATGGATCTCTTTGGACCTCCATCCTTTGATAGTCTTGGGGGAAGAAAGTATTGCTTGGTGATTTTGGATGACTATTGAAGATACACTTGGGTATACTTCTTCAAGAGGAAGAGCGAGACCCAACAAACCGTCATCGACTTTGCAAATGAAGCTCAACGTCAACATGAAGCAAAGATATTGATGATCAGAAGTGACAACGGCACTGAGTTCAAGAACTACACCTTGGATGAGTTCCTTAGTGATGAGGGGATCAAGCATCAATACTCCACACCATATACCCCTCAACAAAATGGTGTAGCGGAGAGGAAGAACCGGACGTTGATGGACGCGGCAAGAACCATGATGTCGGAATTCAAATCTCCATACAACTTTTGGGCCGAAGCCATGAACACCGCATGTCATGCATCCAATCGGCTCTACCTCCGCAAAGGCTTGAACAAGACTCCATATGAGATACTTACCGGTAACAAGCCCAACCTCAAGTACTTTCGGGTGTTCGGGTGTAAGTGTTTCATTCTCAAGAAGGGTGCTCGTTTGTCTAAATTCAAACCTAGAGCTCAAGAGGGCATATTTGTTGGTTATGCTACAAACTCTCATGCTTACCGTGTTCTCAACAAGTCCAATGGACTCATTGAGGAGACGTGTAACGTAGAGTTTGATGAAAATAATGGCTCCCAAGTGGAGCAAAGTGGTCTTTGTGATGTAGGTGATGAAATTCCTCCCCAAGCCATAAGAAGAATGGGGATTGGTCAAATACTCCCCATTGAGGAACCCCTTGTAGTCGAAGGAGAAGGACAATGCTCTACGCAAGTGGAGCCATCACCGCCATTGACCCACACGCTTCCGAAGAGCAAACCGAAGGCCCTCAACCGAGTGAACAAGATCAAGGGCAAGATCAATCTCACGATGATGGTGTTTCACCAAGTGATGCCCAAGATCAAGTTCAAGACTCCGAGCAAGCTAAGGATCAAGAACAAGCTCAAGATCAAGAACTAGTTCAAGATCAAGAGCAAGTGCAAGATGAAGAGCAAGCTCAAGACGGCGCTCAAGATGTTCAAGATGATCCTCCTCAAATGCCTATGGAGGAGCTTTTGGAGCGTCGTGCCGCCAAGATAGCTTCCAAACTCAAGCATCAACAACATGTCATGGAGAATGTTTATGGAAGCTTAAAAAGAGGGGTAACCACTCGTAGTCAATTAACAAACTTTTATGAGCATCACACGTTTGTTTCTTGTGTTGAACCCCAAATGGTACATGAGGCGCTCGAGGATACGAATTGGCTTGAAGCCATGCATGATGAACTCAACAACTTCGAGTGCAACAAAGTGTGGAAATTGGTGCCAAGGCCAAAGGAGAACCATAATGTCATTGGAACCAAATGGATATTCAAGAACAAGCAAGATGTGAACGGTGTCGTTGTTCGAAACAAGGCAAGATTGGTAGCACAAGGCTACTCCCAAGTCGAGGGTATCGACTACGGTGAAACCTTTGCTCCCGTCACTCGTCTTGAATCTATTCGCATGTTGCTTGCATATGCATCTCATCATGATTTTAAGTTGCAACAAATGGATGTGAAGAGTGCATTTCTTAATGGTCCTCTTAATGAGTTGGTATATGTCAAACAACCCCCGGGGTTCGAGGATCCCAAATTCCCCAATCATGTATACAAACTCGATAAGGCACTCTATGGCCTTAAACAAGCCCCACGTGCGTGGTATGAGCACCTTACCGAGTTGTTGCAAGATCGTGGGTTTGAAATTGGGAAAATCGATCCCACTCTTTTTACAAAGAGGGTTAAAGGGGATTTGTTCATATGCAAACTATATGTTGATGAAATTATTTTTGGTTCTCCTAACAAAGCTTTCAATGATGAGTTTGCCGCACTAATGACAAAGAAGTTTGAGATGTCTATGATGGGAGAGTTGAAGTTCTTTCTCGGGTTCAAAGTCAAGCAAAGAAGAGAAGGAACCTTCATCAACCAAGCCAAATATACCCAAGACATGCTCAAGAGATTCAAGTTGGATGATGTCAAGCCGGCCAAGACTACAATGCCCACCAAGTGCCAACTTGACATTGATCCCAATGGTAAAGCGGCGGATCAAAAGGTATATCGCTCCATGATTGGATCCTTACTTTACCTTTGTGCATCTAGACCGGATATCATGTTGAGTGTGGGAATGTATGCACAGTTTCAAGCCGCACCTAAGGAAAGCCACTTTGTGGCGGTCAAGCGAATCTTTCGATATTTGTCTCATACCCCAAACTTTGGCTTATGGTACCCCCACAGGTGCACGTTTTGATCTCATGGGTTATACAGACTCGGATTGGGCGGGAGACCGTGTGAATAGGAGGTCAACTTCTGGAGGGTGCCAATTCCTTGGTCGCTCTTTGGTGAGTTGGTCTTCAAAGAAGCAAAATTGTGTGTCTCTCTCCACCACCGAGGCCGAGTATGTAGCCGCCGCAAGTTGTTGTGCACAATTGCTATGGATGAGGCAAACTTTAAAGGATTATGGTGTCACTTGTGACAAAGTGCCTCTTCTATGTGACAATGAAGGTGCGATCAAGATCTCCTACAACCCGGTGCAACATAGCAAGACGAAGCATATTGAGATTCGTCATCATTTCATCCGGGAGCACATCAAGCGTGGAGAGATTGATCTTATCTACGTCAACACTCAAGAGCAACTAGCGGATATTTTCATGAAGCCATTGGATGAAGCAAGATTTCGTGAGTTAAGGCATGAGCTAAATATCATTGATTCGAGCAATGTGGCTTGAATCTCGACACACCCCACCGCATTCATCATGATTATGTTGTTCTAGATGTAGGCATGGACATAGGGGGAGTGTTGTTCTCTCAATGAACTCTCCCTCCCCCATTATGCATAAACCGATCAAGTCTTTCACATTAGCCATTTTTTATGGTACTTGTGCTTCAAAGATGAGTTTTGGTCATGGGCCCAAGGTTCAAATCTTTGCGGTGCCATACCAATTGACTCAAACATAGGTGGCTCCGGCCACCGCCCCTCTCCTCTTCTTTGAAGAGGTTCGTCGTTTGGGTCTTTTTCGTTCTTGCTAGATTTTCTAGGTCCTAGGTGCTCGTACTCTCCAAGTATTGGCCTTTATTGTTTGCTTCTTGCAATCTTGGAGTGTACTTCACCATATTTCAGTGCATTGTCTCCATCCCAAGCCTTTCCCTTCCCCGTAAACCATCTCGTTCCATTTGCACACAAGTTGATCTTGCGTGGGTGGCTGTGACCGGGTGGTACAACCGGTGGGCAGGGCGGTTCTACCGCTCTACCATTTGGCTGTAACGTCCCAACGGTTCAACCGGGAATGGTGGCGGTTCTACCACCAATTCCTAGTCTGCTCAGCTGGCGGTACTACCGGGCGACTCCAAGCGGTACTATCGCTGCCTCCCAGGCAACGGAAGTACCGCTCGTAGCCCCTTGACAGTACCAAGGAAGCGGTACAACCGCTCCCTGGAGCGGTATAACCGCTCTGCGGCCTGGGCTGGTATTTAAGGGTGCGGGGCGAAGGGGTATCTCTTTTTCCCCTTCGTGCCCGCTCTCCCCTCCTACCCTAGCCACCGGCCGCAGTCTCCCTCGCCCCGATGTGCCCTCCGGCGCCCCGGATCTGTTGGTTCTCCTCGGATCCGCTCCGTGGAGGCCGCCTCCTCCCTGATCTCTTCCCATGGATGCCGGTAATGCCCCATTTTCCCTCTCTCTAGGTTTCAATCTTTGAAATCACCATTGCTAGGGCATTGCTTGATATCCCGCGTTTTTGGTTAAACTATTGGGTGGAAGAGATCTCCATATTACCTTCTATTGCTTGTGCACCGCTAGAAGTTGATTAGTGGATATTCGTTTCGATTCCCGCTTGTGTCTATTCTCTCTCGGGTGGAACCGCTCGCAGACGGCGGTACAACCGCTCATTCTGGGCGGTACAACCACCGCGGCGGTACCACTGGTTGTATAACCGGTACAACCGGCCTGTCTGAAACTTGTAGCCACTATTCTACTTCTCTTTGTTTACAAGCAATATATTCTTCCTTTCTTGTGTGCAATCCTCTCATCTTTTCTGGGTTATCTTGTGTGCTTTCTGTGTGTGTGTGTGTGTGTGTATGTGTGCAGGTGGCTCTAGTTCTCGCTCTGCTCCTCGCCAGAAGACCAGGAAGAGAGTCCGTAGGAGCAAGCGTCCTGATGACCCTGAGGAAGAACAGGAAGTGGTGATTCCAACCAAGCCCACCCGTCGTGAGAAGTCCGCTGCTGCCAAACAGCGTGTGGGCATGCCAATGCATAAATGGAAGCAAACAGATTGAGAAAAGTTCCGCATTCAGAATCCCTATGAGGTCCCCATCGCCAGACAATGGACCACTGCTCAGTTCAGGAATGAGATGCAACTAAGGATTGTGCATGAGCTGTTTGAGCATCACAAGAACTGGTTCGCCAAGCAATGGACCATTGACCTTGATCATTGGAGGAACAACATGGAGTACTTTGGGGAGGTGTTGGCTCTTTGCGAGGAGTTTGACTTGGTTAAGCTCGTGACTATCAACTGTGACGTTGATGTGCAGCTTATCCATCAGTTTTATGCCACCGTTCATTTCGGCACCGATGAGGCTCGTACTCTCTCTTTCATGTGCCGTGATGAGCTCTTTCAGGTCCATGAAGAGTTTTCTGCAATGCTCTCGGATATGAGGATACCGGTCTCAATGGGAATGGTGGCATCCGTCCTCACGACTGTGCCAATTCCATGGGTAAGGAGATGCTTGCCCCCTTGTACATTCGGGGGCGTGGAATTGTTGGCGAGTCCAAGCATCTGGAGAAGGTTTATGATATTATGCATCGCGTGTTCCGCAATGTGCTTCTGCCCAAGGTTGGGAACCAGGATGAGATTTATGGCTATCTTGTGGATCTGCTGGTGGCTATGAAGTCCCAAGTGGGCTCCGGTGCTACTTTTGATGTGTCCAAGTGGTTATGGGAGGAGATGTACAACATGGTTATCTTCAGGAAGGTTCCAATCTATGCTCCCTTTGTCATGTGCTTTCTGAATGCAGTATGGGCTGTTCGCCGGCCTGGAGAGCCCCTCACATCTCCAGACAACCTCACTGTGCATGTGGTCAAGCAACTCAAGAAGAAGAAACATGTTGAGCCTCGCTTTCCTGCGGATGATCCCGAGGATGTCTATGCTACCTCAAGTGATGAGGACTTTGAGCTTGAGTCCGGGGCCAAGCCCTCTTGGGTGACAAAGCTCACTGACAAGGTGAAGAAGACCTTTTGCTTACAGGCTCACGTGCAGAAGAAGCTATATGAGGCACATGTCAATGAGAAGGAAGCCAGGTGCCGGCAGATTCAGATGATGAAGCACCTCCACATCCTAGTGACTAGTGGATCCGAGAAGAGCATCACTCCAGAGGACAAGTGGATCTTTGAGCACAACACCTGGTCTGACTATGAGGCCACTGGCCGTCCTGTTACCTCCACCTCTGATGCTGCCGCGGATGATGCCATGGATGAGAGCAAGGAGTCTGTCGATGATGATCCAGAGGAGACCGAGGAGTCAGAGGAGGACTACTGAGCTCTAGGGCGTTAGCATCGCTCTTTTCCTTTTTGGTGTCTTGATGCCAAAGGGGGAGAGAGTTCTATTAGGTCTCGGGATTTGCATGGGTGTGTTTATTTGCATCTTGTTGAACCCTTTATTTGCTTCGAGTTGGTTTGTGAACTTTTAGTGTGTGTGGAGACTTTGTGCATGGTGTGAGACATGCTTCCCGATCTATCTTTAGTTTATCTATATCATGTCTTGTTGTTAAGTAGAGCCTGCTTAACTTTGTTGCCCTACTTTATTGCTCTACTTCTCCTTTCGAACAAATGCATGCGTATTGTCCATCCTTGTCTTTTGTACTCACTGGGTGGTCTATAAAATCTAGGGGGAGCGTTGATCCAAATGTTTGCACTTTGCATTCTAAAAGCAAATTAAAATAGTGCACACATCTTGGGGGAGCCCGTCAATATTTTCTAGATCTCTAGTGCAAATCGTGTGGTTGTCATCATCCACCAAAAAGGGGGAGATTGTTAGGGCATTTCCCGCCTTAGTGTTTTGGTGATGATGACAATCCACTTTGCGGACTAATCGTGTGCCAAGTTTCTCAGGTACATCTTGTATGGTGCAAGACGGTTAGGCCTTCCCTCTGGACGGAAAAGCTCGAATACTTGGTTTCCTTCGTGTTTATTTCTTTGGTCGTAGGAAACCCGTACTATTAAGAGGGGATCCACGTTGGAAGGTACATGGTGAATCAAATGCACGTACACACTCTTTTGCACCCACCATATACCCTTCCATTCGAGGAGAGAGGCTCTCTGTATCTAACTATGGCAGTAATTTTTAGGGGCCAGCGGTTCTACCGCTCATCTGAGCGGTTGTACCGCTGGACCGGTGGTTCCGGCTCAAACACTACTCCAAAGGGTGTAACCCTTGCCACCTCCAGGAAGTAGTCAAGCGGTTGTACCGCTGCCTACGGGCGGTTGTACTGCCGGATGCTTGGCTGCTCCCTAAAGGTGGAGCGGGGCGGTTGTTCCGGCCCAGCACCGCTCAACTACCGGACAACCTTCTGTAGTGGAGTGGTTGGTGGGCGGTGGAGGACTGGTTGTTCCCGGGTGGTTTTTGCCAACCGGTACTACCGGCGTCAGGGGCGGTGGAGGAGCCTTGCAATCCTCTGTATTTGTTGTGGGGATCAATGGAAGGGCTTTGAATTAACGTCCCATATGTGTGAAACAAAATTGTTCCGTAGATGTCTCTTGTCTCATCTGCGTTCTTCATCCCTGCAGGCACCCAGGATCATGGAGAGCGAGCCACAGAGAGGCTAAGGGTAGGGAGATAGTGAAGTGTTATTCTAAACACCAGTGACAGAAATGCTTAGTACGGTAACACAGATCCTATCTCTAGGGATTCAAGAGGTGTACTCATTAAACGCCCAAAACTCTTGTCTGATTATTGCAATCTTAATTATCGAGGCAACCCCACAAGACGGATAGGTGACAGTGTCCTGGACTAAGGGGTACCAACCTAGTTGGCCCACCGTCCATGGGCCAAGCTTATGGCCCACCGATCTCACAAGGAAGGACTCAGAAAGCCTTGAACCCCGGCGTAATCAAGACGGACTCTACTGAATACTTGGCGTGTACTCCAAGAACTACTCCGGCCATCCGAGTGCAAATTCTTAGATGGTAACCAACCATGTGTAACCCTAGATACCCCCGGTGCCTATATAAACCGTGGGGGTTAGTCCATAGAGACACAAGTACAATCACCTCCGTTAGGGTTTAGTACACAACATACGATCTCGAGGTAGATCAACCTGTACTCGATACTTCTTCATCAATATAATCAAGCAGGATGTAGGGTTTTTCCTCTTCAAGAGGGCTTGAACCTGAGTAAACACCGTGCCCTTTGTCTCCTGTTCACCATCGATCCTCGATCCACAGCTCGGGACCCCTACCCGAGATCCGCCGGTTTCAGTACTGACATTGGTGGCCTATACAGGTCCTGCTGTGTGGTCAACAAAGATCAATGGCTCACCTGCAGATCAACTACGACATCGGCTACAGCGACATCTTCGTCCCCGACCAGCTTTTTGCTTTCGGCGGCGTCGTTCTGCATGCCGAATCAATCGGCAGCCTAAACCGCGTCGAAAGCTTCACCCCGAACCAAGTCATTACATTCGGAAGCTTGGAGTACACCGCTGATTCTCGCGGTGATCTCGCCCTCTCTGGCTGGATGCCAGATCAGCTTGAAAACCCTTCGGACGCAGTGGCCTTGACCTTGGGTCTGACATCTGATCTGGGCGTCAGATCAGACCCTGCTTAGGAACCAACCTTGAGTACGGACCTGATCGTCATCACGTCGGACCCAATTTCAAGCACGGGTCCAGCTACTGCCTTATCGGATCTCAACCGTGAGTAGAGTCCGAGCTCGGAACCAGCGTCAAGCTCGGATCCGACCATTTCACCTACGGACCAGGGGCCAGCCCCGGCCAACCAAGACTCTGAGGTTGCGTCAAGCAAATCACGGAGCATATTTCATATCAACCCGGCTTGCAGTCAGGCCATGGACACCGAGGATCTCTTGTAGATAAACGAGATACTAGATTGGATCCAGGATCTGGCGATCTCATCCTCGGTCTACGACCAGATCAGATGTAAAGCCGACGACGGGGAAATTTACGTTCCACCCGCCACCCACCTAGTCACTATGGTCGAAGACTTAACCGACGTACTCGACTATGCCTCTGAAGAGGCAACTGACATGGATGAGGACGTCAATGGCGCATCACGAGCGGCGTCGCCTGTGGCTGTTCCCCATACTGGCAATTGCGCTGCGACATCTACCTATGACGTCTACATGGTCGACACGCCCCAAGATTGACGGGGTCCTATACAGGGGGTGGCTAATACCAAGGAGCCCGGCCTCGTCAACTGCAAGGGGACCCAACAAGCCCACGGCATGATGCTAACCCTAAGGAACCCAAAGACCTTCTTGACGCCCAAGACTAGAGGACAGCGGCGTCCTCAGATCATCTAGCATGTAAACCCTAGACCTCTCCTATCTATATAAAGGGAGGTCTAGGGTTCCTCCTGATCCATCCATCCTGAGATAGGAGAAACTCTCGGTAGCATATCATACACCATTGTAATCCCTCGCATGAGGTATCCCTCCATTATGAATAACCAAAACCAGCAGGACGTAGGGTATTACTCTCTGGAGGCCTGAACCTGGATAAACCCCTCGTGTGACCTCCGATCCATGACTTCCAGCTGCGCTTGGACCCCTACCGAGAGATCTGATGGAAACCTCCTCGCGATCTCGTCCGAATTAAGGGGCAGACCGTGCCCTCAACCCAGATGCACCCGCAGGGCGCCTCCGCGTCATCCAGGGAACAAAGACCGCGCTCGCGATCCAACTAGTCGCGATGGTCTGCGGTGCCTGCCGCATCAACAAAGAGTCAGAAGACTGTCTCGCTGCCGACCCAGACGCACACGAAGATGCCGACACAGCAAGCACGACTTCGACTTCAAGCGATGAAGGAAACCACACACCGATCTCCCTCACCAACGAGGACGAGAACGCAGGCCTCCAACCTTTCCGAGAGGTCACATACTCCGACCTCTGGGGGAAGGAGGGGTCACACACGGAATCAGAAACTAGCGCCTCCTCCGATCAGGAGATGTCATTATCCGAGGCCCCACAGGCAATATCCTTCCACCAGGTCATGATGACGAAACCAACAACAAACATGTTACACATGATAGAATTAATGGAGCCCGTGGCCATGGGACCTCTGGCGGCAGGACTGATACCGCCCATGCCCCATCTACAGGTAGACCCCGTGTTGACGCCTCAACCACAGGTCAGCACGGGTCTCCCTGTGAGCTCACCAGCAGGCCTCACCACGATGACCGCGCCCCTGCGGGGCACCACGTCGGCGCTACCCCCGATAACGGGGTATGCCCTAAACTATCTTACAACTCCCATCGGCACCACCGACCCCACGTCAAGAACACTGGAAGCCATACGCGTCTCCCAGCTTAACACGCAGCTCGCGCTTCAGTAGAAGGCTTTGGAGGTCTCCGCTCGCGAGGCCCGATGGAACGAAACAATGACGCGGGAACGACTGTGTTGCCCACACTGCCAACCATGGAACCTCCTCAATGACCTTGCAAACCGAGGTCGGGAGCAAGGAGTCGGCTTCAACGAGCCAGCAGCAGAGCCCGCTACGTTTCCACCATCGACCCCGACATGCAGCCTCCAGGCAGCGGCCGCACTGGCAGACCGACTGCGAACCATGCCAGGGGACCCCAAACTCCTGGGCGACCTCACCCACGTGCTTCAAAGGATGGTGGAACTTCAGGACAACATCTCGCGCTCCAGGGAAAGACTGGTGGGCACCGAGAGCGTCCTATCTGCTGCCAACCACCTAGCCCGAGAACATGAGCAGGGATCCATCCAGTGGCCGGAGGCCACACCGGCAGCCATGACGACGCACCTACAATAGCCGATATCGGCCGTCGCCCTGCAACAGCGTGTGGCCCTACCGATGGTGAACCCCGCGCCGGTCGGACAGCCTTACCACCAGAATGGTGGGTGGGGAGGAACAGAAGCAAATGGATTACTCCCAGGGGCTCCCGCCCCAAGGTTCACCTCGCTCACTTCGGGCATTGCACCTGCGTGCTTTGGGCAAGAGGTCATATCCCACCCTATTCCCCAACCATTCGTCATCCAGGGCGTCGAGAAATATTCAGGAGACACAAAGCCAGAGCGCTGGCTGAACGACTACCTCACAATAGTAGAGATGGCCAACGGCGACATCGGCAACGCTCTCCGGCACATACCTTTGTGCCTGACCGGGCACACACGGTCTTGGCTCAGTGGGCTCCCCCCAAACTCCATCCACAATCGGGCGGATTTCGAGCACGTCTTCCTCAATAACTTTGAGGGAACCTACCACCGGCCATGAAGCGGCACCGACCTCCATAACATCATCCAAGAAGACAAGGAGTCCGTTCGCGACTATGTCGCGCGCTGGCTCAAGAAGAAAAACATGTTGTCGAGCATCTCGAACGAAATAGCCATAGAAGCGTTCGTCAGCGGCGCCCATGACCCTCTGTTCCAGCACATGTTCGAAAAGAAGAGAGGAGAAGGAAAACTGACATCACTGGCTGCCCTGATGAAGGTCGCCAATGACTTCGCCACCGGCAAAGAAACAGCTCGGGCTGGCCGCCGACCTCTCTCGAGAGCCAAAACAAACGAGCCAACAGGGGCCGAGGCCCCGAAAAGCAGAAGCTCGAAGAACAGGGAGGACCGCAAGCACAAGGAAGAACAAGATTCCGAGCTCGTCGCAAGGCCAACGAAATAGATGAGGCCGGTGGCAAGAGGCAACGCTGGAACGGCAAGCCAAAGCGCACCCCTCGATCATACGATGAGATAATGAACGGGCCCTGCGTATATCACAGCTATGGCAACCACAAGGCCCAGCACTCGACAAGAGATTGCTGCCTCAATGAGGAGCTCCTCCACGAAAAGAATAACCCCGCCGCCATGCACAATGAGAGCGGGAACAATGCGGCTCCACCGGTACCAGCGACACACCCCGAGCAGCAGGCCAACGGGTAGACCCAGAGGGCCTTCCCCAAGAACGTTCGGAGAGTCAACATGGTCACCGAGGCGCGATGTCCTCCAAGGAGGACATGTCGGCATCACCACACAAGAAACAGGAGGGACTCCAAGTGCCTCACCTGGTCCGAACAGACAATCTCCTTCGGACAGATCGATCACCCTTTCTTCTTTCACAGGCCGGGAAGCCTACCACTCGTCCTTGGCACGATCATTGGAGGCCGCTGCGTCCCCGCAGTACTGATGGATGGGGGCTCTGGTATAAATATACTATACACCAGGATGCTAGAACGACTGGACATACTGATGGAGGCCCTCCGACCTTCCAATACGGAATTCAGAGGCATAATCCCAGGACGAAAAGCAGAGCCAGTGGGAGAGATAACTCTGGAGGTCACCTTCAGCGCCAATTATAGATGCGAAGTAATAAGCTTCGAAGTAGTCCCCTTCTCCGGGGGCTACGATGTCGCCTTAGGGAGACCGGCTTTCTCGCAGTTCATGGCCGTCCCACACTACACATACATGCAGCTGAAGATGCCAGGCCCACGTGGCACCATCACCATCCATAGTTGCCCCCTGCAAGCAATTAGGTCGGAACAGACAAGCCACGGTGAGCTCACGGAATGGGCGGCGAAGCACAAGGAGGTCCGACGAGTGCCAAAAGCAAGAAAATTCCCGAAGTTCAATTGGGAACGGCGACCCCTTTTGAGCCCGGCAGAGGAGATCTACCTGAGCCAGGAAAGCCCGCAGGAAGCACTCTGCAGGAGAGTGGATACCTATTGGTAGACCTCTCGGCAACCATCATCAGGAGGTCGGGGAAACACGGCAACTCAGAGAGGCCTCCGCAGCACAACTATAAACAGTAAATTTCATACATGTCATTTACATTTTTAGCACCAATTTCCTTTCCTAGGAGAAGTATCGTGAAAAATCATACTTAGTTCGATCATGTACTAAGCAGGCAATAAAGTGATTTGTTACGCAACCACTTCTGTTTTGATACACCATATGGTCACTAAATGAAGTACACAAAATATAAAAGTACAGAAACGCCCTTGGAACTCTTTGCGGATGGTACAAGAGATCTCTTTACTTGCGACTCGGGGGCTGCATCATTTTTCAGACCTCCCCGTAGCTCAGAAGTAAAGGTTGCATCCAGTGACCCTTCAAAGTACAAGTACGGGGGCTGCATTCAAGGTACATAGGCCTCCTGCCTCAAGAGGCAAGAAGCCAATGAGGCTTGCGACCTAACCTAGTCGCTAGAGTTCAGATAAATCTTAACGTATGCCAAGAACTTGCCCGGAGCTCGCTGCCAACGTCGGTGCATAGCGCCACCGACCAGCAAGCTGAGCTCGCGAAGGGGCCTCCGTTCATATGACCATCACTAACACGCGCATATGTGGTCAGACGTAGGCGTTCTCACAGCGGATATTAAGAAGTCGTACAACACAAGCAAATGACAGGTTCCACAAAATAAAGCGTAAGTACCACACATTATACTTCGTAGTTTATTACAAACTGTCAATTCAAGAGCTGCCCGCACCAGGACGCTCTTTTATGATAAACTGTAGAGGACAAACACCGGCAGCGTATTTGGCCTTCTCAATCACTTCCTGCAGGAAAGCCTGGGGATTGGGACTTCCAGCAGGAGGCCTCATGATGGTCCAGAGGTTGGCATTCGGGAAATGTGCCCGGACACCGGCCAAGACCTGTCAAGCTCCTTTGAAAGCCACAGAATACATCCACTCGTCCAGACGATTGGACGAGTCTGCCAGCAACTCCAGGACGTACGACCTCCAGATCGGAGGTCAGACGAGGATATCCAATGAATAGGGTGCCAGCGGCAACCCCCAACGCAGTGGTCATCCGCTCCGCAAACGAGGCCACCTCGCAAAGCCGCTCTTCGGCGTCCTCATTCTGGATGGCTGGCAAAGGACCTGCAAAACAGATAGAAGAAAGGCATAGGTCAATACGAGGACATCCAGAGCACAAACGCGCAAAGAAGGCCTTTCCACACAGACCCCGAGCCGTGGCCTCCAGGTCCCGACAACATTGCTGAGCCTCCGCAAGCTGTACGGCGATCTCCTTGCCGTCCTTCTCCAGGAGGGCGACCTTGCACTCGGCGTCCCGCGCGGTTTTCTCGTGCGCGGTAGCCTCCTTTTCAGCAGTTTCTACTTGCCACTGCAATAGAGCCCGCTGGTCTTTGCTCTCGTTGAGGTCAGCATGGAGACGCCGGCAGGCCTCCTGCTCATGATGGAGAGCGCCTCGATCTCCCGTTTCGCTGCGAGAGACGTCTCTAGCTCGGCTGAGGCCGTCCGCTCAGCCTCCTCCGCAAGGAGACAAGCCTGCGTTGCCTCCTCCACCTCCCTCCGTAAGGCCGCGGCGGTTTCCAAAGCCGCGAGAGAAGCCGCAATTAACCCGGCAAAGCAAACATATCCTGATCTGCGGGGGCTAAAGACGCAGAGGAATAGAAACTTACACGATGCAGCATCCAGCTCACACTGCAGCCCATCACCATGCTGCTGCAGAGCCCCAATCTGCGACTCTAGATCGGCGACCTTCGCCTCATGGCCGCGGGTAGCCTCAGCAATTGCCTGATATCACAAAGATAGAATAGACGGATTTAGACCTCATGAGGAACCAAGCTCGGCTAACAAAACTCGCCGCACTCGGTCCCGGGGGCTACTACTACCATCTGAACTCCAATTACTTACCTGGAAACTGGGCTCCAGCTCCTAGCCGACCTCCCTAAGGGCCTCCCATAATCGCCCCAGCGCCCCATCAGCGGCCTTCAAAGGCGCGACAATCTCCTGAGGGACCTCCGGCCCATACCCACCGGGCATAAAGGAAGCCGCCTTTGGCGGCGCACCTGAAGACAAGTCTGCCGCGCAAGTTGGGGCCCCCATCAAGATCCCCATATTCGCCGCCACACTGGCCAGGGGAAAGGTCAGCACGCCTGAACCAAACAAGGAGGTCGGGGCACGGGTGGCCGATGAACTCGCGTCACCACCAAGGGCGTCCTCCGCCTCAGAGCCAGCCACAGCCCAGGCGACAGGGACCCCTGTCCAAAACAAACAAGAGATGGCATGCGTCAAGACTCGATCACGCAAATGGTCGACAAAGCTCGCAGCTAAAAACGTCATGCTCACCCTGAGGATGGATCCCCTCCGCTGGCAAAGGGACCTCCGCAGACGGCGGCGCTCCCGGATGCGCCGATAAGGGAATGGCCGCAATCGCACCCGCGGTAGACGGCCCCGCCAGGACACGAGGAGCGACCCTGAAATAAAACTCAGGAGATCAGCAAGGGAGCTAGCAGACGTCCAAACAGAGGCTCAAGGACAGCAGAAGCGGCTTACGGCGTTACCGGCGGCATATGCCTTCTCCGAACTGGCGTCGGGGCGATTAGAGGGATCTTTGGGCCCGGAGACCTCACGACACTTTCGAGGGGCTCACTATTGGATGGGGTTTCCTCCCGACCGCTGCGGCATGACCTTTTCAAAGGTTGACACGACGCGTCGACGGCCGCCTCTTCGCCATCGTCACCGACCCGTCTTCCTCGATGTCCTCAGCCTCCTCGTCCCCCTCGACGTCCTCGACGGCGTCAGCATCACCGTCGCCGTCCTCTTCGTCACCGTCACCATCACCGCTCCCACCGCCACCACTGCTAGATGGGGAGGCGCCGTCCTCATCGTCCTCCAGGTCCCTGGAGGCCTCTGTCTGCGCCTCTTCTGGATCCCGCTTCCTCCCCTGATAGGAGCCGGCCTCCTCACGAGAATGCCCGGAGGGGGCGACAACCATGAGGGCAGCCAGGGCAGGGCTGACCTACTGGCTCGGCATCAGAGGCTCGGAGCAAAAGGCCTGGAAGGTGGCGAAGTCCTGAAACAAGGGAAAGAGCGAGGTTCAACATCTAAAACTCCGAAGACAAGCAAGAAAGCTGCCGAAAGGGTGCTTACGCTGCCAGGAAGGAGGTCGGCCGAGAAAGGCCGCACGGTCTCTTTGTTAGACCTCGCAATAGCGTCAGGGCCGACCAAGCCACTGAGGAGCACGTCAATCGCCTCGGCACCCAGCTCCTCCTGGGAGACCCGCGCGGGGTCCGTGGGCCCTGTGTATTGGGACATCTGGGAGCTCTGAGTCCGCAGGGGCAAGACGCGATGCGCCACCCACGTCTGCATGATGTGGACCCCGGTCAACCCGCCTTTATTCAAGCGGGCGGTGGCCTCCGCGAGAACTTTGACCTCCGGGGTTGGCTTGGAGAGCGGGGCCCATGAGAGCAACTTGTGGGGAGCTCGATCGCGAAGGCTGGCAGGTCGCCGCCAAGGCCCTCCACGTAGAACCACGACTTGTGCCACTCCCGAACGGATTTCGGGAGGTCAAAGGAAAATAAAGTAGAGTTGGGGCAGAGCTGTAGGATGGCTCCCCCAAAGTCGCAAATGGTGTCCTTGTTCGATTGAACGCAGACCCGAAAAAAATAGCAGAACAAGTCAAAGTGCGGTGCTATCCCAAGATAGCAGTCGCAGAAGATGATAAAGTTTGCGATATGCAGAACCCCATTGGGCGGGATGTGGTGAAGCTGACACCCAAGAAAGTAAAGGAGGCCGCGCACGAAAGGATGAAGTGGGAAGCCAAGCCCCTGCCTGAAATACCCTGAGCACAAGATGTGCTCGCCGGCACGGTGCTCCGGCGGAACTTCCCCGCTTGGGATGCATACCTTCAGACCCGCGGGCATGGATAGGACGTCCTTGTAGCCCTTGATCCCACCCTCCGTCACCACAGACGGGAACCATTTCCCGATAGATTTGGGCGTAACGCGCCCTGATCTCGCCCCCTTGTTGGGAGCAGCCCTTTTTCTCTCCCCGCAGGCAAGCCTGGAAGGCAGCTCTGAGCCAGAGACCTCTCTCTCCCTCTCACTCCTCGTCTTGGCCATCGGCAGTGAAGGAACGGGAGTAACGGGAATGAGGCGGCGGCGCGATGAAGCTTTCGAGACGAACAAGGGGCGAAACAGAATGAGGTAGGGTTTTGAAACCCCCTGTTTCCCTCTCCTTATAAGGCTTCAGGACCTGAGGCGCCGTCCATAGCGGAACGGAGCACTTTTCCTGTCATCTTGGGAAAGTTTTCCTTTTCCCCCTTTTCTCTTGCAGAAGATGGAGGCGATAATTACGGTTGGGTCCTCTCTTAAGGGCTCAAGACAGATTACCTACTACACCGAATCGATGTCTAAACCAAAGGGACAACTGACTCCTTGGGCACACAAAACTCAGAGGCTATCTGGGCTCTTAAGGGACAAGGTGAAGAAGGAGCCCGCCGGAGGTCTCGCAACCTTTGTTGCGCCCGCCACGCTCGGGGGCTACTAACGGGGTCCTGTACAGGGGGTGGCTAATACCAAGGAGCCCGGCCTCATCAACTGCAAGGGGGCCCAACAGGCCCACGACGTGATCCTAACCCTAAGGAACCCAAAGACCTTCTTGACGCCCAAGACTAGAGGACAGCGGCGTCCCCATATCTCATCTAGCATGTAAACCCTAGACCTCTCCTGTCTATATAAAGGAAGGTCTAGGGTTCCTCTTGATCCATCCATCCTGAGATAGGGGAAACTCTCGGTTGCATATCATACACCATTGTAACCCCTCGCACGAGGTATCCCTCCATTATGAATAACCAAAACCAGCATGACGTAGGGTATTACTCTCTGGAGGCCTGAACCTAGATAAACCCCTCGTGTGACCTCCGATCCATGATTTCCAGCTGCGCTTGGACCCCTACCAAGGGATCTGACAGAAATATGCTCCATCAAAGACCCCCCAAGCGTCGGCGCCCTCGCAGGCGACCAAAAGGCACTGGAGGGGGCAGGAGCCAGACGAACAACATGGGAGCTACAGAGGACGACCCCACTCCCGACAATACCGACGAGCAGGGCAACAGCAACAATGCCACGCCAGCTCAGGTTAACGGCCCTACAGGGGCGTCGGATAATGAGAACCCTGAAGACCTCGAAGATGGGGAGGATAGTAACTACCTCCCTGAGTCCGAGAAGGATGTCAGCCTCATACCCGAGGACTTCATAGTCCTTGAGGATCCATACGAACAAGAAAGATTTCGGCGGCCCCTTGTTGCAACCGCCCGGAGCATGAAGAAAAAGCAGCAGCAGCTTCATGCTGATCAAAATACGCTAAACGACAAGTGGGTAGAGATCCTCGCAGTTGACCAGGAGCTCGAAGCACGACGCGAGGGGCAAGCTAAATCCTACCCATGTCGACGTCTACTACCAAAATTTGATGACAAGGTCGCCGAGAACGTGCCTTTTAAGCACGACCGAGCTGACCAACCTGACCGCCCTCCTCGGGGACGGGACAGGCCAACGGGGGAGGATAGGAATCCCCCCACTATACCTCACCGTGAAGGCAAGAACCCGGTTCAATACCCTGAGCCATATGATTTGCGACAGAAGCTGGGTGCAAACCCGGCCCCGACACGGTCCATCTACGGATCGCAAGGACACGCGTCCGCCGGGCACGTCGGTTATGAGACCTGGTCGGACATGCATGGTAGAGTTCGCAAGAAAGCTTATGCTCGGATGCCAACCGATATCCGGCATGAGGTGGCTCACTTTCGAGGACCCGCACACCCAATGTGCTTTACAGATAAGGTCATGGAACATCAGTTCCCCGAAGGGTTTAATCCCGTAAATATCGAAGCTTACGACGGGACGACTGACCCGGCTGTGTGGATTGAAAATTTCCTTCTCCACATTCATATGGCCCGAGGAGACCATCTCCATGCCATTAAATACCTTCCGCTCAAACTTAAGGGGTCGGTGAGGCATTGGCTCAATAGCCTACCCGAGAACTCTATCGGGAGCTGGGAACAGCTAGAAGACGCTTTTAGAGCAAACTTCCAAGGCACGTATGTCCGACCTCCGGACGCTGATGATCTTAGCCATATCATTCAGCAACCCGTGAGTCCGTCAGGAAATTCTGGAATCGATTTTTAACTAAAAAGAACCAGATTGTGGACTGCCCCGACGCCGAAGCGATCAACGCTTTCCGACACAGTATCCGGGACGAGTGGCTAGCACGGCAGCTCAGACAGGACAAGCCGAGGACAATGGCATCCATTACCTCTCTGATGACTCGCTTTTGCGCGGGCGAGGACAGCTGGCTGGCTCGTAGCTCTCACGGCGACGAGGCCGGCACCTCGGAGGTACGTGATGGCAACGGTAAGCCGAGGCGCAACAAGAACAAGCGCCGACACAAAAACAGCGGCAGTGATGCCGAGGACCCAGCAGTCAATGCTGGGTTCAGTAATCCAAGGACCAGCTAGAAAAAGAAACCCTTTAAAGGGAACAAGGACTGTCCTATCGCACTCGACAAGATCCTTGACAGGCCTTGCCAGATCCATGGCACTTCGGATAAGCCCGCTAACCGTACGAACCGGAACTGTTGGGTCATCAAGCAGGCCGGGAAGGTTGCCATCGAAGGCCAAGGCAAAGGCCAGTCTCATAGCGAGGATGAGGATGAACCTCGGAGGCCCAACAATGGAGGCCAAAAACAATTCCCTTCCGAAATAAAGGATGTGAACACGATCTACGCTACCCACATCCTGAAAAAGGAAAGGAAACACGCACTTCGGAACGCCTACGCCCTAGAGCCTGTAGCCCCGAAGTACAACCCATGGTCGGCTTGCCCGATCACCTTTGACAAACGCGACCATACGACCACAATCCATCACGGAGGGCTGGTGGCTCTGGTCATTGAACCCATTATCGATGGGTTTCACTTAACTCAGGTACTTATGAACGGTGGCAGCAGTCTAAACCCGATCTACGCTGACACGGTCAGCAAGATGGGCATCGATCCGTCAAGGATCAAACCCAGCAACACCACTTTCAAGGGTCTGATTGCAGGTGTGGAGGCGCATGATGACCCACAAGTATAGGGGATCAATCGTAGTCCTTTCGATAAGTAAGAGTGTCGAACCCAACGAGGAGCAGAAGGAAATGACAAGTGATTTTCAGCAAGGTATTCTCTGCAAATGCTGTAAATAGTAGTAACCGATAGTTTTGTAGCAAGTTGATTCGTAACAAGTAACAAGTGACAATAGTAACAAAGTGCAGCAAGGTGTCCCGATCCTTTTTATAGCAAAGGACAAGCCGGAAAGTTCTCTTATAGTAAGCAAAGCGTTCTCGAGGACATATGGGAATGCTCGTCTAGTCACGTTCATCATTTTTAGTTGATTCACGTTCACTACTTTAATAATTAGATATGTGGGTGGACCGGTGCTAGGGTGATGTTCTTACTTGAACAAGCAACCGTCTTATGATTACCCCCTCTCGCAACCATCCGCAACTATGAAAGAAGAATTAAGATAAATCTAACCATAGCATGAAACATAGGGATCCAAATCAGCCCCTTACGAAATAACGCATAAACTAGGGTTTAAGTTGTCACTCTCACAACCCATCATCTACTTATTACTCCCCAATGCCTTCCCCTAGGCCCAAGTATGGTGAAGTTTCATGTAGTCGACGTTCACATGACACCACTAGAGGAATAACAACATACATATCATCAAAATATTGAACGAATGCCAACTTCACATGATTACTTATAACAAGACTTCTCCCATGTCCTCAAGAACAAAAGTAACTACTCACAAATCATATTCATGTTCAAGATCAGAGGTGTATTGAATATGCTTAAGGATCTGAACATATAATCTTCCACCAAATAAACCAACTAGCATCAACTACAAGATGTAATCAACACTACTAGCAACCCACAGGTACCAATCTGAGGTTTTGAGACAAAGATCGAATACAAGAGATGAACTAGGGTTTGAGATGAGATGGTGCTGGTGAAGATGTTGATGAAGATAGGTCCTCCCATGATGAAAGGAACGTTGGTGATGTCGATGGCTTCGATTTCCCCCTCCTGGAGGGAAGTATCCCCGGCGGAATCGCTCCGCCGGAGAGCAAAAGTACTCCTGCCCATGTTCTTCCTCGAGACGGCGGTGCTTCATCCCTAAAGTCTTCTTCTGATTTTTTCTAGGGCAAATGGCTTCATATAGGAGAAGATGGGCCCCGGAGGCCTGCTGGTGGAGCCACGAGCTCACGTGGCGCGCCCTAGGGGGGCGCCATCTGAGCTCGTGACTCACTGGTGGGCCCCCTCCCGTAGATTCTTCTTCCAGTATTATATATTAATTCCAAAATAATTCTCCGTAAGTTTTCGGGTCATTTGGAGTTCTGGAAAATATGTATCTCTGATGTAGCCTTTTCAGGTCCAGAATTTCAGCTGTCGGCAATCCCCCTCTTCATGCGAAACTTGCAAAATAAGAGAGAAAAGGCATTAGGATTGCTTCATAAAGTGAAATAAAGACCCAAAAACATTATAAATATTAGTAGGAAAACATGATGCAAAATGGACGTATCAACTCCCCCAAGCTTAGACCTCGCTTGTCCTCAAGCGAATACTGAACCTGATAATCATGACCACATGTTTATGGAGAGAGGTGTCGATAAAAACAAAATACGGACATGGTAGCATCATGATCATTATTATTGCAGCAAGGAATTGTCATAAAACTTCTCATGAACAAGTAACAATTCATCCACAATGTTTAAAGTATGAGAAATAAAGTTCCTTGACAACTAGCAAACTGTGTTCTTAGTCATAAAAGCAATTACAATTCATCATATTTTTAGGAAGAGTCTATATAAGAGCCCTTTGGTCTAGCAAGTTCCACATACTCAACTATCATATAGTCTTCTACAATTGCTAGCACTCACAGCATATTTTTGGAACAAAAGTTTCAATCGGACACATAGGAAGATGGGGGTTTATTGTTTCCACCTCCCAACTATTTACCACGAGGATAATGTCAACAATAATGACTCATGATTACCTACATTCAACTGGGTATATGTGTCTAGATCTTTCCCTACCATATCATGCTTGCAAAGTGGAGAATAAGTAAGAACGAAACAAGGATGAGCATTATTGACTCTTGCATAAAAGTGAAAACTAAAAAGTAAAAGATAGGCCCTTCGCAGAGGGAAGCAGAGGTTGTCATGCGCTTTTTATTTGGGATGTTCAAACTCTTAATGGAAAGGAACGTCACTTTATATTGCCCCTTGTGATAACAACCTTTATTATGCAGTCTATCGCTTTTATTTCTTTGCCATCACAAGATCGTACAAAGCTTATTTTTCCTTACAATAAAAGATCATACATATTTAGGAGCAATTCTTATTGCTTTGCACCGATGACAACTTACTTGAAGGATATTACTCAATCAATAGGTAGGTATGGTGGACTCTCATGACAGGAAACTCGGCTCAAAGGTTTTGGATGCACAAGAAGTATTTCTACTTAGTACTAAATTTTGGCTAGCAAAAGATTATGAGCAAGCACCACATGTTAGAGCATCCATGACAATACTTCTATGTGAATATGAGCAAACATAATTCATTACGTTGTCTTCCTTGTCCAACATCAACTATTTGATCAAGCAAAGGATATTTGATGGGGGCTCACAATCATAAAAGATGTCTAAGATAGTATATTTATATGTGAGACCTCTCTTCCTTTATTACTTTTTCATGAATTGAATCCATGACCGATGCTACGTTTGTTAGATCCCAATAAATTTTATTCACCATACTTCTTACGTGTGAAGTTATTACTCCCCATGGAATTAGCATATGACCTTTCATTATTATACTTTTTCTTGCAAAACTTGGATCAATAAAGGAAATCAACAAAACTCAAACTACTCTTTATTATATAACTCTCACGCACGATTACATAGATAGATCACGAAACAAACACTCGAAACTAGATCATACTAAAACTCTATTCTTCTAAATCACGAAATAACTAAGGATCAAACTAAGATAGATAATGATGATAAAAAGTGATGGTGATATGATACCAGGGCACCTCCCCCAAGCTTGGGACAAGCCAAGGGTGGTGCCCATACCCGTGTACTCATGTTTCTTTCTTGGGCGATGGTGGTGATGAAGTAGTAGGCTTGTCTTCCAACTTCCAAGGCATGGGCTCTCCATCATAAAAGGATGAACGTGTTTCTGGAATCCTGAAATTTGCAGCGAGGCTCATCCTTTTGAATCTAGATTCATACTCACAGTTTTGGTTCTGCAAGTCATATATTTGAGCTTGAAGATGATCAATCCGGTCTTGTAGCTTGAAGATGGCTTCTCCAATATCCTTGCTGTCCCACTTATGTTCACGAATAAAATCTGTGATCATGGAGTGGTTGGCGCTGAGTCGCGTTCCACCATCCCTTGACACTTGAAAATTTCTTGTTCCACCGCTTCCAGCCTGGCCTTCTCGCTCCCCTCCTTCTTCGGGCCCTGAACGTCCCGGACGTGGAGCACCCCATCATGGAACTCCATGCTTTTAGGGTGCTTCATCACCTTCGGAAGGTAAGGGTTGATGACCTTCTCAAAGAACTTGTCCTTCGATGAGCTTGATGACGACATGGTGATCTAGATCTGTCAGAAAATAGCCCAAAACAAGAACAGAGGAGAAACTTGCGATACGGAGGTCAAAACATCGAAACATATATATATAATGAATTTTTCCCTTGCAGGACAAGTCTACGACAGAAATACAGAGTCGGGAAAGTCCACGGAGGAGTCACGAGCTCACACGGCGCGCCCTAGGGGGGGCGCCACCTGAGCTCGTAGCTCTCTCATGCACTTTCCCGGTTGTTTCTTATTTTTGTATTTTTTCTAATATTCCTTAACGGACAGAAAGTACTTTTATGGAATTTTTGGATTCAGTTTACTTACCGTATCGCATACCTACCCTTTTTTCAGTGTTATGGAGTGCTCCGGAAGGTTCCCTCTATATATTTTTCCGATGTAATTGTTTGAATAATGTTGGTTTCTATGTTAATGGGCATACCTGAAATATAATATTTAATTCTTTGCCCATTAACCACCCTTAGGTTTGTTCCCTTGGCATTGTTGATCTTGATAGCTCCGGAACGGTAAACTTCCTCGACAATGTATGGTCCTTCCCACTTGGAGGGAAGTTTTCCTGCAAATAATCTAAAACAAAAGTTGTATAATAGAACTTGATCGCCGATGTTAAATTCTCGTTTTTGAATTCTCTTGTCATGCCATCTTTTAACTTTTTCCTTAAATAACTTGGCGTTTTCATAAGCTTGCGTTCTCCACTTATCTAGAGGACTAATATCAAACAACCTCTTTTCACCGGCAAGTTTAAAATCATAATTGAGTTCTTTAATTGCCCAATAAGCTTTATGTTCTAATTCAAGAGGTAAATGACATGCTTTTCCATAGACCATTTTATATGGAGACATACCCATAGGATTTTTATAAGCCGTCCTATATGCCCACAATGCATCATCAAGTTTCTTTGACAAATTTTTTATGAGACCGGTTGATGGTCTTTTGCAAAATTAACTTTATTTCTCTATTACTCAATTCAACTTGACCACTAGACTAAGGGTGATAGTGTGATGCAATTCTATGGTTGACATCATATTTAGCTAAAAGTTTGCGAAATGCACCATGAATAAAATGTGAACCACCATCAGTCATTAAATATCTAGGGACTCCAAACCTCGGAAAGATAACTTCTTTAAGCATTTTAATAGAGGTGTTGCGATCAGCACTGCTAGTTGGAATAACTTCTACCCACTTAGTAACATAATCAACAACAACAAGGATATGGGTATATCCATTAGAGGAAGGAAAGGGTCCCATATAATCAAAGCCCCAAACATCGAATGGTTCAATAACAAGTGAATAATTCATAGGCATTTCCTGACGTTTACCAATATTACCAATTCTTTGACATTCATCACAAGAAAGGACAAACTTACGTGCATCCTTGAAGAGAGTAGGCCAATAAAAACTAGATTGCAATACCTTGTGTGCAATTCAGTCTCCCACATGGTGTCCTCCGTATGTTGTGGAATGACACTTCCTTAGGATTTGTTCCTGTTCATGCTCAGGTACCCAACGTCTAATAACACCATCTACTCCTTTATATAAATGCGGATCATCCCAAAAGTTTGTCTTAAATCAAAGAACAACTTTTTCTTTTGTTGGTAGGTGTAAATAGGTGGTACATATTTAGAAACAATGTAATTAGCATAGTCTGCATATATACCAAGGATTATTGCAAGAAGTAGAAGCATTTACGACAGCTAATTGCTCATCAGGAAAACTATCATCAATAGGCAGTGGGTCATCAAGAACGTTTTCCATCCTAGACAATTATCTGCTACAAGATTTTCAGCTCCTTTTCTATCGACAATATGCAGATCAAACTCTTGTAATAAAAGAACCCACTTAATCAGTCTAGGTTTAGCATCTTTCTTTTTCATAAGATATTTAATAGCAGCATGATCAGTGTGAATAGTAACTTTAGATTCAACAATATAAGGTCTGAATTTATCATAGGCAAACACCACTGCTAAAAATCCCTTTTCAGTAGTAGCATAATTTCTTTGAGCACGATCCAAAGTCTTACTAGCATAATGAATAACATTTAGTTTCTTATCAACTTTTTGACCTAACACAGCACCAATGACATAGTCACTAGCATCGCACATAATTTCAAAAGGTAGGTTCCAATCAGGTGGTTGAACAACGGGTGCAATTATTAAGGCTTTCTTAAGTATTTCAAAGGCTTCTACACAATCATCATCAAAAACAAATGGAACATCTTTTTGTAAGAGATTAGTGAGAGGCCTAGAAATTTTTGTGAAGGTTTAATAAACCTTCTATAAAAACCAGCATGACCAATGAAACTTCTTATACCTTTAATATCTTTAGGGCATGTCATTTTCTCAATTGCATCAACTTTAGCTTTATCTACCTCAATACCTCTTTCAGAAATTTTATGACCAAGGACTATACCTTCATTCACCATAAAGTGGCACTTCTCCCAGTTCAAGACAAAATTAGTTTCTTCACATCTCTGCAAAACTCGATCAAGGTTGCATAAGCAATCATCAAAATAAGTTCCATAAATGGAAAAATAATCCATGAAAACCTCAACAATCTTTTCACAAAAATCAGAGAATATAGCAGTCATGCATCTTTGAAAAGTAGCGGGTGCATTACATAAACCAAAAGGCATATGTCTATAAGCATAAGTTCCAAAAGGACAAGTAAAGGTGGTTTTCTCTTGATCTTCTTGTGATACATGTATTTGAGAAAAACCAGAATAACCATCTAGAAAATAGAAGTGTGTATGCTTAGACAATCTCTCTAACATTTGATCAATGAAAGGCAAATGATAATGATCTTTTCTAGTAGCCTTATTTAATTTCCTGAAATCAATTACCATCCTATAGCCAGTTACAATTCTTTGTGGGATAAGCTCATTTTTATCATTAGGAACGACGGTAATACCTCCTTTCTTAGGAACACAATGAGCAGGACTCACCCATCTACTATCAGCTATAGGATAAATGATACCTGCTTCCAGAAGCTTTAATATTTCAGTTCTCACCACATCCTTCATTTTGGGATTCAAGCGGCGTTGATGATCAACGACTGGTTTAGCATCAGGTTCCATATTAATCTTATGTTAACACAGAGTGGGACTAATGCCCTTAAGATCATCAAGAGTATATCCAATTGCAGCATGATGCTTCCTCAAAGTTTTAAGTAATCTCTTTTCTTCGTGCACTGAAAAGTTAGCTTTGATAATAACAAGATATATCTTCTTTTCATCAAGATAAGCATATTTGAGTGTATCGGGTAATTTCTTTAATTCAAACACAGGATCACTCTTAGGTGGGAGAGGATCTCCCAAAGTTTCAACATGCAAGTTATGCTTAAAGATAGGTGCTTGTTTAAAGAATATCTCATCTATTTCATTTCTTTCATTCATGTGCATATCATTTTCATGGTTTAGCAAATATTGTTCCAATGGATCAGTAGGAGGTACAACAATAGAAGCTAGACCAATAATTTCATCCTTACTAGGCAATTCTTTATGTTTCTTACTAAACTTGGAGAAATTAAATTCATGAGATACATCACCAAATTTAACCCTAACCTTTTCCTTAACACGATCTATTTTCAGCATTAACAGTATTAGGGAACGGTCTACCAAATATAATGGGACAAAAATTATCTTGTACTGATCCAAGTACTAAGATATCAGTAGGGTACTTGACCTTACCACATAAGACTTCAACATCTCTAACAATCCCAAGTGGTGAAATAGTATCTCTGTTTGCGAGCTTAATAGTAACATCAATGTCTTCCATCTCGACAGGAGCAATATCATTCATAACTTCTTGATATAAAGAGAACGGAATAGCACTTACACTAGCACCCATATCACATAAACCATGACAGCAATGATCTCCAATTTTAACAGAAACAACAGGCATGCCCACTACGGGTTTATTCTTATCTACTATATCTTGTTCAGTTCTGGCAGGTTTAGCAATTCTAGCAACTTCAGAACAAAAGTAAATAACATGCCCATCAATATTATTAGCCAATAGATCCTTAGTTATTGCAATATTAGGTTCCACTTTAATTTTTTCAAATGGTTTAGGTGCTCTAATATTACTTTTATGAACCACAGTTGTAGCCTCAGCATGTTCCTTAATCCTAACAGGAAAGGGAGGTTTCTCAATGTAAGCGGTAGGTACAACTTGATCAACATTATAAATAATTGTTTCAGTTTTAGCTATAACTGGTTCTTTACAAATTTCTTCAACAGGTGGATGAAATTTAAACCATTTTTCTTTAGGGAGATCAACATGAGCAGCAAAAGATCCACAGAAAGTAGCTACTATCTCAAAGTCAAGTCCATATTTTGCACTAAACTTATGAAAAACATCAGTTTCCATAAAAGATTTAACACAATCAAATTCAAGATTTATACCTAACTCATTACCTTTGTCGATTTCCCAATCATCAGAGTTTTGTTTAATCCTCTCGAGAAGATCCCATTTGAATTCATTAGTTTTCTTCATAAAAGAACCAGTAGAAGAAGTATCAAGCATTGATCGATCATTATGAGAAAGCCGAGCATAAAAGTTTTGTATAATCATCTCTCTTGAGAGCTCATGATTGGGGCATGTGTGCATCATATATTTAAGCCTCCCCCAAGCTTGAGCGATACTTTCTCCTTCACGAGGCAAAAAATTATATATATAATTCCGATCACGATGAACAAGATGCATAGCATAAAATTTCTAGTGAAATTCCAGCTTCAATCGGTTCCAATCCCATGATCCAACATCATCCAATAGCCTATACCAAGATAATGTCTCCCCCCCCCAAGATAAAGGGAATACTTTCTTCTTTACTCCATCCTTGGGTAAACCTGCAAGCTTAAACAATTGATATCTCCTTTTTATTGATCCGGTATTGGAACATAAAAGGGTATCCCGCACCTATTTCCCCAGAGGTGACCCTAGGTTATTGAACCCACGAGTGGAAGATTCTCTTGAAGCGATGGTCTCTAGCAAGCTTTTGTCAAAGTGTCAAATCCAGCTTTTGACCGGATCAGCAAGCAAATAGTGATTCAAACACTTATAATAAAAAGAGGTACAGGTATGAGGTCTTATGCTTAGAACCTTGTATTTGCGCTGGGATCAAATAAAATACTAGTTTGAGCGCTGGAAGTCACCCATTGAGATGTGCTTGTTACGGATTGAAGTGGGGGATGTGTCCAAATAACATCTTGACCGGCACGAGTCCTGCATCAAGAATCAGTTGTCCTACCGTAGGCCCTATCCATCGCGCGGGGTTGCCTCGATAATTAAGATAATGAAATCAGACAAGAGCTTTGGGCCTTTAATGACTACACCTCATTTCTCCCCAAGGATATGATCCATGTTACCCTACTGAACCTTACTGTCACCGGTGTTCGATATAACACTTCATGGTCTCCTTGCTCCTAGCCTCACCGGTGCTCGATCTCCATGATCCTAGGTACCTCTAGGGATGAAGATCGCGGACAAGACAAGAGACATCTTCACGGAACAATTTTATTTCACACATATGGGACGTTATATCAAAGTCTTCCATTAATCCCCTCAACAAATACCTCAGGTTGCAAGGCTTATGCCTCAACCCATACCTTATCGAACTACTCACACATGGAGATCAGATCGCGGGAAGAAAACATTGAAGAACACATCTTGAGATTGATTGCAATATGTTTTACAATGGATGCCTTGTGTGATGTACGATTACAAGTATGAATGGGATGGAAGAGCACTATGGTGGTGGAGATGGCTATGGTAATGAAGATGGAGATGGCGGCGGCTAGGGTTTGTGGATGAAGAAGAGGTTCTGGCTTTTGTGCTCGTCCTTATGCTCGATGTCCTGTTCACATTTTGACGGGGTCCCCTTAATAAAAGTTGTTCAGGTGGACGATCTGCCTTGGAATGCACGCCAAACGGGCGCTCTAACGCCATCTTTTGTTCTGTCTTCACAGGAACGCCTCCTGTTGATTGCTTCTTCCTCCATTCTCCTTCCATTCCATTTCCACACTTGATTTCTTTCCTTTTTAGGCCATTTACTATGGAAACACATCAAAGATAGGATTTGTGGAATCCCTTGCACTTATTAGCCATTAGTGATAATATCGGAGCGAATATCTCTTATTAAATGAAATATCTCGGTTTAAACAAAGGTGAAATGAGTGTAAAAATATCACTCATCAACTCCCCCCAAAATTAAACTTGATCGTCCTCGAGCAACATATAGAGAAATCTGAATAATAAGGAACTCAGTTGTCTAAACCGAAATAACGAGAAGGTTTTGGTTCACTTATGATCGGTACGTCTAGATAGCCCTCCACTTCTTGTCCTGAAAACTTAGCATAGCTGTAGTGGTGGCATGGTCATAGTGCAAGTGTTAATGAAGCAAAGATAATCAACACAAAGTATTTGATCTACTAGATAAAACAACTTTGCAACACCCTATTCTATTTATTCTAGACAACACTTGCTTGCCGGAAATGCACGGAAGAGTTTTCTTTCAGATAGAGCCAATTAAGGACAGTATAACTGAGCCTAAACCGAGCCGTCCGTTTTCGCGATTAGGAGTTTCTGGCCGTCTGATCTCGTCCGGCAAGCAATCTGTGTCGTACTGTGCAAAATCTGGCCCAACTGTTCTATGGGCTGCTGCTCCAGAGGCCGAAACGAAAGGCTTCTGGTGCATTGGGCCATCGGCCAGCCCATTCTAGGGATCGAGCTACAGCGTACAGCTGCCGATGCGGGGAGTTGCTAAAAAACTACCCACGCGAGCCGCACAGAGGAGCCGCACAGAAGCGACCGCATCCAGATTATTTCCCGGTGCGAGGCGCGCACAGCAGCCGATGTGCGTCGGTCGATTCGATCCACCGGAGGTGCGGGGTGGAGGCAAGTCCATGGGCGCACTGGGATGGACCGGAGGATTCGGATCCGGCTCCAGCCGAAGGGCTCCAGCACACGGTTGGATGCGAGGTGCGCGAGGGATCAGAGGAGGCGCACGGGTGAAGAAAGGTGGGGGCGAAGGCGATAATGGCCGACGCCTCCTCTGCTAGAAATTGCTTTGTTCTCTCTTGAAGCTCGCAATCATGGCATTCATGGCTGGTAATGTGGCAGTTCTTTCCTATGCCCTGTGGTACTATATAATGCTTCCTCCCCTGCCACTGTTTGCCCATCCTCTATTTTTCCTGTCAATTGCATCAAACAATTACATTGTTCTCATATCGTCTCGCAGAAAAGATCCTCATATCCTCTCATAACATTTTTTTGTACAGGTAATGTTCATGGTATCGATTGATTTGGGCAGATTCTGGAGCTTTGTATTGTGGACTTTTTTTGCTCACCAGTTCATAATTTCTGATGGATTTTGGACAGGTAACTACGCCACACCTTATCCTTCTGCCACCCTCTCAAGGCTTCTTCCTCTCTCGTTGGAATTCAAGTGTTTTATCATTTATTATCCATGCTAAGGAGTTTTTTAGTTCACGCATGATGTGCCTATGAGCAAACTCTGATGCATCACATGTATGATTTGATGTGTTTCCCCTGATGTTGGCTGATGAACCAAATCAAAATTTCCCTTGATTAAATTAACACAAAGCCAGACACATGCAAAAACGATCAAAAAATTGCACAAGGAGCTCCTGAATTTATGATAGCTCAGTGCCTGCGTGTTAGTCATGACTTGAGGATATTATAGCTTAATGTTCAGGTTGTTCTATAAATTAAGAGAGTGGACATATTCCCTTGCTTGTTAATTAATCCAGCATCATTGGAAAAAATATTTGTATACTAGTACTCGTACTGAATATTGCTTTAAGTTATTGGTTTTAAGATGGAACATTCTTCAGAGCCCTGATCTCTGGCGTGCACTCATGGAAACAATTGCCTGTTTTTCCCCTCAGGTTGTAAACAAGGTTAAGGTAGCTGGTTTGCACGACAAAGGTACAATAAATGGTTGATCATCCCATAGTGCATACATACTCGATGATTTGTGCTCCTTGACTTTTCATTCTGAAAATTATTGTAGGGAACCCAGGTTTTCCTGTTTTTATTAGTTTTATCATTGCTTTGATCCATGCTCTTGCTATATCTGAATGATCTTACAGTTGGTGGAACTAGGACAAAATTTATTCATAGTATGTTTCGACATTTTGTTTCAGTTGCAGACCAACAGTAGTCTTTACAATCTTGAAAATAAAAGGCCTGCACAACATATTTTTAGAAATAGTGAAGCACAATGTGGAGCCGCCTTCTAAAACTGCATTGTTAGAATATGGCTTTATTCCGTGAAGAAGCATCATTATTTCATCCAACTGGGCTAACGAATATTCATGGTGTTCCTGAAAGTAAAGAAAGGGGTTAATAGTGAAAAAGTACATGTCAAATCTGAAAGTTGCATGTGAGGAACTCATGCTGACCTTCAAAATTGTGATTAATGCGAAGAGAGCTTTGCTCTCACATGACTTGCTGCTATCCTGAGGAGAAAAGATAAGTGGTATGAACAATGAACTCCCTACTAACAGTTAGGATTTGGAGCATAATTAGAGCTGAGATTAGCAAGGACACCAGTAACGAAGATTTGATGAATCCAAAAAACAAATCAAGCACATCCTCTGCAGCACACTTACAAGCACTCGATTTAGAGAAAAGGGAGAAAGAAAATGACGTCTAACATTTCCTCTAGAGGGAAACATTGTTCCAGTGCACGCAAATAACCCCGAGAGGACGAAACACTGTTGTAATGAGCGTGAACAATGTTTCACCGGTGAAAAGCATGGACTGGAAAATGTTGGGATTACGGGGAAAACAAAAGCATTTCATTTATGACCTTTCAGCCTTCACGTCGATAGCGAGGCATTGCCCAGCTCCTTTTACTATCGCGGACTGTAGAGGCCCTTGTACCAAACCACATACCCAGCAACCTGCCAATTCATGAAGAAGCCAGCAAATAATTTTTACTATATGAATTAGGAAAGAGTATTCTGAGTTCGGATGTGGACTACTATGTACGGTGTTAGTAATTTGATCATTAGTGGATTCTTTATATCACTGTCGATATTTTTCTGGGCATGTCAATTGTCAAGTATAGTCTAGCACGTGTTGGGTTGGGGTGATAGAATAGAACACATTGCATTCATATCACCACTGGTTCACAATGGTAGAGTTGTAAGTTAGGGATTATAAATTAATAATACGTCGACCTACTGATTGTTTAATTTGTAGGATATATATAAATAGTACTTGTACAACCATACCCTTGTGCCTTTTGAAGAAGGTGAAGCTAAGGTTCATTTAATGTTGATGTTTTGATTGCCTGCAGTGAGTGATGCTCAAAATTGACATTCTTAATCCAAATTGAGGTATATGGCGAGCATTCAAAACAAGGGAACAAAAATGTCCCAAGGTAAAGCACGTGTGTTTGACATCATCTTTTCCCCATTGTTCATGTTAGAGGTAATCCAGTGACCTTAACTATGATTAATTACTTATATAATGTCCGCTCCTTGTGTTGATTGGTACAAAATAGAAAAGAATGCGTTGTGTTGTAGGGATGGACTCACTTCCACTGACTTCTTATGGGAAGATTCTATAAGGGAAGAAGAAATTAGAGCTATGACCTGGTAACCTTGATTTCGTTCCTTTCCTATTTGGTAGACTCCATGAATATTTGTATTATATCAAATATAAACCATGTTCCAAAGCAATGTACATGGATTGCCGTCCAAATGAAGAGGTTGTTAATTTTCGTTGTTCTAAATTTCAATTTTGCATGGAAGATAGCTTATACAATGTGACTTTAAAATAAATTTATTTTTGATCTTGTTTACTGTTAAAACTGGGTAATCTATTGTTTCATAGGTCACAAGTTTGGCATTTTCATACTGCTGCAGGTTCTACTATTTTCGTACACCATTATCTATGTACTAGAATGAAAGTAATACACGACCTCCGTTATGAACATAAGTGCACATCTGTATCAAATATTGATGAGTATCTGTATGATATCCATGGTGCCTATAGACTGTAGTACATGCTTGCTGATGAGTATTGAGTGCAAATAGAGTATCTGCATACAGTCACATAAACATGTAGCTAGCCAAATATCCGTACAGATATGTGAAACTAGCCAATAAATAATGTACCTATATTATGATTGTTTGGAACCTTTTTTCCTTTCCTGAATATGCAGGTTATAGAAGATCATTTTCTGATATCGTAAATCTCATCTTCAGGTTCATTACAGGTGCCAAATGGTTGCAATAATCTCCATTGTGGACTGTGCTTTGGAAATGGTGATAGATTTCTCTAGGGCTATAAACTGGATGCACTGTAATTTGAACTGTTCGAGCTTTGTTACAGTCAATGTTGATGCCGCCTAATTTTATAAAATATGGAGATAGCTTTCAGAGCATGAATGTGCTTATATTTCCAAAAGGAAAATTGCACCTATTAGAAATATCAAGGTGCTTCATGCTATGTAGTAGTACGAGATAAGTCCCTTCCTGATTTTGAAAACCTTCATGTACTATCACAAGACGTCAAGGTGTATGGTGCTCTGGCAAGAATTAGTTCAAATATCATATTATCTCCTCTTTTTATGAAGATATCTAAACATGAAAGAACGTAGGACTTCTATGAAGCCGTAATCTGTTCACATCGTCTCATATATTTCATGAAGGGTGCGGCAGTTCATCATCGTGATGGAAGGGTGTGGTAGCGCATGACAAGTCCTCGCTTACTACCACACAACGTGCAAATCAACTAAAACTACTCATAACATTTATGTTTTGTATCACCATATATTTACGATAACTCCTATCAAACTATTCCAAACATAGACGGGCGCAGCAGCGCGCGCCATCATGATCTAGTAAAACATATGTTAGGGAGTGAAAGCATGTAGTAGAAAATAATGCTCTAATGCTCTTAAACACATCCAAAATCATTTCCTCCTTAAGGCTCTCAAGCACTTTATTTCAACCATTATTTTCTGGAACTTTGATTGTCATGTGAAGGGATTATGCCAACTAAGTGAACATGCATAGGTTTTCATTGTGGCTTAATGTTTGGGAAATATGGACCTCTGATAAATGTCTCTTTCGAGCACTTTTGATCAGTCCCCTTTATTTACCACATACACACCATTTTAAGAGAAAGCCGATAATATGTGTTTGTAGTGTTGCCACTACGTACGGTAACAAACTCATAGCCGAAATCCGAGCTATCGCTCTTGGTGGATCATTCATTGGCCAGCGGAGTCTGATGACCCACAAGTATAGGGGATCAATCGTAGTCCTTTCGATAAGTAAGAGTGTCAAACCCAACGAGGAGTAGAAGGAAATGACAAGCGGTTTTCAGCAAGGTATTCTCTGCAAGCATTGAAATTATCTTTAACAGATAGTTTGATAGTAAGGTAATTCGTAACAAGTAACAAGTAATAACGGTAACAAAGGTGCAGCAAGGTGGCCCAATCCTTTTTGTAGCAAAGGACAAGCGAGAACGAAGTTGTATAATAAGCAAAGCATTCTCGAGGACACATGGGAATTTCATCTAGTCACTTTCATCATGTTTGTTTGATTCGCGTTCGCTACTTTGATAATTTGATATGTGGGTGGACCAGTGCTTGGGTGATGTTCTTACTTGAACAAGCCTCCCACTTATGATTACCCCCTCTCGCAAGCATCCGCAACTACGAAAGAATAATTAAGATAAATCTAACCATAGCATGAAACATACAGATCCAAATCAGCCCCTTACGGAATAGCGCATAAACTAGGGTTTAAGCTTCTATCACTCTAGCAACCCATCATCTAATTACTACTCCACAATGCCATCCCTTAGGCCCAAAGATGGTGAAGTGTCATGTAGTCGACGTTCACACGACACCACTAAAGGAAGCAGCAACATACATATCATCAAAATATCGAACGAATACCAAATTCACATGATTACTTATGACAAGACTTCTCCCATGTCCTCAAGAACAAAAGTAACTACTCACAAATCATATTCATGTTCAAGATCAGAGGGGTATTCAATATCATTAAGGATCTGAACATATAATCTTCCACCAATTAAACCAACTAGCATCAACTACAAGATGTAATCAACACTACTAGCAACCCACTGGTACCAATCTGAGGTTTTGAGACAAAGATTGAATACAAGAGATGAACTAGGGTTTGAGATGAGATGGTGCTGGTGAAGATGTTGATGAAGATTGGTCCTCCCACGATGAGAGGATCGTTGGTAATGTCGATGGCTTCGATTTCCCCCTCCCGGAATGAAGTATCCCCGGCGGAATCGCTCCGCCGGAGAGCAAAATAGCTCCTGCCCAAGTTCCGCCTCGAGGCGGCGGCGCTTCGTCTCGAAAGTCTTCTTCTGATTTTTTCTAGGGCAAATGGCTTCATATAGCTGAAGGAGGGGGCCGGAGGCCTGCCAGGGGCCCCACAAGCTCGGGGGGCGCGCCCCCAGGCTTGTGGCTTCCTAGTGGACCCCCTCCTATTAATTATTTCGCCAGTATTTTTTTATATATTCCAAAATAATTCTCCATAAATTTTCAGGTCATTTGGAGGTGTGCAGAATAGCTATCTCTGTTTCACCCCTTTCCGGTCCAGAATTCCAGCTGCCGGCAATCTCCCTCTTCATGTGAATCTTGCAAAATAATAGAGAAAAGGCATAAGAATTGTACCATAAAGTGAAATAATGATAAAAAACATATTAATTAATAGTAGGAAATCATGATGCAAATTGGACGTATCAACTCCCCCAAGCTTAGACCTCACTTGTCCTCAAGCGAAAGCCGAAATCGATAATCATGACCACATGTTTAGAGAGAGAGGCGTCGATAAAAATAAAATACGGACATGGAGCATCATGATCTTTATTATAACAGCAATATATCATCATAGAACTTCTCATGAAAAAGTGACAATTCAATCACACGTTAAAGTATGAACCACAAACCAAATTGAAAACTAACAAACTATGATCTTAGTCACTGAAGCAATTGCAATTCATCATATTATCAGAAAGAGTCTATGTAAGAGCTTTGTTTAGAAAGTTCACATACTCAACTATCATTTAGTCTTCTATGATTGCTGACACTCACGGCATACTTATGGAGCAAAAATTTCAGTTAGACACATAGAAAGATAGGGGCTTATAATTTCGCCTCCCGACGTATTTACCTCAAGGGTAATGTCAACAATAATAACTCATGATCACCTACGTCCAACTTGGATATATATGCTTGGATCAATCCCCACCACATGATGCTTGCCAAGAGAGAAAAATAAAAACAGAATAGAGGAGAATACTATTGACTCTTGCACGAAAGTAAATACGTAAAGTAAAAGATAGGCCCTTTGCAGAGGGAAGCAGAGGTTGTCATGCACTTTTTGTTTTTGGATGTGCAAGCTCTTAATGTAAAGGAACATCACTTTATATTGCCCCTTGTGATAGCGACCTTTATTATGCAGTCTGTCGCTTTTATTTCTCCACCATCACAAGATCGTACAAAGCTTATTTTCCCTTACAATAAAAGATCATACATATTTAGGAGCAATTTTTATTGCTTTGCACCGATGACAACTTACTTGAAGGATCTTATTCAATCCATAGGTAGATATAATGGACTCTCATGGAATGAAACTGGGTTCAAGGGTTTTTGGATGCACAAGTAGTATCTCTACTTAGTGCGGAATTTTGGCTAGCAAAAGATAGGGGCAAGCACCACATGTTAGAAGATCCAAAACAATATAACTTCTATGTGAATATAACCAAACATAACTCATTACGTTGTCTTCCTTATCCAATGTCAACTATTTGACATAGAATATTTAATGGGGGCTCACAGTCATAAAAGATGTCCAAGATAGTGTATTTATATTTGAGACCTCTCTTCCTTTATTACTTTTTCATGAATTGCAACAATGAGCAATACTATGCTTGTTAAATTCCAACAAGTTTTATCAATTATACTTCTTTTATGTGAAGTCATCACTCCCCATGGGATTAGCATATGATTTTACTTTTTATTCTCTTTTAATTTCTAAGATTGGATCAACAAAAGAAAAACACTCAACTCAAACTACTCTTTATTATATAACTTTCACACACGATTACATAGATAGATAGATCACAAAGCAAGCACTCAAAACTAAAGCATACTAAACTTTATTCTTCTAAATCACGAAATAACTAAAGATCGAACTAAGATAGATAATGATGATAAAAGGGGATGGTGATACGATAGCGGGGCACCTCCCCCAAGCTTGGCACAAGCCAAGGGTGGTGCCCATACCCATGTGCTCAAGTCTCCTTCTTCGGTGATGGTGGTGATGAAGTGGTGGGCTTGTCCTTCAGCTTCAGCAAGTACTCCAAGTTTCCATTGATCCTCCGAAGAACACGATTCTGCTCCTCTAACACAATAACTTCACGAGTAAGCGACGTATTCTGAGCACAAATCGCTTTAAAAACTTTTAGTGTATCAATTTCAGATGGGGGAAGATTATTATAAAGAGTTTCCCATGAATCTCCCTTTTCTGGTGCTTCCTTCCTGAGCATGGCTTGATCTTCTTCTTCTTGAATCCGGTCTTCCACGACCTTCCCTGGTTCCTCCTCCATAACAGTATCCTCCTCTCTGGATGACCACTCATAATATACTTCGCTGAAAGGACGTTTGCCGGGCGAAGGTTGAACAATCCGGTGCTTGGTGCGGAGCTTTCGGGGAGCCATAGTGATCTAGATCTGTCAGATAAACAGCTCGAAACAAGAACAGAAGAGAAACTTGTGATACGGTGGTCAAAACACCCGTGAGTATATATAATGAATTTTTCCCGTGCAGGACAAGTAATATGGAAGAAAAACGGAGTCGGGAAAGTCCACGAGAGAGCCACAAGCCTAGTAGGCGCGCCCTGGGGGTAGGGCGCCCCCCCCCCCCCCCCCGAGGCTTGTCACCTCCTCGTGCACTTTTCGGACTGTTTATTATTTTCCTAATTTTTTATATATTCCAAAACGGACAGAAAGTACTTTTATGGAAGTTTTGGAGTCGGTTTACTTACCGTACCACATACCTACTCCTTTTCAGGCTTCTGGAGCGTTCCGGAAGGTTTCTTCTATGTGCTCTTCCAGTGTCATTGTTTGAATAATATTAGGTTCAACATTAATGGGCATACCTAAGATATAATGTTTAATTCTTTGCCCATTAACTACTCTCGGATTATTGCCTTCGGATTTGTTTATTTTAATGGCTTCGATGATGTATGGCCCTTCGCATTTAGAGAGAAGTTTTCCTGCAAAGAACCTTAAACGAGAATTGTATAATAGAACATGATCACCTACTTTGAATTCCCGTTTTTGAATTCTTTTATCATGCCATCTTTTAACTTTTTCTTTAAACAACTTGGCATTTTCATAAGCTTGGGTTCTCCATTCATCTAGAGAGCTAATATCAAATAACCTCTTTTCACCGGCAAGTTTAAAATCATAGTTAAGTTCTTTAACTGCCCAATATGCTTTATGTTCTAGTTCAAGAGCTAAATGACATGCTTTTCCATAGACCATTTTATATGGAGACATACCATAGGATTTTTATAAGCAGTTCTGTAAGCCCATAGTGCATCATCAAGTTTCTTAGACCAATTCTTTCAAGATCTGTTAACGGTCTTTTGCAAAATTAATTTTATTTCTCTATTAGTTAACTCAACTTGACCACTAGACTGAGGATGATAAGGAGATGCAATTCTATGATTAACATCATATTTAGCAAGCAATTTACGGAAAGCACCATGAATAAAATGTGAACCACCATCAGTCATTAAATATCTAGGCACTCCAAACCTCAGGAATATAACTTCTTTAAGCATTTTAATAGAAGTGTCATGATCGGCACTACTAGTTGGAATAGCTTCTACCCACTTAGTAACGTAATCAACAGCAACTAAAATATGAGTATACCCATCGGATTTAGGAAAAGGTCCCATATAATAAAAACCCCAAACATCAAATGGATCAATAACAAATGAATAATTCATAGGCATTTCCTGACGTCTACCAACATTGCCAATTCTTTGACATTCATCACAAGAAAGGACAAACTTACGTGCATCTTTGAAAAGAGTAGGCCAATAAAAACCAGATTGCAGTACCTTGTGTGCAGTTCTGTCTCCCGCATGGTGTCCTCCATATGCCTCGGAGTGACACTTTCGTAGGATTTGTTCCTGTTCATGCTCAGGTACACAACGTCTAATAATACCATCTACTCCTTCTTTATATAAATGTGGGTCATCCCAAAAGTAATGTCTTAAATCAAAGAACTTTTTCTTTTGTTGGTATGTGAAACTAGGTGGTATGTATTTAGCAACAATGTAATTAGCATAGTCTGCATACCAAGGAGTGTTATGAGAAGCATTTATCACAGCTAATTGTTCATCAGGGAAATCATCATTAATAGGAAGAGGTTCATCAAGAACATTTTCCATTCTAGACAAATTATCAGCTACGGGATTCTCAGCTCCCTTTCTATCAATAATATGTAAATCAAATTCTTGTAGCAAAAGAACCCACCTAATAAGTCTAGGTTTAGCATCTTTCTTTTCCATAAGGTATTTAATAGCAGCATGATTAGTATGGATAGTAACTTCGGAATCAACAATGTAAGATCTGAATTTATCACATGCAAACACAACTGCTAAAAATTCTTTCTTAGTAGTAGCATAATTTCTTTGAGCATTGTCTAGAGTTTTACTAGCATAATGAATAACATTCAATTTCTTATCAACTCTTTGTCCTAGAACAGCACCAACAGCATAATCACTAGCATCACACATAATTTCAAAGGGTAGGTTCCAATCAGGTGGTTGAACAATAGGTGCAGAAATTAAGGCTTTCTTAAGTATTTCAAAGGCTTCTACGTAATCATCATCAAAAACAAATGGCACATATTTTTGCAAGAGATTAGTAAGAGGCCTAGAAATTTTAGAGAAGTCTTTTATAAACCTTCTATAGAAACCAGCATGACCGAGGAAACTTCTTATACCTTTGATATCTTTAGGACATGGCATTTTCTCAATAGCATCAACTTTAGCTTTATCAACTTCAATACCTCTTTCAGAAATTTTATGCCCAAGGACTATACCTTCATTCACCATAAAGTGGCACTTCTTCCAATTCAAGACAAGATTAGTTTCTTCACATCTCTGCAAAACTCGATCAAGGTTGCTCAAGCAATCATCAAAAGAAGTTCCGTAAACATAGAGAAATCATCCATGAAAACCTCAACAATCTTTTCACAAAAGTCAGAGAATATAGCAGTCATACATCTTTGAATGTTAGTAGGTGCATTACATAAACCAAAAGGCATACGACGATACGCATAAGTTCCAAAAGGACAAGTAAATGTGGTTTTCTCTTGATCTTCAGGTGAAACAGGTATTTAAGAGAAACCAGAATAACCATCTAGGAAGCAAAAGTGTGTATGCTTAGATAATCTTTCTAACATTTGATCAATAAAAGGCAAGGGGTAAAGATCTTTCCTAGTGGCTTTATTTAATTTCCTGAAATCAATTACCATCCTATAACCGGTTACAATTCTTTGTGGGATAAGTTCATTTTTATCATTAGGAACAACAGTAATACCTCCTTTCTTAGGAACACAATGAACAGGACTTACCCATCTACTATCAGCTATGGGATAAATTATACCTGCCTCAAGAAGCTTTAATATTTCAGTTCTTACCACATCCTTCATTTTAGGATTCAGCCTTCTTTGATGATCAACAACGGGTTTAGCGTCTGGCTCCATATGAATTTTATGCTGACATAAGGTGGGACTAATGCCCTTCAGATCATCAAAAGTATATCCAATAGCAGTGCGGTGCTTCTTCAGAGTTTTAAGTAATCTCTTTTCTTCATGCTCTGAAAGGTTAGCACTAATAATAACATGATATATCTTCTTTTCATCAAGATGAGCATATTTAAGCGTATCGGGTAATTGCTTTAATTCAAACACAGGATCACTCTTCGGTGGAAGAGGATCTCCCAAGGTTTCAACAGGTAAATTATGTTTATGGATAGGTGCTTGCTTAAAGAACGACTCATTTATTTCATTTTTTTCATTCAGATGCATATCATTCTCATGGTCTAGCAAATATTGTTCTAAAGGATTAGTAGGAGGCATATCAATAGAAGCAAGACCAATAATTTCATCTTTATTGGGTAATTCCTTATCATGAGGTTGTCTACTAAACTTAGAAAAATTAAATTCATGAGATATATCACCAAACTTAACTCTAACCTTCTCTTTAACACAATCAATTTCAGCATTAACGGTATTCAAGAAGGGTCTACCGAATATAATGGGACAAAAATTATCTTGTTGAGAACCAAGTACTAAGAAATCAGTAGGATATTTGATCTTACCACACAAGACTTCAACATCTCTAACAATCCCCAGTGGTGTAATGGTATCTCTGTTTGCAACCTTAATAGTAACATCAATATCTTCAATCTCAACAGGTGCAATATCATGCATTACTTCTTGATATAAAGAGAACGGAATAGCACTCACACTAGCACCCATATCAAATAAACCATGATAGCAATGATCTCCAATCTTAACAGAAACAACAGGCATGCCAACTACGGGCTTGTTCTTATCTAGCATATCTCATTCATTTCTAACAGGTTTAGCAATTCTAGCAGCCTCATCACAAAAATAAATAACATACCCATCAATATCATCAACTAGAAGATCTTTAACCATTGCAATATTAGGTTCAACCTTAATTTGTTCAGAAGGTCTAGGTGTTCTTATATTACTTTTATTAATCACAGTTGAAGCTTTAACATGTTCCTTTATCCTAACAGGGAAAGGAGGTTTCTCAATATAAGCAGTGGGCACAACTGGATCAACATTGTAAATAATTGTTTCTTCTTTAACAATAATGAGTTCTTCATTTAATTCAATAGGTGGATGATATTTAAACCATTTCTCCTTAGGGAGATCAACATAAGCAGCAAAAGATTCACAAAAGGTAGCTACTATCTCAGAGTCAAGTCCATATTTAGTACTAAACTTATGAAAAGCATCAGTTTCCATAAAAGATTTAACACAATCAAACTCAAGATTTATACCTGACTCTTTACCTTTGTCGATTTCCCAATCTTCAGAGTTACATTTAATTCTTTCCAGAAGATCCCATCTGAATTCAATAGTTCTCTTCATAAAGGAACCAGCAGAAGAAGTATCGAGCATGGATTGATCATTATGAGAAAGCCGAGCATAAAAGTTTTGAATAATTATTTCTCTTGAGATCTCATGATTGGGGAATGTGTGCAACATATAATTAAGCCTCCCCCAAGCTTGAGCGATACTTTCTCCTTCTCAAGGCCAAAAATTATATATATAATTCCGATCACGATGAACCAAATGCATAGGATAAAATTTCTGGTGAAATTCCAGCTTCAATCGGTTCCAATCCAATATTTCAGTATCATCACATAGCCTATACAATGTCAATGCCTTTCCCTCCAAAGATAAAGGGAATACTTTCTTCTTAACTCCATCTCCGGATAGACCTGCAAGCTTAAACAATCCACAAATTTCATCCACATATATCAAGTGCATATCAGGATGCACTGCTCCATTTCCTGCATAAGGATTAGCTAGCAGTTTCTCTACCATACCCAAATGAATTTCATAATAAATTTTTTCAGGAGGTTCAGTAGGTTGAGGGGCAACTCTCAATGCTTCCAGTCGAGGTGAAGATACCCCGAACAAACCCCTCAAAGGATTACTTTCCATAGTGACAAGTAGCAGTAAATTTTAGCACGTAATATAAATGTTTCCTTACCAAATTCCAGTCACCAAAGGCGCTTCACTCCTCGGCAACGGTGCCAGAAAAGAGTCTTGATGACCCACAAGTATAGGGGATCAATCTTAGTCCTTTCAATATGTAAGAGTGTCGAACCCAACGAGGAGCAGAAGGAAATGACAAGCGGTTTTCAGCAAGGTATTCTCTGCAAGCACTGAAATTATCGGTAACAGATAGTTTGATAGTAAGGTAATTCATAACAAGTATCCAGTAATAATGGTAACAAAGGTGCAGCAAGGTGGCCCAATCCTTTTTGTAGCAAAGGACAAGCCGAAACGAACTCGTATAATAAGCAAAGCGTTCTCGAGGACACATGGGAATTTCATCTAGTCACTTTCATCATGTTTGTTTGATTCGCGTTCGCTACTTTGATAATTTGATATGTGGGTGGACCAATGCTTGGGTGTTGTTCTTACTTGAACAAGCCTCCCACTTATGATTACCCCCTCTCGTAAGCATTCGCAACTACGAAAGAAGAATAAGATAAATCTAACAATAGCATGAAACATATGGATCCAAATCAGCCCCTTACGGAATAGCGCATAAACTAGGGTTTAAGCTTCTGTCAGTCTAGCAGCCCATCATCTAATTACTACTCCACAATGACTTTCCTTAGGCCCAAAGATGGTGAAGTGTCATGTAGTGGACGTTCACACGACACCACTAAAGGAAGCAGCAACATACATATCATCAAAATATCGAACGAATACCAAATTCACATGATTACTTATGACAAGACTTCTCCCATGTCCTCAAGAACAAAAATAACTACTCACAAATCATATTCATGTTCAAGATCAGAGGGGTATTCAATATCATTAAGGATCTGAACATATAATCTTCCACCAATTAAGCCAACTAGCATCAACTACAAGATGTAATCAACACTACAAGCAACTCACAGGTACCAATCTGAGGTTTTGAGACAAAGATTGAATACAAGAGATGAACTAGGGTTTGAGATGAGATGGTGCTGGTGAAGATGTTGATGAAGATCGGTCCCCCCACGATGAGAGGATAGTTGGTGATGTCGATGGCTTCGATTTCCCCCTCCCAGAGGGAAGTATCCCCAGCGGAATCGCTCCGCCAGAGAGCAAAATAGCTCCTGCCCAAGTTCCGCCTCGAGGCGGCGGCACTTCGTCCCGAAAGTCTTCTTCTGATTTTTTGTTCTAGGGCAAATGGCTTCATATAACCGAAGGAGGGGGCTGGAGGCCTGCCAGGGGCCCCACAAGCTCGGGGGGCGCGCCCAAGGGGGTAGGGCGCGCCCCCAGGCTTGTGGCTTCCTGGTGGGCCTCCTCCCGTTAATTCTTTCGCCAGTATTTTTATATATTCCAAAATAATTCTCCGTAAATTTTTAGGTCATTTGGAGGTGTGCAGAATAGCTATCACTGCTTCACCCCTTTCCGGTCCAGAATTCCAGCTGCCGGCAATCTCCCTCTTCATGTGAATCTTGCAAAATAAGAGAGAAAAGGCATAAGAATTGGACCATAAAGTGAAATAATGATCAAAAACATATTTATTAATAGTAGGAAATCATGATGAAAATTGGACGTATCAGAGTCCTCAGCACAACATCAAGAAAGGTGACGAAGCCACATTTACGCACGTAACGTGCATAGAGTAGCGGGCCATGGCACCAGCAAAGAGTTGAAGCACCATCTAAAGATACAACACAGATTTTTGGCATCATCTTGTTCACCCTTCAACTAAGTTCCTCACAATTTAATCGACAAGTGTTACCGACTATATTAAAATTAACAACATGGGGTTGAGCAATTCAAACATTACTTTCACTACAATTTTCTCAACTCCCAAGTCTTGAAAGACTTTCTCTTGTGCATAGTTATTCTTAGTTAATATCATTTCATTTAAAAATAGTCCCACGGAAAGTCTTGGTTGTCTAAACTAACCAGAGCAAAGGCTACAAAATTATTTCAGCTACTAGAGCAAAACCTTTGTCTTAATTATCAAGACTTACTCCCATCTGCACATATTACACATACTAGTACTACATCTACTCTAAGTATTTCAAGTGCAAAAGATGGGGGTCATAGGACATACCTTCACGGTTGCGAATTTACACACTTCTCTTCCTTACTCTTGCATTCCTTGTTGTCCGGCATTGATCAACTCCTTTGAAAACAAAATGCAAATGAACTCCAACGGACAAGTAAAGAACAAGGGCAAAGCAAAGCTTATTCTATTTTTTTAGTTTTTTGGGTTTTTGAAAACTAACTTGCAACCGAAAAATCGCAAAGGCAAAATAAAAATAAAAAGCAAAAGCAAATAAAAGCAAAGTGTTGGAACAAACCAACACGAGTGTTTTGAAGCTCCTCGTGCTTAAGTACAACCTCATTACAAATTATTCAAATACCCCCACATCTTGATATAGAAGTGGTGATAACCTCCCCCAAGCTTAGGCTTTTGCAGGCCCAAACCAGCGAGATTATTGCGGTGGTTGGTCAGGAGCCCATCCTTGGCTCCAGTTGGAGAAGTTCATCTTCATGTAGGCGAACGAGGTTGCTCATATCTTGGATAGAGCCCTGGAGGCTGTTGAGGTCCGCGTAGGTCGAGTAGTCTCCTTGTTGTTGCTGTCCTTGGGGCTGCTCCTCTTCTTCGTCGGTGGCGAGTTCTTCTTCATCAACTTGTTCTGGTTCTGGGCCTTCTTGGTCAAAGGCTGCATCTCCTTCCTGTGCAACATAATGCAATTGTCCATTCTCTATGTGTAGCGACCCGACCTCAAACGGTCAAGCATCTGTGTATCCGTGCCATCCCTAGATCAGTATGCTGGCACACACAGTACATCAATGTATATACCAAAGTGCAATCACATGTATAAATAACGTAAAACTGATATATACCTCATAAGTCTCAGCGGAAACAAACAAACGGGTGTGGAGTCCCATCAACGCCATCGGCAAGTTGAATGTAGACCGTAACCCTACAACGAAACTCACTCGTCGTGGAAAAAAATCCTGCAACATGATACGTTGCAGCCGTGTAGGTCAGTACATTGAATGTACCGGCAAGATCACAATAAGAAAAACAGATGATGAAACTATTCTATATGCAATATGGCTTTGTGGCTCTGTGTCTGAGTTTTTGCGTAAAAGCTGGTTTTATTTTCCCTACATCAAAGGAATAACAGGAATCTTTACTACAGAGTTATCTACTATGACATGGTTCCACCAACCGATGTCTCATAGCCCAGAACAATTCTATGTTGCCCACAATTAATTATCAGTCCAGTGTTGAGAGTTCCGAGATAGATCCAAGTCCAGAGGCTCAAATTGTCCGTAATCGGGGACACGGCTAATCGATTAGGTTTTAACTTTGCAGAGTGTTGTGCACTTTACCCACAAGATTCGATCCCTCTTTTTACGTTCTTGCACTTCAGGGTGTTTGAGAACAAGACGACCGAAACATGGTCTTCCGAAGAGTTCTTCTGACCACTGTCCGGTGCTCATCCAATCCTATAGTATCGCCACCCACATAAGTTGGTATGGTCGAATACTTTAAATCGCAAAAACGTTCATCTTTATTCTCTCATGGTGGGACTACTACTAAGCTTGTGTATCCTTGTCTCCAATGGGTTTCTCCTGTGTAGACTTGATATTCTCCAGTTCTTCGGCCAGATTATCTCTATCGACATGGAGTTTCTTGTGTCGTCCCTGTAATTCCTGGAGTTGAGTCTTGAGCTTCTGAATCTCAACATCTTTGGTATGAGATATGGCCCTGCTATTCTTCAGCTCCTGACGATTCTTCTGGATCTCAAGGTTCTCCTCCTCCAGCTTAGCTACCTTCGTCTTCTGAATCTTGAGCTCTTCACGCAGGGCTTCCTTGTCAAATAATGCTTCCAGAAGGTCCATCTGCAAGTTCTTGATGTTTTGCTCCAGCTCCTGATTATACACCAATAGTGGTGCAAACTTCATCTTCTGTGCATTTGTCAGGGAAATAGTGGCCACATCAACCTTCTGCCATCCAACATTTCCGAAGTAATGCTTGCTTAGCATGGCACGATGACGATAGCACAGTCGTGCAATAGCATCATGGACGACAGTGTTTATGCCCATATCACAGTCATGACTCAGCGTCCCATAAGTGATGTCTCCTGTCTTGGGGTGCTCCTTGCGTCCAAACACCTGAGTCTTGATGCCCCATGATCCAGATCTCCTCTTAGTGGCCTTGATGTCGGGTATCGACAGCTTCAGCAATCTGACTAGCTCCACAAGGAATGGGCCACCAAGAACATCCTCGTAGTGTCCTCTTTCATTCAGGATGTAGCTCTCCATCTATAATTTGAAATAAGGAAAGTTTAGTAAAAGAATTCAGAGGTTTACGAGAGTAGTATAACTCGAGAGTAGTATAAATTAAAAGTTGTTCCTATTGAGGTCTTCCTATTTCTTAGCCATTTTCTAGGGTCACGTCCTACAGTCAACATGTGCTCTGATACCATCTCTGTAGTGACCCGACCTCAAACGGTCAAGCATCTGTGTATCCGTGCCATCCCTGGATCAGTATGCTGGCACACACAATACATCAATGTATATACCAAAGTGCAATCACATGTATAAATAACGTAAAATTGATATATACCTCATAAGTCTCAGCGGAAACAAACAAACGGGTGTGGAGTCCCATCAACGCCATCGGCAAGTTGAGTGTAGACCGTAACCCTACAACGAAACTCACTCGTCGTGGAAAAAAATCCTGCAACATGATACGTTGCAGCCGTGTAGGTCAGTACATTGAATGTACCGGCAAGATCACATTAAGAAAAACAGATGATGAAACTATTCTATATGCAATATGGCTTTGTGGCTCTGTGTCTGAGTTTTTGCGTAAAAGCTAGTTTTATTTTCCCTACATCAAAGGAATAACATGAATCTTTACTACAGAATTATCTACTATGACATGGCTCCGCCGCCGCCATTCATCGCCATTTTCCCCGCCAGTGAGCACCTCCAGCCCCTCTAGTTCCGGCCATCGGCCTAGCTCAACTCCACGCACTTCGTTGACTTCTTTTTGCTCGCCATCGCCATCTACAGAGAGCTTCCGAACATCGCCCGACCGCCACCGGAGCCGCAGAGCACCCGAGCACCGATGTCGTCGCCTCACTCCGTCTCGCCGTCCCCGAGCGCCCTCAACCCCACCTCCGAGATCCCCTCGTCGTGCCGCATCCGACCGACGCCACCGCCGTCACCCCCGACAACCGGAGCAGCGCCGACGACCACGCCCGAGCCGCCCTCGCCGTCGACCTCCCGCTGTAAGCCGCCGGCCTCTCCCACCATTAGATTCTTAATCAACGTCGTAGATTACATCCCATGAACAGTTTGGTTTTTATTTTTAGATCGGTTTTCGTTTTACGGTTTTAGTTGCGGTTTAGATCGAATCGGCCCGGCCGGTTTTTCTTTTACTTACGCGCGCACGGTTCAGCTAGATCTCGGCCAACCGCCGTGTAACTTTGGGCGCACACCTCCCATAGCCAATCGGCTTGCGCCACGTAGCCGTCGCCCGATCTATCGTGTTTTTTATTTTATTTTCGTTTCTGTTTTTGAAAACATAATAGTTCCTGTTTTACAAAATTCATATCTCCTAGAATACTTAGTATTTCCAAGTGTTTCTTTTTGCACTAGATTAGAAATTTTATAAAGTTTCTGTAGATATCAAGTTTGACTATGTTTGAAAGATTGAATTTGATTTTGCATGAATTTCATTCAAATCACTAGATTGGCTGTAATTTGAGCTAGGAGTATTATTCTTAGATGATTATTTTTGCTAGTGGTTCTTTGTGACTTTGTTTATCAGTAGTAATTAATTGGCGAACTTTAGAATTATTTAAAATTAGGTTTTAACGAAAACAGTACTGTTTTAGTGTTTTATAGGTTTTGTGCTATTTCTTTTAATTTTAATTGCTTTAAATTTTTTTCTTTAGTTCTTTTTGACATACTCTTTTTAGTTTATGTTAAGTTATCAGTAGCAATTTTATTTGTAGTAAAAAAAAATATTTTTTGTATTTTATTTCTTTTATCCTACTAGAAAACTTGTTTTGAGCATTATAGGAGTTTTACAAATGATTTTAATATGATTCTTTTTGCATAAAATTTCTTTGTTGTTTTTCTTCTGTTATTTAGTAAAAACCTTATTTTTGCTTCTGTTAAAGTTTTATTAGTGGCAGAAAACTTATTTGTAGCTTGTTTTACTTGTAGTAGGACTTTGCATTGAGTTTTATTGCTTTCTTTGGTTTTGTTTTGGTTTTCTTTGTGTGTTTCAATGATTGTGTTATTATTAGTTTTACTTGCTGTTGTAGTGTTAAGTTGTATGATGGTGTGCTTATGTATGTCTTGTTTGTTTCGCTAGATTACCCGGAGTGTGAGGCTTGCTATTACGAGTCGTTAGAGTTTGAAGATCGTCACCAAGGCAAGTCATTTGATCATGTATTTTATTACCTATGATTTTTATTGCATTTAGTTGTTATCCTCCACACCATGCATGCAAGTAGGAGAATTTGATTTTTGTTCTTGAGTAGTATCTTGTGGTAGGTTGAACCCAAATCCCCTTGTTACCAATGCCCGGGAACGTTGTAGTTATTTCGCTATGCTTCGTAGACGGGGTTGGTTGAGTGATTTACACGGGAGTTGTGAGAGTTAAGTTGATGACTACAACCCAAGACTTCAAGATCTCAAGACAGACTTCAATTCACTACTGGGTGGAGGACGGATGGAAGGGCACCCTGGAGCACCCAGTGGTTGACCCAGGGATGCATGGAGAAGCGCCATGACATCCTGCGGAAAGCTTCACCCAGCCACGAAGAGACAGATGGATATATCTTAACCGGAAGCTTACCTGTGCAGCCGCAAGTCACTATGGGCTCTGGCTTGGTCGACCCTAGGTGTGACTCTGGACGGACAGTGCCAGCAGATGTAGAAGAACGGTAGGAAATGGATGGGCACCGGCAGTGGCTCGGAGGAACTTTATGGAAGACCATGCTTCGTTCGTCCCGTCTTCAAACACCATGCAGTGCGAGGACATAAAGGAGGGAACGATTCTTGCGGGTAAAGTGCACAAGACTCTGTAGAGTGGAAATCTAATCGATTAGCTGTGTCCCCGGTTACGGACATCTGAGCCTCTGGAATTGGATTTATTCGGAACTCTCAACACCAATGATAATTAATTAATTGTTGGGTTAATAATGATTTTGGGTATGAGACATTGGTTGGCGGAACCATCTCATTAACAACAAATACTTTGTAGTAATTGCAAGCAAGTCCTTTTGTTGTAGGGAAAAATTTGCTTTTCGCAAAAACTTAAACTTAGAGCCCCACAGCCAAAATTGCATATAGTGATAGCATTTTATTATTGTTTTTCTCTATGTGACTTGCCGGCATATTCAAAATGCTGACCTACACGGCTGCAACGTCTCATATTGTAGAGGATTATTCCGACCAGGAGTGAGGCTACGATCTACGCTCGGTGATTGCCCTTTGGAGTCGGATGGACTCGCTACCTTCTACGTCTTCCGCAGTAGTTTATCTCATGAGTTGGCCTTAGGCCGAATTTATTCTGATGTAATCAAGACTCGATATGAGATTCGATGTAATAGATCAGGTGTGATTGAACTTTGATATTTTCATCAATGTACTGTGTGTGCCAGCATGATCTTGGGATGGTACTGATACACATATACTTAACCGTTTTCGGGTCGGGTCGCTACACGATGGAAAAACGGTTAGGCATAGGAGTAGGCAACAAGTGTGCCACTCTAGGAATTCTAATGCAATGACGGCCTTTACTAACCACTACCATTCTAGCGCTAGTAAGAACACGAATATTAACAAGGGTGTTACTGACAATGGGGCGAAAGTGGTTGTAGTTGAGACCAAGGAAGTTGGCCAACATGGTGATCACTCCTCCACACACGATATCTCCTTGTGCATGATTTGCTTAATGCGCTAGGTGTAGCAAAAGTATTGCCCCTAGGTTGGGCGAATAACCGATGTCAAGGTTTGCTGCTTTCCCAAGAACTAGCATGTTCTCATCATTTACCTTAGAAACTTCTCCTCGTGCCTGCAACAAGTTAGTGATAACATAATAGAAATAACGTATAGCAGGACTTTCAATGCAACTAGCTCTTGAGCCTAGCGTGCTCATCAAATTAAAGGTTTGCCTCGGGTGCGGTTCAGTGTAATCATAAACATGGCGGATGTCATCATCATTTTTGGTGAAGCCAAAGTAATCAAACCACTCTTGAAAAGTGATGTTGAAGTCTTGGTCCAGGAGACGGAAAGTGATCCTCTCCTCCTCATATGCATTGGGCATCAAACCAACATTATGCGAGAGAGTACTAAGAAACTCAAGCGTCATGCGTTCATATGTCTCACATCCCTGATAAACAAAATGGTGCAACTCGGCATTATGACAAAGCAAATTGAAATCATGAGTAATACCTAGCTTGGCGAGTGTGTTCGCGCAAGCCCACTTGGTTGCTTTGATCTTCCTTGAGCTTAGTTGCCTAAACTTTCTTCTAGCTTCACGGTCGGTGAAGACGATCCCCTGAGTGAAAACTTGTTGTGGCGGTGCGGTGGATGAACTCGAAGCACCGCGTACGCGAGAAGACATCCGTGTAAACATCTACAAAACAATTTTTCAGTCCAATACATTTAAGCAATATTGATCCTACAGTAATCACAACGTCATACTCCTGTAAAAACATCAACGAATCCAAGCCAGACTCAAATTTGAACCAAAAATATGCATCTCCTAGTCATGGCAATGCTAGGCATGTAGAACATGGATTCGCAAAAAATAAATTGGGGATCGGAGGAGAAACATACCGTAGATCGATCACACGGAAGGATTTGAACTGAAATCGAGCGAGTAGAGAGATCGGGCAAAGTTTTGCTAGGGTTTGGAGAGGTTTGGAGGAAGAAGAAGAAGAAAAGAGAGAGATGGGGGAAATTTACCTTCTTCCTCAGGCTTATTGGGGCCGCCAGGAGGCGAAACGACCGCTCATACAGGCGCTAGCGCCCACATGGAACGCCGTCGTACTTCCTGATGACTTACCTGCGTCTGTGCTCATATCAAACGACCGCTTATATGACCGGCAGCGCGCATTTAAAACGTCATCGTTCATTTTGTTCTTTTTCTTCTTTTGGTCGATGGTGTCAAACGGCCGCTCGGACGGGCGCATTCGCCCGTTTGGAACGCCGTCGAACACTCTGGAATTTTTCTTTGTGTTCTGTAAAAGAGTTAAACAACCGCTCATATGGGCGCTCATGCCCGTTTGAAACACCGTCTTTTCTTTTGCTGTCTCTGGTTGTTTTGTGCTGGAACCTCCCACAGGTCATGCGACCGCTCATGTGACCGCTTGCGGTCGTTTTAAATGCCGTCTTTTGATCTGTTTCTTTCAAAACTTTTCTTTTTCCTTGCTTTCCTGCAGGGTTAGTTCCAAGACAATACATAGACATATTTCTAGGCATCCAAACATCGATTTAACACGTAATTTAACTTGCACATTGCAAAGCCTTCACTAGAACAACTCTTCCAAACTTACTTCTTCATATAGAACTTCAATCACTCTTTTTATTTGAAACAAAAAATAAAAACTTACTAGTCTACTTTATTCGCATAGGTTGCCTCCCATGAAGCGCTTGTTTTCGGTCGGTTAGCTCGACCGTAGTGGTGATCAAGGTGGTGCAAACACACCGAGACCGTAGCTTCTGGCATTCACAATGATGCCTTCTCCTGAGTAGGTCTTCGTTTTCTTTTTCCTAGGGAAATGTCTCACAAAAGGATCTTTAGCTGGTAAATCAAATCTAACATTCCCCTCAAACACATTAATCACAGCTTTGATAGTTCTTAGAAAAGGTCTACCGAGAATTATCGGGGCTATAGGATCTTCAGGCATATCTACTATGACAAGATCAATCATGACAGGTCAATCATTAATTTGAACTATAACACCATGCTTAATGCCTACTGCCTAAGTAAAAGTAGAATTAGCCATATTCAAAATGATCTCGGTATTAACATAAGGACTGAGATTTAGACTATCATAAACAGATTTGGGGATAGTGGAAACACTTGCCCCTAAATCACATAAAGCACTGAATTTATTCAAACCTATCTCAATTTCTATTGTAGGTTCAAAAGCATCCTCTTGCTTAGCTGGTAACTTACTGTAGAGCTTTTTCCTTTCATCATCAAGTTCACGTACCTTGGCTGCAACTTGTTCAACAAAGACATTATATGCTTCATTATTAGTTACCTCCGGTAGTGGATACTTCATGGATATCATCTTCACAAAATCTGCAACGGTATAATTGTACTCTGGCACATGGCTTGTGTCAAGCACTTCAATTTTCTCTTCGTTGCTTCTCATCATTTTAACTTCTTCAACCGGGTTAGGCTCCAGTTTACCTGCAAACTTAGCCAAAATTAGTGTTTGCCTCTCTACTATCTTAGCCACTTGTGCTTCCATATTCTTGGATCTTGCTTCAAGTACCTGCACATCATTTGTTAGTCCAACAACCATACTGGTCAATTGACCAAGTAAGTTATCATGATTCTTCAGGATATTCTTGAAGTTTTCATTCTGCTCAGTCTGACTAGCAATAAAACTTTTAAGAGTTTCTTCAAGAGTATTTCTATTGCTAGCATTAGCTCCATTAAAATTATTGGATGCTCCTCCATTACTAGGATAAGGAAGTCTAGGAGCATATCCATTGTTTTTCCAATTAGGATTGTAGCTATTACGAGCAATAAAATTCACATCACTAGTTTCTTCATTAGTGATGGCATTTACGTTTACCTCTTCTTTACCTTTTATCACGGAGATAAGTTCTTCAAGCTTGGCTGTCAACTCCGTGTTACTCTCTTCCATCGCATTCACTCTTTTAGTGGTGGTCCTTTCAACATGCCATTGGGCATGGTTTTCTTGCATATCATCTAGTAGTTTCTTGACATCTTCTATGGGCTTTCCCATGATTGTTCCTCCTACAGCTGTATCAAGCATAGTTTTTGACATATGATTCAAGACATTATAAAACACATGAAGGATTAACCGTTCCTCCATTCCATGATTTGGACAGTTTCTTATAGCTTCCTTCATTCAATCCCATGCAAGCGCTAGTGGCTCATGTTCTTCCTGCTTGAAACATATAATCTGAGAACCTAATTGCATGATCTTTGCAGGTGGGCAAAACTTAGATAAAAAAATTCTACAACAATCAGCCCAAGAAGTAATATGCCTTTAGGTAGTGCAAGAAGCCATTCCTTAGCCTTTCCTCTCAAAGAGAAAGGAAATAGACGCAATTTCAATGCGTCAGGATCATAATCCTTTATGCGTGTCATGTTGCACAATTCAGTGAAATTGTGTAAGTGCATACCGGCATCCTCGGAAGCAGAGCCTCCAAATTGGTCCTGTTGAACCATGGAAACTAAGTTCGGCTTAATCTCATACTCAGCGGCTGCTACCTCAGGTTGTGCTATAGGTTCACGCATGAAGTTGTTGCTGGGAGTAGCAAAACTCCCAAGATTACGAGCCATAGTAATCTTTTTGGTTTTTCTCAACGAACAAGACTTGCAAAAATTAAAACTTAAACTAAAAACAGAAAAGTAAAAACAAAAACTGAAAATTAACTTTAACAAAAACTCTAAACACAAAGACTAGGAATATTAAACTCCTCCCCGGCAACGGCGCCAAAAAAAGGGCTTGATATCACATTTTTATTGATCCGGTATTGGAACATAAAAGGGTATCCCGCACCTATTTCCCCAGAGGTGACCCTGGGTTATCGAACCCACGAGAGGAAGATTCCCTTGAAGCGATGGTCTCTAGCAAGCTTTTGTCAAAGTGTCAAATCCAGCTTTTGACCAGATCAGCAAGCAAATAGTGATTCAAACACTTATAATAATAAGAGGTACGGGTATGAGGTCTTATGCTTACAACCTTGTATTTGCGCTGGGATCAAATAGGATACTAGTTTGAGCGCTGGAAGTCACCCATCGAGATGTGCTTATTATGGATCGAAGTGGGGGATGTGTCCAAATTACATCTTGACCGGCACAAGTCCTGCATCAAGAATCAGTTGTCCTACCGCAAGCCCTATCCATCGTGCGGGGTTGCCTCGATAATTAAGATAATGAAATCAGACAAGAGCTTTGGACTTTAATGACTACACCTCATTTCTCCCCAAGGATATGATCCATGTTACCCTACTGAACCTTACTGTCACCGGTGTTCGGTATAACACTTCACTATCTCCTTGCTCCTAGCCTCACTAGTGCTCGATCTCCATGATCCTGGGTACCTGCAGGGATGAAGATCGCGGACAAGACAAGAGGCATCTTCACGGAACACTTTTATTTCACACATACGGGACGTTATATCAAAGTCTTATGCCTCAACCCATACCTTACCGAACTACTCACACATGGAGATCAGATCACGGGAAGAAAACATTGAAGAACACATCTTGAGATTGATTGTAATATGTTTTACAATGGATGCCTTGTGCGATGCACGGTTACAAGTATGAATGGGATGGAAGAGCACTATGGTGGTGGTGGAGATGGCTATGGTGATGAAGATGGAGATGGCGGCGGCTAGGGTTTGTGCATGAAGAAGAGGTTCTGGCTTCTGTGCTTGTCCTTATGCTCGATGTCCTGTTCACATTTTGACGGGGTCCCCTTAATAAAAGTTGTTCAGGTGGACGATCTGCCTTGGAATGCACACCAAACGGGTGCTCACACGGGCGCTTGCGCCCGTATGGAACGCCATCTTTTGTTCTGTCTTCACAGGAACTCCTCCTGTTGATTGCTTCTTCCTCCATTCTCCTTCCATTCCATTTCCACACTTGATTTCTTCCCTTTTTAGCCCATTTCCTATGGAAACATATCAAAGAGAGGATTTGTGGAATCCCTTGCACTTATTAGCCATTAGTGATAATATCGGAGCAAATATCTCTTATTAAATGAAATATCTCGGTTTAAACAAAGGTTAAATGAGTGTAAAAATATTACTCATCAACAATCCACAAATTTCATCTATATAGATTAGGTGCATATCAGGATGCACCATTCCATCTCCTGCATAAGGATTAGCCAGCAATTTTTCTAACATACCCGAGGGAATCTCATAACAAATATTTTCAGTAGCTTCAATAGGTTGAGGAGCGGCTCTTACCACTTCTGGTCGAGGTGAAGATACCCCGAACAAGCCCCTCAAAGGATTACTTTCCATAGTAACAAGTAACTAAAATTTCAGCACGTAGTAAAAATGTTTCCTTACAAAATTCCACTTACCAAAGGCATTTCACTCCCCGGCAACGGTGCCAGAAAAGAGTCTTAATGACTCACAAATATAGGGGATCAATTGTGGCCCTTTTGATAAGTAAGAGTGTCGAACCCAACGAGGAGCAGAAGGAAATGACAAGTGGTTTTCAGCAAGGTATTCTCTGCAAATGCTGTAAACCGTAGTAACCTATAGTTTTGTAGCAAGTTCATTCATAACAAGTAACAAGTGGCAATAGTAACAAAGTGCAGCAAGGTGGCCCAATCCTTTTTATAGCAAAGGACAAGTCGGAAAGTCCTCTTATAGTAAGCAAAGCATTCTCGAGGACATATAGGAATTCTCGTCTAGTCACGTTCATCATTTTTGGTTGATTCGCATTCACTACTTTGATAATTTGATATGTGGGTGGACCGGTGCTAGGGTGATGTTCTTACTTGAACAAGCAATCCTCTTATGATTACCCCCTCTCGCAAGCATCCGCAACCACGAAAGAAGAATTAAGATAAATCTAACCATATCATGAAACATAGCGATCCAAATCAGCCCCTTACGGAATAACGCATAAACTAGGATTTAAGTTTCTGTCACTCTCGCAACCCATCATCTACTTATTACTCCCCAATGCCTTCCCCTAGGCCCAAGTATGGTGAAGTGTCATGTAGTCCACGTTCACATGACACCACTAGAGGAATAACAACATACATATCATCAAAATATTGAACGAATGCCAACATCACATGATTACTTATAACAAGACTTCTCCCATGTCCTCAAGAACAAAAGTAACTACTCACAAATCATATTCATGTTCAAGAGCAGAGGTGTATTTAATATGCCTAAGGATCTGAACATATAATCTTCCACCAAATAAACCAACTAGCATCAACTACAAGATGTAATCAACACTACTAGCAACCCATAGGTATCAATCTAAGGTTTTGAGACAAAGATCGAATACAAGAGATGAACTAGGGTTTGAGATGATATGGTGCTGGTGAAGATGTTGATGAAGATTGGTCCTCCCACGATGAGAGGAACGTTGGTGATGTCCATGGCTTTGATTTCCCCCTCCTGGAGGGAAGTATCCCCGGCGGAATCGCTCCACCGGAGAGCAAAAGTGCTCCTGCCCAGGTTCCGCCTCGAGACGGCGGCGCTTCGTCCCGAAAGTCTTCTTTTGATTTTTTTTTTCTAGGGCAAATGGCTTCATATAGGAGAAGATGGGCCCCGGAGGCCTGCTAGTGGAGCCACGAGCTCACGTGGCGCGCCCTGGGGGGGCGCCACCTGAGCTCCTGACTCACTGGTGGGCCACCTCCCGAAGATTCTTCTTCCAGTATTATTTATTAATTCCAAAATAATTCTCCGTAAGTTTTTAGGTCATTTGGAGTTCTGGAAAATATCTATCTCTGATGTAGGCTTTTCAAGTCCAGAATTCCAGCTGCCGGCAATCCCCCTCTTCATGTGAAACTTGCAAAATAAGAGAGAAAAGGCACTGGGATTGCTTCATAAAGTGAAATAAAGACCCAAAAACAATATAAATATTAGTAGGAAAACATGATGCAAAATGGACGTATCAGCGCACTGCACCGGGACCATCACATTGGAGCTCTTCTTCGGCTCCCCGAGAACTTCCGAAGCGAAGACTTGATCTTCGATATTGTCCCCTTCCACAGCGGATTTCACGCACTGCTCGGCCGAACTGCGTTCGCCCGATTTAATGACGTCCTGCATCACGCATACATGAAGCTTAAAATGTCGGGCCCATAGGGTGTTATTACAGTCAATGGTAACACCGAGCGGTCGCTCCATACAGAGGAGCAAACCGCGGCCTTCACGGCCGAGGTCCAAGCAGCCGAGGAGGCGTCCAAGACCCCATCATGGTAAAGGAACATGGCTCTTCAAAGCGCATCCGAGGTGTTTCATTACCCTCCCGGCAGTCAGGTCGTACCCCCAAATAGGGGTACGCGCTCCACAGCTCTCCCTTGCCGACAGAGGATTACGTTCCTCGTGTCCACAACTTCGCACATAAAATTCCATGGGGGCTGTGGAGCACGATCAAAGGGCACAGTGTTCGGCTTGACCAAAACAGTGGCCCACCCACATCCTGGTTATTATCAAGGCACTGACACAGGCCCACCAGGAATGGCGTCAGTAACGGCATTAATAGTCGTTAGATCATGGCTACTTTCTACAACCTCCTCAAAGGACCCCTCGTTCAATGCATCAGGCAGAGAAGCAGGTGGCGTAGCACACGAACCTTGCAATAGACAAGGGTGGGCTGGTCAACAGCACAGAGGCGCAAACGTGCGACAGGGCAGAGAATGGATGATAAACCCAAATGTAGACGCCCTGTATAAAACCTCCCTTTTATATTTTTATGTATCTTTCAAAGTTTCTTTGACACAGCTCAGCATGTATGGCTTGACCTTATGAATCAAAGAGAAAACAAACCCTTCTCGGTCGTTGCGCATCTACTCTCGGTACGCACTTTTCTTTTATTATGCCTTCGAGCCAAAGACAACTCTCACGAAACAATACTTATCGGCCTTCGACCAGGGGTTCGGATTTAAAAACCCGCCCACGTACTCGTTCCAATACTCACCTAAAAGTATTCGGCCTCTCGGATTTTGCATTATATGCATCAGTTTCAAAATCATGTCTTTGGTCAATAGTTGGGTTGCCCGGCTCATGTGCTTACCCCTTACATTTCCGCTTCGTTCGGCTAAGGGTGTAAAGGTAGAACCACTACAATTGCACTTCTGACTCGAATGGACCAGCGCCTCAGTGGAGAAAGCCGAAAATTGACTGTCATGATAGGCGTAAACTGGTCAGCGATCCGACGACCATGTCAAACTAAAGATCGATAGAGGTCATCCGTGTTAAACGAGGGGCTTCTGTCAAATGAGCCGAAGTGATTAATTGGATCAACCTCGGCCCGACTGAACACTTCACAGACCGGGGGCTAGTCACTTGCCCCCAAAGTTAAGCTCCTATGACTAAGTGAAAGTTATAAAGCCAAAACAGTCTGATTGCCTCGTTTCTACCAACGTGTACCGCCTCCGGGTACCGAGACGTCGGCTAAGGGGTCAATTGTTGTAGAAACACCCCTTGTACTATGTACAAGGGGGTGGAAGCCGACGACTGGCCACTTTCAGATTTAAACGGTCGCACAGGAGTCAAAATAAAACAAATCGGATGATAAAGCCAAAACATGATAAAATTAAAAGCTTGTCTTGTTACATCATTAAACTTTGGCATTTCGAAGTAACATCTAGTAAAGTAAGTTGTCCTTGCTACATTGGGTCTCGGTGATCTGAGCACCCTCCATCACTCCTGCCATATACTGCTCGGGAGTCCGGTTCTTCCCGGCAGGAGGACCCAAAGCCACCTTGGTTGCGTCGATGCCGGGGTAATGCGTCCTCACGCAAGCATACGCACGCTGAGCCCCCTCCAGGCAGGCAGAACACTTCCAGCGAGTAACTTGGGGACTGGCGCCTTGGAGCCGAGCAACCAATCCAAAGAAGCTGCTCAGCAGGGGCTCCGCAGGCCAGAGGTTGACGCAGAGGTCCTCCATGGCCAGCCTCACCAGGCGATACATCTCCATTAGCTGCTTCATCTGGTTTTTGAGCAATGGCGGATGCGATGGCGCCTGAAACTGCTCCTAGAAGGCCTTCTGTTCGGCATGACCCTCAAGGGCGCCATAGTGGCGTCCGGCATCCGACACACTCCTCGGCAAGTCCGCGAAGGCGTCTGAGGAACGCCAGATTTGGGTAGGCTAGGTGAACCTGTTGTGACCAAAAATGCATCGAAGCAGATATGGCTTACCAGCGGCGATTTGCTTCACTTGCTGAAGCTCCTCGCGATCCGCTCGGGCCTGGGTCTGGACCTCCGCGCACACCGAGCTCAATTTCTCGAGCTCGGCGTTCCTCTTCTTCTGGTCCTCCTAAAGGGCCTCCCGCTGCGCGTACAAACCCTTCAGGTCCCCCTCAACCTCCACAACCCGTGCTTGGTCCTTGCTTCGGGCTGCCTTCTCTTCAGCCAGCTCTTCGCTGGCCTTCTTCGCCGCAGCCTTTTGCTGTTCGGCGTCATGCTGAGCTATTTTAAGCTCAGCCTTGACAGCCTCAAGCTCCATAGTGGCAGCTGGCAAACAAAAAAAAACCTCTACGTTAGCACGGCCTACGTCGCCACTACAGCATACTTCCCACTCGAGGTCGGTCTTCCGCTTACCTTGGGTGCGCTCCATCTGCTTCTTCAGCAGATCCATGTCCTCTTCGGACTTCGCCAACTTGTGGTTCAGCTCCGCCAAGTCCTCGGAGTTAGAGCTCAGAGCCGAAGCCGAGGCCTGCAAAATATGTTGTTAGTGGTCTCCAAGGACGATTTCGATCCTCTAGTCGGCTTTGTCAATCCAACCAGAGTCTCAGGGGCTACTGCATATTCGCTCTTACATTACTCTCCCCAAACAATCAAACAACAATGCCCGTAAACTATTGAAAGGGTAAACAGGTCATGTAAAACTCACCTCGAAGCCTTTGAAAAGACCGATGAAGGCCTCTTGCATTCCGGTCTCTGCGGACTGGAAGCTTTTCAGCGCCATGCCGATAAGGGCACGGTGCTCTGTAATGATGGAGTAGCTCGTCAAAGCCACCTCCATCTCTTCAGGCCACCCCATGGATGCCTGTCCTTGAGCAGGAGGGGGTGGCAGGGTCGTGTTGGCTCCACCCGCCGTAAAGGCAGGGATGGATGTCTCCGGCTGCCGCAGTGTCTCCGCGGTGGCCAAGGCCGAGAACTCGGGTTGTCCAAGTCTTTCTCCCTCTTCGGCAAAAGGGATCTCCCTTTGGCCCTCAGTGGCCGAGGTGTTAGCCTCGGTCGTGAAAACTCCAGTGGCGCCTTCCGCGTTAGCCGCGGAGGTGCCCTGGTGCGACGATGCCTTCCCCAGCTCATCGTGGGCCGGGGAGGTAGGGACGTACTCGGCAGCCCCGCTCTCCGCCATCTCCGGCGGAGGAAGCTCGTCCTCCAAAGTCTTTTCGCCAATAAAGGCTCGTTGTGGGCTGCAGATTAAAGATTCATACATTTAGAACATCTTCAAATAAAGTGTGTGGAGCTTTAGTACCTCCTCGGTGCCGGCTTCGCCCTGCGCGACTGGACGAGGTCGTCATCTAAAGAGTCAGAGAGGACGACCTTGGCAGGGACGGACGGCTGGCCGGGCTGGACCCCGGAGGCCTTTTGGCGCCTCCGACGGGTCCGAGGAGGCTCGACGTCTTCAGATGCCGCCCTCTTCCTTTTGGGGGAGGACACCCCTTCCTCCCCGTCCTTTTTCTCTTCCTCCTCATGAGTGGAGGAAGCATGAGTTTCCTAGGATCTTGCATCCGAAAGGCCTCGGATTCGGAGGCCTTCCCTCCTCTTTGTTTCTTTTTCCTCCTTGGCCGAAACCTTGTATGGCGCCGCGGTTAGGAGAGCCTCCAGCTGAGGGGTCCACTCCCCCTCTGGCAATGGCGCCGGACACAAGATACCCTACGCCATGGCCGACCATTTCTGAAGAACAGAAGGGTAAGGCATTATCGTCTTGCATAAAGAGGTCAGGAGACAGTACGGATAAAAGTATGCATGAGTAAATCATCTATTACCTCGGAGGAGGGGTTCTCGGCGTCGAGGCCGCAGTCCGGCCCTGCCTCGGGGAATTCATTTTTGGACGGCTTGAAGAGCGCCGTCCACATCCCATTCAGGGTGGTGCGGAAGAAGTGCCGCACTGGCACTTCATCCTTGGGCTTGTAGAGCCACATCGGGCTCGCCCAGAGTTGGAGGGGGAGGATGCAGCGTTGGAGCATGACATCAATCATGTCCACCAGCTTGATTTTCTTAGTCTTCATGGACTGGACCCTCCTCTAAAGCGTCGCCACCTCCTCCGGATTGCCCCAATCTAGGCCTTTCTTGGTCCAGGAGACGAGCCTCATCGGGGGACCGGTAGAGAAGGCCGGAGTCCCAGCTTGACCTTTAGTGGGCAGCTCGGTGATGTAAAACCACTCCCGCTTCCACACTTTGATTGTCTCCATGAAGGTGCCTTCTGGCTAGGCCACCTTCTGGAGCTTGCTGATCATGGCGCCTCCGCAGTCGGCCAGTTGGTCGCCGCTAGTCTTCGGCTTAATGCTGAAAGTCTTCAGTCACAAGCCAAAGTGCGGCTCGATGCGGAGGAAGGCCTCGCAGACAATGATAAATGTCGCGAGGTGAAGAATATAATTTGGGGCCAGATGATGAAAATCCAGCCCGTAATAGTAAAGTACCCCCCGCACGAAAGGGTGAAGGGGGAACCCCAGACCTCTTACGAGGTGGGGAATGAACACAACCCTCTCCCCTTGCTTGGGGGTAGGGATGCGCTGGACGGGCTCTAGGGCCCGGCAGGTGGCGTCGGACGGGATGTATCCGGCGGTCCGGAGCTCCTGAATGGTGGCCTCCGTGACACTAGAGGCCACCTACCCGCCCTTCAGGTCAGTGTCAACCATCGCCAGAGAGGAGACGGGGGCACCGTGCGGAGGCTGGAGGATTCACAAGTGGATCTGTGGCGCTGGACCTCTGGAGGCTTTGAGCAATGGCGCAGGATGGAAGCATGGGGAGGAGAGGATTAACACCTCTTACCTTTGTAGGTCAGTAAAAGACCAAGGGTCCCCTTTACTGTGCCGGATAAATCGCCATGTTCCAATGCAAAATGTTGTTATGCGCACATGGGATGAAACGAATCTTGATGATATCCCCTGAAATACGGAACATGCTCTCTTCTTTGAGGGGACATGCCTATAAGAACGCTGCCTCGAGCTGTGTTTTGAGTTACAATAACTGCCTCAAACACCGCGGGTGGTGACAGTTCGGTAAAAGCTGTTAGGTTGGAACACTGTTCACACCTACGTGGCAAGCCTTCGAGGCTAAGTTATCTCAAGACTTTGGATGCCGACATGTGGTTTGTAAGGTAAATGGTGGGCGGATCCGTCGAGATAAGCTCGGTTGTAGCTGTGGACAGCATGAACCTCGGGCCTATGTGAAAATTGCCTAAAGATGAGAATTCGTCTGTCAAGCCGAAGTCTAGAAGACGAAGACATCGGTCTGAGGATGATCACTACTTATCGGCTCTGAAGACAAGTTCAGGGGCTACTGACGGTGCCCTGGACTAAGGGGTACCAACCTAGTTGGCCCACCGTCCATGGGCCGAGCTTATGGCCCACCGATCTCACAAGGAAGGACTCTGGAAGCCTTGAACCCCGGCGTAATCAAGACGGACTCTACCGAATACTTGGCGTGTACTCCAAGAACTACTCCGGCCATCCGTGTGCACACTCTTAGATGGTAACCGACCATGTGTAACCCTAGATACCCCTGGTGCCTATATAAACCATGGGGGTTACACAAGTACAATCACCTCCGTTAGGGTTTAGTACACAACATATGATCTCGAGGTAGATCAACCTGTACTCGATACTTCTTCATCAATATAATCAAGCAGGACATAGGGTTTTACCTCTTCGAGAGGGCCCGAACCTGGGTAAACACCGTGCCCTCTGTCTCCTGTTCACCATCGATCCTCGATCCACAGCTCGGGACTGAGACGTCTCCGTCGTATCTATAATTTTTTATTGTTTCATGCCAATATTCTACAACTTTCATATACTTTTGGCAACATTTTATAATATTTTTGGGACTAACATACTGATCCAGTGCCCAGTGCCAGTTCCTGTTTTTTGCATGTTTTTTGTTTCGCAAAAAATCCATTTCAAACGAAGTCCAAACGTGATAATATTTTACGGAGATTTATTTTGGAATATATGTGATTTTTGGGAAGAAGAATCAACGCAAGACGGTGCCTGAGGTGGGCACAAGGCAACAGGGCGCCGCCAGGGGGTGGCCGCGCCGTGTTGCCTTGTGACTTCCTCGTAAGTCGGTTGGAGTGATACGTCTCCAACGTATCTATAATTTATGAAGTATTCATGCCATGTTTATTATAGTTTTGTATGATTTTGGTGCACTTTTATACGGCTTTTATATGATTTTTATGGACTAACATATTGACCTAGTGCCCAGTGCCAGTTGCTGTTTTCTGCTTGTTTTTGGTTTTCCAGAAAATCCATATCAAATGAAGTCCAAATGCAGCGAAACTTTTTGACGATTTTTTCTAGAAGGAAACAGACCCAGGAAGCTTCGGGGGAGCAGCAGAAGAGCCACAGGGGCCCCACAAGCCACCAGGGCGCGCCACCCCCCCCAGGCGCGCCCTGGTGCCTCGTGGCCCCCCTATGGCACCTCTTTACGTGATTCCAATGCTGAAAAATCCTATATATTCAGAAACCCCCGAAAGTTAACCTAGATGAGTTTTTACGCCGCCGCAAGCCTCTGTACCAAGGAGATCCCATCTGGAGCCCTTTTCCGGCACCTTGCCGGAGGGGGGAATCATCACCGGAGGCCATCTTCATCATCCCGGCGGTCTCCATGATGAGGAGGGAGTAGTTCACCCTCGAGGCTAGGGGTATGTACTAGTAGCTATGTGTTTGATCTCTCTCTCTCTCTCGTGTTCTTGATTTGGCACGATCTTGATGTACCGCGAGCTTTGTTAATATAGTTGGATCATATGGTGTTTCTCCCTCTCTATCTTGTTGTGATGAATTGAGTTTTTACCTTTGAGGTTTCACCATTATCGGATTGAATGCTTTTATGGATTTGAGAACACTTGATGTATGTCTTGCATATGAATACCCGTGGTGACAATGGGGTATTATATTGATTCACTTGATGTATGTTTTGGCACTCAACTCACGGATTCCTGAGATGACATTGGGGTAATCTATGCATAGGGGTTGATGCACGTTTTCGTCCTACTTTCTCCGGTAGAAATCTTGGGGCACTCTTTGAAGTTCTTTGTGTGGATTGAATATTATGAATCTGAAGTTGTTTGATGCGCATCGTATAATTGACTCATGGATACTTGTGGTGACATTGGAGTATCTAGGTGACATTAGATTTGGTTGATGCGTATCATATGGTGTTATTTTAGTACGAACTCTAGGGTTGTTCGTGACACTTATAGGGATGGCTCAATAGATTGATCGGAAAAGATAACTTTGAGGTAGTTTCGTACCCTACAACAATTTCTATCTTATGTTCTCCGCTAATAGGAACTTTGGAGTGATTCTTTGTCGCACGTTGAGGGATTGTTATATGATCCAATTATGTTAGCACTGTTGAGAGATTGCACTAGTGAAAGTATGAACCCTAGGCCTTGTTTTTAAGCATTGCAATACCATTTGTGCTCACTTTTGCTACTTGCTACCTTGCTGTTTTTTTTATTTTCAGATTATAAAAACCTATTTCTACTATCCATACTACACTTGTATCACCATCTCTTCGCCGAACTAGTGCACCTATACAATTTATCATTGTATTGGGTGTGTTGGGGACACAAGAGATTTCTTGTATTTGGTTGTTTGAGAGAGACCATCTTCATCCTACGCCTCCCACGGATTGATAAACCTTAGGTCATCCACTTGAGGAAAAATTGCTACTGTCCTACAAAACTCTGCGCTTGGAGGCCCAACACGAGTCTACAAGAATAAGTTGTGTAGTAGACATCATGGAGCCCTTCTTTCACCGCAAGAAAGATAATATCGGAAAAAAATCGTGTTAAAATTTCAGCCCGATCGGAGTTACGGTTCTCCGTATATTTAAGAAACGGTTTTCGGCCAGAAATAGGGATGCGAAGCAGAAGAGAACACAGAGAGAGATCCAATCTCGGAGGGGCTCCTGCCCTCTAGGAGCCATGGCGGCCAAGGACTAGAGGGGAAACCCTCCTCCCATCTAGGGGGGAGGCCAAGGAAGAAGAAGGAGCAGGGGGGCTCTCTCCCCTCTCTCCCGGTGGCGCCGGAACACCGCCGGGGCAAACATCGTGTGACGGCGATCTACTCCAACAACTCCGTCATCTTCATCAACACCTCCATCACCTTCTCTCATCTATTTTCAGCGGTCCACTCTCCCGCAACCCGCTGTACCCCCTACTTGAACATGGTGCTTTATGCTTCATATTATTTTCCAATGATGTGTTGCCATCCTATGATGTTTGAGTAGATTTTTGTTGTCCTATGGGTAATCGGTGAATTGCTATGATTGGTTTAAATTGCTTGTGGTTATGTTACTGTCCTTTGGTGCCCATCATATGAGTGAGCACGTGGATCACACCATAGGGTTAGTTGTATGTTGATAGGACTATGCATTGGAGGGCAAGAGTGACAGAAACTTCTTCCTACCATAGAAATTGATTCATACGGGATTGAAGGGGGACCAATATATCTTAATACTATGGTTGGGTTTTAACTTAATGAACTTTAGTAGTTGCGGATGCTTGCTAATAGTGGCCTCTCCCACATAAAAACTTGCTATCGGTCTAGTAACTTAGCCAATTGCTTAGGGACAATTCCGCAAATCCTACCACCACTTTTCCACACTCGCTATACTAACTTAATTGTACTTTTATTAAAACAGCACCTAATTCTTACTTTCACGTTCTATATTATCTTGCGAACTTGTCCTACGACACCTATAAAGTACTTCTAGTTTTATTACTTGTTTCTAGGTAAAGCAAACGTTGGTGTGCGTAGAGTTGTATCGGTGGTCGATGGAACTTGAGGGAATATTAATTCTACCTTTAGCTCCTCGTTGGGTTCGACACTCTTACTTATCGAAAAAGGCTACAAATGATCCCCTATACTTGTGGGCTATCAAGACCTTTTTCTGGCGCCGTTGCCGGGGAGCAATAGCGTGGGATTGATATTCTCGTGTGTGCTTGTTTGCTTTATCACCAAGTAGTTTTTATTTTCTGTTCTAAGTTTTTTTATATCTTTAGTTATGGATATGGAACGCGAATTACCAAAAAAATTAGTTGTAGTTGCTACTCATGGAGATGGGGAACCTCCTAAAATCCTTGATGATGGTTATGTGGAAAACATTAAATACTACTTTGATAATCCTGATAAATCTCCATTCAACTTGATAATGGGAGATACTTTGGATCAACGGGAATACTTTAGGGATTATCGCTTGTCTCAAAAAGGGAAACACTTATGGGATCAAATTAAAATGTTGCGTTGGTATGCTTTGAATTCATGCTTAAGATATGATTATACTTGTTGCTCTAAGATGGAGGTTCCAGACCTCCCTTTTCAATGTGAATTTAATGATAATGAAACCTTGGCTTCTTATGCTAATGGTGTATATGATTACTATGATGTGGAAGAAATAGAACAATTTGTTGCTTTTAAGGGTGCTTATGAGAATGAATCTTTGTTTGAAAAGTATGAAGATTGTGATGATGCTCTTTACAGATCTGAAAATTATGCTATACTTAAATATTTCTATGAAAATTATGAATACAATGCCGATATTAATGAATTTATTGAGAAAGTCTCCGTTGTCCAAGAAGAGACTAATATTTTGCAGGAATCTATGGAAGAAGAAATCGCTGAAACTGTGAGCTCATTAGATGAAAAAGATGACGAGGAGAGCGAAGAACAAAAGGAGGAAGAGCGGATTAGCTACCCGTGCCCACCTTATAATGAGAGTAACTCTTCAACTCATACATTGTTTAATTTCCCTTTGTGCTTACTGAAGGATGATTGCTATGATTCGTTTGAAATATACCTTTTTGATGAAATTGATGCTTGATATGCTTGTGGCCACGATGCCAATTTGAATGATGCTTATGGAGATGAACTTTCTATAGTTCCTTATGTTAAGAATGAAATTGTTGCTATTGCACCCACACATGATAGTCCTATTATCTTTTTGAATTCTCCCAACTACACTATATCGGAGAAGTTTGCGCTTATAAAGGATTATATTGATGGGTTGCGTTTTACTATTACACATGATGATTTTAATGGATATAATATGCATGTGCTTGCTGCTCCTAATTGCAATTATTATGAGAGAGGAACTACATCTCCGCCTCTCTATGTTTCCAATACGATAATATTGCAAGAAACTACTTATACTATGCATTGGCCTTTACTTGATGTGCATGAATTGTTCTTTTATGACATGCCGATGCATAGCAAGAGAGTTAGACTCCATTATTCTATGATATATGTTGTTTTGTGCTCATTACTAAATTATAAATCATTCTTAATTAAATTGGCTTTGATATACCTTGGGATCCGGGTGGATCAATTACTTGAGCACTTTATGCCTAGCTTAATGGCTTTAAAGAAAGCGTTGCCTGGGAGACAACCCGGAATTTTTAGAGAATCATTTTATTCTGTTGTGTGCTTTTAAAATATTTAGAAACAAAAAAATATAGAGGGGAACCTAAAACTTTTTCAAAAAGAAAAGTGAAAGTGAGACAGATGAGCAATGTGGAAGTGGGGGCTAGCTTTGAACTTTGTTCATGCCCATGGAAACTTTGTGAATCTTGATTACATAAACTTTTCAACAAAAATAATTATCCCCTTGTACAAATCCATTGTATTATAAAAATAATGTGCCAAGATTTACCTTTAGGATGTTTAAATTGCTTGTTTGGTGTGTGCTGTGAAAAAACAGAAACTTTGGCTGTAGTACATGAATTTCTATATTTTACTCGAATGTGAAAAAATTCAGAAATTTTTACAAAGTACTGATATGCAAATTTTTTATCACGTCCTAATTTTTCATAATTTGTGGAGTTACAGAAGTATATGTTTCATTTGCATCTTTACAGACTATCCTGATTTCACAGATTGTTGTTATAGTTTCTTTATTTGTTTATGTTTGAAATCTTGTTGAGCCTCATTGACTTGGGAGACATAGAATTGTGATAGCATACAGTGGGTAATGTTTGATTATAATTATACAATAATGTTATAGCAAGACATGATGGGATTTGATGTTATATGTACTAACCCTTCTAATAAAAAGTTCGGTTAAGTTTTGTGTGGATGAAGTGTTCGAAGATCGAGGAGGTATTGATATGAGAAGAATAAGGAGAGGCAAGAGTTCAAGCTTGGGGATGCCCAAGGCACCCCAAGTAAATATTCAAGGAGACTCAAGCGTCTAAGCTTGGGGATGCCCCGGAAGGCATCCCATCTTTCTTCTTCGACAATTATCGGTATGTCTCGGTTTTTGTTTTGTTCAGATGATATGCGTAAATTCTTGGAGCGTTATAGAATGCTTCATGCACTTCACTTATATATTTTGAGTATGGCTTTATAGAATGCTTCATGTGCTTCACTTATATCATTTGAAGTTTGGATGCTTGTTTCTCTACATAGGAAAACAGTTATTTATAGAATGCTCTTTTGCTTCATTTATATTTATTAGAGCATGGTCTTTTGTAGAAAGAATTAAACTCTCATGCTTCACTTATATCTATTTAGAGAGTTAACAGGAATTGGTCATTCATATGGTTAGTCATAAAATCCTACGTAAAACTTGTAGATCACTGAATATGATATGTTTGATTCATTGCAATAGTTTTGCGATATTGAGGTGGTAATATTGGGGCATGCTAGTAAAAGAATTAAAGTTGAGTATTAATAATGGTGTTAAGGGAAGTAAGTCTTTACGCAAGTAAATCCTCACGCATGTGGTGACCGCTGGCATTAGCAGTGAGGTCAGAGCATATTTTATCATTGATTGATCCTTTGTGTTGTTCGAATCGGGGGCGCGCGATGGTTAACTCCTCCCAACCTCCCCCCTAGGGGCATGCGAGTAATACTTTGCTTCGAGGGCTAATAGGCTTTGCAATAAGTATGTGAGTTCTTTATGACTAATGTGAGTCCATGGATTATACGCACTCTCACCCTTCCGCAATTTGCTAGCCTCTTCGGTACCGTGCATTGCCCTTTCTCACCTCGAGAATTGGTGCAAACTTCGCCGGTGCATCCAAACCCCGTGATATGATACGCTCTATCACACATAAGCCTCCTTATATCTTCCTCAAAACAGCCACCATACCTACCTATCATGGCATTTCCATAGCCATTTTGAGATATATTGCCATGCAACTTCCATCATCATCATATACATGACTAGAGAATTCATTGTCATATTGCTTTGCATGATCGTAAGATAGCTAGCATGATATTTTCATGGCTAGTCCATTTTTTTATATCTTTGCTACGCTAGATCATTGCCGATCCTGGTACACTGCCAGAGGCATTCATAGAGAGTCATCTTGTATAGTTTTTATCGAGTTGTAATATCGAGTTGTAAGTAAATAAAACTGTGATGATCATAATTATTAGAGCATTGTCCCAGTGAAGAAAGGATGATGAAGACCATGATTCCCCCACAAGTCGGGATGAGACTCCGGACGAAAAATAAATAAATAAAGAGGCCAAAAAGAGCCCACCAAAAAAAGAAAAAAAAGAAAAGAAAAAAAAGAAAAAAAGAGAGAAGGGGCAATGCTACTATCCTTTTACCACACTTGTGCTTCAGAGTAACACCATGTTCTTCATATAGAGAGTCTTCAGAGTTGTCACTTTCATATACTAGTGGGAATTTTTCATTATAGAACTTGGCTTGTATATTCCGATGATGGGCTTCCTCAAATGCTCGAGGTCTTCATGAGCAAGCAAGTTGGATGCACACCCACTTAGTTTCATTAGTGAGCTTTCATACACTTATAGCTCTAGTGCATCCGTTGCATGGAAATCACTACTCCTCGCATTGATATCGATTGATGGGCCTCTCCATTGCCCGTTGATCCGCCGAGTTCATGTGAGACTTTCTTCCTTTTTTACTTCCCTTATTGATCTCTATCACCGCATTCTATTCCACCCATAGTGCTATATTCATGGCTCACGCTCATGTATTGCGTGAAGTTGAAAATGCTGAAGCGTGTTAAAAAGTATGATCCAATTGCTTGGTTTAGCACTAGGGTACTCTTGATTTGATATGGCTATGCAGGGAAGAACGAGTGTGTCATGCTTACCACAACTAAGTGTATAGAGGCTGTTTCCTTAAGCTCCATTATTATGAAAGGCAATGATGAAATACATGCATGTTTTGTATTATTGTTTCAATATCAAATCGATAGACTATTGCCTTGAATCACTCGTATCTTAATATTGATGTCATGATTAGATTACATGATAAAGATTATGTTAGGTAGCATTCCACATCAAAAATTATCTTTTTATCATTTACCTACTCGAGAACGAGCAGGAATTAAGCTTGGGGATACTGATACGTCTCCATCGTATCTGTAATTTTTGATTGTTTCATGCCAATATTCTACAACTTTCATATACATTTGGCAACATTTTATATTATTTTTGGAACTAACATACTGATCCAGTGCCCAGTGCCAGTTCCTGTTTTTTGCATTTTTTTTGTTTCGCAGAAAATTCATATCAAACGAAGTCCAAACGCGATAAAATTTTACGGAGATTTATTTTGGAATATATGTGATTTTTGGGAAGAAGAATCAACGCAAGATGGTGCCCGAGGTGGCCACAAGTCAGGGTGTGCGTTCGGTTTTTTCGGTTTGGTTTATACGGTTTTTATACTTCGGTTTATACGGTTTTATACATAGATACGGTTCGGTTTCGCTAATAACCATTAAATTTCAGTTCGGTTTCGGTAATAACCAAAATAACCAATGTTGACGCGAAATTTTGAACAACAAATAATATTTTGGTTACATGATTCAGTTCATGTATGTAGGATAGATTTTTCTTGTGAGAACTGTGTACGTAGATTGGATCATTAGATTTTTTTTTGCGTGATAGATTGGATCATTAGATGATAGATATATTGGATCATTATATTTTTTTTGCGGGATAGATTGGATCATTAGATGATAGACATGATTTAGTCATAAGCATTAGATGGCAACAGATATGAGATTAGGCAGGTTTTGGAGGTCCACGTGATTTGGTCCTATGCATTACTTAGATGGCAGTAGATATGATTGATTACAGGAAGGAAAGAGGAAGCAGAAAAAAGAGAAAATCCTGCGCATCTCCAATGGCCACGAGGCCACGACCCACCTGGTGGGTCCCTCTCCTGGTCGATCCTCCCGAGTCCTGACAACATCGATCGGCTGCCTGGAGACGGGAAGAAACGCTCCGCGCGTGGATCACTCGACAAAAGCGGCCTCATGGTCTGGATAGTTTGAGGCCCAAACAAGCACCACATGTGCTAGGCGCTCTAATCCGTTCGAGCTGCTACGATTAGTACCACCTCACCGATCGAGCTGCAGCGCGGTGCGCGGAGAGCTATAAAAGAAGGGGTCGCTGAAGGGTTGGACTCATATCGTAGCATATAAAAGCAGACTTCGGTTATTTTGGTTTAACCGAACGGTTTTTAGTTTCTAACCAAAAAAACCGAATGTTAATTGGTTTCTAGAATTGGAAACTGAAACTGAAACCGGAACCTGAAAACACCGAAATTTGGGTTCGGTTTGGTTTTTTCGGTTCGGTTTTTGGTTCCGGTTCGGTTTTGCACACTGATACGTCTCCATCGTATCTACTTTTCCAAACATTTTTGCTCTTGTTTTGGCCCCTAATTTGCATGATTTGAATGGAACTAACCCGGACTGACGCTGTTTTCAGCAGAATTGCCATGATGTTGTTTTTGTGCAGAAAATCAAACTTCTTGGAATTGGATGAAACTTTTTGGAGATTTTTTATGGAATATATAAAAAATATTGGCATCAAGAACTACTGGAGGGGGCCACCCAGTGCCCACGAGGCACCAGGGCGCGCCACCCACCCCCAGGCGCGCCCTGGAACCTCGTGGGGCCCACGTGGCTCCGTCTGACCTAATTCCAACGCTATAAATTCAGTTTTCTAGAGAAAAAAATAAGAGAGGAAGTTTTATTGCATTTCACGATACGGAGCCGCCGCCACCTCCTGTTCTTCATCGGGAGGCCAGATCTGGAGTCCGTTCAGGGCTCCGGAGAGGGGGATCTTCCGGCATCGTCATCATCAACCATCCTTCATCACCAATTTCATGATGCTCACCGCCGGGAGTGAGTAATTCCTTCGTAGGCTTGCTGGACAGTGATGAGTTGGATGAGATTTATCATGTAATCGAGTTAGTTTTGTTAGGGCTTGATCCCTAGTATCCACTATGTTCTGAGATTGATGTTGCTATGACTTTGCTATGCTTAATGCTTGTCACTAGGGCCCGAGTGCCATGATTCTAGAACTGAACCCTTTATGTTTTCATCAATATATTTGTGTTCTTGATCCGATCTTGCAAGTTATACGCACCTGCTACGTGTTATGATCCGCATACCCCAAGGTGACAATAATTGGGATTCTTTCCGGTGATTGCCGTAGTTTGAGGAGTTCATGTAGTCACTAAGTGCTAATGCTTTGTTCCGGTTCTCTATTAAAAGGAGGCCTTAATATCCCTTAGTTTCCTTATGGACCCCACTGCCACGGGATGGTAGGACAAAAGATGTCATGCAAGTTCTTATCGCAAGCACGTATGACTATATACGGAATACATGCCTACATTACATTGATGAATTGCAGCTAGTTCTGTGTCGCCCTAGGTTATAATTGTTACATGATGAATGTTATCCAACGAATATCACCGATCCAATGCCTACGAGCTTTTCATATATTGTTCTTGCTAAGTTACTATTGTTACTACTACTGTCACAATTGCTACTACTACTGCTGTTACCGTTACTGCTACTATTACTATTATTGCTACTGCTATCAAACTATCATACTACTGTGCTACTGATCACTCTGCTGTAGATATTTAGTCTCCAGGTGTGGTTGAATTGACAACTCAACTGCTAATACTTGCGAATATTCTTTGGCTCTCCTTGTGTCGAATCAATAAATTTGGGTTGAATACTCTACCCTCGAAAATTGTTGCGATCCCCTATACTTGTGGGTTATCAAGAACTTTTTCTGGCGCCGTTGCCGAGGAGCATAGCTTTATTTGCTAAGTCACTTGGGATTTATATCTGTTGATCACTATGAAGAAGCTGAAGGACACTAGAACCAAGATCGTTCCCTCTAAGACGAGGGGAGGAAAGGAACTGCCATCTAGCTCTGCACTTGATTCACCTTCTGTTTTGAGTAAACTTGCAACACCACCACATGCTATTAATTCTGATATGTCGCAAGTTATTGATGATACCACTTCTGCTATGAATGATACTCATGACGATGCTAGTACTATGCTTGAGAATGTTGTGCCACTTGGTGAATTTCTTACTGAACAAATTGCTAAAGCCAAAGAAATTGAAAACGCTGAAACTCTTGAGAATGATGATTCACCTATTATGCCTAGGTCTCCTACTAGAGTTGAAACACCTGATGAACAATGTTTTGATAGGGAGACAGCTAGAGCCATTCTTGCTTGTAATGATAGATATGAAGTTATAAAGTTGCTTGCTGATATGAAAGAAAAGTCTATGAGGGAGAAAATGAAATATGATCCTAATTTTGCAACCTCTCCCATATTTGTTACTGATAAGGATTACGAATTCTCTGTTGATCCTAAGTTGATTAAGTTGGTAGAATCTGATCCTTTCCATGGATATGAAACTGAAACCGTTGTGACACATCTCACTAAATTAAATGATATAGCCACCCTGTTTACTCATGAGGAAAAAATTCGCCACTATTATATTCTTAAGTTGTTTCCTTTCTCATTAAAGGATGATGCTAAAGATTGGTATAATACTCTTGCTCCTGGATGTGTGCGTAGTCCCCAGGATATGATTTATTACTTATCTAAAAAATATTTTCCTGCCCATAAGAAACAAGCTGCCTTACAGGAAATATTTAACTTTGTGCAAAGTGAAGAAGAGAATCTCCCTCAAGTTTGGGGGAGGCTTCTCCAATTACTTAATGCTTTACCTGATCATCCTCTCAAGAAAAATGAAATACTTGATATCTTCTATAATGGACTAACTGATGCTTCTAGGGGTTACCTAGATAGTTGTGCGAGTTGTGTTTTCAGGGAAAGGACTATTGAACAAGCTGAGTAATTATTGAATAATATATTGAAGAATGATAATGATTGGACACTTCCTGAACCACCGCCTAAACCCACTCCGAAGAAGAGGGGTATCTTATATCTCAGTCCTGAAGATATGCAAGAGGCAAAGAAATGCCAGAAAGAAAAGGGTATTAAAGCTGAGGATGTTAAGAATTTACCACCTACTGAAGAAATACATGGTCTTGACAAACCGACACAGGTAGTAGAGGTAAATTCTCTTATAAAGTTTGATGAAAGTGATATTCCTTATAACAAACTTCCTAGTCAATGCTTATATGAATTTGACAATTATATGATGAAGCAAGATCATTTCAATGCAAATGTTATGAAACAATTAAAACGAAATGCCTACATGATCGATCGCTTGAGTGACTTGTTATTTAGAATTGCTAATGATGTTAAAGGTGTTAGTAAACATGCATCTATGGTTCAAACTCAATTAGAACAAGTTGCTAAATCTCAAAGTGAATTGCTCAATGAAATGAATAACAATATGAATGATCATGCTGTTAGAGTAATGACTATAGGAGGTAGAATGACTCAGTTGCCACTTTATCCTAAAGGTCACCCAAAAAGAATTGAACAAGACTCTCAAACAATTAATGCTGATGCACCTAGTCCATCTAAAAAGAAAAATAAAAAGAAAAATGATAGGACTTTGCATACTTCTAGTGGACCCGAGGTAGAAAAACACTTGGAGGATAGTAATGATGTTTCTATTTCTGATGCTGAAACACAATCTGGTAATGAACAACCACTTGATGATAATAATAATGATGATGTTCATGTGGATACCCAACCAGATAATGATAAAGAACCTGATAATGACATTGAAATAGAACCTGCTGCTGATCTTGATAACCCACCTACTAAAAATAAACATCATGATAAAAAAGATTTCATTGCTAGAAAACATGGTAAGGAAAGAGAACCATGGGTCCAAAAACCCATGCCCTTTCCTCCTAAACCATCTAAGAAAAAAGACGAGGAAGAATTTGAACGCTTTGCTGAAATGCTTAGGCCGGTCTTTTTGCGTACTCATTTGACTGATATTATTAAGATGCCTCCTTATGCTAAATATATGAAAGACATTGTCACAAATAAAAGAAAGATACCTGAAGCTGAAATTTCTACCATGCTTGCAAACTATTCTTTTAAGGACGGAGTACCTAAGAAACTAGGAGATCCAGGAATACCAACTATACCACGCTCCGTTAAAAGAAATTATGTCAAAACTGCTTTGTGTGACTTAGGAGCCGGTGTTAGTGTTATGCCTTTCTCCTTATACAAAAGACTTGATTTGAATAAACTCACCCCCACTGAAATATCATTGCAAATGGCGGAGAAATCAACTGCCATACCTATCGGTGTTTGTGAGGATGTGCCCGTTGTAGTTGTAAACGTTACCATTCTAATAGACTTTGTTATACTTGATATGCCCGAGGATGACAATATGTAGATTATCCTTGGTAGACCCTTCTTGAATACTGCAGGGGCTGTTATTGATTGCAACAAAAGCAAGGTCACTTTTCATATCAATGGTAATGAACATACGGTGCACTTTCCGAAGAAACAATTTTAAGTAAATGGTATCCATATTATTGAAAAGACTCCGACAATTACTATTGGAAGTTTCCAAATTACTCTTCCTACTGTTAAAAAGAGATATGAAACTCTTATTGTTGGGGAGATGCATATCCCCGTTGAGGTAACTTAGTGTTATACGAAAGTTCTTCGGTTTCATGTCATTCGGAAATGGTTTGTTAATAAGACCTGATCAACCTTATTAACGGATTCTTTTTGAGAGACATGTGGTCGATGAATTTAGTAAACACAACCTTCTGTACCCACTTTTTACTTTCTGTTATTTTTAGTTAAATGCAATAAAATGCCATGATTATCCTGTTTTCTGAATTATCCGTGCAATAAAAAAGTGCCCAGAAATAAAAGTACTAAAAATGATTTGAAATTTTCACATGAATTTTTTATTGAATATTTAAGAATTTTTGGCACAAAAATCATACCAGGGGTGCCCCAGGTGCCCACGAGGCACCAGGGCGCGCCACCCCCCTGGCAAGCCCAGGTACCTCGTGGGCCCCACAGGGGCCCCCTCACTTATCCCTTTAGCTCACTTCATCTCTTACCTCTAGCAAAAATTCCTGGTAGCTCTCTCTCTTGTGTTCTTGCTCACAACACTGAAATTTTCTATCTCTTTGCTCGGAGCTCCGTTTCCGAAACTGTTTTGGGGAATTGCTCCTTGGTATGTGAATCCTCCATTGCTCCAATTAGTTTTTGCTTTAGTGGATTATATTTTGCATAATTAGCTACTGTTGGTGCTACAGAAAATGAGCTTGCATGTTGAATTCTTTGAGTTCCAAGTAGTTTTATTGCTTGATATAGCCTCTAGACATCTATATGAGTAGTTGCTATCAATCTTGTGAAGTTTTATTGATATCATTTTGTGGCCCAAAAATTTTCAGAAATTTGTTCATAGGAAAATGAATTTCTTCCGGAGGAGTTCCTCGAAGCGGAACGCCAAGGGAGTCCTTGGGGAGTCCTCGGACAGTGACCTCGGACAGTGACCTATATGCGGTATTACTCTGCCGTTCTAAGTAAATTTGCATGTGCCAACTCTAAATATTCAAATGAACATCTGTTTTGTGTGCCCGTACCACTCATGGAGCGACAGGGGGTGGTCAGTATCTTCCATGCTAAGCGGGTTATTCTCATGACGAGTGTTTACTCACTTGTCCTTGCACGAGAGGGGCTGGTAATCGGGATGCCCAGTCCCATCATTAAAAATGCAAAATAATAAAACAAACTCCCCCGGAAAGTTGTTGGTATGGAGGGCACCCGAGGATTCGGCTAGCCATGGCTTGTGATTGTTGGTGGAGGGGGAGTAAACTTTACTTTACCACTTGGGAACCGCCGCTAATGTGTTTAGCATGGAAGATATTGAAAACTCTCGGTCGTGACGTTGACAGGAAAGGCATACCTCCCAAAATTTTATTTATCCCTGATTTAAGCTTCGAGCTCTGGCACCTCTGCAAATCCATGCTTCCCTCTGCGAAGGGCCTATCTATTTACTTTTATGTTATTTTACTTTTATTGTTGAGTCATCACCTTCTCAAACAAGCACCAGACCTGAGAGCAGTATTGTCATTCTCATGCATTGTGTATAGTTAATGTTGTGTGCATCATGACTGGATCTCTTCTACCATGAATTACAATGTTTAGTCGCTGCTTGAACTTTGGAGGTGCTCTGCATTTATGTTTTGCTGTCTCAGAAAGGGCTAGCGAGATACCATGCTGTCATATTATATCATGATTGTTTTGACAAAGTGTTGGCATTTGAGATATCTTATTATTGCTCGCTAGTTGATTATGCCATTGATATGAGTGAATATACTTTCTAAGAGTTATCATTTGCATGGTCGGTTATAATCTTTGCTGAAAACTTGGACACTATTTAAGCATATATATAGATACAAGAACAAAAGAGTTTGTAAAAGTTTTTCTTTATCACTTTCAGTTTGTCAACTGAATTGCTTGAGGACATGCAATGAGTTAAACTTGGGGGAGTTGATACGTCTCCGTCGTATCTACTTTTCTAAACACTTTTGCTCTTGTTTTGGCCCCTAATTTGCATGATTTGAATGGAACTAACCCGGACTGACGCTGTTTTCAGCAGAATTGCCATGATGTTGTTTTTGTGCAGAAAATCAAAGTTCTTGGAATTGGATGAAACTTTTTGGAGATTTTTTATGGAATATATAAAAAATATTGGTGTCGGTGTAAAAACCGGCAGACCTCGGGGTAGGGGGTCCCGAGCTGCGGATCTCGGATCGGTGGTAACAGAGACAAAGGGAGACGATGTTTTACCCAGGTTTGGGCCCTCTTGATGGAGGTAAAACCCTATGTCCTGCTTCTGTTTATATTAATGGAGGTGTATCGAGTACATAGTTGATCTACCTCGAGATCGTAATATGTGTCTAACTACTATAGCTAGGTGTTCGATGTTGTTCTAATTCCCCCTACGGGCTAAACCCTATGGCTTATATACACGCCAGGGAGGGTATCTAGGGTTACAAGGTCGGTATCTGGGAGTAAGGCGGCTGGAATAATCTTGAAGTGTACTGCAAGTCTTCAGCAGATGCAGTCTTGATCACGTCTTCCATGTGCGACCTCCGGAGTCCATCTTGACCACATACGGGGGCATATCGGCCCATCCGAGAAGACGGGCCGGCTAGGTTGTTACCCCCTAATCCAGGACACCGTCAGTAGCCCCCGAACTGGTCTTCTACGCCGAGAACGACTTTGAACCATCACTTCGGATCCAGAGTCTCCGGCTTGACAGACGAGTTCCACCTTACATTTCGAATTCTATTAACAGAGCACCAACATCTGTGGTCCAACCGAGCTCGTACCCTATCCGAGGTGAGCAAGTATCTTAGCCTCGATGGCTTGCAGTGCCGGTATGAACAATCCAATCCGGCCTGACAGCTTTATCGGAGAGGCCCGCCCCACGACGGGTTGAGAAGTTACTGCCTCCTCTCAAATCGCGTTTCGAGGCGGTTCCTTTACTAGCACGTCCCGTCGAGGCAGAGATCGTGCCCGCTTTCTTAGAGATATCATCAAAATTTCGTTTCCCCATATGTTTCAACGGCATCTTTGATAATAATCACGAATTTATCGGCGCAGCAGAGGGGGCTCTTGGCCTTTCATAGGCTTATAAAAGCAATGGGGAGAACAGCGCGATAGCCTATGCTCCCATTCCTCCCTTGCTGCCGCTTCATCTAGCTCCAACGCCCAGATTCAACTCTTACGCCTTTCTCGTACGCAAGCTCGATTTCCCCATCAGCCATGGCCGATACCCTTAAGGGGCACTGGGGCGGCTCCACCGTGACGGCGGTGACCATCGCCGAGCTGCGCGACGCAGGGTACCTGGCCCGTGACGTCGCCGCCCGCGCTCCAGAGGCCGACGAGCTGGTACCCGCTCCCAACGCCGGGGAACGGGTGGTCTTTGTTCCCCACCTCATCCGAGGCCTGGGGTTCCCGCTGCACCCTTTCGTGCGCGGGATAATGTTTTACTACGGGTTAGATTTCCATCATCTAGCCCCCAAATCCATTCTCCACCTTGTCGCTTTCATAACAGTCTGCGAGGCCTTCCTCCGCTGTGAGCCACACTTCGGCCTATGGCTGAAGCTCTTCGGGATTAAACCGAAGTCAAGCGGCTCCGAACTTGCGGAGTGCGGAGGGGCAATGATCAGCAAGAACCAGGGGGCCACCTGGTTCAAGGGCACCTTCATCGAGACGGTGAAGGAGTGGCAAAAGGAATGGTTCTACATCACCGAATCCCTTGCCGCTGGTCAAACCGAGGTCCCGGCATTCTCGGCCGGGCCTCCCAAGAAACTCAAGTCTTGGAAGGAAAAGGGCGTCGCCTATGGGAAGCCCGAAGAGGTAGAGACCCTGGTCGAGAGGATCGTGTGGTGGACCACCGCGGGGAAGGCTGAGCTGGCCGATGTCATCAACGTCATGCTCAACCGCCGCATCCTTCCTCTCCAACTTCGGGCCACCCCGATGTGGGCACAGAAGCCCGAGGACATGGACACCATCAACACCTTCTTCCGCTCCACCTTGGCCACTATGTGGACAAAGCTCATGAAGCTGGCCAAGGACAAGATTCCCCAGGAGGGAGAGGACCGCGGCCTCGAACACGGCTATGAGGCCCCCCTGGTGAGTGGTTCCGTCCTTCAATCTTTCACTCTTTGCATATCGCTCCGAGGAGTAAAGTCTTTATTTGAGCCGTCGTGTTTTGACATTTTGCAGAAGTGGTCGGCATGGGTAAAGGGGGTACAATGCCCAGCCCCATTGCCGGAACAACCCCAAACACCCCTGCTCTCGGCGCTTCTGACCGAGGAGCCACATGTGGTGGCCTCCAAAGGTACGAAGACCCAACCGGGGAGGTCTAGTGCTCGGACCCGGGGGACTTCGGTCACCCGATCAGAGGAGACCCATACCTCCGCCGCTCAAGACGGCGGCGTCGAGGAGGGCGAGGAGGAGATTCCCCCCCCCCCCCGAAGGGGAAAAGGTCGGTGTCAGAAGACGCCGACGTGGGCATGCCGCCCAAGGGCCGAAAGCGGCTGAGGCGAGCCTCATCCGAGGCCGCCAACAAGTCGTCGGAGAGAGCCGAGCTCTCCGGTGACTCAGAGGAAGACCCCCTCAAAACGGGGAGGAAGAAGCCGGCGCCTCGAGGGTAAGCCCTTATCCTTGTCTCCCTTGCTTGAGTCATTGTTTCATCAAGGGAAATTTTCACAGAAGCAACTTTTCATACACAGTCCGCCGAAGGTGATTCCCAGCGGCTCCTCAAACGGGCTGCCGTCCGCCAGCGGGACTCCAGAGCCCGCTGCTTCTCCCCCGATGCAAGTCGGTCTGGGGGAGGCAACATCCACCCTGGCCCCCGAGGTCAACACGGCGGGGGCCGACGATGCGGTGGTCATGGCCGAGGTTGAAACCTCGGCCCAACAAGACCAGGGGACGAAGCGCCCCGAGGTCATCGAAGAAGGGCTGGGCCGGATATCGGTCCAGCAGGAGTCTACCTCGGCACCACCTTCACAGACGGGGGCCCCTCGGGTGGATCCATCCGAGGTCATCCCTCGACCCCAGCCTGCTGTCCGAGGATAGACCGGCGCGGGGTGGGCCGAGGAGGTGGAGGAGGCCCTCAAGGGCTGCTCCCTTAAGGAGGAGCACCGCGCCTTGATAGGCACGGCGCTAGAAGGCTACCGGTCCGCACAGGCCGGCCTGCACGAGGTCTTCAAAAACCTTGTAGCAGGTTTCGAGGTACGTTTTCTGCGCGTTCGGTTTGTTTTGTTTTTATGAAATTTGTCCAAGGACATAAAAAATATAGCCTGATAAACGGCGTAATGAGTGAGTAGCCCCCGAGCCCGAAGTTGGTTTCAAGAAACCGTCATCGGGGTCGCTTGAATAAGTAGGAGCCTATTAATAAGCCCCCAGGACGCTACCCGAAGTGGCTGTCCTGGAGCATGTTGATGGTCTAGGCCATTTGCATCTAACAATGATTTGGTTATACTGCAGGTATCGACCTTGGTTCCGGACTCCGTCTCCGAAGAGATGAACAGGAGACTTGAGCGATCTCAAGGTAAACAAGGTGAAACTTTGCTGTGTGTGTTGTATTTTGAGGAAAACAACTAAGACTTAAATATGTCGACAGCGGAGCTGGAGACGCTCAAAGCCGAGCTGGAAAGGGCTCGGAAGGAAGTGCGGCAGCAGAAAGCAGCTGTCACCACAGCCGAGAAGGCGAGGGCCGCCGAGAAGGCGGCCGGAGAGCAGCACCAAGCGCGAGTGCTGGAGGTCGAGGAGACCCTGAAGGGCGTGTCTGAAGCACGCGACAAGCTTTAGGAGGAGGAGCGGCGCGCGAAAGAGGAGCTCGAGAAGCTTCAACGTGCCCACTCCGAACTCAACACCTCGGCCCGTGCGGACTGCGAGGTGCTCCAGCAAGTGGAACAAATCGCCTCGGGTAAGATATTTTTGCTGCAGTGTGCGTTTGGCAGCAAAGGGTGTGTCGAGCTCACCCAGTTATGGCGTTCCGCAGAGGTCTTCGAGGATCTCCCGCAGAGTGCAGAGGATGCGGTGGCCTATTTCGGCCAGCTGGCGGGTCATGAGGCGGAGAAAGCCTTCTGGGGTCAATTCCCAGGGTCCCCCTCGGCGCAGCTGCTAAATCATCGAGTGAAGCAGCTGGTCGAGCTGTTCCGCATGACCAGGCCAGCACTCCAAGATCTCTGCGTTGCTCTGTGGCCGGCCGAAGCCATGCCGAGGAGTCTCTTCGGTCTGTCGGTTCGTCTTCGAGATGTCGTGCCCTGCGTTGACCGCTGGAAGAGGTCCGCGTGCTTCGAAGGGGCTCGGAGGGCATACGCTTGCGTGAAGACGCACTTCCGCAAAGTTGTTGCGGAGACTTGTGCTGCTGGCCCTCCTGCCGATAAGCCGCGGACCGCCGAGCAGTTCTTCTCCGAAGTGGAGGCGGGAGCTCGGACCACCGAGGCCATGTGCCCTAAGGACACGATGTATTTTTAGGTACTCCGGAATGCCGGAGTGTATGATGTAAAAACTATATTGTTTGAAATGAAAATGGCTTGAAGCTCCATATTTTATTAATTTGATTATACCTCCGATATGACTTTTTAAAGTGAGAGTGGCTAGTCGTCGGCCTTAGCCCCCGTGTAGGTCATACAAAGGGTGTTCCCTAAGCCATTCTTGACCCTTAGCCGACGTCTCGGTACCCATGGGCGGTCAATGACTTAGAGGAACTAGGCAATCGGACTATAGTGGCTTGATGTCTTTCACTTAGCCATAGGAGTTTGACTGTGGGGGTGATGACCAGCCCCCGGTGTTGGAAGTGTTCGGCCTTAATTGGCCGAGGTTGAAGCCAGAGCACACTTCGGCTAAAAGAAAAAAGCCCTTCGTTTAACACAGGTGATCTCTAGGATCACATCGCTTGACGCGGTCTCCGGATGGCGGACCAGTTTACGCTTACCTAGATAGTCAGTTTTTGGCTTTCTCCACTGAGGCGCCACGCCAATTGACCTGGCGGCGCAATCGTAGTGGTTCTCCCGTTACGCCCTTAGCCGAATTCATTGGAAACGTAAGGGGTACACATAGGAGCCGGGCAACCCAACTATTGACCGAAACCTAGGTTCAAAACTGATGCATATAAGGCCAAAATCTGAGACGCCGAACACATCGGACTTTTTGTGATACGATTGCATCTTTTTTGAGAGAACTTCATCGTTCTAGAGCTATGCTGATATAGAAATACAATAGGGACCTTGAAAGGGCACGGTTTCTTTATTTCATAATATCAATCGTGTACATGCCCTGTGGACGAGAGTAATGGAAAGAATACAATGTAAACAGTAAAGAAGTAGGAGGAAAAACAGGTCGGATAATTACCAACGGATTTTAAAAGATCCGGACCGAAGCCTGCCGCACGTTTGCGTTCCCGAACTGTTGACCAGATCGTCTGATTGAAGACGAAGAATTTGCGAAGGTCGATCCCCTGCTGGCCCTTTATACACTCTAAGTGTTTGATTGACCGAGCTCCTTGAGTGGAGGTGTGGCCGAAGTCACTCTGTGGTTAAGGCCACCGAGATGTATGCATAGTTTGGCTGCTTCTTTTACAGATGCCTGCCTGTGCTGGGGCTCTAAGCCTCGCCATTGCGTGGTTAACCCGCGCATGACGCTTCAGATTTGCTTTGGCTCCTCGGCGTCCCAGGGGATTTTGAGTGCAAAATTATGCACCCTAGGGACGTAGTGCCCATAGAGAGGGCACCCGAGGAGCCCGCACCCCTATTTCGGGTGCGGGAATAACTGGCCGAGGTCGACTTGTGCTGCCTTGACGCGCTTCAAAGAGCGGGCAGCGCGTTTACTGTTGTGGGCTGCCTCCTCGGACGCTTGGACCTCGGCTGCGAAGGCTGCGGTCTATTCCTCTGTCCGGAGTGAGCGTTCTGTGTTACCATTGACAGTGATAATGCCCTTGGGTCCCGGCATTTTGAGCTTGAGATACGCATAATGCGGAACTGCGTTAAAGCGAGCAAAGGCTGTGCGCCCTAGGAGCGCATGGTACCCACTCCGGAAGGGTACGATGTCGAAGATTAACTCCTCGCTTCTGAAGTTCTCGGGCGAACCGAAGATTACCTCTAGGGTTATTGTGCCCGTACAACGGGCTTCGACACCCGGGATGACACCTTTAAAGGTGGTGGAGCTCGGCTTGATGCGAGATGAGTCGATGCCCATCTTCCGAACTGTATCCTCGTAAATGAGGTTAAGGCTGCTCCCCCCATCCATTAGGACGCGTGTTAGATGATAACCGTCAACAATGGGATCCAGGACCAGCGCCGCCGATCCGCCATGCCTGATGCTGGTCGGGTGGTCATGGTTATCGAAAGTGATCGGATAAGCCGACCACGGGTTATACTTCGGGGCGACTGGCTCCAACGCGTATACGTCCCGGAGTGCACGTTTCCGCTCCCTCTTGGGGATGTGAGTGACGTAGATCATATTGACCTCTGTTACCTCATTTGGAAACTTCTTCTGCCCTCCATTAGTGGGCTGACGAGGTTCATCCTCATCGTCGCTGCGGTGTTGGGTTTTATTTTGCCCCTCTGCCTCTATCTTCCCGGCTTGCTTAAACACCCAGCAATTCCTGTTAGTGTGGGTTGCTGGCTTTTCCTGGGTACCGTGAATTCCACATGGGCGGTCCAGGAGTCTGTCAAGCTGGCTCGGTCCATCTTTGTTCCCTTTATAGGGTTTTCTTTTCTGCCCGGATTTAGGTCCGGTGAATCCTGCGTTTACCGCGGCGTCTTCAGTGTCGCTTCCGCCATTTTTATACCTGCACTTATTTTTATTGCGCTTTGGCTTTCCATTGGTGTCCCGAATTTCCGAGGTGCCTGCCTCGCCGTTGTGGGTACTTCGGGCGAGCCAGCCATCTTCTCCCGCGCAAAAGCGAGTCATTAGTGAAGTCAGGGCTGCCATAGTTCTCGGTTTATCCTGTCCGAGCTGTCGAGCCAACCATTCATCTCAGATAATGTTTTTGAAAGCGGCGATGGCTTCGGCGTCGGAGCAGTCTATAATCTGGTTCTTCTTAGTGAGGAACCTGTTCCAGAACTTGCGAGCAGATTCGCCTGGCTGCTGGGTGACATGGCTGAGGTCATCAGCGTCCGGAGGGCGGACATACGTGCCCTGGAAGTTTGCTCGAAAGGCGTCTTCTAGGGCCTCCCAGCTGCCGATAGAATGAGGAGTTAGACTGTTAAGCCAATGTCTTGCCGGCCCCTTTAGTTTGAGCGGCAGATATTTAATGGCATGGAGATCATCTCCGTTTGCCATGTGTATGTGCAAGAGGAAATCCTCGATCCAAACTGCTGGGTCCGTGGTACCATCATATGACTCTATATTGATGGGTTTAAACCCCTTCGGGAATTGATGCTCCATCACCCCGTCTGTAAAGCTGATTGGGTGAGCTGGACCTCGGGACCGAGGAGGGTCACGTCGGGTCTCGGGAGAGAGCCGTGAGTAAGCTTGATTTCGGGAACGGTCGTTCCTGTCCATCCAGGCATCGTAGCCGTTGAGCCCAGCGGGGGCGCGTCCCCTGGATCCGTAGATGGACCGAGGAGGAGCCCTATTTTCGTCAATACGACATCTAGCGTCGTGGGGATCCAGGTTGCCCACGGGGTCTTTACCATGACACCGTGGGGGTGGCCTTTCACCTTGGTCTTCTCGTCTTGGACTGTCCCGGCCTCTAGGGGGCCGATCGAGGTCTTCAGCGAGTTCTTCATCAAATTATGGTAGGAGGCGCCTGCGTGGGTAAGACTTCGGCGCACTATGGCGTCGGTTTTCCATATCCTACTCGGCAGAGAGCACTTCAACCCACTTGTCATTTAGCGCGTCGGTATTTTCCTGCAACTGCTGCTGCTTGCGTTTTAAGCTCCGGGCCGTCGCAACGAGGCGTCGCCGGAAGCGTTCTTGTTCGAAGGGGTCCTCGGGGACGATGAAGTCCTCGGTACCGAGGCTGTCGTCCTCCTCGGACTCCGGCATGTAATTATCGTCGGCCCCTTCAAAGAGGTCATTGGGATCAGAGTCCACAAGAGGTCGATCCGGTGTGTCGTCCCTTGCGGGGAAGGCCTGAATGTCCTCCTCATGGGCATTGGCATCACCATCCTCCGCGTCATTGTTAGTGGCTGTCGCGTCGTTGCCATTGGGTTCTCCATTATTTCCCCGTCGGCGTCTTCGCCGACGTCTTGGAGGGGACTTGGGGGTATCCACCATGTAGACATCATAGGTGGATGTGGCCGTCCACCTGCCCGTGTTGACCGGGGCTAAGGTGTCCTCAAGGGGGCCATCAGCATCTTCCTCCATGTCGGAAGGTTCGCCGTAGTCCAACACGTCAGTTAAATCGTCGACCGTGGCGACTAAGTGGGTGGTGGGTGGGGTATAAATTTCCCTATTGTCGGCTTTAAGTCCGATTCGATTATAAACCGAAGTCTTGCCGTCCGAGATGGACATGCTCCGGATACGGTCGAGCATCTCGTCGAGCTGAGATAGCTCCTCAGGATCCATGAATGCGCCATAGGCAGGGCTGATTCGAAGCAGCCCCGGTGTGTAACCGGATGTGTTTTCGGTGTGAGGGGAATCCGAGCATGGATCCGATTTCTGCGCCAGGATCGATTCTGGCGCTAGCGTAATTTCAGGAGTGGTCGCCGGATCTATCTCCGGATCGATAATCGGGGAGGGACTCGCCGGAGCGGCGGCGTCCGGAGTCTCAAGGGGCACCGTGACGGAGTTCGGCTCCAGAGTCGAGCCTCCAAAACCGGCCAAGCCTTCGATCCGGCCGGGAGTCCATCCCGATAAAACGAGCTCGCCACGGAAGTCCGCAGTGTACTCGAGGCCGCCAAAGGTCACGATCCGACCAGGGGCGTAATTCTCGACCGAGGTCAGATGACCCGTCGAGTCGGCGCAAAATACCATGCTGCCGAAGACGAAAAGCTGTCCTGGGGCGTAGACGTCCCCACAGCCATTGATGCAGTTGATCTACAGATGAGCCATCAATCCTTCTGGTGATCACGCAGCGGAACTCTCAATGAAAGCACCAGTGTTGGTGTAAAAACCGGCAGACCTCGGGGTAGGGGGTCCCGAGCTGCGGATCTCGGATCGGTGGTAACAGAGACAAAGGGAGATGATGTTTTACCCAGGTTCGGGCCCTCTTGATGGAGGTAAAACCCTACGTCCTGCTTCTGTTTATATTAATGGAGGTGTATCGAGTACAGAGTTGATCTACCTCGAGATCGTAATATGTGTCTAACTACTATAGCTAGGTGTTCGATGTTGTTCTAATTCCCCCTACGGGCTAAACCCTATGGCTTATATACATGCCAGGGAGGGTATCTAGGGTTACAAGGTCGATATCTTGGAGTAAGGCGGCTGGAATAATCTTGAAGTGTACTGCAAGTCTTCGGCAGATGCAGTCTTGATCACGTCTTCCATGTGCGACCTCCGGAGTCCATCTTGACCACATACGGGGGCATATCGGCCCATCCGAGAAGACGGGCCGGCTAGGTTGGCACCCCCTAATCCAGGACACCGTCAATTGGCATCAAGAACTACTAGAGGGGGGCCACCCAGTGCCCACGAGGCACCAGGGCGCACCACCCCCCCCCCCCCCAGGCGCGCCCTGGTACATTGTGGGGCCCACGTGGCTCCGTCTGACCTAATTCCAACGCTATAAATTCAGTTTTCTAGAGAAAAAAATAAGAGAGGAAGTTTTATTGCATTTCACGATACGGAGCCGTCGCCACCTCCTATTCTTCATCGGGAGGCCAGATCTGGAGTCCGTTCAGGGCTCCGGAGAGGGGGATCTTCCGGCATCATCATCATCAACCATCCTTCATCACCAATTTCATGATGCTCACCGCCGGGAGTGAGTAATTCCTTCGTAGGCTTGCTGGACGGTGATGAGTTGGATGAGATTTACCATGTAATCGAGTTAGTTTTGTTAAGGCTTGATCCCTAGTATCCACTATGTTCTGAGATTGATGTTGCTATGACTTTGCTATGCTTAATGCTTGTCACTAGGACCCGAGTGCCATGATTTCAGATCTGAACCCTTTATGTTTTCATCAATATATTTGTGTTCTTGATCCGATCTTGCAAGTTATACGCACCTGCTATGTGTTATGATCCGCATACCCCAAGGTGACAATAATTGGGATTCTTTCCGGTGATTGCCGTAGTTTGAGGAGTTCATGTATTCACTAAGTGCTAATGCTTTGTTCCGGTTCTCTATTAAAAGGAGGCCTTAATATCCCTTAGTTTCCTTATGGACCCCGCTGCCACGGGAGGGTAGGACAAAAGATGTCATGCAAGTTCTTATCGCTAGCACGTATGACTATATACGGAATACATGCCTACATTACATTGATGAATTGGAGCTAGTTCTGTGTCGCCCTAGGTTATAATTGTTACATGATGAATGTTATCCAACAAATATCACCGATCCAATGCGTACAAGCTTTTCACATATTGTTCTTGCTAAGTTACTATTGTTACTACTGCTGTCACAATAACTACTACTACTGTTGTTACCGTTACTACTACTGTTACTATTATTGCTACTCCTATCAAACTATCATACTACTGTGCTACTGATCACTCTGCTGCAGATATTTAGTCTTCAGGTGTGGTTGAATTGACAACTCAACTGCTAATACTTGCGAATATTCTTTGGCTCCCCTTGTGTCGAATCAATAAATTTGGGTTGAATACTCTACCCTTGAAAACTGTTGCGATCCCCTATACTTGTGGGTTATCACACACCCTGAGCCACAAGGCAACAGGGCGCGGCTAGGGGGGTGGCCGCGCCGTGTTGCCTTGTGACTTCCTCGTAATTCGGTTGGAGCCCTTCTTTCGCCACAAGAAAGATAATATCGAGAAAAAATTGTGTTAAAATTCCAGCCCAATCAGAGTTACGGAAATCCGGATATTTAAGAAACGGTTTTCGGCCAGAAACATTGGACGCGAAATAGAAGAGAACAGAGAGAGAGATCCAATCTCGGAGGGGCTCCTGCCCTCCGGGAGCCATGGCGGCCAAGGACCAGAGGGGAAACCCTCCTCCCATCTAGGGGGAGGCCAAGGAAGAAGAAGAAGGAGGGGGCTCTCCCCCCCCTCTCTCCCGGTGGCACCGGAATGCCGCCGGGGCAAACATCGTGTGGCGGCGATCTACTCCAACAACTCCGTCATCTTCATCAACACCTCCATCACCTTCTCTCGTCTATTTTCAGCGGTCCACTCTCCCGCAACCCGTTGTACCCCCTACTTGAACATGGTGCTTTATGCTTCATTTTTTTCCAATGATGTGTTGCCATCCTATGATGTTTGAGTAGATTTTTGTTGTCCTATGGGTAATTGGTGAATTGCTATGATTGGTTTAAATTGCTTGTGGTTTTGTTGCTATCCTTTGGTGGCCATCATATGAGTGCGCACGTGGATCACACCATAGGGTTAGTTGTATGTTGACAGGACTATGCATTGGAGGAAAAGAGTGACAGAAGCTTCTTCCTACCATAGAAATTGATTCATACGGGATTGAAGGGGGACCAATATATCTTAATGCTATGGTTGGGTTTTACCTTAATGAACTTTAGTAGTTGCGGATGCTTGCTAATAGTTCCAATCATAAGTGCATAGAATTCCAAGTAAGGGGTGACATGCTAGGAGTGGCCTCTCCCACATAAAAACTTGCTATCGGTCTAGTAACTTAGCCAATTGCTAAGGGACAATTCCGCAAATCCTACCACCACTTTTCCATACTCGCTATACTAACTTAATTGTACTTTTATTAAAACAGCACCTACTTCTTATTTTCATGTTCTTTATTATCTTGCAAACTTGTCCTACTACACCTATAAAGTACTTTTAGTTTTATTATTTGTTTCTAGGTAAAGCAAACATTGGTGTGCGTAGAGTTGTATTGGTGGTCGATAGAACTTGAGGGAATATTAATTCTACCTTTAGCTCCTCGTTGGCTTCGACACTCTTACTTATCGAAAAAGGCTACAAACGATCCCCTATACTTGTGGGTTATCAGGGACCCCCTACCCGAGATCCGCTGGTTTCAGTAACGACAATAGGGCCTTCGGTTGGACAACTGACTCGTGATGTAGGATGCGTGCCAATCAAGACGTAATTTGGACACACCCCCCACTTCAGTTCGTAACAAGCACATCTCAATCGGTGACTTCCAGCGCACAAATTAAGATCATATTTGGTCCCAGCACAAATATATGGTTGTAAGCATTAAGACCTCATACCCATGCCTATTTTTATTACAAGTGTTCCCCTTCAGTTTGTTTGATTTTGATCCGGCCAAAAGCTGGAATTGTTCTTTAACAAAAGCTTGCTTGAGACCCTAGCTTCAAGGGGGCCTTCCTCCCGTGAGTTCGATAACTCAGGGTCGCCTCTGGGGAAATAGGAGAGAATCCTTTCTGCTCCATTTTCGGATCACCGAAGGAAGTAATCACTAGTATGCCTCCCTAGGTACGTAATCGCCGATGTAGCCAGCAGGCTGCTTTAACACGTCCCAACCGTACTATTCGTCACCACCATCCAACTGTGCCTAGTTCCGTACTCGGCGTCGGTGGTTGCTTCCCAATGGGGGTCTGCCTCGGGCTCAACAAACTACCTGTATCCTGCATCCGTCCTAGCCTAGTCAATATGCTCTTTGGTGAGCACCCACTCCTGATGAGTACTCACCTCAAAAGCGTGCCTAAGTGGCAAGCGCACATGTAGCATTCCACCACCTATTAAGAGGCACTGATAAGAATGATCCCCTCCATGACTACATCGGGGCGCAAAAATCTATACGTGATCATCACTGCCCTAGTAAGTCTAGTAGGGCCGGATCTCACCTCCCTACTCTCAACCAAGTTGATGTGAAACCTGCTAGCAATGTGTGTAATGAGGCCACTGACATGGATGGCCCCCGAGCTCTGCTTCCCCTGCTTACGAAAATGTGCAATCATCAAGGCCCCCCAAATTTGGTCTTTCAATGAAATGGGGGTTAAGTGCAACATGAAGCACAGACATATCTGGGCAGATATGCCACCTAAGTTCAACCACCCAGAAATAGTGTTTTCAAGGAAGGTCATGAAGTAGCGAATGGTGGATCACCGTCTACATCTACCACAAACACTCTTCATCCATCGCGGCAGCCTCAGTGAGGAGGGGCTTCTACTCCTCATCATCCGAGGAGATGGGCTCTGGCTTAACCTTGGAGGGAGCAGCCAATGCCGATGGGACTGGGGAATCAGTTGGAGCCGTCGGACTTGCCGATCGTGGCGGCCGGAGCTGGAGGTGTGCGGATTTGTGGAGAGGAGAGGCGGTTGACCGACTTAAATAGCCGGGGCAGGTGGACCAGCTCTGCTTCAGTGCGGGCACCGACCGGAGTAGGCTACTCGGTCGCTGCGCCGGTGTGAATGCCGGTCAGCCGGCATGAATGTGTGTAGGAATCCGTCTCGTCCTCTCTGACCGACATGAATGCGACATGGAAAGCAAACCGAGGGTTCTGGAGCAAAGAAAGAGTTTTCTGACATGGGCCCTGGTTGTGGGAAGCCTATGTGGTGGATATCCAGACACGGCAAACCTCTCCTTTTTTTGAGGGATTTTGGACGTGCAGACTGGTACAAATAATTTTGATGACTGCTTTTGTATTAGAGAGATGAAAAAAAGTCTGAACTGTGCGATGTCGTACATTTAGGAGCGATTTGGCAGGAACTCCTAAAATTAGCCCCTAAAATGCCCCCTCAACCCTTCCTCCCGGGTCGCACGCGCGTGCGGCTCTAGAGGCTCCCCCAAACCCTAGCCTCCAGGACCTCAGATCCCCTTCCCCTGGCCGCTGCCGCCACCAGTGCCGGCGGTGGCGGCCGCGCCCGGTCGACGAAGGCGGCGGGCGTTGGCTGTGCCCTCTCGACGTCTCCCCTTCGCGCGGAGCGGGACGTCCCTGAGGCGGCCATGGTGGTGGAGTGGCTGGCTCACGGCGGGGAACACGGAAGTGTGGCGGCGCGAGCGGATCCAGGGGCGGAGCAGGATGGAGGATGTAGGTGGAGCGCCGGCTCTGTTGGTGGCGGCGGCGTGAGCTCAGCCATGGTGGCGGCGGCGTCGAGGAGGCCCTGCCAGGAAGGGATCTTGGCGGGCAGCGGGTGGCCGGCCGCCGCCGTGTGAGGAGCGTGCGGTGATGCCCTAGTGGAATTGGCGCCAGAGTGTGCCTAGAGGTGCGGGTCAGCTCCATTCTTGTGGCAGTCCCTAGGTGCGGGTGAAGGTCGACAGTGGTGGATGTGGCCCTTGCACGGCTTGGTGGGATGCTGTTGTTCCTCGTCTGTGTTGTTGATGGTGGTGTGGGTCACATTCTCTCGGCAATGAGGGCGGGGGAGGACCACGACTACGCGGCTTCTACGGCAATTTGCTGTGGTGGCGGCGGTGCGAGGCATCATGGATGGTATAGCCCAATACCTCGGAGGAGTGGAGTTACGCGGCATTACGGATGAAAATCCCGTCCGGTTTTGGCCGGGCCGGCGGCGATGGCACCTGTGGGTGTCATTCCCCTCCCTGGAGGCGTCGCCGAGTGTGTCACCAAGTCCCTCGCTTGCTTGGTGTTGGCAGTTGTCTCCGGGCGAAAGCCTTGATTCGGCGCTGGATCGGCACGATGGCGGCGTCCTCGACGCCGTCTCTCTGTTGGGAGCATCGTGCCGGGAGACTTGGAGTTCCTATGTTGCGCTCCCCCGGTGTTCGCCGTTGCCCTGATCGTTATTCCCCGACGCAATGTACGACCGTCGCCGGTGATTCCAAGACGGTGCCTTTCTCATATCGGATCAAGTCCTGCCATCCTCTTGCCACCTTCTTTTTGCTTTAAGGGGGGTCGTGCGTTGACAAGGGAAGCTTGGCGGGAGCGGCTGTTCTTCGGAGGTGACCGACCTCGGTCGAGACGCGGCGAGGTTCTCGGTTTTGGGTAGGCTCCTTTGCGTTGTAGTTGTGTTGTCGTGGGTGGTTGTTCTTGGACTAGCCGGTTGTGGAGTTATGCTACACTCGTGGTTCGCAGCAAGTGGTAGTCATCTTGTACTTTGCTATTCTCTTTTTTTATAATATATATATACACTACCATCTTGTGGTAGTTACCATCATTCTCAGCGCCGTCCGATCTCATCCCACATGTGGCTGTTGATTAACGGGTTAGTTGTGAAAATAGGCTCTCTTTTTCCACTTGGCCCGATATGAAAAACCTAAAATCTAAAAAGTGCACGCGCACTTTCTGGTTGAAACGAGCGGCCGAACGCTCGCCGCTCGATCAAACCAGATCATGCGGCCGCAAACTCCAGGGGCTACCTGGTCGGGAGGCGAGGCCGCGTCGCACACTATCTGCCGAGATCGAGCGCACGCGCTACAATCAGTGCTTCGCTAGCTCTATCTCAATCCCCTTTCCCTCGCCCCCCCCCCCTCCCCCGTTTAGGCCCGAACAGCGAGGCGGCGAGAAGCAAGGCAACGCCGGCATCCTGGAGGTCGAAGGGGAGGCGGTAGATCGGAGGAGCCCGAAGGGCCGGTCGGCCGGCAAGACAGGGAAGCAGCGCCGCATCATCTTCTCGGCCTCCTCGCACACGATCCGCTTGTCCTGCGACGCCATGAGCAGCAGTTGCAGCTGCAACTTTCGAAGGAGTCGGCAGAGGCGAAGGAGATGAGGTTGCCGAACGCGCGAAGACATCGGCGTAGGCCATCACGGAGGACTTGAGCGCCGCGCTGCGAGGGTTCTTCATCGCATCCAGGATTCCCAGGACCACCTTCTCCCTGCCCCCACGGATCTCGGGTCAGATCCAGAGCGGAATTCGCTAGAAATTTAAAAAGAAATTCAAGGAGAGAGACAGAGGGTGGCAAAGGAACGTACATGATGAGGGAGAGTAGGCGTGCGTCGTTGAGGGACTCGCTGACCTTGACCAAATCCCAGGAATCGAGCCTTGCGACGAGATCAGAGGAGCGGGCCTTGGGGCCGGGCACTGGCTGCAGGTCCTCGGAGTGGACGTACTCCACGGCCGGCTCCGCCGCTGCCGGTGACGAGGGCATGTACTAGGGATAGGGTAATAGGCCTGACCTATAGACCCTACCCTAGGACATCACATGTCTTACACTGGGCCCCAGGGCCAGATCAACAACCCAGAATTCCGCAGACTGACATTCACTCGGAGTTCTACAAACCACTCGGGAGGCAAGAGTTCACTCGACATACTAGTTTCACTCGGAGCACCCGAAAGTCACTCGGCCAGAGAAGACCAGGAGTCTCCAGGAGCGCAACGGTCGGGACACACGTTCTCCTGTATTAATTGTCATCAATACGCCCGTTACCTGGCACACTTATACCCCTCTTAACCCCCTGTAATGGCTGGCGTTGATGGGAGGGCTGGCGAGACTATATAAGCCGCCCCCCTGCTCCATTCCAAGGGTTCACAACCTATTGTAATCATACACTCAAGCAATACAGCTCCAGAGCACCGAGACGTAGGGCTATTACCTCCACCGCTGAGGGGCCTGAACTCGTAAATCCGAGTGTAACACCTGCGCCGTAGCTAGGCTCTGCCCTCTCATCCATACCCCTACACACTACTGTCAGACTTGCACCCACGACAGTTGGCGCCCACCGTGGGGCAGGCGTCTAGCGACTTCCGGCGTAGTTGCATTTTTCCGATCATCACCATGGTTTCCGGTGGCGGACTGACTCTGGGCGGCGAGATCCGTTTCGGCATCATCAGCTTCATCGCCGACGATTTGGCATGGCTCCAGGAAGCCACGCTGGATGTCGAGGCGTTGTCCGTCCAGGGCGCGGCGCACTTCTGCGCGAGTTCCTTCGGCGTTCTTCTCCGACAACCGTCGACCCCCTATCAGTCGACGTCTTCGCTCCCCACCAGCCGTCGTCGCAAGCGCTCCGGGCGCTCGCGGCTTCAGCGGTGGATCAGGCACGCGGTGGCCCTTCAGGTCGCGGCCCTGCAAATCGCGGCGATCGAGCCCGATGAGCCTGTCTTCGATCTGTTCGCCTCTGTGTATGAGCACTCGGAAAGCGTATCCGAGTGCGAGAGCAGCGATCCCGCTGCGGAGGTGCTGATGGCCGATTCCCCGCCCAGTCCGCCTGGGTACGGCCGCGGCGGCGCGGAGAACGACGACCCGTCGCACACTGATCTTGGCGGCGGCAGGGACCGGCGAGACGGCGAGTACTCCGAGTACGTCCCCCGACCTCTCACTCGGCAGCAGAGGGAGGAACAGCAGCGCAGGACCGAGCAGGCCCTCCAGACGCCCATCGTTGGGATGACCCCCGAGGCTCAGGCTTTGGAGGCCGTGCGCCAGGCCAACTTGGCTGAGCGCAATCGTCTGGAAGCGCTCCAGAAGGCACTCGACGATCGCGCCCGCAGACAGCTTCAGCCCAGTTCCAGTCGGCGACAGCGGCAGTTGTTTCCGAATGACCAGCAGAGTTTCCAGGTATTCCGCACTCCCGTCCAGAATTTGGCGGCGCCCACTCGGATAGCAGATTCCATCGAGCCGTCCCGATCGGAGGCGGGAGAGGGTCTTCGACAGATCCGGGCCCTGCTCAAGGCGGCTGAAGAGCAAAATTCGGCAGTATCTCAGTCGCGCAACGGGATACACAGCAAATCCATTCGGGCTGACACCGTCCAGTCGGCACACAGCCCAGTGTCTCCAAGGGGAAACAGGCACTCGCCTCCGTGGCGAAACGACCAAGACCGCCACTGGGACCAGTACTCGGGGCAGGGTCGCAGTCGGAATACGCCTCCGCGGCATCAGGACGATCGTCACCACATGCAGTCGCCACCTCCGCGGGATGGCTCGTACGCGCCCCGGCCGCACGATGCCAGGCGTCCTTATGACAACGATCGGAGGGCCAGCCCTCCCCGTCATGGCGACGGTTATCGTCAGAGAGAGCCAGTCGACCACCGTGACCCGCAGTTCAATGTGAGATCCATTCTCGCTCAGAACCTGGTCAACAGAGGCAGAGCTCAGAGAGAGAACTTGGATAGAGATCGTCCGAGTGGAAGTGGGGCATTCATCTCCGGGCCCGAGTGTTTCAGTAGGGCCATCCGGGCTGCTGAGATTCCGCCAAACTTGAGATTGGCAGCTGGAGTGAGCAAGTTCACCGGTGAGTCCAAGCCAGAGACTTGGTTAGAGGATTACCGAGTGGCTGTGCAGATTGGAGGAGGAAATGACTACGTGGCTATGAAGCATTTGCCATTGATGCTTGAAGGGTCCGCCCGCGCCTGGCTCAACCAGCTCGTTACGGCCAGCATATACTGTTGGGAGGATTTGACCTGAGTGTTCATCAAGACATTCGAGGGCACGTGCAAACGCCCGGCTGGATTGTCTGAGTTGCAGCACTGCGTGCAGAAACCGAATGAAACATTGATGGAGTATATCCAGCGGTGGACAACCTTGCATCATGTGGTGGAAAACGTCACAGAACATCAAGCCGTCTGCGCTTTCAAGGCAGGAGTCAGATATCGGGAGCTCATCCTGAAATTCGGTCGGTCAGGAGCTTGACCATGAGCCAAATGATGGAGATAGCCACTCGGTACGCAAATGGAGAAGAGGAAGACCGTCTCTGTAATGGCAAAGGGAAAAACAGCGAGCCCAACCCCGGAAACAGTAATCCCAATCGGAAACCGAAGCGCAAGGCTGATGGTTCGGCTCAGGCCGAGGCTGCTGCTCTGGTCGGTCAAGCCAAGAACAAGGGGAAGGCCAAGGATAAATGGGTCCCGAAGAAAAAGAAAGATCGGTCGGGCAAAGATGTCCTCGATTTACCGTGTCACATCCACACCAGAAAGGATGAAGATGGCAATCTGATATTGCCCAAACATACCACTCGACAGTGCAGACTGTTGATCCAGCAGTTCCGAGAGGACCCGTCAAGTGAGAAGAGCCCAGAAGACGCTGATGATGGAGACAAAGATGAACCCTTCCCCAGTGTCAACGCAACCCTGATGATCTTTGCAGATGTAGAGAGCAGGAGCCGATTGAAAGTCATCAATCGAGAAGTGAACATGGCAGCGCCGGCGACGACAAAGTTTCTGAACTGGTCGAAGACTCCGATCACCTTTGATCAGTCGGATCACCCAGCCTATATTGCCACCCCCGGGCGGCAGGCGCTGGTGGTCGACCCAGTCGTGGGAGGCGTCCGACTGCGCAAGGTCCTCATGGACGGAGGAAGCGGACTGAACATACTGTACGCTGACACTCTGCAAGCGATGGGCATTCCGATGTCCCGACTCAGCGAGAGCAGCATGTAGTTCCACGGAGTGATCCCCGGCAAGAAAGCAAAGTCACTCGGGCAAATTGCCCTGGATGTGGTCTTTGGAGACGACAAGAACTTTAGGAAGGAAAGACTGACCTTCGAAGTGGTCGACTTCCGTAGCGCCTACCATGCCATCCTTGGTCGGCCGGCTTATGCACGTTTCATGGCCCGTCCATGTTATGTGTATCTCAAGCTGAAGATGCCAGGCCCGAAAGGCGTGATCACAGTCACTGGCAGTCGACAGCGCGCGGAAGAGTGTTTGCAGCAAGGGTCCAAGATAGTTGATGAGCAGATGGCCATGGTGGAGCTGGAAGAGTACAAGAAGAACGCCGATCCGAGTGATCTGCTGCGCTCGAAGAAGCCGGCTGCAGAATCTGCATTTCAGTCGGCCGGCGACACGAAGCCTGTGCACATCCACCCGGAAGATCCCAATGTTGTTCCCACCAACATATCAACAACACTCGACAGCAAATAGGAAGAAGCGCTCATCCAGTTCCTCCGTGAGAACTGGGACATCTTCGCATGGAAACCATCTGACATGCCGGGTGTACCCAGGGAGCTGGCTGAGCACCGTTTGCGAGTCGACCCAAAGGCGAAACCTGTGAAGGAGCATCTCCGTCGCTCTGCTACACAGAAGAGGAAGGCCATTGGCGAAGAAGTTGCTCGGCTCCTGGCAGCCGAGTTCATCCGTGAGGTGTACCACTCTGAGTGGCTCGCCAACGTCGTCATGGTCCCTAAGAAGGACAAGTCTCTCCGAATGTGCATTGATTTCAAGCACATCAATCGGGTCTGCCCCAAGGATCACTTCCCACTCCCCCGCATAGATCAAATCGTAGATTCCACTGCGGGTTGTGAGCGTCTGTCTTTTCTGGATGCGTACTCCGGGTACCACCAGATCCGACTGTATGGGCCGGACGAAAGAAAAACTGCCTTCATCACCCCATTCGGGTGTTTCTGCTATATCACCATGCCATTCGTCCTAAAAAATGCCGGTGCCACTTTCATGCGCATGATCCAGAAGTGTTTGCAAAAACAGATCAGTCGAAATATTGAGGCGTACATGGATGATATCGTGGTCAAGTCCAGAAAAGATTCCGACCTGCTGGCTGACTTAGCTAAAACTTTCGCAAATCTGCGGAAGTATGACATCAAACTAAATCCAGCAAAGTGCACTTTCGGAGTTCCTGGGGGCAAACTACTCGGTTTCCTCGTTTCCGAACGAGGGATAGATGCCAATCCTGAGAAGATCGGGGCGATTGTACGAATGAAACGTCCAGAGCGTCTTCATGATGTGCAGAAGCTCACGGGTTGCCTTGCAGCTCTGAGCCGATTCATCTCCCGTCTCGGTGAGAAGGCACTGCCCCTGTACCGATTGATGAAGAAATCTGATTCGTTCGAGTGGAATGCTGAAGCACAAGCAGTGTTTGTCGAGCTCAAAGCCCTGCTTTCCACCCAGCCGGTGCTTGCCGCTCCGAATGAAAAGGAGCCGTTGCTCTTGTATATCGCGGCCACTGGTCAAGTTGTGAGCACTGTCCTCACAGTCGAGCGAGAAGAACAGGGCAAAGCTTACAAAATGCAGTGCCCAGTCTATTATATTTCTGAAGTTTTGACTCTGTCCAAGCAGAGGTATCCTCATTACCAGAAGCTCGTCTACGGCATTTATCTGACTGCGAAGAAAGTAGCCCATTACTTCCAGGAGCACACTGTGTCAGTCGTCAGCGATGCCCCACTGTCTAAGATCATGAACAATCGAGACGCGACTGGTCGAGTGGCGAAGTGGGCTATCGAGCTTCTACCCCTGGACATCAAGTTTGAGGCGAAGAAGGCGATCAAGTCCCAAGCATTAGCCGATTTCCTAGCCGAGTGGACTGAACAGTAGCAACCGACTCAGAGTCACCCGGAACACTGGACCATGTTCTTTGACGGTTCCAAGATGCTGAATGCTTCAGGAGCTGGAGTTGTGTTAATATCCCCGAAGGGTGATCATCTCAGATATGTTCTGCAGATTCACTTTGATTCCTCCAACAACGAAGCCGAGTACGAAGCGCTCCTCTATGGTCTACGTATGGCCATCTCACTCGGCGTCCGGCGCCTGATGGTCTACGGGGACTCAGATCTAGTTGTGAACCAAGTGATGAAGGAGTGGGACATCAGAAGCCCCGCTATGATAGGATACTGCAACGCAGTGAGAAAGTTGGAAAAGAAATTTGAAGGTCTGGAGCTGCATCACGTTCCCCGAGCCAAGAATCAGGAGGCAGACGATCTGGCAAAAATCGGGTCCACTCGGAAATCCATACCGAGCAATGTTTGCCTCGAGCATTTACGTTCCCCGACTGTAAAAGAAGATCCCTTCACGGAAGAGCCCCCGCAAGCGGTCAGTCCGTCTGATCCGACTGAGGTTGAAGTCCCGGCAGTCATTGATTTGGTAATGGAGGTCCTAGCAATCACACCCGAGTGGATGGTACCTTACATCGCATACCTGCTCAGGCAGGAACTTCCAGAAGACGAAGCTGAGGCCCGCCAGATTGTTCGCAGGTCCAAAGCCTTTGAAGTGGTCGGTGATCAGTTATACAGAAAGAGCGTCACCGGTGTGACTCAGTGCTGCATTTCTCCGGAAGAAGGTCGACTGCTCCTGGAGGAGATTCACTCGGGAACTTGTGGGCACCACGCGTCCTCTCGGACAATCGTGGCTAAAGCTTACCGAGCCGGTTTCTTCTGGCCCCGTGCCAATGAAGCTGCGCAGGAGATAGTCCAACACTGTGCCGGGTGCCAGTTCTATGTGAACTTATCCCACAAGCCTGCATCTGCTCTAAAGACCATTCCACTCGTCTGGCCATTTGCAGTCTGGGGACTCGACATGGTAGGACCCCTCCGGACAGGGGCGAGTGGATTCACTCACTTGCTGGTTGCAGTCGACAAGTTCACTAAGTGGATCGAAGCCAAACCCATCAAGAAGTTAGACTCTCGTACAGCGATCAAGTTCATGAAGGAGATAGTATTCAGATACAGCGTGCCCCACAGCATCATCACCGACAACGGTTCAAACTTCGACTCGGAAGAGTTCAGGACATTCTGTGCCGGCCAGGGTACCCGAGTCGATTATGCATCTGTGGCGCACCCGCAGTCGAATGGACAAGCGGAGAGAGCAAATGGACTGATACTTCAGGGGTTAAAGCCGCGACTCATGCGCGATTTGGATCATGCAGCTGGAGCCTGGGTCACCGAGTTGCCATCGGTTCTTTGGGGCTTGAGGACGACCCCCAACCGGTCCACCAACCGTACTCCCTTCTTCATGGTGTACAGAGCTGAAGCCGTCCTGCCGAGTGACTTGCTCCATAATTCACCCCGAGTGGAACTGTACTCTGAAGCTGAAGCAGAGCAAGCACGGCAAGACGCCGTTGATCTCTTGGAGGAGGAAAGGGAGATGGCTCTGATCCGTTCGACCATTTATCAGCAAGATCTACGACGTTTTCACAGCAGGCACGTCCGAAGTCGGACCTTTCAGGAAGGAGATCTTGTCCTCCGAGTGGATCAACAGCGACCACACAAGCTTGCTCCCGCGTGGGAAGGCCCCTTCATCGTGTCAAAGGTTCTGCACAACGGAGCATACCGCCTGTACAACCTTCAGAAGCAAACAGACGAGCCCCGTGCTTGGAATGCAGATTTGCTGCGACGATTTTATACTTGATGATGAGATGTAATCAAAAGTACTCGAGTGACATTTGATGAATAAAAGCATGACTTTTCCAGTTCTACGTTGAAGTTCGCTCGTACGCATTCTCCGGCTTACAACCCCCAGTGGGTGTATGCCGTTCAACTTAGCTGCAAACCAGTTTTTGCCTAAGTTAAAAACTACTCCGAGTGACGAGCAACCCTCTCACTCGGAGGCTTGGCTGCGGACCAGCTTCCGCCCATGTGAAAAACTACTCCAAGTGACGAGCAACCCTCTCTCTCGGGGACTTGGTTGCGAACTAGTTTTCGCCCAAGTCTAAAACTACTCCGAGTGACGAGCAACCCTCTCACTCGGGGGCTTGGCTGCGAACCAGTTTTCGCCCAAGTCTAAAACACTACTCCGAGTGAAGAGCAACCCTCGCACTCGGGGGCTTGGCTGCGGACCAGCTTCCGCCCAAGTTAAACGCTACTCCGAGTGAAGAGCAACCCTCTCACTCGGGGGCTTGGCTGCAGACCAGCTTCCGCCCAAGTTAAAAACTACTCCGAGTGAAGAGCAACCCTCTCACTCGGGGGCTTGGCTGCGGACCAGCTTCCGCCCAAGTTAAAAACTACTCCGAGTGAAGAGCAACCCTCTCACTCGGGGGCTTGGCTGCGAACCAGTTTTCGCCCAAGTCTAAAACGCTACTCCGAGTGAAGAGCAACCCTCTCACTCGGGGGCTTGGCTGCGGACCAGCTTCCACCCAAGTTAAACGCTACTCCGAGTGAAGAGCAACCCTCGCACTCGGGGGCTTGGCTGCGGACCAGCTTCTGCCCAAGTTAAACGCTACTCCGAGTGAAGAGCAACCCTCTCACTCGGGGGCTTGGCTGCGGACCAGCTTCCGCCCAAGTTAAAAACTACTCCGAGTGACGAGGAAGCCTCTCACTCTGGGGCTTGGCTGCGAACCAGTTTTCGCCCAAGTCTAAAACGCTACTCCGAGTGAAGAGCAACCCTCTCACTCGGGGGCTTGGCTGCGGACTAGCTTCCGCCCAAGTTAAAAACTACTCCGAGTGACGAGGAACCCTCTCACTCGAGGGCTGGCTGCGAACCAATTTTTGCCCAAGTCTAAAATGCTACTCCGAGTGAAGAGCAACCCTCTCACTCGGGGGCTTGGCTGCGGACCAGCTTCTGCCCAAGTTAAACGCTACTCCGAGTGAAGAGCAACCCTCTCACTCGGGGGCTTGGCTGCGCACCAGCTTCCGCCCAAGTTAAAAACTACTCCGAGTGACGAGGAACCCTCTCACTCGGGGGCTTGGCTGCGAACCAGTTTTCGCCCAAGTCTAAAACGCTACTCCGAGTGAAGAGCAACCCTCTCACTCGGGGGCTTGGCTGCGGACTAGCTTCCGCCCAAGTTAAAACCTACTCCGAGTGACGAGCAACCCTCTCACTCGGGGGCTTGGCTGCGAACCAGTTTTCACCCAAGTCTAAAACACTACTCCGAGTGGCGAGCTATCCTCTCACTCGGAGGCTTGGCTGCGAACCAGCTTCCGCTCAAGCCAAAACACAGTTCAAAGATACGAAAGACTCAAAGGAAAGCATTCGATTAACTCTAGCAGTTCAAAAGCGAATACGAGTACTCGGGCCCAAAGCCCGAAAGAGTTTAACGATTACAATTCCACTCGGCATACCGAGGTTAATGGATAAGACTTGAAGTTTTTTCACGCCCCTGAAGGGCTGGCTGGTTCAACGAAGACATCCAAGTCGATGCCGTCTACAATCCGAGTGGCCGCTTTGATGAATGTCTCCATGAAGTCCTCGAACCGGAGTTTCTTCGTGTTGGCAACTTGGAGAGTCTTCAGTTTCTCCTCCTTGGCCTCCTTGCAATGCACTCGGACCAGGGAGAGCGCCACGTCAGCCCCGCAGCGAGCAGCCGACTTCTTCCACGCTTGCACTCGACTGGGGATCTCGTTGAGGCGAGTCATCATCGCCTCCAGGTCGGCATCGAAGGTGTCTTCAGGCTATAACTCCTTGTCAATTCTCTCAAGTGCACCCCGCAGACGGATTATGTACGCTTGGACGTCTTCGATGCGGGTTTCCACCCGCAGGATGCCCAGGGCAGCCTTGTCACTGACGAGTGACCTGGAAGGATCTAGATCCCTCTCGATTCTGTCAGTTTCCAGATCGAAGTCTCGACAGTACTCTGTGAAGAAGGAAAGAAGAGAGTCGAACATCAGAATGCAAGAAGTTCACTCGGGGATAAGTTGAAGTGCACTCGGACGCTATAAGTTACCTGCAAGCTTGGTGTACATCTCCTCCGTGAACTCCTCTATATGCTTCTCCAGGGCATTCTTCTTCTCGATCAACTGGGCGACCTTCTCATTCAGAGTCTCCTTCTCTTTCTCGAAGGCTTCCGCCTGGGCCTTGAGCTTGCCATCCCACTCGGTCTGCTGCTTCTTGAGCTCGAGCACCTCCTTCTTCAGCGATGTGTTCTCTGCTTCAAGCTTCCTGAGTGAGGCCAGCTTCTCTTCGGCAGCCTTGGTCTTTTCCTTTGCCACTTGCTGCGCCCCCGCCAGCTCATTGTCCTTGTTCTCGAGTGCCTGCTTCATGGTGTCTAAAGAGATAGAAGTTCTGAGCCGCACTTGGAGACGGTGATTTTCACTACGCACATCTGTTCGAGTGGAGTTACTCGGTTCAAAGAATGCAAAAAGGTGAAAGCAGAATGCTCGGCAAGTGAACCTTACCTCCCATGGTCTTGAGTTCCGCCTGAGCACGCTCTGTGTTCCTCCTCTCCACCTCCAAATTCACTCGGAGCTGGGCCGTTTCCTTCTCCAATGCCACGTACTGAGTCCCGAGCTCGCAAGTTTTCTGAAATACAAGAGAGAGCAGTTAATGTCAAGAAGCATCCCGAAGTGTCATTCGACAAAGGAGGAACAAGCTTGACCAGTATCAGATCCTAAGTTCTAAGACTTCCGCCAATTGCCCGCAGTCGACGGTAGTCTCGGGGACTGCACCCAGTGGGTGCACTCAGCGTGCCCCCACTGGAATGGTATCCACTCGGAACCGGTCCGCCCGGTCCGAGTGACGGCCAAACACAAAAACACCCAGTGGTGCGCTCAGTGTGCCCCCACTGGAATGGTATCCACTCGGAACGGCCTGCCCGATCCGAGTGATGGCCAAAAGAAAAAAAAAGAGAGAAAGTTCTGAGTGCCTAGAGATCAACACTCCTGGAAGGAACAAGCTTGACCAGTATCATATCCTAAGTTCTAAGACTTCCGCTGACTGCCCGCAGTCAACGGTAGTCTCGGGGACTACACCCAGTGGGTGCACTCAGCGTGCCCCCACTGGAGCGGTATCCACTCGGAACGGTCCGCCCGATCCAAGTGATGGCCGAAAGCAAAAAAACAAAACAACAACAACAACAAAACAAGTTCTAAGCTCTAAGACTCCCGCAGACTACCCGCAGTCGACGGCAGTCTGGGGGACTACACCCAGTGGGTGCACTCAGCGTGCCCCCACTGGAATGGTATCCACTCGGAACCGGTCCGCCCGGTCCGAGTGACGGCCAAACACAAAAACACCCAGTGGGTGTACCAGATATTTTCCAACTGGAAGTCCTACTAAAGAAAAAAGACTTGGAGGTCAACTTACAAGAGCACTTACTCGGACATTCTCCTGGAGAGCGGCACTGGCATCATAAGCTAGCTTCCCAACCGCGCACATCTCCCTGAGCCGTTGGGTCATCAATTCCGCCTGGATCATCGCCTCCTTGCTGGCCCCGGTTTGGTCCTCCGGCGTCTTGTACAGAGTGAAGATGTTGACGGGAGCAGTCGGAACCGAGGCCAGGGCAGTCGACGGAACCGCAGCAGGACCAGCCCCAGCCTGAGAACCTTGCCCCAGCAGCACGGTCAAAGCGGGCGCAGGTGGAGCTCGAGGCACTTCGTTTGGCGGCGTCTTTCGTGTGGTGGTCTGAGGAGCAGTCGGAACTGGGGTCTCCTTCTCAGTGGCCCTCCACGGTGGCTCTTCATCATCATCTCCGACGTGGATGACCTCTGCAAGCATTACTTTCACTCGGCGCAATCAGTCGCAATGCACGATTCAATCGAACGAAGACATTTCAGTCGAATGACAAGTTACAGTAAAGATGAAGTTATTGTTACCTCTTTGAGAAGTGGCCGTGTCTACCGTCTCAGCTTCGGTGCGATCCCCATCAATCTGCATGGGAGACGTCGTCGAGGTTGCAGCACTGGTTCGTAAGATGCACTCGGTCAGAGGAATCACAAAAGTTGGCAAAGACAGAAAAGAAAAGCTGAGAAGGATACTCACGCCGAGGCGACAAGCACAGCGACCTTGATTCGGGGCAGAGCCTTCCGAGGCTTGGGGGAAGCGACCTTGGGCTGCTTGGCGGCCTTCTCAGTCTGCGCAGGCTTCAGCGTCCGAGTGCGCTTCGGAGCCTTAGCACTCGGAACCGCCTCCTTCTCCGAGCCTGCACTCGGATCCTGGGCTCATTTGGAGCCATGCTCGTAACCCAGCTCCGGAGATAGAGAAGACTCGTCATCGTCGCTCCCATCCGAGTCCTCACTTTCCTCCTCGCTGTCCTCCGCGTAGCTGCCCCCGGCGCTGCCATGCTCGCTCTCCGCACCTCCGACAAGTTGTTCTCCATTCGGCACAGGCGATAACATCTTTTGGAATTCCTGCAAGACATAAAGATCAGAGACAGTTGGTTCAGTCAGATTACTCAGTTCATTCGGAACATTTGCACATAAGCGATTCACTCGGAAATGCATGTCATACCTCCAGCGGCAGGTTGTTGACGTCAAAGGGCGGGACCCGTCTCGACCCTCGCGGATTGTCACGTGCGCCAGTGATGCACTTGATCCACTGTTCCACGTCTTTCGCCTCGACGTCTTCCGGATGCACTCGGGTCGGATCGCTGGGCCCAGTGTAGAGCCACATGGGGTGAGCCCGCTCCTGCAGCGGCTGGATTCTCCGACAGAGAAATACCTCCAGAAGGTCTAGGCTAGTCAATCCACCCTGAATCAGACTAACCACGGCAGTCATCAAGATTGATATGTCTGTCTTCTCCTTTTTATCAACTGTCAGCGAGAGAGGAGACTGAATCCTCTCGGTCGTGTAAGGAGGAAGACCAGTCGACGAGCCCGAGCACGGCAGGTCATTGCAGTAGAACCAGGACGACTGCCAGCCCCTCACCGAATCAGGAAAAGACATGGATGGGAATGCACTCTTACCCCTCATCTGAATACCTAGACCACCGCACATCTGGATCACGTGCGTCCTCTCTCCATTTGGGTCAACCTTCTTAACCGATTGAGATCGGCACGTGAAGATATGTTTGAACAAACCCCAGTGCGGCGGACAACCCAGAAAGTTTTCGCACAAAGAAACAAATGCGGCGAGATACATAATAGCATTTGGAGGCAGATGGTGGAGCTGAGCACTGAAGAAGTTCAAGAATCCGCGGAGAAAAGGATGGGGTGGCATGCAGAAACCTCGCTCCACATGCGTGGTGAGAAGCACTCGCTCCCCGGGGCGCGGCGCGGGCTTGATCTCCCCCTCCTCCGGCAGCCTCCACGTCCCATCGCGGATCAGCCCGTCCACGACGAGCCCGTTGACGTCGTCGAGCGTGGTGGTCGGCGGGATCCAGTCGCCCTGGATCCACCCGGGCGGGAGCACGGCTCGCGAGCTCGAAGCCTTCCTCCGCTTCGCCGCCTTCTTCGCCCTCTCGAGCTTAACCGTCTTGTCCTTCACCATCGCCGACGAACTCGCCAGCACCGAGGAATATTTGAGCGGAGTGGGTCGCGGGAGAAGGGATCGGGCAGATTGAGGAAGTTGAGAAAAGGGGATCTGTCTCTCTCTCCCTCTCCGCCACGGCCGCCTCTTATATCGCCGCCCGCACCGCTCCCCAATCCACGCCGCTGAACCGCGGGCCCGCAGATCTCCTCAAATCGTGCCGCCGAAGATCCAGCGGTACGTGGCGAAAAGTGGGGCGAAAATCGAGGTGTCACGCCCCACTTTCCCCACTCGTTGCGCTACAACCGTTTACGCGCGCTCAAATATGGTTTCAAATCCCGCAAAATCCGGAGTCCGGCAACCCGATTGCTCTCACTCCAAAGACGTGCCGCGTTCGCTCGGATCCGCTCCGGTGCACGGCATATGGCTACTCATTTCACTCGGATGGGAAATTTCTCACTCGGATGGAAGCTACTCACTCGAACAGAAACTACTCATCCGGATGAAAACTACTCATTTCACTCGGACGTCGTATGGTCCAGAATCCGTCAAGGTGCGATGCGAAAACAAGGGCGTGTAATGACCAGTTAGAGTTCTTGAGCGCCCCCGTAGCACTCAACTCATCTGGAAATTCGCCTTGACTCGACCCACCTAACCTCGACCGATTCGGGGGCTAATGACGAGGGCATGTACTAGGGATAGGGTAATAGGCCTGACCTATAGACCCTACCCTAGGACATCACACGTCTTACACTGGGCCGCAGGGCCAGATCAACAACCCAGAATTCTGCAGACTGACATTCACTCGGAGTTCTACAAACCACTAGGGAGGCAAGAGTTCACTCGACAGACTAGTTTCACTCGGAGCACCCGAAAGTCACTCGGCCAGAGAAGACCAGGAGTCTCCAGGAGCGCAACGGTCGGGACACACGTTCTCCTGTATTAATTGTCATCAATACGCCCGTTACCTGGCACACTTATACCCCTCTTAACCCCCTGTAATGGCTGGCGTTGATGGGAGGGCTGGCGAGACTATATAAGCCGTCCCCTGCTCCATTCCAAGGGTTTACAACCTGTTGTAATCATACACTCAAGCAATACAGCTCCAGAGCACCGAGACGTAGGGCTATTACCTCCACCGCTGAGGGGCCTGAACTCGTAAATCCGAGTGTAACACCTGCGCCGTTGCTAGGCTACGCCCTCTCATCCGTACCCCTACACACTACTGTCAGACTTGCACCCACGACAGCCGGGGGAGCGTGCGACGACGGGCGCCGTTGAGAGCAGCTTGGCGGCCTTCTTGGGCCACTGCTCCGCTGTGGCGGCCAGCAGCGTGAAGTGCCATGGAATGGATATGCTCGCTTTCCTACTACTAGTGGTGCTCGATGGAGATTGGGACGATGGGATATTTGGGAGAGGTTGTGGCCGTGTGGATGGTACTGATCTGACTAGATGATGCTTTTTGTTGATTAATGTTTTGCTAGTCATATGTTTTGTTTTGTTGGCATATGTAGTACTCCTAGTTGCACACATAATAGTTATCAGTTGGATACAATTATTACAGAATTGCACACACACGGTATCAAAAGCATCTATAGTCGGACTCCATATACTCATCATGTGGACGAAAGCCCTAATATCCAGTATATATATAAGACGGACATGAGCCAGCCCAAACGCGTCCACCACGTCAACCCAGCCCACAATGCCCGCACGGACCCCAGTCTGTCCCCATCCGTAGCAAACCATAGCTTCACTCTCACTCTTCGCTCCGCTCTCTGTCCTCTGTTGCTCCCCATCCCCTCCCCATCCGTTTTCCTTCCCTCTTCGTCCCAATGTCGAGTACCGACAATGGTGGCGGCGCCAGATCCGGCACCGAGGACGACTGTAACACCTTCGTCCGTGAGGTGAAGGTGAGCGATGACTAGGAGCTAGCCCTCCACATCGCGCTGCACCACTCCCAGGTTGACACAGACGGCAGCTCCAACTCAGCTCCATCCCTGTCACTCGCGGACGCAACGCGAACGCCGACGTCGGGCCATCCCACGCCGCATAGTTGCTCACGCATGGACCGTGGAGTTGCACACTCTCGTTCGCATAGTCGCACACGCACGGGTGCGGGAGGTGCACACGCGTGGCCACGGAATTGCACACTCTTATTGGCATGGTAGCTCACGCATGACTCCGGGAGGTGCACATGCGCGGCAGCATAGTTGCATACATGTGGCCGTGGAGTTGCACACTCTCATCAGCATAGTGCTTATGCATGGCTGCGGGAAGATGCACACGCGCGATGGCATAGTTGCACACGCATGATCGGGAAGGTGCACACCCTCGTCGGCATAATAGCTCACGCACGACTCCAGGAGTTGCACACGCGCAGCGGCATAGTCGCACACACAGGACCACAGAGTTGCACACTCTCATCGGCGTAGTATCTCACGCACGGCCACGAAGTTGCACAATCTCGTTGGCATAGTCGCACACGCGCGGTCGCAGAGTTGCACACTCTCGTCTCTATAGTCGCACACGCATGACCACGGAGTTGCACACTCTTGTAGGCGTACGTAGTCGCACACGCGTGGCCGTGGAGGTGCATACTATCGTCCGCATAGTATCTCACGCATGACTGCGGGAGTTGTACACCCGCGGCGACATAGTCGCACACGTTGGACCACAGAGTTGCACACTCATCGGGGTAGTAGCTCACGCACGACCACAGAGTTGCACACTCTGATGGAAATATGCCCTAGAGGCAATAATAAAGTTGTTATTATTTTA